>OZ010800.1:115816928-116439813 GCA_963932465.1 Maratus speciosus
TGGCAGTTAATGCTTTATAGAGCATTTTTCAAATTCTAAAGTATGTATAAATGAGCTACATGCCAACTATTTTTTTGAGGACTTTAGGTTTTTTGTGGTACAAAGTACATAACTCAAATTCCCAAATAAAAAAGGCATATAAACCACTTCACTCAATTTAAAGGTTTAGAAGTTAAATATAACAAAATAGCTGTATTCAGAAGATATTACCCCTAAATACTAAAACATAATTAGTATCAGCTTTTAACAGTTTAAACCAAATAAGAACTTTCTAAGGTTCTTGCAATACCTCTTAATGTGTTCAAACAAGCTGTAATAAATTTTCAAATGAAAAAAATCTCTTTCGTTAATGTACAAGAATTAAATATTATACATTAAAATATAATATAACACATTGTGAGTATTCGAATGCGTGGACTGTAGACGTTTAATTTCTTTTTAATTGATTTTATCCACATATAAACCCTGCAAAGCACAGTTACACAATCATGAACTTGACTAATTTGTGTAGATTGCAAAGTATAATTAATATCCATCGCGTAGATCGGATGGAATGCTTTGACATACGTGTTGGTGCTTTGACGATAAACAGCTTAATAACCTTTTTTACAGACTGCTCGCTAGGGGAAGGTGTTTATACTTCCGGAACGGAACATGCCGCCCGGGGATGAAATATGAAAGAATTCAGCAATTAATATAAAAACTAGTTGGATGTGCCAATCCCGAAACTTTCTTCTATCTTATACATAATATTTCAAAAACTAGTTACACATGTTAATACTTCAATATTTTTAGTTCAATACTATACCAACTTTGATTTTCATCTTAAATTTCTGCTTCAGTCAATTAAACGGACTAAAAACGAATGAATCAATATCATGATATTTGTTAAAATTAATAGTTTTTCCTTATTCTGTTGTTATCAGATGTTTGCGAATAGATGGCTTAGCAAAAAGCAAGTTCCCGCCTCTGCACGAGCCGCCGATGAACAACAGAACTACGAAAAATCAACAAAAAGCATACAAAAATCGCAATCACAAAGCCCCTTTACCGCGCAATATTTTCAAATTCAAGGAGGACATGTTGGCCAAAGCCAAAAACATGCACGAAAAAATTTGGTTCAATTCTATGCATAATTTTATACATTTTTCGATGGTTCAATAAAGGAAATGGCTCAAACATCGCTATTACAACGTCCCCCCTTCGGCAGATTTTTTTTCAAATTCAGGAAGAACGTGTTTGCCATAGCCAGAAACGTACACAGAAAATTTGGTGCAATTCTATGCATAACTTCATAAAAATTTCGATGGTACAATAATGAAAATGGTACAGAGATCACAATTACAGCGCCACCTTGCGGCGGAATTTTTCCAAATTCAGGGAGGACCTTCGTGCTATGACCAAAAACAAACACAAAATATTTGGCTCAATTCTATGTATAACTTCATACACTTTTCGATGGTACAATATTCAAAATCGCACAAAAATCGTTATAACAGCGTCCCCTACGGGCGAATTTTTTCCAAATTCAGAGAGGACCTGCTTGTCATAGTCAAAAACTTAAAATAAATATTTGGTTCAATTCTATGCATAACTTCATACACTTTTGGATGGTACAATATACAAAATCGCACAAAAATCACAGTTACAGCGCCCCCTACCGGCAATTTTTTTTTCCAAATTCTGTGAGGACCTGCTTGCCATATCCAAGAACTTAAAATAAAAATTTGGATCAATTCTATGCATGACTTCATACACTTTTGGATGGTACAATATTGAAAATCGCACAAAAATTGCTGTTACAGCGTCCCCTACGGCGATTTTTTTCCAAATTCAGACAGAACCTACTTGCCATATCCGAAAACTTAAAATAAAAATTTGGTTCAATTATATGCATAACTTCATACCGGCGAATTTTTTCTAAATTCAGGGAGGATCTGCTTGCCATAGCCAAAAACTTAAAATTTGGTTCAGTTCTATGCATAACTTCATATACTTTTTGATGGTACAATGGCGACAGACACACGGACAGACGGACACACGGACAGACAGACATTTTCTATAAACATGTTTTTGGGGATCTCTGACCCCTAAAACGTGTAAATCCGTCGAAAACCGGAAGACGAAAAAAATTTCGATTACAATACTTTCTTCTATTGAAGATAGAAGAAAGTAATAATACAATAGATAACTAATTACCACTACAAATGATAATAAATTACAAAACACTTAATATACAAAAAAATCAGGAAAATTAATTTAAAATAATATAAAAGAAATACAGTGTTGCATAAACATTAATTAAGAGTCCTGAATGGGCAACAGGCATACTTTGGAAATGCCTATTAAAAATATACCACATGCAGTTTTGACTTTGACTGCACGAGCCCTGTTGTCCCTGCCTGGAATTATCTCCATAATCCGGGCAAGTGCCCACTTACATGGTGGGAGATTTTCTTCTTTTAATAGCACTAGAGATCCTAGTTTAATGCTTCCTTTTGTAAATTGCCATTTACCGCACTGCTGTAAGTGATTTAGGTAGTCAATAAACCAACGTTTCCAAATGCATTGAACGTACTTGGTAATTAATTGCCAATGGGTTAATCTATTGTCAGAAATATGCATAATATTAGGCTCTGGAATACTCTTAATGGGTCTGCCAATTAAAAAATGTCCTGCGTAAGCACTTCAAACACATTTATGTCATCAGAAAGCGGAAATAAAGGTCGGGAATTTAAGATCCTCTCAATTTGGACTACTAAAGTTTCAAAATCCTCTACAGTGATTTTATTATTACCTACGACCCTAAGCAAATGATGTTTGAAGGACTTAGACGCTTCCCATAGACCGCCAAAATTAGGAGAGCACGGAGGAATAAATTTCCATGTTATGAATTATTCAGCAAAGAAATTTGATAATTCCTCGTTGGGAGTGGTCAACAATTTCTTAAAGTTATTTAATTCTGTTGACGAACCTTTAAAATTAGTGGCATTGTCAGAAGTTAGCGTATTTACTTTGCCTCTCCTGGCGCAAAATATTTTAAGCGCAGCGAAGAATGCAGGAGCGGATAACTCGCTAACTATCTCTAGATGAATAGCCTTGGTAGCCATGCATATAAATATGACCACATAACTTTTGGAATAAGTGCCCTTTCTCTGATTATTGTACTTAATGTGGAAGCGGCCACAAATATCTACACCTGAATTGAGAAACGTGTGGTTAGGTGTTACCTGCTGCAATGGGCGGGCAATGCTTTTAGCCTTTATAGGTCAATATTTCATCCGTACTTGATGAACAAATCCCTGAGCAACTATGTGAAAGTACTTTTTATGAAAGTACTCAAAAAATTAATTTAGTGAACTTATGATCACTGGGCATAATTAATTGGTGCTTAGCATCAAAAGGTAAATGAGAAATATGAATATCAAATTCACAATATATCTTTACTTAATAGGTGCGAAAATCGCTAAACCACCGACAAAACTAGAGTATCTGGTACACAGAAAGATCGATCCTGTAGACAGTTATGATAAATCTGGAGTTTATATTGTCCCTTTTAGGGTTGGCGGCAGTTCAAAAAAGTATACTTATGTAGGAATGACCACTCGCAAATTATTGGAAAGGATTGAAGAGCATATGACAGATTTAAAAAAGGGTAAACTATCCACAGCTCTATCCCGGTTAAGTCAAGTTAAAGACATTGATATCCTATTCAAAGAAGTTAAAATCATTGCACATGCTTCATTTTATAATATTTGTATAGTTAGAGAGTCGTTGGAAATTTTGGCAAGAGGCAGGAGTACCCGTAATGATGTTCTATTCAATAACATACCAAGAATCTGGTTTAAAATACTAGGTGTAACAGGTGAATTTGGATTTGATTAACCATTTCCCTCCTCCCTGTCCCACCCTTCCCCCCTCTCTTTTTCTGTTTAGCTGTTCCTCTCTGTTTTCCTTCCTTCCCACCCTCCTATTTGTGGTTCGTTTTAGTTTCGCCCTTTGATATTTAACCAGCTGTTTGTCTTTCATTCGGCAGTGATCTTTCCCTGATGACGACTGATGGTTCAGTCGAAAGCACTCGGATTTTAAACATCATATGATTCCAATGTTTCAACATCTGCATTGTTTTTAAAATGTTTTAACATTAGTTTTTAGCACCTATTAAGTAAAGATATATTGTGAATTTGATATTGATATTTTTCATTTATTTTATTAAGGTGAATCTGTCGTTCTTTGAAATATAGTTTTTCTATGTTTATTTAATTTGATCAAAAGGTAAGTCAGGTTAGGTTGGGTTGATTGTTGACGGCCGATTATCTACTCGAGGGATATAGGCCCTAGGGGGAGTGCCCTTCGTGGGGGTCTTTCTAAGGGAACCTAACCCGTATTTACGCATGGAAAATCCAAGGCTTCGAAGAAAACCACGAAAATTCCGAAACGGTTAGGCCGACGGGCGCGATTGGGTTCGAACCCAGCACCTCCCGTCTACCAGCTTCGAGAGAAGAACCTCTCAGCCACTGGTGGGGCCCAAAAGGTAAGTACCGACACGAAGTAATCCACATTTGTGAATGAAGGGATCTAACCCCTTTAACTTACTGGAAGAAGGAACAGTTTGGCTTTTTCTGAGTGCTGCTAATCCAGGGTCGAATTTACCTTCCTGGGCCTTTTTTACCAAAAATTGGATACTATTTTGTAATTCAATTCCGGTAAGCTGCTTCCGTTTTATATCCCTATAACGGCTATTATTGATGAACCTAAAAATAAAACTACATATTCTTATTAGTTTGAGAAAATTATTAGAAGAGTTATATAATACATTAAAAAGGTCTGTGTTATTGTTCATAGTCAGTAAGGTATAATCAAATTTCTATTCTTGTTCGCATTCAGTGTCTGTGACAGTAGGAAATTGGTTTTGAACTATAATTTCCCTTTAAAGAAATTGTGGTCCAAACCACCACAAATCATTATTGATCAGTTCCTTGGCTGTTGCACCTCTGAAGATGGTATCTGCTGGATTGGGTTTTGAGGATACATGGTTCCAATGATAATTCTCAGAAATAGACTGGATAGTGGTGACTCGGTTGGCAACGAATGTTTTAAGTTTGTGGGGTGATGTATTAAGCCGAAATAGAACAATTGAAGAGTCAGTCCATAACCACATATTTTCAAAGCATAGCTGTAGAATAGGAATTATCCTTTGATCTAGTTTTGTCAAAAGTAGAGCTGCACACAACTCTGGTCGCGGGAAGGTCATTGGCTTTAGGGGGGACACACGGGACTTGCTGCACAGATTAGACCTGAACTGTCCAATTGTGGAGAGAGATCTTATGTAGATGGCTGTTCATTAGGGTTTTTCAGAAGCATCTGAAAATCCGCGTAAATCTAGACCTGCAATGTTGTCAGACAAAACATACTACGGAATTGTAAGGTGATTTATTTCTGTCAATTTAATCAGAAAATTTTGCCATTCCCGAAGAGAAACTGGCAGGCAGATATTGGTTCCAATTTATCTTTAATTCTCACAAATGTTGCATGAAAATTTTTGCTTTGGTTAGAATAGGGACAACTAGGCCTAAGGGATCGTAAATTTTAGCAATTTGTGCCAAAACTTCTCTCTTAGTATAAATATATTTGAGTTTCATACTAAGTCCATTCCTACTATTAGTTCACACTCTCCCTATATTTATTTATTTATTTATTTATTTATTTATTTATGTATCTTGTTCAAATTTTCAGTCGTTAATAAAATACTTATTATTCATCCTATCAAGTTGAAATAATTTTTTTAACTTGTACTGGATGATAATTGATATTAATACAGTTTTTTCAAATATTAATTCATTCATAAAATTTTAATTAATTAATTTTGGTTTTACATGGTAGACAAAATGGCGGCCATTGGTTATTGAAGCATTTAATGCATCTTCATATCTATAAGGGGGATTGCCATAAGGGGGGGGGCTGTTCTGTCGCCAAATACCGCCAAGTTTGTCGCCAACTTCGGGATATATCGCCAAATTTGTTGACCAAAATGAGTAGCAAAAAATGAAGCCAACTTAGCGATATCTCTAATATTTCGCCAAATTCCCATAAAGTTCCATTGTAAACCTACTTGTTTATAGAAAATCAACAAATTGAGATATTTTAATGCAGCAAAAACTAATATTAGCTTAAGGGATTATATTAAATTTTTCTTTGATGACCTAAGTAGGAATTGACTTTAAAAACAAAATTTTTATATTACTTGTTTTAAAAGTAAAATGATTCGATTGAGGTTTCCAAAGCATCCCTAAAGATTTTTACAGAAATTTGCTGCGAGTGTTCGTCAAATGCATATTCTTATATGGCTGCGTACTGTAATAATTCAATTTATGTAGCTCCATCCCTCCCCTTTTTAAGATTAGAATTAATCGAGATTGCAAGTCCCGTTTTGTCGTGTAAGGAACCTGCGCCAGATAAGCACTCATCAACGTACATGTCGTTATGAATCACTACTGCAGCTTTGGGAAAATCTTTGCTTTCTTCATCAGCAAGAGCTTTCAATGTCCGCGTGGCAAGAAAGGGAGTACTAACAGTGCCATATGTAACCGTGTTAAGCTCATATATTTTTATCGGGGCGTCCTTACTCGACTTCCAAAGAATTTTTTGCAAATTCCTCTGTAGTGTGTCAATCATTATCTGTCTGTACATTTTGTGGGTACGGAATCTAGTTATAATAGAAAATAAGTCTTGCTGAACCGTTCCCCCATTTAATAAAATAGAATTAAGTGAATAACCACTAGATGTATTTGAACTTGCATTGAAGACAACTCTCAGGGGAGTGGATATTTTTTCCAGTTTATACACAGCATGATGCGGAATGTATAATTAAACAGCTTATTTTCGTTTTCACTTTTAATTTGTGTCATATGCCCCAAAGATTCGCATTCTTCCATAAAATCTGTGCATTAATTAGCCATTGTTTTATTTTTACGTAATTTAGCACATAAATTATTTAATCTCCTGTCAGCAATTTCTCTAGAAATTCCTAACACTGATTATGCATTTTCTTTCATTGGTAGCTGTACTGTAAATCTACCGGTGTGATCGCGTTTATTGGTGCCTCTAAAATGTTCCTCACAAAATATTTCGTCATCCACTTTGACAGTTATATAATTATCCCCAGGTAAAGATTCTATTTAAAAAAAATTCTGTAAAGTATTGTCTAAGCTATTTTCAGTTAAGAGGCAACAATATGACTTATTTTCAACTTGTGGAAGTGAACATGTGAATAAGTATCCAAATACTGTGTTCTGTAATAGATAATTAGCATCTGCTAAACGATTTTGCTCACTCTTTAAAATGTCAAAAATACCTCGCTACCAATTAATGCATCAATCTGACCAGTTATATGGAAATTATTGCCTACTAATTGTATGTAATTTGGGATACATAAGTTTGAAATGTCTAATCATTTAACCGGAATGTTGTTTGCTATTTTAGGTAGAACTGCTAACTCTAATGTTTTAGAAAATGTTCCCTGTTCATTTGATATTTCCGCATTTATAATTTGCTTTATTTCTTGCTGAGACTCATTAATGCATGAAATAATACCTTTGAATGGTTTTGGTTTTAGATTTAATTTCTTGCATGCGCTTTTACTTAAAGCGTGGATCGACGACCCATTGTCTAGAATTGTTCTTAATATAATTTTTTTTTTGTTTCCAAACACATCTTTTATTAAAATTATAGCTGTGTTTATTATTGCGCAATTTCGTCTATCCTCTAGTAACAAATTAGAACCAATTAATGGCGTTTCTTTATTCCCAGGTTCAGAATTGCTCATTTGTTTGTTTTTAACAAACACATTACTTTTATTTATTACCGCCGTTTATGAAATACCATTTTCATTTACTTCACATAGTAAGGTGCTTTCTACTAATTTGCATCTGCTACAGGTAAATTTAGAATTGCATTGACCTTGATGTAATCGTAAACAATTTGAACATAATTTATTTTTATTTGCAATCATTTTCCTTTCACGAACAGTCATGTTTAAAAAATCAGAACATTTGAAAAGAGGGTGAAGATAATTGCATAACACACATGGATTTAATTTATTTTTATTTTTATCGCTGATAAAAAATGATCTAGATTTATTTACTGCGTAATTAATTTTAGTTATTATTACTGCTATTCGTAATTATTACTTCTCTCTTATTTATTCCAATTTATTTTGAAGAGCTTCTGTCTTTTTTAATTTGACCCCTAATGTACTCACATTCGTTGCTTTCACATCAGTGGTGTTTGCTAGAAACTGTTCTAATCTTTTGATAGCAGCCTTTACGGAGCCTTTTAATCGATTTAGTTTATCCATAGTAGCTCTGAGGCTTTTTAGGATCACAATGTTTGAATGGTGGACTGTAGACGTCTAATTTCTTATTGATATTCACATATAAACACTGCATAACACACTTACACAAACATGAACTTTAGTAATTTGAGTAGATTGCAAAGAATAATTAATATCCATCGCATAGTTCAGATGGAGTGATTTGACATACATGTTGATACTTAGACGATCAACATCTTAATAACCTAATTTACAGACTGCTCACTAGGGGGAGCTGGTTATACTTCCGGAACGAAATAGTGAGATTTCAAGAAAGTACATTTTGTTTTATCTTGGTTTTTGTGATAATTACTTTAGGCTTAGACCGTACAGAATGAAAATTTTTTTTAAGTGTACTAAATAATTTGTGATCAAAATTAATGTTTGTTGAAACTTAATGGTATTTCGGGCATTCTCACAATCTTTGACTTTCGGGAATGAAAATCTGGTTAAATTAAACTTGCTTAAATAACATTTTAATCTGATAGACGAATGCCTTAATGATTCAAAATAAAGAAAAAGTGGTCAGCAGCGAAAACTTTTTTCATTTAACTGAGGTTTATGTTAAACTTGCGAGTTTAATTTACCTGACCATTTTACCATTAAAACTTTTTATTTTCTTCTAAACTTTTTCTTACAATGAATTTGCATTGTACCCACAGGACATTCAATAAAGAAATAATAACAATGTAGTATTTTTAGTACAAAATTTTGGTGTAGCATTGTCTTAAAGGGGTGTTAAAGAAGGGACTGTAAGGTAAAAAAAAAAGACAGTATAGAAAAAAAGGAACGAAATGGGAAAAAAGGGGGCGGTAAGGATGGAACGGTAAGAAAAATTACCACGTATTTTACACAAGTCATGTTAAGACTAACTGGTAGGCACAATATTCATTGATTTTTAGAAACAGTTATTTACATTGTATTAATTTTTTTTTTAAATTAATTTACCTCGAAATGTTGCCGAATAAACCTTGGGGACGGCAAGACTACCAATAAAGCCACGATCTTGAAATTGATATTTAAATGCTGATTTAAATTCTGCAGTAAACTTCCTGTCAAAGAATTTTAGACATTCTTTGTCTAGCATACTTCTGCATGAGAAACAAACTTGAAAAAAATTATGTGGCTACATCTATAGGGATTTTCTATATAAGTTTAGCAAGAGGGACGGTAAGGATGAAAAACCCAGGGACAGAGTTTAAAAAATATATATCAACCTTAAAAATGTGTGCAGGTTAATTTTTTGCTACATATTTATATAAAACAAGTGTTCCAGTTTCGGAAAAAATTTACATTGAATTACTTTAATTGAAACAATTTTATACAGACAACTCTAAACTTAAAAATCAGCATCATGTACACGGGACGGAATAGGAATTTTCCTTGTGTTTGGACCCCCAACCTCGTCAAAAACTTATTTATATTGTTAATATTGTTATACAATCATGAAATGGGATGTTCCCCAGCGTATGAAAAAAAACCCAAGAAAATGTACTAAAATATAAAATTATTTTTCAGGGACATAAACGTCAAAAGATTGTGAGAATTCCCCATTTATCAGAAAACTTTTACTTATAATGTCTTCATGTTGATTTGGCGCTTTTCATTCTACTATTACTTTTGATATTTAAATAATTCATAAATGCGTAATTTCCAATCATTAGTTTGGAAATGCTATGGAAGGCACTGAGGACCAAATCGCAGGAAGCCATTTTCAATGAAAGGTTTGGGATGTTTGGCGTGTAACTTGAGCGAACTTCCTATATCACTACTTTTCAGGCTGAAACTTTAAGGAGAACTTGGCGCTTTTTTTTTTACAGAAAACATTTGTTGGATAATAAATTGTCTGTTCACATTATGTATTCGCAAAACATAAAGCATTTGAGGATTATCTAATATTTCACGATGAAGAAATGGTGGCATACAAACTCGCTAAAACTGCACTTTTTAAAATGGAACTTTTGAAAAATTGACAAATACTTGGTTTAAGGGGATCCGGGATACAAAAATCTTCAAATTTCTGAAAAATAAATGTTTATTGCATTAGAAATTTCTCTGTGCTTTCCTGCTTAAAATGCCGTTTAAATCATGTTTTTGCCTTAATAACAACAGGAAAATATTATTTTTTTCGTTTTGGTTTCTTTTCAAAATCTAACTTTCAAGCAGTGGTTGTCATGGAAACAACCACCTGTGAAAATGCGTTTTTCTTCTTGATGAGATTTTTCACCATTTCTCCTATTTAAATTGTTATAAGTCCAGAACCGTTAAAGTTAAATTGTTCAAAATTGAAATATGTCTTTTTCAATTATTTTAATTCAATTTTGATTCCGCAAATTTATAAATATATATATATATTTATTCTTTAAAATATAATTTTTTATAAGTTATAACGACTTATTTTTAAAATTTTAGTTTAAATATTTGTATTATTCTTTTTAATTAATATTTTTTAAAATGCTCAATCAATATTAAAACTTATATATTTATGTTTACTTAAATAAAAAAAATGAAATTCCACAAATAATATTTTGAGTTATAAAGATTTAAAATTACCCCAGTTTTTTAATATATTAAAAATTTTTAAACAAAATTATGAGGAGTTTTTTCTTGTGATTCTGTTTACAAATAATATGGTTAACCATCATAAAAAATTTCAATATTTTAACTCAATAAGTAAAAATTATTTTAAAATGTGTCCCTTCCCCCTTTATTAAAGATAGAGAATGCTAAAAAAAAGTATGTATAATTTTATATACCGATTTTTAATGTTATCGTTCTTACATCAAAGAGATGTAGATTATTGCACTGGAATCTATTAACTAGGGGCGAAATGTTTCCCAAAGATTTTATTGGTGTGAGACTGATATGATTATTACGTGTAATTTAAGAAGCTTACCTTTAAGAAAATATATTGAATTATGCTTAGAAAAACGATAGTTACATAGGATGTTTAAAAAATGATGACAGGCGTTTTAGTACATTACTTGTTAGAACAATGTTTGCAGTGTAAAATGCGGTACAGAAAATTAAGGTAGGAAAAACGTTGTGTATCATCAATTATCACATCACATCACATTGCTAACTAAGCGTAAACCAACACAGTGAAAAATGTCAAAGCCGGGCCTCTAGAATAGCGCTCCAATGCTCTACCACTAAGCCACACGAGGACGATGTCCAGCTTGGCATCTCTCCCTCACATAAGTTGGTAACACTTCTACCACAGTTACTAGATGGAAAAGTCTTCATGAGCACACAATCTTGCGGCGCACAGTGGTCCCAAATCGCGATTATGTAAGCCAACTATCAGAAAATCGAAGTTTCGTATTTCGATATAAAATAAATTCCACAATATTTAGAAATATTTGATTATACTCTTTAACATTTTGGTTTATAAGCTCACATGTTTTCGCACTGCTTATGTGAAGTTAGTAGTTTAAAGCGTTTTCTGCTGTTACCTGAATTTCAGGCAAACTCGCTGCATTCACACCTTAACTAAGACCTTATGAGACAGTTTGTAGAGTTTTTTGTACTTGCCTGAAATAATATTAAATCACATATTTAATTTGATTTTTCGATTGCAAAAATCTCAAAAACTAAAAAAATAGGAATTTTTAAAGAAATATATAGTTTTAAGAAATGTTTATATAGAAAAAGTGATACATAAAAAATAGTCCTTCCGAGTTCCTCGGACTTTTATAGTACAAAATGTAGAATGAACTTTCTAAAGTCATATCCCAAGAGATTTATTGCGACTTTTTGCGACTTTGAGAGAACCAGTAGTTTTAATTTGGACATTGGATATTGCCACACTGTAAAAAAACCACTGTAAATTTGCCAGCACAACTCGATCTCAGTTGAATGTACTGTATCTTTCTTTGGTTTCCTGACTATTTAAACATGAAAAACACAGTACTTGCGTAAAATTAACAGTACAATGTACTGGCAATTTTGGACGCATTTGGAAATTGTTTGAGAAGTTTTTTCTCTTATTATATTTCGAGAAGTTAAGACTACATTAGAGAATTTCCAAGATCTCTCCTTGAGTACTGATTTTCTAGAGATGTATTTGTGTTGCAGTTCTATCACTCTTGTTAAATTATTTTTTATCTACCGAATACCGGCGTAAATTTGTAAATTGTCCTGATTTTTGTTTTATGAAATATCCCTTTTCCTGGTTAAAAAAAAAAAAAAAAAAAAAAAAAAAAAAAAAAATGTATATACTTATATGTAAACTCGTCTCTTTAAATCAAAATCCAGTTATTTTCAATTATAGAGTTACGATGCTTTGTGGTAATCTTGTTACAGAGAAAGAAAAATTTGAAAATTCAATAATTTTTCTAGGGTTGAACGCTGTTAAAAGCTGTTTAACATTTGTAAAATATATGACACAAATATTTCACAAATATAACGTTACTTATTAGTATATTTTTGGAACTTTTCGCAATCTACATTGCTTACCTGCAACCAACAGTTAAAATTTAGAGACATTTAAAATTTTTGGGGGCAGACTGTATAATTCGTAAGGTTTCTTCTCGTTTTTTCTTATTATTATTCTGCAAATATATACTAGCAGAGCTTTAACATCTTGGCAGGTCATTTTTTTTCAATTAAACGAAACTGTGTTTGATGTCCCTCTCCTAACGTTAGCGTACAACTGTGATGACTACGGTTGAGCCGGTCTCGTAAAGAACAAAACTTGATATATTGGGATTTTTCGTATTTCGACTTAGATTAAAAGAGCAAATCCATATGTGACGGAATGACATTTTGAGTTGTAGAATTACAGCTAAAGCAATTCCCGTGAAGCTATTTTCACACAAAACTTAATTTTAGGTAGCATTCTTTACAAAAAAGCTACCTATTGCAGCCGTTCGGAGGAAAGCGATTTCAAAAAATTTTGGTATATTTTCATCGATCATGACCCCCAGACCCCGAAACCACCCTCAGTTCAAAATTGATATATATATATATATATATATATATATATATATATCTGACCTATGTCACACTGTAACTCCCGTAAATATGAATCGATTTCGATGTAATTCGGTGTATACATAGTACATACCAATGTCTCGACCGAGTTCGTTGGCCAGCTTCATCCGTCGTTTTGTTTCAAAATGGCGGCCATTTAAAATTTTTAAAAAAATTTAAAACTTGAAATGTGGTACCAAAAAATTAAAAATGGAAAAATATTTTTTTCTTATGTACTTGACCTTTATACAAAGATTCCGGAGCAGTTTTTGTTTCGTCTATATCTTAAAAAGTGGCTGAGTTATAGCATTTTGAATTTCTAGCGTGGCTGACATTTTGAAACGTCCTGAACTTTGTCACGTGATAAAAGGCGTATTTATGAACCGATTTGGATGTAATTCGGTGTGTACATAGTACATACCAATCTCTCGACCGAGTTCGTTGGCCAGCTTCATCCGCCATTTTGTTTCAAAATGGCGGCCATTTAAATTTTTTTTAAAAATTTAAAATTTGAAATGTGGTACCAAAAAATTGAAAATGGAAAAATATTTTTTTCTTATGTATTTGACCTTTATTCAAAGATTTCGGAGCAGTTTTTGTTTCGTCTATATCTTAAAAAATGGCTGAGTTATAGCATTTTGAATTTCTAGCGTGGCTGACATTTTGAAACGTCCTGAATTTTGTCACGCGATAAAAGGCGTATTTATGAACCGATTTGGATGTAACTTCGTTTATACATAGTACATACCAATGTCTCGACCGGGTTCATTGGCCAGCTTCACCCGCCATCTTGTTTAAAAACGGCGGCCATTTAAATTTTTAAGAAAAATTTAAATTTGAAATGTGGTACCAAAAATTGAAAATTGAAAAAATATTTTCTTCTTATGTGTTTGACCTTGATAAAAAGATTCGGGAGCAGTTTTTGTTTCGTCTATATCTTAAGAAATGGCTGAGTTATAGCATTTTGAATTTCTAGCGTGGTTGACATTTTGAAACGTCCTGATTTTTCTCACGTAATAACAGGCGTATTTATAAACCGACTTGGATGTACCTTGGTGTGTACATAGTACATACAAACATCTCGACCGAGTTCGTTGGCCAGCTTCATCCGCCATCTTGTTTCAAAATGGCGGCCATTTAAAAATATAAAAAAATTTAAATGAGATACCAAAAAATTGGAAAATGAAAAAGATTTTTTTTTGTATGTGTTTGACCTTAATACAAAGATTCCGGAACAGTTTTTCTTTCGTCTATATCTAAAAAAAAAAAAAAAAATGTCTGAGTAATAGCATTTTGAATTTCTCTTGTGGCTGACATTTTAAAACGACCTGATTTTTGTCACGCGATAAAAGGCGTATTTATGAAACTATTTGGATGTAACTTGGTCTGTACATAGTACATACCAATGTCTTGACCGAGTTCGTTGGCCAGCTTCATTCGCCATCTTGTTTCAAAAGGGTTGCCATTTAAAAAAAATTAAATTTAAAATTCAAAATGAGGTATTAAAAAATTGGAAAATGAAAAAGATTTTTTTTTATGTGTTTGGCCTTGATACAAAGATTCCGGAGCAGTTTTTGTTTCTGAAAATTTGTTCTTTTGTTGATATCTTAAAAAATGGTTGATTTATAGCACTTTGAATTTCTAGCATGGCTAACATTTTGAAACGATCTTGTATTTGTCACGCGATAACACACGTATTCGCCTATTTCGATGTAAGAAGGCATGTGGATAGTATACATCAACACCTCGAGCAAGTTCGCTGGCGAGATTCATCAGCCATCTTGTTTCAAAATGGCGGCCATTAAATTAAAAAGTATATATATATTTAAAGTGAGGTGCAAAAAAATTAGAAATTGAAAAAGGTTTCTTTCTTAAGTATTTGATCTTGATATAAGGATTCAGGAGCATTTTTTGTTTGTCTTTACCTTAAAAAATGGCTCAGATATAGCAGTTTCAATTTCTATTGTGGGTGACATTTTGAAAAATCTGATTTTTTGCATGCGACAGCACTCCTATATATTAACCGATTAGGATGTGAGTGAGCATGTGCACAGCAATTACTAAGGTCTCGACCAAGTTCACTGCTTAGCCTCATCCACCATGTTGTCTTAAAATGACAGGCACTTTAAGAAATTGCCGAATTTGGCAGCCAAATATAAGTTACTTTAAAGAAAAGCAGCTTGGATAAAGCTGACTAATTTCGCGAAATTCTCATTCATTATATTGATAAAAATTAATATTGAATCTCCTATATTCGGTTTCCACTAAATTGAGCTTCGTGTGTTTGCATGATATAAGTTAACTTTTTTAAAATAAGGATTATGAAAGCTACCTCTTCCTCCCGGCACTGGCCGGAAGGACTTTTTCAGTTTGCACATGACTGTTATTGACTAAAAGATTAAAAAAATATCTGAAACAATTTTTTTACAGATTATATTCTTTCATTTTTGAGAAATTTCTTATTGTGTGACGGAATGACGTTTTTGCAACCATGACACTAATCTCTTACTTAAACTGGAAGCATTTGTGAATTAGGAAAACATTCAATTTTTTAAACTAATACTTATCTTAAATTTGATGTACAGGCAGTACAAAATTAAAATTTAGAGCAACATATCTGTACTAGGGTTGCAGTTATTAACTGTCATTTGACGTGACGGAATGACCGTGGCGGAATGACAGAAAGTTTTTTAAACGTTTATTTAAAAAAAAATGATTAAACTAATAAATTTCAGAATGAACGTACAGTACATAACTATGTATTCTCTATTTATAGTGTTTTCAAAAACATATCGTGCACAATTACCTGCTATTTGAAATAAAAAATGCACAAAAACATGTGACAGAATGACGCAACACAAGCCTTTATTGTGTATGCATTATTATCAAGAACATTGCTTTAAGACTATTGAAAACTATTAAATATTATTCACATAACTGCAAGCATTTCACTTTTCAGCCATTTTGTTTATTTGGACAATTGTCAGTTGCAAATAAAATAAAAGTTTTAAGTCTAAAACATTATTTTGAAAACTTGGAATACATTTCAATATAATTTTTAACTTAATTTATAAAAATTAAAAGAAATATTGTTGATCAAAGTTGACACTTGTGTGGAATTGCCCAAAATTAAGCTTTCACACAGCTTTCACGTTGTTATAGGAAATAATTTAGAATTCCTTGAACTTGAATTTAATCACGGAAGTTTCAAAACATATCATGAGTTTTTATTTTCTCTTTTATAAAAAAATAACCAAAAAACAACCACGGAACAGGAAAAAACACTATGAAAATCTGCAAAAATTCAAAAATGGGAGCGAACACAATTTACATTATTGGAGCAGAAAATTGTATTCGGAATCATTTTACTTTAAAAAATCGCATCGCCACGTGAAAAAAATTCACTCCAAATCACACGAAAAATCGTTAAAAACTAAAACAAATTGCATTGAACAAATTCACTATACGAAACGGCTCACTGGACTGCAGCAGATTTGTTTTACTATTGTCAAAAAATCTCCGAGGAACTGTAACTGACGCTAAAAATAGAAAAATATAGTTAAAAATTGCAGAGGACAAAAATTTGTTTTACTGGCTAAATGATGGAAACCGTAAATTTGTTAGGAATGTCAAAAAATATCAAAGGAATGCATGTAGAACATTTCTATTAATTTAACATTTAATAAATTTTAAATGCATTGTGATTACGTTTTTCTTATTTCATTGTTTATAAATTATTTTTACTCTTTCGCGTTTTAGTAAACATATTTCTAAAATTATATAATTTATAAAATCCCATTTTCAAATACGACATAAATATTAATTGCGCTGTTAACATTTGGAGGGTGAAAGACGCATAGATATTCAATTTATAGTAATTACATTTTAAACGGTTGAACACACTTAAGCACACTGGACAATATTATAACGAGGTTTCCCAATATGATGAGAATGGCTTTAATGATTCATAGGCAAACCGTACACAGATCATCAATTTAGTGAGTATGTCCACTATAGTGATGGTTGCAAGGATATACTTACGCGAAGCAAAGAGTGTATAGAATCAATAACAGCATTAATAGTTTATAAAAACGAAGCACGCATAATCTCATTCCTTTGAATTCTCAAATGACAATGGTCATCGTTCTTAAGTAATATTATATAATTTGGCGACAATAACTGTTTTTAAGGGTATATTTAGCGCAAAGTACACAGGGCTCTGTTATCGTATTCTCTGTAATTAAGTTTCATAGGGGCAAGCGCACAAGGCCCCACTATGCTACCAGCGGTAATAATTGTTTTTTAAAGGTGTACAGGTATAGTTGAAGTTATCGCTGCACTGTTTAATCTATTTTATTTGTTTTGCAACTAATCACAGATCTAATCACAGATGGCCTAAAATTGTCCGCGATCGCAGCATGAGAAAAGATTGCAAAACCTGTTTTAGTGCCTACAACTCACTTTTCATAATTTGGGAATATACTTGAATATGGCGATAAATTAGAGCAAAGACATATAGACACTCTTCGTCAAAGAGTATGTTATAGCACGGAAAGTATTCTGAGTTCAGTTTTCCCGACAATCTGCAAACAAAATTTGAAATTATGTAAATCAAAATATCTAAATAAGACAATATCCGTTTTATGAGAAAATCGAATTAAATATTCAGTTGTGGGAGAGGTTTCGGCGATAAAAACCTAACAGATAAGACGACACCAAGAATGTTGAGAGAAGTGAAAGAGCACGATACCATGTTGGCAGCAATTCGGCACAAAGTTGCAACATATCGCTAAATTTGATGATATGTTGACAAATTTGTGATTTCGTTTACGGCCAACTGTTCAACAACTTAACTGTTTAAACCTTCATCCCATTGAAAGGTATTGACCCGTAGTCACCCCAAAATGACATACTAATCAAATTTTCTCTAACATGAGCTAGTCCAATGTTTTGTCGTACCCGAAAACGGTAGCATACAAAATTTTGTTATAATTGTTCGAGTCGTTTTGTTAGATAAAATTTGCATATATGTATAGATACACATACATAAACAGAAGATTTGCTCGCATTATAATGTGCAATATGTTTAATAATGATAGAAAATAAAATAAAAAAGCATTTTTTTAAGAGTGAGAAGTGAATTATATCCGTAAATAAAGATAAATATTAAATAAAAAGAAATATTAAATAAAACAGATCTACAGATTCGATAGAAATTCCCATGAATTTTTATTTAAAAACTGGATAAAGTTTTCAAGGTTTTCAAAAGTCACCATTTCATTTCAAGAAATGCTGTTGCATACAAAAGGCATATTTCAAAGGGAAATGTATCTTTTTCAACTTTTCTCTCCATTTTGACTTTTCAGGAGAGACATTTTTAAGCGTAAAAGAAATATATCTTTCTAACATATGTAAATTTAAATTTTCAAAAATCTGCTTATATATCTCATACATTTTACACCGAGACCTACTTTATAATATTTTTGTCATGCTTTATTGATCACATAGTCATGTAAAAAGGATTTCTTATTTTTTTATATATATATATATTCGTTTAATGCTTAATCTTAGGAATGTAATACATTTAAATTGAATTGAAACTTTTAATTTCATTAGGATATCATTCAACTGTTATATAGATTTTAAAAAATGTATTATTGTTAACAGTCATAAATTATAAGCTGTGCGTTGTAGTGAATAAATTACTAGAGATAGTGTGTCGATATGTTTGTACAATATCTGATTTTTTTTATATAAAAAAAATAATTTAAGCATAAGGATCTCAACAAAAATTACACTGATATTTTATAATATATTAATTGTTAATGAAAGTTTAAAAAGAACGTTTAATACATCAATAAAGTGTTAAAAAAACAGAGCAGGTTTCGTCAGCGTATAAATTTGTCTTTCTATACCCAATGGCATCACGAATAGCTCCACAACGAGAGCTGAAATTTTAAAATATTATTCTAAATTTTCTATGTATAAATACAAGGAGTTTCAGTAGAAACCTTGTTTTCGTTTCTTTACACCCGTGTTCATATGCAAAGAGTAAAAACACTTTAAACTGTTTTTTTTTGTTTCGTTTTGTTTTGCAGTACATTATTTTAAAATTTTTAACACGCATTATAGTTATCGCAGTTTTAACGATGTTAATATTTTTGAGATTCCAATGCAACCAATCAACTGAATCCAGTGATAAGTTTCTGTTTTCGATGTCTGAATGTTTCGTTTGTTCTTTCATTTGTTTTTAGAAGCGGGCGCTTTATTTATGAAGGCTATAAAGAATCCGATACTTTCACAGATTCATTTTTTTTCACATTGATAGAGAATGTCATACGTTTACTTTCAGATAACGGAAATCTTGCATGTATAAAATTCAAGGTGAAAAAAAAAATCTTATAAAAAATATTTTAGTTCTAGAGTACATAGGAATTGCACAAAAAGAGGGCTTTGCAAGTGCCATCATAGATCACAAAAACCTATGGCACAGAACGAAACCTTGAAAGAAAAACAAAAATCAGAAGCTTGAACAAAAGGCTAATATGTATGTGGTTAAACGTGGTGTAGTTGGCCTAACACATTTTTCTAAAATTTGGAAATTGCGGGAGAGTTGAAAGAGAATCTAACACAATTTTCTAAAATTTTTTAAGTAAAAAGACTAAAGGGAAATAAAATGTGTCATGATTTTATCAGAGGCAAAATCAAATTTGTGTTTGACAAACCAACGATTCTTAGCTATGGCTGGATTATAAAATTCATTTTCCCAAGCATCTGCAATATTCACATTTGTCATAAATTTGCGTTCGCCTTCTATTTGGCTGATGTATAATAAATCCTATTTATAGATAATATTATAAATGTGCCAGGAGTTTTCATGTCAATTGAATATGCATTTCTTTTCAAACTGATATGAATGCACAGTTTTTCAAGCATAAAAGGAAACGAATTGGCACAAAATAAAGTTAAGACTTATAAATGTTACAAATAACACAAATATTTAAGTTTTAAAACAAAATATAATTGAGACAATCATTTTTAGGTGAATAAAACTACATTTCACCATTTTGGGCTGTTCCATAATGATATGAGAGATGAATAAAAATATATCTTAGTAGAGAGTGTATGCACCAGCTTTTTTGATTAATGTCAAAACACTTGGAAGCATAGAACAAACCAAATTTCTAAATATATTTTAATCGCTTTATTCTCAGTGGCATATTGTTTTACATTTCAATTAACGACTTTAACCAGTAGATTGCACGAGCTTTCGATTTTGTTTAAATCAAGCGGTAATGGTATCATATGAATACTATTTTTCAGAAACAATTCTCAAATACTAGTTGCCGCGTTTGTGGATGCAATTGTAGGCTGCAAAACCCTTAAAAAGCCACCAATAGCCTCAACAAAAGGCATCAGGTTTTCTTCAAGTAGATTAATTCCTTCATTAGGTAGAGAGAAACGTAACATCGACATTATTACTAAAACCAAATTCAGCACAAACCATGAGTAAGCTTCCACCGCGCTGCCATTTTGAAAATATTTGAGGTACCTTGCGCAGATTGTGCCTTCTCAGAACCATCCGAATTCAATTTCTTTTCATAACAAAATCTTACTATTCATATTCGAGCTTCCCAGAAATGCGATATTTTGCCTCATCCAGCTGATTTTGCGGGTGATTTTTTGTCTTTGCTGGTGGGTTTTTTTCTTGTTCCTCAAAGTTGGTTATTCTTGACAAATCACTTTTTGGAACTGCTATCAGTAGATCTCTAGCTAGTTCGCCTAATGTTGTGTTCTCATAGCTAAGTCTCTTTATAATGGCCCGTTTTGCCCTTTGGGCCAGATTTCGCAGACGTTGCGGAGATTCCTTCGTTTTATATTACTCTTGTAGTAGAATTAAACTCAATATTACCCATGAAGATTTTGTTTTATTTATTTGCGAGAGTTCTTGCTGACAGTCCTTGACCCTCAAAAGCCATAAAATTTCCATTCTCAATTCTACTGAAATCACTTTTACCCATAGTACTTTGCGGCCACGTTAAAAAAATTCCAAGCTTTCGTAGTGTCTTTCTATACTAAACTAATTTGCTTATTTTGGTTTCTTCTTTCCGGAATGGCATTCGATTCCTGTACAGTTTAACAGCCCATTGAACGTTATTTTCGTTCAGAGATCATATCAACATTTTTTTATTATTATTTTACTTTTTCAATGAATTTAAAGTTTGATGTTCATTTTGTCGTTATACATACTTGTCTCGAGAATAGCGTTTTATAATAGTTATTTATGGATTATTGGGTGTTCATGTCATTTCGAAACGCAATACTAGAGCTATCTCTGAAAGATTATCTAACCAACTATCCATAAACCTCAATTAGTGATATATGGACAAAATTGCATTTTTTATGTATGTATAGTAGTTTTTTATTATTTTATTTATCTGTTTTTTATCAAACAATATGTTAACTGGAATAAATCTTACCTTATTTCAGTTTAAAACAATCTTGTAAAGCTCACTCATCTTGTAAAAGCAAAAATAAAAGTTAAACATTTCTGGTGAGAATTCGGAATGTGTAATTAAAAAATCAGCCAGATATCACACCGTACATCATTGTCGGAAATGACCAAAATAGCATGACGTACACTTCGTACGTCACAGAGCGCAAGAGGTTAATGAGAATTATCAGTAATGTACTGTTCATAAACCAAACTTCATTTGCTTCAATGTATAATTTAATAAAAATGAAACGTGAAATAAGGAATTATTCTGTTGGATAATGCTCAATTAATGTTTAATTTTAATCGAAAGCATTGTTTAAAGTAAATTACATTACGTTGCGGTGTTAACGTAAAAGAACCTTGGCATGCATCAAGTAGAATCGCTGAGGAAAATGAATAGTGAGCGGTATTTAATCTTGGCATATCGAGCGGTATGCCAATAAATTTGAACTAAAAATTGCTATCAAAATATCACTGAGAAATTTTCCGAAATTCAACTTCAAAGAGCTCACCGACTGTATGACTTCTTTAATGGTAAAAGTAACTTTAAATAATGGTACATTTTAAAAATTCCTAGCTTTCATCTTGCGAAATTTTCCATTGTCTCTATAATACTCTCAACTTTCTTCCGGTAGAAATTTAATTAAAACATTTCAAGAAATTCATAGTTTTTTGTCGAATGTTTAATATAAATATTATTACCTGCTTGTCCTTCGGTAAAAATTGAAAAAAGTACATCAAATACTTTAGTGCTTTAGATGTAACAATTTATAAACTGTCGCTGTATTCCTCCACTGTATGTAAACACAAAGCCTTTAAATTTGAAAAATAAATTACTGAAATTGTTAGGTGACGTTTAAAATTGAGGTTAAATGCCGGTTTACAAATCATTAGTTCATTCAGAGAAAATCCCAGCTTTGATTCATGGACTAGATAAATTTTTGTTCATTGAATGCTTTCGATACTGTCGGCTGACACGCTATTTCGAAAATCACTGATAGTTCATCTCTCCCACTAATTAAACTATCTATTATAAACTATATTTGTATCCGCTTTATTCATGCTAATCTATTTGTTTTTATTAAATGTTTTCAAATCTATAAAGGGAGAACAAACGCGGGAGTCTAAATTTCCTTTTCTGGCATATAGTTGTGTATTACATCTTTAAAGAATATCATAGCAAAGGATACTTGATATTAACTACGCTGAAAAAATTATTAATCTAACTAAGAGGGAATATAAAAATCTTAAAGAAAAAAAAATATCAAGTTTTTAAAATATGTGCAGAATCTATATTAAAGAAATCTCAATCCAAAAAACAAAAAAAGCAGTCTTGTATTGCAAAATTCTTCTGATACGCAGTAAACCAATATTCAAATTAAAAAGTGTTGGCTCAAGTGTTCAGAACATAATATTAGATTCCAAATATGAATGGAACAGTGTTGAACAGTAGAGCAGCGTTGAAGGGTTTCCTAGCTGTTATTAGTTTAACACCCAGACTGAAGATATGATGTCATATTAATTCATGAGCCATTGGGTAAAAGTAAAGGTGTAGTTGTTAAAACTACATAAAAATTGAAAAAAAAAATTAAGGATAGAATCTAGATTTAAGAACTTATTTATAAGAGATAAAAAATTTAATTTAACTCTTATAACACAGATAAAGAAGTAAGAATTATATTAAATATAGGTAGCACTCTAGTTTCTAGAACTAATATAGTGAATATAAAAAAAAAATGTGAAAAAAAATTAAAAGTTAGCACTTGTTCAGAAGTAACACTCACTAAGATACGGCAGGAAAAGCAGTAAGGGAGGCAGCAAGGTCACCTTAACAAAAAAGGCACTAATCAGGGCGATATATTTTAATTTGTTTTTTTTCTTTTTTCCTATATACGTCGAAATATATGTAGATAAGGTATTTTTAATTTTTTAATTATTATTATATAAAAAGTATAAAGGATAAGACAAGTATGAAAAATAGACAGATAAGCAACTTAAATTTAAAAAATAAAATAAAAAATAAAACTTAATTCTTGGTATCAAAATATTTAAATTTGTCAGACACGGAATCGATGCATATTTAATACTAATATGGTATAAAACGGTTTAAAAAAATACATACGCTTATCAGGTCTGGTTTTCTTAATTAAATTGCTACGCCACACGTAAATTGAAATCGATACGGAAAATCAAACATCACGCTATTCAAAAACTGCAACTACTACTAAATAAAATATGGTCAAGAATATTGAATGGCAATGGTCAAATTCACGAAATAAAGAAGTTAATGCTAAAGGAGAAACTTGTGATTTCCTAAAATTCAACGAAATTAAAAATCCACACATTTTCCAAAATTTTTTTTAACAAATTTAAGTAACTATCACTACAAATCTATACATATGGTAGCTATCTACACATATGGTATGGCATCCCCTTCCGGTAGCATGGAGCTACATCGGCATTTATAGCTAACTACAAGTATACATATATTTACTCAAATGAATAAGATTACCCAACCAGAAATCTATTTATCAAGTACAACTGAATGCCATTTTACATACTTGAAATAGTTTCACAGCTTTTCTATATTACTATTCAACTTCTTAACGAACAAAAGCGTTTTACCTGATGACCTAAAAATAGTTTTCCATAAAATATTATATTAACAAAAATAGGCACTAATTAGCATGAAGAATGATTCAATTCTTTAAAAGTCTCAGATACCCGTAATATTCTAACGAAAATTGTTCTGAAATTCAATGATATATACCAGTCTTAGCCTACTACATAAGTCGACATTGAAGATTTCAATTATTTTTGTATAAAATGGAAAACTGCCCTCATATCTATATATGCCAAAAAAAGCTAAAGAAATGTTGTTCAATACAGCTATGGAAAGTCTCCTCCAATGGGACATAATTTCAATTCAAAAAATTTTCTAACAGTGAGATAAAGTCTAAAGAATCCAGTTTGCTTCATTAAAATGGGATAAACTAAATGTACATTTGGAATAAAAAATTCTCTTCTGTCAATATATATATATATATGATCCTTCTGAGTAAATTTACAAATTGATATTTATTAGTATACTTATAGTCTTTAAAACTTTCCTATTATGATAAATATTGCGTTGGTCTCTGTAATACTTTTATTCTTGTGTCTGTTCCTAACATATTATTTTTACAAAGTCTGTGTCTTTGTTTCTACCGATCTTATAGTAACATGCTGTAATGGAACTTTCATATGAATTTTTTTCAAAGCACTAATCTGAAATTATAAATAAATTATTTTATTATTTCTATCTGAAATTATATACGAATTATGCGCAATTTTCCTGAAATGTTGTATCAAAGGGATGATGTAAATTAGAAATACTGCAATTATTTGTATACTTTGGATTTCGATAATCTGAAAAATCGTACAAGTAGTAATTATCAGATGCAGTTTTGAAAGTGATTCGGATATTTTTGTGCAAAGTATTACTTGTAGTATCACATTAAGAAGACAAGGACATAGGCTCGGCATAGGTTCGAATTTGAAAAATTGTTTAATCCTTTATCTACTGACGGTATTTATAAATACCATTAAAATAACTTGTTATAAAGTTCATTTAATACATCCGTTAGTTGTAATACAGTTTAGAATGCGTTATAGAATATATTACCTTATCTTGTTCCGAAAGCATTATTCGTTACACAAAGCAAAAACATTTTTAAAAGGATGATCTATTTTGCCATTCCATCTTTTCAGCTGTTGGCGTTTGGGGGGGGGGGGGATTTTTCAATTCTGAGACATTTTTATATTTCTATTGTAAAATCATTATATTTGTACATTTCCTAATCCTAGAAAATACTAAGAATTTTTTTTTTAATAAAAGATTTCAGTGGGGTTATAAAAATCAGTATAAATTCAAATTTAATTATTCCTTCTAAATCTATCCATCCTTCTAAAATCCTTTTAAAATTGATTAAATGATTATGTATATATTCTAATTTAGTTTAAACAATTCACGAAAAACGCTGTAGAAGATAAAATTTTCATGAATTCATAATTCAGTACATAAAAGGTTAAAACATATGTTTGCTTTTCTATTTTTATTATAAAAAAATTTAAAAGTTCAATTAAAGTTTTTTGACGTAATACATAGTTTCGTTTTAACTAAATGGTTTAGAAGTTTTAATGGATGCGCAGATGTCGCTTTGTATTTTTTTTTATGTTAAGAAAAATGTTGCGTTACTCATGTCTACAATAAACTATCTTTGGACTAATTTCACAATATTTAATTTCTAAATTAATATTCAACAGGTGTAATATGAAATATAATTTTCCATTAAAAATTTCACTTCGAGAAGAACACTTCCTATGCTTAATGGCTGGCTGTTCATGAGAGGATCATTTCACTTCATTTTATTTAGGTTTTATTTTTATTTTATTTTTATTTATTTTTTTTTTGTTGTGAATACGTCATTAAATTAAAAGTATTTTCAAAAAATGTATTAATATTCCTTTAGTAAATTATCAATTTCTAGAGAAACACATGCAGTTTGTTTATTATCCCCATCCTCCCAAAACAATTCTGATATTATAACCGTCATTAAAAATTATTAATGTACAGCAGTGTAGAAAAAATAACGGTTCTTAGAGCAACATTCAAAAGTCTCTTAAGAATAATTTGTTAGGATTAAAATTACCGAAGCGTAAAACCTCGCTCGTTATTTTAGAGAAAAGAAGCGGAAGTAATAGAAGAAAATTGATTAAAACTGTCTTTTATTCAAAAGGTGGAATGTTGACAACTAGTAATTTTTCTGTCTATTTCTGAAATATTTTTGTACAATTCTGCAAGATAAGGTGTTCTAAAAAAACAGTAATGTTCATGAAAATTAGTCCCAAAATTCGATATTTATCTGGAAATGAAAATAAAATGAAAGATTTTCTTTTGGAGAAGAAACTTTTCCAAGGTGATAGTTTTCATGGATTAGCTGTATTCATTTTTATGTTTCAAAGATCCCGCATACTCCTAATTTCTTGCGTTAGAGTATTTAATTTATACAAAAAATAAGGTATATTCCGTTCAAATATTTTTTTTTCATATTTGACGTGTTTGTTATTACACAGAAGAAGATTTTAAGATAATTTGGGAAGAATCATTTATTATACAGTTATGTGTAGTCTACAGATAAAAACTTTGAGGAAGTTTCGTTCATAATTTTGAAGTAAAAGTAAATTTATAAAAAAGCTCTTTTATAAACCTTCAAAAGTTTATATTAATAGCTACGCGTAAACACAATACTGGAATTTATGTAATAAGAAAAAAATCCGTTACAATAATGTTATTAGGCTTTGACAAGATTATTGAAAGGTCACAACTTTGTTTTACTCTTGATAAAAAAGGCATGATCTAGTGAATGGGTAAACTAATTATATTTTTTTGCTTTTTATATTTTTATGATATGGCAACAGAAAAGTTCAAAAACTTCATTAAAATTATCTTAATTATTTTCTAAACGTATAATCACAGTTTTAAAAATATTATACTATTATCTGATATATGTTTTTTTAGAATTATTTTGCGTTATTTTTATTTTATTTAACTTCAGTGTTATTACAGTTTCACAAAATATTGAAATATTGTGGGAAAAGTGGTTTGGCGCTTAATTAACTACATTGTTTTCGTTACATTTGTAAACATAGAGAGCGTAAATGTACCTAATATCGCACCTCCCATGATCTCTTCAAGTAGCTTTTGCCGCCTGGCCAAACTGTTTCAACTAGTGTCTAGCGGCAATGTGTCAGTTGTATAAGCGCCTTGGTTTAACACACAGTTTAGTCTCTGTTATTATTATTTTTAAGTTTTGTGCAAACCAAAATTTTTGTCAACTTCATCATACAGTGAAAAATCTTTGTCAAAGTAAATGCTGTTCTTAATTATTGTAACGTAAATACAATCGCATAATCATGTAGTTTAGATACATATAGCTGTAAGTATCTTTCTATTCTTAGTTTCACCGATAGAGTTGGGGTAATGCAATGTTTCGTTCTTCCTAATATCGCACCCCTACTGTAGTCTTAGCATAGTGCGCATATCGCATAGGGAGATATTACGCAAACTATTTTACTTAATGGTCTAAATGTCAACTATTTATTTATGAATAAATTTCTATGACTTTTTTATGAGTGTATTTTCCCTTTGAATAGAAATATATTCCATGACCATGAATTTGCTGTGGTTGATTCTTCTGAAATTTCTTACCAACGTGAACATCAAAAAGTCTCTGTCGGTCCATCATTGACAAGTCATCCAACAGAAAAAAGTCAAATTAGACAGGAAAAACCTGATCCTCAGCTTCCTCTCCACCAAAGAGCTAGCAATTTTTTCTCCAACGGATATAAGCCCTTTGCCACATGTGAATGAGAAAAACGTTTAAGTATACAAAATATGATTTCAAAGTTGCTCAGCAAAGGTTCTGACACGTACGCCATGTAAAGTAAAACATGGTGAAGATCTTGCTAAAAGAAAAAGAGTAAGGTTGCAAAAAGTATTTTGATCTTAAAAATTCAAAAATACAAAAAAAAAAATCATACTTAAGAAGGAAGCTATTGGAAAGAAGAAACAAATAATGAACAAGTAATATAAAAATTTTGTTTTTAAAGTCAATTCCTACTTAGGTCATCAAAGAAAAATTTAATATAATCAATTAAGCTAATATTAGTTTTTGTTGCATTAAATATCTCAATTTGTTGATTTTCTATAAGCAAGTAGGTTTACAATGGAACTCTATGGGAATTTGGCGAAATATTAGAAAGGTCGCCAAGTTGGCGTCACTTTTGGCGACTTATTTTGGCCGGAAAATTTGGCGATATATCGCCAAGTTGGAGACAAACTTGGCGGTATTTGGCGACAGAAAAGTGTACCCCCTATGGTAACCCCTTATTGAAAATACTTTCATTGACCTTCAATAACCAATGGCCGCCATTTTGTTTCCCATGCAAAACTAAAATTAATTAATTAAAATTTAATTAATTAATTAATATTTGAAAATCTGTATTAACATCAATTGTCATCCAGTACAAGTTTAAAAAAAATTATTTCAACATGATAGGATGAATAATGAGTATTTTATTAACGATTGAAAATTTGAACAAGATAAATATATAAATATATAAATAAATATAGGGAGAGTGTGAACTAATAGTAGGAATTGAAAAAATCAGCCATTATTGGAGACATCCTCAGAATCAGACGAAGATCCTGATCAACCGTTCACAGTGTCCACTGACGGCAAAGACAGTGAAAATGATTGTGAATGTCCTCTCTGTAACCAGGCTGACAGACATGGGGAAAAATAGATCATTTGTATTAAATGCCGCATTTGGTGTCATGAATAATGTCTGTAGATACTGAATACAAAACTTACATTTGTGATTTCTTTTTAAACAGCTAATTTCCATTCATATATATAAAGGACAATTTATAACCGGATTCCTTTGTAAAATATCATAATCTGACGAATATGAGTCCTTTATTATATATAATAACAATATAAAGTGTCCTTTAAATTTATTTACCTTCAATATTCAATTTTTATGACTACTACAACAAAGTCTTCCAAATATTGACCTGTGCGATATTAGTAATATACATGGTGCGATATTAGTAGAACTTTTTCCAAATGCCCTATGTGTACCTTTTGTGTTTTTTTATTTTTATATTTTTAATATTTGAGCTAATAAACTGATTGTATGAGGTATGTAGATTCAAAAACGCACCTACAAAAATCACGTGAAAGTTATTAGTTAAATTGAAAAATACCAAAAATGTATAAAATTTTAAAAAGGGGTGCGATATTATGCCCATTACCCCTACATATGGGGATCTGCGTTCGGCTAGCGGAAAAATATCATGAAATTAATTTATTTATTTACAATTAAGTTCTTATAATATTAGAATGTTGTATTGTCATTTGAAACTCACTTTAGGTACCGAGCTTGTATAATTTGATAATATCTGGCAGTGAGTGAAAAATTGATTAAAAGTAGTAAAAATGTAAACAGTGTTAAAAATAAAGTGTAAAAGTCGTAAATTGTGAACAGTGTAAAAAATATTCTATTTAACGTCATAATGTTTTGCAGAGTTTTATTTACAGAATGTAGACAGTTTAACAGCAGTAGTTTACTGCAACGTTTTCGCTTTATTTATTGCAGAAAATTTGTACAAATTCTACTATTGGAATGTGGTGACTACGGATTCTGCAACTTAAATATGAAATAGAAAGTTTCTAATCGGAAATAGTGGTGGCACTCTCCTTGTAAATTTTAAGCAGTATACACATTATATACACTGGTTTCCAAAAATTAAGGAAAAATCACAAAAAGAGCGATAACTCGTTCAAAAATTAACCTATTCGTATGAAATTAGGATATGTTGTTAACTAAAAGATGCTGATTAAAATTACAAAATGCAACTTAGTGACGCTGCAATCGGATTGCGTCATCTGTGCGGAGAATAAAAATGCATGCTAGAGAGTACGGCTGCTGGTGTCGCTGTGATTATGAGATAAGAAAACAGAGATAGCCAATTCATTGGTATGATCTCGAGGAATCCTTTGTACGCATAACTGCTATATAGAGCTATTAGAAGATTGGCTGTAGGCCAAAGTCAGACAGAGGTGGCCAGATGGCTAAATGTAAGTTCTGTAAGTTCTTCTGTTGCTCATAGGCTTGGGCAACAATTTTAAACCACTGGTTCGGCCTCCAGAGGGTCCAGCAAAGGACGAGCAAGAGTTACGACCACATCGATCACCAATATTTGCGGTTATGTGTACGAAGGAATAGAACAACAACCCCCTCTCATCTTAAATCCATCCTTGCTGAAGCCACTGGAAGGTTGGTATCAACGTTTACTGTGCGTAGAAAGCTTCATGAAGGTGGTCTTTACGCGATGCGACAAGATATTTGTGTGCCGCTCACCTCATGTCTTCGGAGGGAACGTTTAAGAGGGCACGTCAACATGTCCAATAGACGACTGATCAATGGAGGCGTGTTCCCATCACAATTGAGTTCCAGTTTAGCCTCCAAAGCGTTAGTAGGCATTGTTTGATTTGGAGAGAACACGGAAGACGCTATCATCCATTAAACATTCGTAAAAAAGATTTGTATGGTGGAGGCAGTGTCTGTGTTTAGGATGGTATCTCTTTGGGCGGACGTACAGACCTCCATGTGTTTCCACGTGGAACTGTGAATGCTCACGTCTATAGAGATGACATTATTGATGCTTATGTGCACCCTTATGCCGGTGCAATAGGTAATGACATCCTGTTATAGGACGATAACGCTAAACCGCACAGAGTTTCCATCGTAGAAGATTATCTTCAGCAACAAACATTTCAGCGCATGGAATGGCCAACGCGATCACTGCACTTGAATCCCATCGAGCATCTTTGGGATGCTTTAGGAAGATGTGTATCTGCTCTCAATCTCCCTCCTCAGACCCTTGCCACGCTTACAACTGCTTTAGAAGATCAATGGCTCGCACTTCCCAGCGAACTTATCGATCGCATAATTGACAGTATCACACTTCGCTGTATGTGCTGTATTGCTTCTAGGGGTGATCATACTCCATATTAAAGGTACTTTTCCTATACCAAACTGAGACATTTATTTTGTTTATTTTATAATTGTATTAATTTCTGAAACACCAGAATCGTCTGGTAATTTCTTTTAATGTTATTATATACCTTACTTTGTGTTGTAAATTGTGCATCAGTTTTATTAAAATCTACTTGTAACATTTTGAGTAATCGCTACTTTTGTTGTTTTTCCTTAATTTTTGGAAACCAGTGTATATATATATATTATGAGGCGTAAAATCTTTTATTTAGATCATTATTTAGATTATGACTTAAAAGGAAAAATTATGGATGTTCTTAAAACATATAGAAATGTAGTAGGACTTAAAACTATTGCATTTCCTGCGAATATCGGACTATAAAAAAAAAAAAACTTATTATTTTTTGAAAAGTTTTCTTCTTATTATTATCTTATTAGTATTTACTTATTTATTTCGACAAAAATCAAAAAAATATTAATTGTATTAAAAAAATATTTGAATTAAGGTATCTACGATAAAAAGCAGAAATTAAGTAAGCATTCTTATGATATACTTACAAATAAATACATTCAACTAGAAATTAAATTACAGAAATTAATAACATGTACTCACAAAAGCTAATTTGTTTGTGTAGAAAAAGAAACAACTATGTTAATAGCGTTATTCCAAAATGTCATAAAGTTATTAAAAAATAATGGTAGGAAATTGCATGCATATATATAGGTGTGTGTGTGTATGTGTATGTGTGTGTACGGACAGGGTCGCAGTTTACTTCCTGACAGGCTGCGGAAGTTTTCCGACCTTTTTACACAATATAAATAAAAAAGAAGACGATCTCCGTCAATGTGGTCGGCGTGGAGATCCAGTACACTATCTTTTCGAAAAATGTAAGTTTATGAAATACAAATTTACTAGAAAACATCCACAACTGCTAGACGATATATTAGAAATTTTAAATAACAAACTGTCCCTCAGTCAGCTTTACCAAAATTATAATATTCTTAATGAAAAATACTCGTTCATTAAATATAAATTCAGGCTAGTATGATTTGTACTTGTGGTCTGACAATGATGTGGGATGCGGAAATGGAATTATAGAGGAAAGGCGTGATTCGTGATAGGTGAGCTCTTTTAGGTATCATATTGCATTCTACTAGAAATATTAAAATTAGCAAAATATTGAAAAAATTAATTCAATTGCAAAAGTGTTGTAAATAATGTAAATAATCTGGTTACTGCTAAATTTGTATTCAAACCTGTTTGTCATAATTTGTAACTATATTGATATTTTACGATTATTACACATTTGTGTTAAATGAGTGATTGGTGAAGTTCTTTGGATATCATTTTGCACTCTACTAGAAATTTTGCAAAATGTAAAATATTACTTCAATTAATTGTGTTAGAAATGTGTTGTAAATAATATAAATAATTTGGTCATTGCAGCATTAGTATTGTAATCTGTTTGTCATAAATTGTAACTAAATTGATTATTTTAAACATTATGATTACTACACAGTGTGTCATTTTGCAATGTGAACTGTAATGTGATTTTTAAGTTAAAACTGATTTAGAAAAGTGTTGTAAATAATGTAAATAACTTAGTAACTATTGTAATTGTAGTAAATCGTATCATATTGTGTCATATCTTAAAAATTGTACTGAAACATGCAAATAATCTGGTAACTACTGTAATTGCATCATATTTTAAGTGTTATTAACTTTAGTAATTACTATCTGAAAATACTGAATTTATATTCAAACCAATATACTAACTGACGTTCCCTGGGCTGTGGTGTCGCAAAGGTGGTAGAAACATCCCCCCTGTGCTATGGGCTTTACCCAACCATCAGCCACAAGCAGGTTCCCAGGGTGGGCGATTAGATTAGATTAGTGTGTGTGTGTGTGTGTGTTTGTGCGCGTTAGAACAGGAAAATTAAAATAAAAAATTAAATTGTTAGCCATGCGCAGAGTATAAACTCTCATTTTTTTATAATAGTTTTATTTGAATAATAATATTTAATACCATAATCATAAATCATTTTATTTCAACTTCAAAGCATATCCGTTTTATTTGCATTTATGACGTCATCTTTGTTGGCTCTTCGTACTAACTGATATTGATTCAACATGTATTATTAAGAAATACTAGGAAACTTCCTTTTAATTTCAAATATGACGTCATATTCATCTTTATTTAATTCTTATTTTTTTATGTAATTTTTTTTTTTTTTTTTTTTTTTTTTTAGAAGAAAATATTTCAAGTGAAAATGAATTGTTGAGGAGAAATTACTATTCAGGGTTATAATTCTTTTGGCAACGTGAAAGAAAGTTAAATTTTGTACAAAAAAAAGTCAATTAATTCTCTACGAAAATATTTGTAAGTATAGTAGTCCTTCTCAGGCTTTTCACAGTTTAAAATTTGCCCCAACTGAAATAAATTTAAAACACTCTGCCCTAAAATATTAAATGAAACAAACAAACAATCAACAACAACAAAAAGTATCTTAAAGTTTAATAAAATAGTCTTACTCGATGCCGTTTGCTGTATATATTGCTGAAAACCGAAATACAGATTAATTTTTAATTTTCGATTTTCCTACAACATTTAATAGGTGCATTGTTGAAACATTTATAAAAACAGATTAATATAAAATCATTTAAATGTGATGAAGTAGTCATGAGTATCAGAAAATAAACGAGTCAATTCTTATTTGAATAAGTTAAAACAAACAATGTATAAATTCACATTTCTAATAATTATACAATTGAAATCGGATTGCAATGTTTTCCGAAAACGAATTAACTGATTATGAAAATTTTCCGCTAGATTTTACTTAAGAGATCTTGAAATTTGCATATACAGAAGCATCCCTCTTAACCGGCCTAAACGGGACCAAGGGTTAGCCGGTTAAGAGAACAACCGGTCTAACCGTAGAAGTAAAAAAAAAATAATAAGTTTTTAATTTGTATTGTTTTAAAAAAGTACATATTTTCTATATTTTGTGAAACGAATACTAGTTGTAATTAACTGAATTGAAATAAAAATTATCCCTAATAACAAATAATGAACAATATTTAATACAAATTAAATTGGAAGAAATCTTGTCACATTTATAAGGCGCCTTTATCGCCATCACCTTTATAAGAAGTTAAAATTATTTTACATTTTGTAAATTTGAATTAATTAACCATAAAGAAATGAGAAGCGAAATTTTCATTTCTGAATTTTGACTGAAATGTTGGGAAAAAAAAGTCGGCCGTATAAAGCGGAGTTCGGGTTAAGAGGAAGGCAACTATATATATTTTGTGGTCTTGAAATTAGCTAAATTTTACTTTCATAGAAAGTTAATTTCTTTTTGTCATAGTTATTGTAAAGAAACATAGATATTGAAATTGCTTAACTATTGTCTTTTTTTACTTCACGAAAATAAAATTATAATTTAGTTACAGACAAAATTAAGGAAATTTATTTAGTTGTTCCTAAGTAAAATGTACTTTAATAACATATATTTCTCATTTGATTTATCAACAGTTTTGTTTAATATAAGTGTTAAATATTCCTTTAAATTTTTTTAGGTTTTTTTTTTTTTTTTTTTTTTTTTTTTTAAGATATTGTCAACGGTGCAATATTTCAGATTAAACAATCAGATTAAACAAAAAAAAAAAAAAAAAAAAAAAAAAAAACTAAAAAAATTTAAAGGAATATTTGACACTTATATTATGATAATGTTTCAAATTATCTGCGATTAAATCACAAGTTCCTGTCTTAGAAGCAAAAATATAATTAGACTGATCAAAAGTGACTAGTTTGTACTGCCAGTCTTCGATATCAGAATTTTTAGTAATTGATACCTTGCACTTCTCGCAGAATTGCATTAATTGTTAGATATTTTCTTAAAATTTAGAGAATAATCTGTATTTTTGAAATGATTTGAGTTTTGCTTATAAGTCTAATTTCCATAAAACTGCTATGAATGACAGACAAATTAATAATGTATATGCCAGCTTTTCATTTATTAAAATTTTATATTTTCCACCCTATTCTAAGTATAGTATTACGTTAAAAAAATAGTTTATTTATTCTGTAGGACATTCTTCTCTGAAAAGAAGTAACATCATACAAATGCGTCACGTATTTCACTGAAAAGAATCTGACACTGGAAATGCCTTTAGCCCTTAAAATGAAATATTTTGCGTAGGAAATGTGATAATATAATAACATATGTATTTTTTAACAGACTACTTCCTTATATTCAAATGGGTGCTGTTATAATTTTACACTCAAAGAAAATTTTTAAGCCTTATTCCACTCCAAAAATCTCAGAAAAGCACTAACAAAATAAAAAGAATAACATATTGAACCTCTAAGCAATTCTCTTAAAATAAAATTGAATTTAGAACACGCAATACTGTATAGTGTAACAAAAGTACATAATTTAAAGAAGATTTTTATGTCGTTAATTTTCCAAAAGTATGAATATATATTTATTTATATTTTATAATATAGTAATGCAATTGCTATTTTTTTAATGCTTTATGATTTATGTATTTCATTTCGTCGTTCCGAATAAACGGCCTGTAAGCATTGACACCATTGATATTTTCTTCATGCAAGCATTTATATCATTCATCCGATTTTATTAAATAAATATTAAGTGCGTGAAAATAATCATATTTATTACGTAAAAAGGGATGCTTCAGATAATTCAGAAATATGTATTGAAATAACGAATGAATAAATGTTTATATATTTTTATATTTTTGAACGCATGGAATACTTGACATTTTATTTTTATTTATTAATGGGACAAAAATGTATTTTTCATAGCATGTTTTAAGACTTCGTTTTCATGTCCCAAAGTATTTCATTTTATAAGCATTATAATCCAGTAGCATTGCTAAAACAAATCCACATGCTTTCTTTCACTAGGGCAATAGAATGGCGTTAGGTATGATGGCTATACATTTAAGTTTAATTCTATCTGAGTATGGGTTTAACCGCCAAAACTATAAAGAAGAAGGCTATACTATAAAGGCTGTACATCTAAGTGTAATTTTATTTGAGTATGTGTTTAAGATATACATGGCCTGCAAAATGACAAATCATATATTTATGCGAAGTATAAATAATATATATGGACTTTAGGTAATATTGCATTGTTGATTTTGATTACATATATATATTTTATATATTTTCCACCTTTCCTTTTTTTCGAAAAAATCAACATCATGGTAGGTATTTAAACACTGTGTTACTGTTGGGCATTGAAAATTTTCATATATAGTACGGATGTGTAAGAGTCGTTAAGCCAATTGTCAAAAAATGGCTTAGTCAAATCGCCTAGTCTAGCGTGCCTATACTCATTCGTCGGCTGACGAACTTTCAGTAAGGCACAAATGGCAACGAGAGAGTGATTTATACAGCTTTTGATGTGGATAGAGGAATGAGAAATAATGGAACGTTAACATTAAGCTTTAAATTTTAATTTTGTGAAATAGTTTAAATATTGTCTCGTCTTAACCCTCTAATAACCATGGTAGCATATTTGCTACCACTAGTGCTTCGAATTTTTAATCCATTAACCGCCAAAACTATAAAGAAGAAATTTTCAAATTTCTTGTTGAAAGTCGTTTGGTACCACAAATTCAGAATGGCCGTTTACGCTTTATTAAAATATCAAAATGACTGCCAATAAATAAGGCAACGATTTTAATTCTAAAATAGTGGTGGCAAAGTAATTTAACTATGTTGTGTCGTCTTATTTATGGGATGCCGGTTAAATTATGTTGTACTGTGCCGTGATAAATAAACGCATTAGTGCATGTAAACGCTTACTTATTGAAAACTTTGCAACCTTCATTCTCAATGTTTGGAATGTGTGTCATGTTTTTTAGAGTTTGGTAATCTAGCAGAGCCGAAAGATGAGTGGAACTTTGGTTGCGTTTGAGAGCTAAGTATTTGTTATGTTGATTACCATTTAAATAGTAGTTATTATTTATTTAACACGTTCACGACGAGCGCTCTTTGCTTAACCCTTAAATGCACGATTCTGTATTTTGTTTCGAAATATATATATACGATTCTCTGAAACGTTTATTACACGTGAAAAATAATGAAAAAAAATAAGAGATATATTTTTCATATAATACATCAATCTTTTCTTATGTGGCTCGTCTAAAACACAAGTAAAAACAATTGTCGTGTGGCTGTATTATGCTAAAATATTGCAAATTAGTAATTATTTTAATAAGTATATCTCCAAATACCTTATTTTATATAATTATTTATTTTATAAAACTTAATCTTTAACCCATTAATTCCCATGATAGAATACATTCTAGAAATTACGTAGTTCAGAGAATCTGAATTTACAACAGAATGTTTCAATGGTTAATTTCGCTTTATTTAAATACGGAATGTCTGTTATTAATAAAAGCAAATATTGCTATTTTTATTTTCTGGTGTGAATTAAGTATATACGAATTTAAAAAATATATTATATTCAAAATACTGTTGTTAGCATACGGGGCATTCTCACAATCTAACTTTTTTGTCCCTGAATAATAATTTTTATTTTAATGATTTTTTTTTTGTATTTTTTTATTTCATATTCTGGGGAACATCCCATTGTATAATTGAGTAACAATATTAACGAGATAAATAAGTTTTGGGCGATGTTTGGAGTTCAAATACCAAGAAAACTCCCATATCGTCCCGTGTCCCTGATGCTGATTTTTAAGTTTGGAGCTGTCTGTATAAAATTGTTTTAATAAAAATATTTCCATGTAATTTTTTTCCGAAACTGGAACTGTTGTTTTATATAAATATGTAGCAAAAAATTAACCTGCACACATTTTTAGGGTTGTTATTATTTTTTTAACTCTGTCCAAGCGTTTTAGATTCCTTATCGTCCCTCTTCTAAATTTATACAGAAAATCACTTCAGATGCTGCCACAGAATATTTTTTAAGTTTTTTCTCATGCAGAAGTGTGCTAGAGAAAGAATGTTTAAAATTATTTGACGGGAAATTTACTGCAGAATTTAAATCAGCATTTAAATATCAATTTCAAGCATCGTGGCTTTATTGATAGTCTTACCGTCCCTAAGGTTTATTCCTGCAATTTTCGAGGCAGATTATTATTTTTTTTTTACTATTTAATCCAATGTAAATAACTGTTTCTAAAAATCAATGAACATTGTGGCTACCACTTAGTCTTAACATGATTTGTCTAAAGTAGGTGGTATTTTTCCTTACCGTTCCATCGTTACCGTCCCTTTTTTTTTACCTTACCGTCCATTCTTTAACACCCCTTTAAGTCAATGTTATACATAAATTCTGTATTTAAGTACTACATTTTTATTATTTCTAATTTGAATGTCCTGTGGGTACTATGCAAATTCATTGTAAGTAAAAATTAAGAAGAAAATAAAAAGTTGTAGTGGTAAAATGATAAGGTAAATTAAACTCGCAAGTTTAACTTAAACCTCAGTTAAATAAACAATTTTTCGCTGCTGACCATTTTTTATTTATTTTGAATCATTAAGGCATTCGTCTATCAGATTAAAATGTTATTTTAGCAAGTTTAATTTCCCCAGATTTTTATTCCCGAAAGTCAAAAGATTGTGAGAAAGCCCCATATATGCAAAGCTGCGCACTAAATGATTAATTTTTAAGCTTTTATCACCTTTTTTTCAAAACAGAAAATTTCTTGTAATAGAATCGCGAAACAGTTCAGCAGTGTTTGAAGTGTCTCCTGGTAATCCAATACTTAATACCCAGTCGAAGAAGTGATTGCCTTAGAAGTATGAGTATGTACGAAAGAAATAGTCTAACTGCAGAGAAATATCTGCGTTTAAGAGGAAAAGTAAAAGTGCAGTAAAAATTTGATTGGACGAGAACCGGAAGCCCCGCCCTCTCAAGATCTAGAGAAATAAGAATGAATAAAAGACAGTCGGTAAGTAAATTTTAATGATAAAGAAAACTAGGAGTTGAATTTGGACTAAAGAATAGAGAAAATAAAAATAAATTTTGCAAAAGTTTCAATGTCGGATGGCAAAGGAAGCCGAACAAGGCCCCAAGATCTTTAAAAAAAAACCCTTTTCAGGAACTATACATTTTAAATAACATGTTAAACAGAAATTACATTTTTCTTTCTATAACAAGATAAATTAAGTTTTTTGAACGATGTTATCGTTCGACTTAGGAGATTCAGAAAGAATTTCAGTAAAGAGTTTTGCTAAGATATCAGTTTTAACACAAATCTTTTCAAGGACGTTGCTAGTTATTTTGTAACTTCCGAAAAGTGAGTAATTTGAAGTTCGGCTGTGATTTTTGTGATAATATCGATAATACTGGGGATTTCATTCGTAAATTCGTTAAGTTCTTACAGATGTTCAGTAGGGGGGGGGGTAGGTTTAGCATTTTCTTTAGGTTTTTCAGTACTTTTATGGGAGTTTTGGATTTTCATCGTTTTTTCCTTGGGTTTTTTTAGAATCGGAGATAGCTTCAGCTTATGATTTTTTAAATTGTTGTTTGATGGGGAATTTTTTACATCCTTTATAGCTTGAAGGGTGCGGGAGATCGCAGTTGCTCCTTTAGGAGGTGGTCTGGGCACTCAGCAGTTATTTTAAGTGGGCATTCTGGAGAGAGATGTTTTCCACTGCCTGTTACGCAGCAAGGGTCTATGTTGCAATGAGCGGCGATATGAATAAACTTTCGACATCTATGGCATTGTATTGCCTTTTTAGCGACGCTGAATTGTTCGATGTTTACGCGAATTTGAAATATTGATCTTAGGTTAAAGATTTCGTATAATGTTTCGTTTTTTTGGAGTTCTATAAGGAAGAGGTTTATCCCCTTTCGTTTAAGTTTTGATACTTTAATGATAGTGAACCCGTAAGGCATGGTGACGTCACGGCGACGTCGTTGTGAAGTCACACTGTGATTTTGTGACCGTCGATGTGACGTCACGTGACGTCGATGTGACGTCATAGTGACTAGAATGCGAGGTCGTTATGGCCGTTTTAGAGGTCGTTTGTGAGGTCATATTGTGACCACTCTGTGAAGTCACGGTGTGACGAATTTGTGAAAAGTGTGTCATTTGTGACTATTTTGGCATTAACATTGTGACGAACCTGTGACGAAAGCGACAATGCTTTGAAGTCACACTGTGACCAATTTGTGAAATATGTGTCATTTTTGACGAACTTGTCATAAACACTGTGATTTCAAATGAAAATCAAATTTCAAATTAATTGCTTAAAAGACGCAAATAGTGAAAAAGTTTCCATGCTGGGACTCGAACCCGGGCCATTAGTACAGCGCACTGACATTCTACCGACTAAATCACATGGAACGATACCCAGGCTGGAAAATTTCTCACTATTACATGATGGCGAAGCTACAAACTCAGAACAAGATGGAATATTTAGCGTGAGCCACCAACATGATGCAAACACGAAACTTAATTAAATCCAGCATCGATTGAAATTATATTAATACTTGGAAATTTTTCCAGAGAGAACCATTCGCCTTGCATACAATATTTCAAATGAAAATCAAATTTCAAATTAATTGCTTAAAAGGCAATTTTAATTTGAAATGTTGTATGCAAGGCGAATGTTTCTCCCTGGAAAAATTTCCAATTATTAATATAGTTTCAATCGATGCTGGATTTCATTAAGTTTCGTGTTTACCCCATGTCGGTGGCTCACGATATATATTCCATCTTGTGCTGCGTTTGTAGCCTTGCCAACCTGTAATAGTGAGAAATTTTACAGACTGGGCGTCGTTCCATGTGGTTTAGTCGGTAGAATGTCAGTGTGCTATACTGATGGCCCGGGTTCGAGTCCCGACATGGAATCTTTTTCACTATGTTGGCCTTTGCGCCTTTTAAGCAATTAATTTGATATTTGATTTTCATTTGAAGTATTGTATATAAGGCGAAGGATTCTCTCTGGAAAAATTTCTAAGTATTAATGCAGCGATGAATTTTGAAATAACCTTTTGCTGTAAATATAAAATCTTATCTTTTTACCGTACTTTTTAGCAAAATATCGCTATTTTGGAGTCCTATTCTTCTAAAACATTTTAAAATTTTTTCACTTAAAAAACAATGCTTATCAACTGACATATTTTTTTATTCAGTTCCATGCTTGATATTAAGTTCTATGCTTGATATTGAGTTCAAGCTTGATATTTAGAATGTGTAAATTTTTTAATTTGTTGTGATTTGTCATTGTTTTATTAAATACGAACATGGAGACTAACGAATATTAATACAACTATTATTTATAGAGCGGCATGATAAGCGATATTTATTTAAATTTTTTATTCCCGTGTATATTGTATTTTGTGAATATGAGTTAAATAGATTTGGTATGTTTTATAGGAAAAGACTGATCTGGGAAATAGAAAAAAAAAAGAGTAAGAAAAATCATGCGTTAATCATAGATTATAAAATACTTTCCAACACTTTCTGAATGCTTTAACAAGACATCGTAATTTAGGGAAATGACGTAAATAACATAACTAAGTAAACATTTTAGAAAATTCATAAAACATTTGAAAAATTGATTTCAGCAGTTACCGTCCATAGCCAAATAATTTTTCCAATTCTTTTGAACAGCCTTGTATTTGATCTGTAGGTTGATACACTGAGAAAAATGAAGTACTCAAAAATAAGTAAACCTACGTACTCATATCGAATTGAATATTTTTGGATCAAAAATGAACCCTTGCTTTCTCTATTTTGAAACATCAAATGTTACCAAACCCAAACAAACGAATAGTTTTGTACCCTGTAATGATTCATTTCATTTATGGCGGCATAAATGATGTTTATTAATGTAAATATTAAATTATGCACAGCATTTTAAAAATAATTTAAAAGTGCTTGGAAATAATGCTCTTGATTGCACTTATACTCTAAAGCGAAAGCTGGGTTCCCGGGGCGGTCATCCCTGTCATCCCTGTCATAAAAATATTCGATTTGAGTATCTTGTTAAGAATTTTGCTATTTTTCTTAATAAATAATCAGTTAAACATTTCTTGTTAAGAACTTTGAACGGGAAATAAATGTCAGTACATTTTTACTTTAAATTTTAGGTTTTTCTTTTTTTGGGGGGGAGGGGGCAGTACATAACGATTCATATTTGATCACAACCAATGAATAAAAAATGAGTACATGTGTTTCTCATCTTTGAGTACATTTGGATCGGAGCTATTTTGAGTATGTGACGCATTTAAAATTGATTACTTTTTACTCAATTTTGACTTCCCATTTTTTTAAGTGTATATATACTATATAATGGGAAAATCTAGTTTAGCAAGAAAACGCCTAACAGGTAGAAATTCTTTTTCAGCAATTTATACTAATGTATGGAAACATACTTGAATACTTTTGTACAACCATGTAGTTTACCTAGAATCTTTATTACACGCCACTATTTAGTTAAAATTTAATTCAAACTAAGACACTCTTAAAACTGCTGAAATCACATTTCCAGAAATTATAATTTATAGACGGCCATGTATCCAATTTTTTACGTGACCCTGTATATCATTTTATCTATATTCTACAAACATTTCTTGGTAAATTAAATGCAGTTCAGCAAAAAAAAAGCATAACTCATTTAAAAACAACCTTTAAGCAATTTGCGCCCATACCCAGTAACCCTAACGAATACTTTTGTGTAGCCTTGTATAGGGATTATAGCATTTATATACACCATATACTATGCATAAATATAGTGAATCATAAAAGCGCATATCATAATTAAATATACATTTCCAGCAATCATCGTTAATGAACAGTACTTCGGATACAATATAGTATCTGAAATATTTTGTGTGTCCCTGTAAATGCTATATACGTATTATTCGTATTATACATGAAATAATTTATAGTATGTAAACCTCAGCGACATATATCAATTTCATTATATATGAAATAGATTAACATAATTAAAGTATGCCGCAAACAATTCCCTCCACCCCTATATCATTATGTATTTGAATTCCTTTTTTAGCTCTGTAAATGAACAATAACTATTCTTTGCATCGCATAGTCAACAGAATGCATATTTTAGTGCACTTCATAAATGCATATAAATTTTATTCTGTTTGAAAGCGTGCGTAAAATCATAAAAAATCATTTGAAACGATTTTTCCCATAGGCTGTAATGTAACGGAAAACTTTTGGCTGTCCCTGTAAATGAACAAAGCATGCTACAAACTTCATTACAAATAGGTACCGTGCTACGGTAAACGTCAATAACATCCAAAAATTTCAGGGCAATCCGAGTATATTTTCGAGAGTTAGAGTGCGGACAGACTGCTAGACGGACAGACGGAGGGACAAACCGAAGTCATAAGCACTTTTCAACTTGTGTCCTATATTATGTATCCTGTATTATATGAACTTTTTAAAAATATATACTAAAGCAATTTAATCTATAACTTCCCATCAGACATGAAAAACACTTAGTTTCAATGCTTAAATATCATATTTTACTTTTTAGTGCCAATAATTACGCGTGTCATAAACGTAGAAAATGAATTTACAATTGAAGAAAATTTAATAACCGATTCAGAATGTCTATAACTAAATGTTTGATTAAAATCACAAACAGAAAAAATGCTTACATACAATTTAAAAAAATAAATATACCAATTTGAAAAACACTAAAAATAATAATTAGTATTTATAATTGTACTATTAAACAACAGCAAACTCAATACATAAATTAAATGCATTATTAGATTTAACAATATCTCAAAAATATTTCCATATGGTATAAGGAATTCCTATTATTTTATAATTTCGGCAAATGTTAAATCTGAAAACACTGGTTTGAAGATTTAGGATTTTGAAAGATAATTTAAAATATTATTAGCACTAAAAGAAAATTCTTTCAAATGTTTCACTACTGTAATATGTAAAAATACATTTTCCCAGTATAATGGTAATTTCTAGTCTGAAACAGTTTCGTAATCTCATGATAATCGAACTTCATATTTAACCCCAAAATAATAATAACTATAAGTGTTAGTAATCAAAAAATAGTAAGAAGCCGATAAAATAATTCCAAATCATTGTCGTTCCATCATTTTCAATCTCAAGTAAGAGTAAATTAATGTTTATATTAATTCCAGTATGAATGTGGGTATGCACAGTCTCTGCGCAGTTTTTTTTTTTTTTTTTTTTTTTTTTATGGCAGATTAAGATATTTTTCTTTACAGTTATCGAATTTGAAAGTATAGCTTCTGACAGTTAAAGATCAGTCTCTTACAAATATAACATAAAACTATTTAACTCATAATATACAAATCAGGAACAAAATATTTAAATTAAATAAAACTTACATATACGTTCTATTAATATCCGTGTATCCTAAAATGGTCATTTCCTTATCTTAAAGTGTTGTAGACGTGGTGAAGGTGATGTTCTAAAAACAGTGAACTATTTATTTCCCGCGTCTTCTCATGTTTATTTTTTTGTGGGCAGACGATTTTCAAGCAGATGGTCCGGTACAGATTATTTGTTTTTGCATGCAAGAGATATGAAACTTGAATGCGAAATTTTGTATTTGAAGAAATGTCCAATGTATTTAACCTTTTCTTTTTATCCGTACCAAATAATACAAGTTAAAATGTATTGTAAAGTTCCTTTTTTCTAAATAATTATAATAATAATATTCATAATTAGAGTTTATTAGATATACCATTGTTTAAATTTCCAAAAGGTGTAAAAATAAATTTAATGGTAATAACGAGTTCCCCCTTTTTTTTCCTTTTTTTTTTTTTTTTTTTTTTTAAGTAAAGTTTGTTTTGCACAAATTTTGTATATTTCTTTTATTTTCGGAAAATGCTAATTTTATTTAAAAAGTCTGAAAGAAGTAGAATTTATGACTTAAATACAAATTATAAAAATATTCTAAAGCAAGAAATGCATAGATGACTAAACTCTGAAGACTCTTTCTACGTGCTCATAAAAAGGTGCAGATTTAACTGTAATAGAAATTTTTTATTTTGAAACCACATAAGTGTTTCGAATAATCCTGGTCGGTAAAAAAAGAAATAAATAAATAAATTTCCTCCTGGCAAACTAAATATGTAAAGTGTATAAATTTAATATTCCTAATTCTAAATATATTATTCAAATGCTAGATAAAATTGAAATCATGAAAAAGTATACATTCACTATCTTAGATATCAAATTGATAAAATATAGCCTGAAAATTTAGTTTATTAACGCTTGTATCGCGCACTTTATTTATTATGACGCCCCCCCCCCCTCCCCTTTAGTGACAGAATTTACCATTTGCTATTCACTAATATATTTTATTCCTTATGCCATGTAACTCGTGACTGTTTAAAATATTTCTCTTCATTTTCAAAGATTTTTGAAGTTCATATTTTTGTCACACTGTGACTTACAATATGGTGGTTTTTTTGTCAAAAAATGTGACGTGACGTACGTTACATAGCAGTGACATAACAGTGACCTCACAATTTTTTTTTTTAATTGCCAGAAAAACATAATTTTACAGTAAATAACATGCTTTAAAGAATTTTCGTAATTTTTTAAAGTTTTCTAAGAAGTTCACATGTCAGTCACAATGTGACATCACTGAGTGGTGGCATTTTGGTCACAGATGTGACGTGACCACAGTGACTTACAGTGACGTCACAACGACGTCACCATGACCATGCATGCTATGAGGGAAGCCTTTAAAAGATAGGTTTTCTTTAATTTCGTCAATGTAAGTTGAGGTTGGGAGGCCTCTAATTACAGCTTTAATTGGGATTTCTCTGTCGGGAATTACATAGAATTGAACTTTATTTTGTTTTAGATGTTCTATTATGCGCATTTTGTTGCGGAGGTTAATTGGGAGAATTTTAAGATAACTAGCTCAGAGGTTAGCTTCGAACTCGAACTCGCCACCCCCGAGAAGTGCTTAGTGATTTCTATTATGTTAGTTAAACCCGTGACTATAATGGGCTTGTTTTTTTACCTTCGCGTTTCTTTTTTGTTTGTTTGTTTCTGTTTCTTCATTTTCAGATTCCACATCAGAATTTTCGGAGGAATTTGAGATATCATCAATTTTTTATGAATTTCAATTTTTGGAGCTAGTCGTGCGTTTTTTGGTAACGGTCTTAAATCGTTTATCAGCAACGTCTGGGATGAAAATTTTATCAGTTTTAGTTTTGCGGTAGAAGTAAACTGCCCATTTAAGAGCATCATCTAAATTTTCTTCATTATTTCTGCAAAGAAAATTGTACATTTGGATTTTTTTCCATATTAATGATTTCATATCGAGAATCATGAATTAATATGTGTCTGGGGCTGCAAATTTCATTTTCATATCTTTTAATAATTACAAGAGTTGTCAATTGGTTTTTAGTAGTAACATTAGAGCAAAAAGAAGAGATAAAGGTAAGAGAAGACGTACGACTCATAGTACTCACTCTCCTGGGATCATCAGGTGCGAAGTACTGTTCAGTCATCTTCACTATGCGTACATCTTTGCAAAAGATCACAGCAATTACACCAAGGGAAATCGAACTTGTGCTTACACACACGCTGGCTTGAATCGCGAAATTCGTCTGATTAAATAAGGAAAACTTTACAATAAAAATAACTGGTGGTAAATATAATGAATTTTGAGCTCCTTAAGTGGCACATATACCGGTCGCTCGTGCCTAACGGGTTAAGTAGTGTTTGTAATAAATTTGGTTGATGCTGTGCAATAATATGCTATAAATCAATGTTCTTAAAAATTCTATGAGATAGGTTTTGGTGTAACTGTGTAATACGACAGTACTAGTGTAGAATATGCTGTTAATTAGTTATTACTTTCTTCTATCTTTACAGGAAGAAAGTATTGGATTCATGAAAATTTTAGAATTCCGGTTTTTGACGGATTTACACGTTTTAGGGGTCAGAGAACCCGAAAAAAATGTTTTTACAAAAAGTCTGTCTGTGAGTCTGTCTGTCTGTTTGTGTGTCTGTGTGTGACACAAATTTTGTGGGCGCTCTATCTCAAGAACTAATGCACGGAATTTAATAAAAATTCATCTTCAGTTAGTACTTGATACAGATTGATACTGATAAGTTTTTGGTGCAAATCGCTCAACAGGTGGCGCTGCTATGCTGCCTTTTTCCGATTTCCGAAATGGCTCTATCTCAAGAACTAATACACGTATTTTCATGAAACGTCAGATCCAGATAGTCATTGATATGACGTGTTGCTGATTATGTGTTGGTGCAAATCGCTCAACAGGTGGCGCTGCTATGCTGCATTTTTTATGATTTCCGAAATGGCTCTATCTCAAGAACTAATGCACGGATTTTCATGAAACTCCAGATTCATTTAGTCCTTGATATGAATAGACATTTTATAGATTTTGGTGTAAATCGCTCAGCAGGTGGCTCTGCTATTGTGCATTTTTTGCCATTTCCGCAATAGTTCTATCTCAAGAACTAATACTTGGATTTTCAACAAATTTCAGATTCAGGTATACCATGATATAAATTAGTGCTGTTTATGTTTTGATGCAAATCGCTCAACAGGTGGCGCTGCTATGCTGCATTTTTCAGAATTTCCGCCACAGCTGTATCTCAATAACTAATGCATGAATTTTCATCAAACTTCAGATTCAGATATACCTTGATATCAATTAGTGCTGCTTATGTTTTGGTGTAAAACGCTCAAGAGGTGGCGCTGCTATATTACATTTTTCAGAATTTCCGCTATAGCTTTATACAAAAACTAATGCACGAATTTTCACCAAACTTCAAATTCAGATATATTGTGATATGAATTGGTACTATTTAAACGATTTAATTGACGTGATTTATATAGAAGAAAGTTTTGTGATGGCCACAACATACTAGTTTTGGGACATTGTTCCACATTGTTTTTGGTCGGAAATGACAATGGTAAATTACACAGTCTGTTATGTTGATGATTATACTATACTTAATGAGCTGTTGCATGTCAGTACAAATGAAACAGTTTCACATTTTCATAAATTGCGAGCATTTATGTGTTTAACTTTTTTACGTATAAACGGCAGAATAAAAAGAATAATAACAGTAAATATTATTTATTACGAATTTAGCTATCTCAGCGGCAGAATTATTTCGATATCAATTAGCAGAATATTAATGTGAGTGGATGTACAGCGTGAAATGGTTAAATATATAGATATTTCTGAGTAACAAAAATACATATTTTGTAAAAAATGGAATGCAGTCTAAAAACACCTTTTCGAAAGTAAATATTTTTAGTTTAATTTATTAAAATTCCACGAAAATGTTATAAGGCTAGAAGAAAAATACAATATATAAATAATTTCTTCATATACGTTGTTATACACAATGCAGAAAAATATTCTATTTTTTAATTTTTTATTTTTTTAATGTTTTTTTTATATATTATTTACGTAAAAAGTAAAAAAAACAGGTCTCGTAAATGTAAACTTAATCTAAAACTTTACAAAAAAAAAATCTTTTTTTTTTTTTTTTTAATAAAAAAAAATTAATTGAAGGGGTTGTTCTGTAAAGGGTTATTCTGAAACTCGACAGGTCTAAAACTGTGTGCATCGATTATATTAGCTGACAACCTTCTATTTTTTTAAACAAATAAACATGCTTTGAACCGGACATTTTTTTAAAGAAATGAAACCAAATTAGAAGAACACAAAAACAAATCACTGTATTAAATATATATATATTTTATAAACTTTATAATACTATGTATCTGTTTGAATTAAAAAACTTACTTTGGCAGATATATATTTATATTAAGATGACTAACCCGTGGCATTATGCGAAAAAAATGTCTTTCTGTCTACTATATGATAATGTAAAGTCCTCATGTTATTTGACCTAATCTTCAAACTGTAGATGCCCCAGAGAAAATAGTGCTTTAGTGCGTAAAAAATACGCTCTCCTGTTGAACGATTTCCATCTAATTCTTGAACAACAAAAAATAAATAAAAATGGATCCGTTTGTGTTATCCTGTATCACGTACAAGCGTAACACTGATGCATGCATATGGCTATGAATGATTTTGAGGGAGTGAAGACTTGCATCCTGTAAAAAAATGGTTTCCTCATGTATGGCACTGTTATTATAAGCTTCTTAAGAACACATGTGTACAGAGTGTTGCCAAAATAGGTCGGCACGGTAAGAGTAGGTATCAACAGAATGAAAAATTATCATCGAACATGAGGTAGCAAACCATCCATTTAATCAAAAATGCAGGTTGTTCTACACTAATCCAACATGGCTTGATGGTAATAACTTTCAGAGAACTGAAGTATATTATACTGAAACGTTTAATAGACGTATTCAACATTATTGTAAATATGATAACACGAAAAATAATTGGTAGAAGTTTCCATTATACGCGCCAGGAATATGCACTTGATGCTCCATATTTTGGACTGTGATTATCAGCTCATATTGAATCATACATTGCGTGAGAACCCCGTTTTTAAAGAACTTTTTATGATATTATCACATTTCAAACAAAACAAGGTACCTATCTTTGTAAATTTTCTGCAATATTTTTATTTTTTGCAAAATTAGTACCGGCAAGCCGACTTCAGTTAGAGTGAAACACGCTGTATTTGAGACTAGATAAATGGTTTGCGACTCCATGTTTTATGGCAATTTTGCATCCTTTCGAACATCCTTCTAAATTCGTCAACACCCTGTAAATATTTAGAAATGAGATTCTGTAATCACTAAAATATTTTTATTTATTTTTATATAAAATTCTCATTACATATGATTTATATTCATAAAAAAATCAGTTAATCCGTTTTCGTTACAAGTTAATTGTTGAAAAAGACATTTTCTTAAGCGTGGGAGAATATAATTTTATTAAATAATATGTATCCCTACAACAGGGATGAGAGCGCTCCGGCCCACATGGTTGATTTTCACCACTAAATTTTAATAGTATTATTTGCTTTATTAAATATCAGAAATTTTGTCATAAAATGAGGCGAGAAATACCATTAAAATTTAGTGGTAGCATTCATTTATTTCGGTCAGAGCGCTCGCATCCCTGCTACAAAAAGTTCGTTATCCATAGAACAAAATAATAAAATAAATCTTTTATTAAACTTCAGTATATATGATAATTGCGCAAGTAGCGTGGGATATTTTATATAACGCATTTAGGTTTTACCAGTTTTTCGAAGACAATATATCGATGTTTCTTTCAACTAGAATTCTCATAATAAGGAGAACTCATTGACTCATTGATCTATTGCTAAATAATCGAATAAAATGAAGTATTACACAACTCATTATTAGTCTAGTGTTGCACCATTAATGTGCTAGTAATAATACTTCTCATTTTATCTGTTCCCTAATGATATTATATAATCGTTTCCATAGATAAGCCTTTAAGCTGTTTATTTATGTATCTGGATTACTTTTGTTGCATTTAATACTTTAACGACTGATAAAACTAATCAACGTTAATACATAGATGTACTCGTGAGCTTTTTAGCGATGAGTTCAAATGTTTTTAATTACTTTACTTCTCCTTACTTAATTCTTCCATTCTACAAATAAGAAAATTTAAAAGAAATCAAATATGTCCTTTTTTTTATATAATAAATTAAAATATAAAACTTAGTTTAAAAAGTATATGCTCGCAGAACCAAACACTATTGTGTCAATGTTGTTTGTGTTAAATATATCTTTTCAAATATTTGTAATATTGGAATTAAATTAGATTCAAATTTTAGGATATTTAAATGTTACTAATTTTGCAATGATACTCATTTCGTCATTTCTTTTTTAAGATATTTTCAACTTAACACTTCACAGCACGAATTTTTCTATTTTTATGAAATTTTGTTTTTGAAATCTATGGATCGGTCTAATAATTGGAAAAATAGTAAAAAAAAATTAAATTTCGAAATTTCAACTAAAATTTTATATTTTATGGTGTGTGCCATATGTACACATTTAGTGTTTTAAAATATATATATTGTTATATTTTGAAACTAAATGAGTTCAAATTAATTAATTTTATCTGTTTCATACTCTGCAACTTTTGTTATATTAATATCTTTAAGTATTCAGTATAAATAATGAAAGTAAATCTTACCTTAATCGCTTGATGGAATTTTTATTTTCCGAAGAACAATTCTATTTTTTTTCTTTATAATACAGCCATCCGACATGGACAAAATGAGTGTTATTCCATTCTTTGGATCAGTTACGGTAATCATATTAGCCAAATTCTTGGAACATAATGAAAATTATAGTGTTTTTAGGTATGTGCCATATATGGCACGTGGCGCAGTGAAGGGTTAAAGTAAATATTGGCGCTTTTTCTGTAAATCCACACAAGGTTAATAAAATAACGTTATATTTAGTTTCGTAAAAATAAATTATATTAAAAATACTTTTCGTATATTTAAAATTTATAAATTATTTTTACTATTTAAGCCTTAAAATATGAGTTATAACTTGCAGTGATTCTTGTAAAGTTTCTAAATATACTCTATAAAAAATCTGCCGTATATACAGGGTGCAAAGGAAAGACCCTTTAACCTAAAAATACTTGCGAACTGAGAGAGATACAGCTATGCAAGATAGGTAACGGTATAGTGAAGTGACTACGGTTGATTTAATGCAAACGACAGCAGCTCCCCTAGTGGCGAAATTTGGAAGATAGCTATTGCAAATCGAAAACGAAAAGACATAGAGCAAGATTTCCAGTTAGAAAGTTTTAGAGCATCAATTAATTAGTACGAAACGACATTTGGTTTACATGGATAAGATAAATCTTCGCCTATATACCCAAAAATGCCCGAAGTCGATGTACTGCATTTTGAGTAAACGTTTGAATGAAATATCCAGAATTATGAAGAAATATGCACAATTTATGGTAAAAATACTTACTTATCTCAATATATTTTGATAACATCACGCACACAAAAAAAAAAAAAAAAAAACTGTCCCACAGTGATAAAAAGTTAATACTCAGTATGTTCGAAAAGTTCGCCATTGCTCACGATACACGTTTGTATTCGTGAGAGTAATTGCATACACATTTCTTAGCATGGAACCTCTATTGCAAGCCTCTTCATTACGACTACATAGATTTAATACTTTCAAAGGTGGTGGGTAGACGGTCTAGCCATCTAATTTTAATTCTAAAACTGACAAATGGCACCAAGAATTTTTTTTTTTTTAAATTTTCTTTTGTAACGAAAGTGCAAATTAGCGGGGTTTTACTTTCTAAGAAATTCGTTTGAATATTTTGGTGTCAGTCAATTATTGCATCAGTTTAAGAACAGAATTCTTCTATCCCTGAAAGGGTTAATCTGAATTTTTAAATGCATTGGGAATTAAAGTTTTACAGAAATTACAGCACAGTGCAACGTCATAATCTGCAAATGTGCACTGCTACATTTCCGAAATGTGAATATGCAAAATAGAATCGTCGCTCATCGATTTCAAACATTTTTGTGTATACAGGCGTCGATTTATTTTATCCGTTTGAACCAAATTTCGTGTCGTACTAATTAATTGATGCTCTGAAACTTTCTAATTGAAAATTTTGCTCTATCTCTTTTCGTTTTCGATTTGCAATTGCTATCTTCGAAATTTCGCCACTAGGGTTGCTGCTGTCGTTTGTATTGGGTCGGGCATTGTCGCTTTACCATACCCTTACCTCCCTTGCATAGCTGTAGCCCTCTCCGTTTTCAAATATTTTCAGGTTAAAGGGACTTTATTTGCACCCTGTATGCAGGTAATTTTATGTGTCTTTTAATGCAAACATTTTCTTTTCAGTAGAATACAAATCTGTACAATTTGAACAATTTAAGGCTCATTTCCAACCATAGAATACATTTTCTATGATAATCGGCAAACTTCCTTTTTGCAATTACTCGTTGAACGTTAAAAAAAAAAAAAAAAAAAAAAAAAAAAAAAAAAAAAAAAAAAAAAAAAAGTTTGTTTTAAGGAAGACATTTGCAAATTTTCTTTTTCAATTCAGAGAAAAGGAAAATATTCAGTTAAATTATCGCAATTGTATTTTTCGGTTGGAACCAAGTCGCTGTATATGCCCAGATGCTTTAGAAAACAGAGCATTCATGCTCTAATGCCGCGTACAAAATTCGAATTCTGAGGAATGCAAGACGATAAAAAACGTGTTTAATAATATGAAATAAAAATGTATATTTCGTAAAAATGTCTATCAGTATCTATAATTAATATAGATATTCTTTAATATTGCGACATTCCTCATAGTAATACTGAATGTCTTGAATAGCTGAAATTTTCCAACTTGAAAACGTAGAAATATCAAAATGGAAGATTTGTAAAGAAAAAGAGAATATACAGGACCTTTCCAGACTACATTTAGTACATTTTCTTATCTTTTCTTTCTTTCTTTCTTTTTTTTCTTTTCTTTTCTGTCTTTCTTTTCTTCTATGTTTTTACAGTGTACAAGTTAACCTTAAACAAAAAGTAAAATTTTCGTAATAAAAAAAGAAAAAGGAAACAGTGAAAATTAAAAATATTAATTTGCATTAAAAAAATAAGAAAACATATTATAATGGAAGGTATTTAAATAATGAATTACGATTTAATGCTTTACCAAACTGTGTATGTCATTTTGAAGAAAAAAATTCTTTCAAATAATATAAAGTTTTATGCCATCAGAATAGTTTTGGAAATTTCCTAAATTTTGCTTTATGAAACATTAACTAATTTTCTTATCAATACCATGCAAATATCAATCTTAAATTATTTTTTGTGCTTGAATTTGTATCGAATGTTGAAGTTAATGATACCTGTATACTTATACAGATTTCATAGTAAAATATTAAAGTAATTTTACTCTTCTGAATGTAAAATGAAAAAAAAACAAATATTGGAGAATTGCTATTAAGCCTTTCGTGTCCGATTGTTTTTCAACTTTCAAAGAAAATCTACTTCTATGTAAATTACTTTAATAGTAGCTATCAAAATATTTTTTTTAAGTTTAAAAAATATATCATTGTCTGAAATCAATCGAATGCTGTTATTTTACTTACTATTTAATTCATATTCATATGACAGAAGACTAAGGAAGAGTTTTGGTAGACGTTCTAAAAACATCGTATTGTGACAGGATTTATCATATATTAGAACTTTCTAATATATATATATATTTTATCACACATGATTCGTTCATAAACGTAACCTATATCTAATATTTAAAGTGTGAAATGTACGTTTAAAATAAAAAAAAACTCGCAAACTATGCAAAGATTCTTCATGGATTGTACATCCACATATTTTACTTTTTTAGCTAAATAAATATCAACGAAATAATTTAAATTATTTTGTACGATCTTTGAAAGCACAACATGAATAAAAAATTATAAGCTTTACTATCGATTTTCAGTAGTAATTCAGCATGAGAAAAAATACATATCCGGAATAAACACACTACTGGAATCACAGTTATTCATTCTATATATTTCGCGGCTTTGCGCTTTGTAAATGTGTCCACACATAATATTACTCCAGTTCAAAATATTAGAATAACACAAAATCTCATTGCATTGCCATTAAAAGTTCATGATATCTTAGATAATAAACGAAGAGACCGAACGAAAAAATTATGAAATGCTCACAAAAGGATGAATAACGATATGTTGTTTCGACATGTAGAAAGAATGAATTTTATTTAAAAAAAAAATAATTTATGTGTAGTTTTAAAGATGATTAGAATAGATTTGTCTTTATTCAACTGAATTAAACAGAGAAAAAGGAACAGTACCTCTGATTTCTTGATGCAGACTCCAGTTGCGTTCGAAATGTGTCATTCAAGAATTATATTTCAAAACAGGCGAACTTGAAATGGATGAATTAAAATAAAAGAAATTGTTGATTTTACATGGATGAGGATAGAGCATACTTAACGAATAAAGATTTCACATAAAGAATTACGAATAACTTGTCTTTTCACATTTTAATCGAATCGAATTTGACTTTCACATCTTAGATTTTAGAAACACAACACTGGAATGTTCTATTACAGGTCCGCACATGACCATCAAAATACAGAATAAAATTTATCTAATAAAAGAAAATAAAACAAGATTAATATGCATATAATACAGAAAAAGGATAATAGGAATTTTAAAATTAAAAAAAGAGTTAAAATAATACGAATAAAAATTGAATAAAGTCTTCTATTTTTAAGGCAGAGAAAACCAGTCATTTTCAATTCTCGTAGTGCTGCCATCTATATTCAATTTATCATAATAAAGTCCTTTTTTACAATTGAACATCCTCCGCCCCCGGCAGGAGAGGGGACACCTTTGAAATGGGACGCTTGATATCACCGTCAGCTGTTTTTATCAAAACAACTCGTACAAGATTGTCCGGTCCAGGAAAAGTCTTTAAAATGCGGCCCAATTTCCATCTCATGGGCTGAAATCGATCATGAACAATCACCAAGTCTCCTTCTCGTAAATTAGCTCGTGGAGTAGTCCATTTTGGACGCTGTTGGAGATGTTGAAGATATTCACGCGACCATCTACACCAAAATTGATTCTTTGCTTTTTCTATCAAGCGCCACCGAGCATTTAATGTTAGAATTCTGGGATTTGAAGATTCTGGAATATCAAGGAGGGGTGCTCCTATTAAAAAATGACCTGAAGTTAATGCACGTGGATCTGATGGATCCGAAGACATAGGAGTTAAGGGTCTTGAATTTATACAACTTTCAATCAGACAAAGCAAAGTAGTTAATTCTTCAAAATTCAATACACTAGCTTTACATGCTCTTAGAATGTGATTTTTAGTAAGCTTTACAGCTGCTTCCCATAGCCCACCAAAGTGTGGTGCATATGGAGGGATGAAATGCCAATTGATTTTCTGGCTCGAAAGAAATCCTTGAACTTCATTTTCTTTCAAATATTGAAATAGTTGCTTTAACTGATTAGACAGACCTGTGAAGTTTTTACCGTTATCTGAATATACATCGGACGGCAGACCTCTACGTGCGATAAATCGCTTCAAGGCTGCTAGCAGGGCTTGCACAGACAAGTCTGATACCAACTCAAGGTGTACCGCCTTAGTGCACATACAGACGAATACTGCTATATATGATTTAATTTTGATCTTACTTCTTGGCAAATTTGGTTTAGTTAGACAGGGTCCTGCAAAATCTAGACCCACCTTGGAAAATGGACGGATTGGGGTGATTCTGTCAACGGGAAGGTCTCCCATCATTTGTTGACAAGCTTGAGATTTAAGGCGTTTGCAAAGCACACATTTGTGGATCTCTTGTCGTACAGTAGAACGACCATTCACAAACCAGTACTGTTGGCGTAATATAGAAAGTACTAGCTGTGTACCAGCATGTAGATGTTGTTCATGGACATGATTTATCAATAACTTAGTAATAATATGATTTTTCGGAAGTAGCATAGGATACTTTCTATCAAAACTTAATGTCTGATGTTGTGATAAACGACCACCAACTCGAATAATATCACTAGAATCTAAAAACACATTTAATGATAATAATTTACTATTGCTTGGTAAGGTTTTTCTTTCTTTTAATAATTTAAGTTCTGTACCGAATTCCGAACTTTGTACTAATTTCACAATGCATTGAATAGAATCAGAGATTTCTTGTGCACTCAGATTTCCAGATTTTTTTGTAGCACTATGCCTAGCATTATAAATGAATCTAAGACACCACGCTGTGACTCTTGATAACTTAGAGAATTTGGAGAACTTAAGAATAAAGTCTGGAAGGGCAGTTACTTGAATTACATTGCTGACAGATTGAATTACTGGATTTAACTCAGATATTGGAGGATTGTACAAAGGTATTGGGATTGATTCATTTGATAGCAGCCATGGAGGCCCATGCCACCATAGCGAATGATGAAGAAGCTTTCGTGGAGAAATACCTCTAGAAGCTGAATCTGCAGGATTTAGAATACCTGGAATATGATTCCACTCACATGAAGGCATTAACGATTGGATTTGACAGACTCGATTTAGAACAAATTGATTTCCCTTTAAAGGAGGTGATTTTAACCAGCTGAGAACAATCTGTGAATCTGACCATAGATAAATATTATCAAAGTTTATTGGCAAAGTATCGATAATGACTGAGCATAACTTGGCTAATAAAAGAGCAGAACAAAGTTCAATACGTGGCAGTGTTTGAGGTTTTATAGGATTTACTTTAGTTTTAGCTGCAATCAAATTTACAAATACTTCGTCAGGAGTAACAACACGTAAATAAGTAACAGCAGCATAAGCTTTACCTGAGCCATCACAAAAACCATGTAACTGAATTTGGACATCATTTTGATTATAAGAATTAATATATCTGGGTATTTCAATTGACTTTAGCAAATGAATTTCTGATAAAAACTCATTCCAAACCTGTAGTATGGAGTCTGGGATTTCTTCATCCCACGAAATCTTATCTTTCCAAAGATCTTGCAGCATGATTTTTAATCTTATTGTAGTAGGAGCTAGGAAACCCAAGGGGTCAAATATTGTAGCCACTACTGATAACAAATCCCTTTTTGTTTTTACTTCTTTAAAATCATTGAAACGAATTTGTAAAACATCTTTGGAAGAATCCCAAAGTAGTCCGAGGACTTTAACGGTATCATCTTCCTGAATTACCTTTTGCGATGAAGCCTTCATTTCATCTGGTAAATGAGCAATTACTTCTAGATCATTACAAGCCCACTTACGTAGATTAAAACCTCCGCTTTTCATAACTTCGATTAACTCAGTTACTAATTTTTGGGCATTTTCCTTTGAATCCGAACCGGAAAGTAAATCATCTACGTACGTACTTTTCCGAATTATCTGAGAGGTTTCTCTATGATTTTGCTCATTGTCATTTGCTAATTGGTGTAATGTCCTAATGGCCAAAAATGGAGCGCAAGAAGTTCCGTACGTAACGGTCAACAGCCTGTATGTTTTAATAATTTCATCTGAATTGAATCTCCAAAGAATGCGTTGATAATCTACATGATTTTGATTGACGAGAATTTGCCTAAACATTTTCTCGATGTCAGAACTAAAGGCGATTGGATGCAGTCTGAACCTTAACAGTAGAGGAAATATTTCTGGTTGCAATTTTGGACCTATCTCTAGATAATCATTCAAGGAGCGGCCTTCTGAACCAACCGCAGATGCGTCAAATACAACTCTAAGCCGAGTTGTAGAACTATCTTCTTTTAACACCCCGTGATGTGGAAGATAAAAATGATCAGGATTTGAAATTTCTGAATCTGGAACAAGTTCCATGTGCCCTAAGTCGATATACTCGCGCATGAAGGATAAATACTGCTCTTTAAGCAAGGGGTTTTCTTGAAGTTTTTTCTCCAAGAAGTAGAAACGCTTTAAGGCTTGAGATTTAGAGTTTCCGAGAACAGGTTTAGATTTAAAGGGTAGATTTACAATATATCTTCCAGATTCTGAACGTGAAACTGTTTTCGCGTAGTTATCTTCAACTAGAGAAATTGGATCAGAAGTGGGAACCGATTCAAGTTCCCAAAATTTTTGTAGTTGAGAACTTATCTGTGTAGTGGCATGGCAACTAATAAATGAATTTTGATTTGATTCATTTGAATAAATGATCCCCGAAAGAATCCAACCCAGTCTGGAATTAACAGCACTCGGTGATCCTTTAGGTCCCAGAATTGATTCCCCTATTATGATGTTAGCAAATAAATCTGCGCCTATAAGTATATCAATAGGACTGGACAAATGAAAATTAGGATCCGCAAGGTTCAAGCCTTCAATGTGTGGCCAATATTTAGTTGTAATCAAAAAATTTGGTAAATTGGTTGTAATCTGATTAACAACTAATGCATCTAAGTGAAAAGTTTCATTATTGAAATGTGGAGAGAATGTCAAAGAAACTTCCTGAAGAGCCGTTTCTGCGACTAAATTGTTTATTCCTGATATTCTATGATTCGTAGGCCTAGATGGAAGATCTAATTTTCTACAACAAGCTTTTGACAGTAAACTTTTTTGAGAAGCACTATCTATCATCGCTCTGCAAGGAATAAATTTTCCTGATTTAGATTTAACTTTTATAATGGCAGTAGCCAACAATGTTTGAGAATTTTCATTAATAGACTGAGAACTTAAACAGTTAGATTCATTAGAATTAACAACAGCATTTGGTGTTGTAACACGATCTTGTTGCCTGAAAGAATTCTGTGATGCAGGGATAGACTGATCACGATGAAGGAGTGTATGGTGTTTAGAATTGCAATGCCTACAAGTAGTCGTAATACGACAATCGACTACGAAATGATTTGATCTTAAACAGTTAGTGCAAAGCCTTTTTGATTTTATCAAATTCCAACGTTGATCAAGAGATAATTTTGAAAATTCTGGGCATTTATGAAGTGGGTGCGATTCTTTACACTGTGAACATGAAATATTTGTAGTTTTATTTACATTATCCATCACGACTGCATTGGCGACAGACTTTTTTGAAAAATGTTGAAACTTACTTTTAAATTTTTGATTAGATTTGGATTCACCTTTAAAAATTTCAGAGTTACAATTTTGCAAACTACGAGCCTGTTTTTCGAGAAATGTCATCAACATTTCATAAGTTGGAAATGAATCATTATTTAAGGATAATTCCCATTGCTTTTTTAAGGATTCATCAAATTTATTTTGTACTATATACACTAAAATCAAATCAACAAATTCATTAAATTCGAATTTCAAAGATTTTAAGTTACGAATCACTTCATTGCATGTATCCAATAGCTCTAAAATAGTTTTCTGCGTGGGCGATTTCAATGGTTTGGCATTAAAAAATTTAGACAGCAATGAATATGCCAAATTCCTACGATTGTCATATCTATAAATAAGAGTTTCCCAAGCTTCTTTATAATTTTCCCCAGAAATTGAAAAACCTGAAATTAATTTTGAAGGATAATTCCTAACACTAGCTATAAGATACGAAAATTTTAACTGATCTGAAAGAGATTTATTATTATGAATTGAAGTCAAAAATATCTCTTTGAAGCTAATCCATTGAGTGACATCTCCATAAAAAATGGGTAATTCGAACTTAGGAAGCTTCAAAGCGTTATTACTAACTCCTATATTTGAGCTATTATTAGCTGCACTTTGATTTTCTTGTGATTTTACGCCTTGACTTTCTAAAAATTGCTCAATTTTCACTAAATCATCAACAACAATATCTTTAGCTTCAGTAAAGGACTCGTATAACGAATTTACACTTTCTTCAGCTACTCCAAAATAAGATTTTTTTAAATCATTTTCTAAACTTATCAATTCAACCTTTAACTTTTCAATTAATTTTAATTTTTTATTTTCAATTGCGTCAGTAACTTGAGCGCTAAATCTCTTTATTTCTTTAACAGTAAAAAGAAATTTTGATTCTGCAGCAGTTTCTGCTTTTGTTTTCATTATAACAAATTAAATAAATACGATTATCACTAGTTATCTCCTAGGCTTCCGACGGACCAGAGATTTTTTTATGTGTAGTTTTAAAGATGATTAGAATAGATTTGTCTTTATTCAACTGAATTAAACAGAGAAAAAGGAACAGTACCTCTGATTTCTTGATGCAGACTCCAGTTGCGTTCGAAATGTGTCATTCAAGAATTATATTTCAAAACAGGCGAACTTGAAATGGATGAATTAAAATAAAAGAAATTGTTGATTTTACATGGATGAGGATAGAGCATACTTAACGAATAAAGATTTCACATAAAGAATTACGAATAACTTGTCTTTTCACATTTTAATCGAATCGAATTTGACTTTCACATCTTAGATTTTAGAAACACAACACTGGAATGTTCTATTACAGGTCCGCACATGACCATCAAAATACAGAATAAAATTTATCTAATAAAAGAAAATAAAACAAGATTAATATGCATATAATACAGAAAAAGGATAATAGGAATTTTAAAATTAAAAAAAGAGTTAAAATAATACGAATAAAAATTGAATAAAGTCTTCTATTTTTAAGGCAGAGAAAACCAGTCATTTTCAATTCTCGTGGTGCTGCCATCTATATTCAATTTATCATAATAAAGTCCTTTTTTACAATTGAACAATGCATTAATAATCAAAATTAATGCGTTTCGATAAACGATACGTTTCGCGTTTCAAAATACTATTATATTTGTAACAATTTGCGATAGATCAGTGTTGATAATAAACTTTGCATAAACCTTCTGTAGATGTAGTACACTTTTAAAGGCTTGTTTTAGCGTTAGCAGTAGTTCATTGGGCGCTAAAAACTGGCCTAACGAAATACAACAAAGACTGCGACTGTGACTCTACGCAATGAAGCACTTGTTCAACAGATAATTCCCGAAAGAAGAAAGAGTTGTTCTAACAGAACTGTAAGTAACGTTTTAAAATATCATTATGAAAATCAAAATTTCAAAAATAAAAGTGCAAATATTGATTGTAAAAGAAGATCTAGACAAAACAAGACAGAATGCTGAAATATATCGTGGGAAAAAACCGTTTCAGGAGCTTGAGATTCATAAGTAGAAAGTGACTAGAAAAGGACTGGATGCCTCAACTGCTACCACACTGCGAAGAACCCACGAATTTTATTTTCAAAAACGTATGTCCTAGGCAATGCCGCTCCTTACTTGTAAACAAAAAGGTACGAGACTGCGGTGGAGCATGGACAGATTGAAATTGTCTTTTTTTAGTATGGAATAACGTACTTTTAGTGATGAATCGATGTTTTGCGTTTCCCTCGGTCATCACGGTATCCGCGATTAGCGTTAGAAGCAAGAAGATTTAATGGAACGTGGTTGAAAACGAGAAGTGAACTTTAACACGTCTGACATGATTTGGGGGGGTGGATGAGTGCAGAGTGTATTTTGAAATGATTATGAAATAGTAGCAGACCCGCTCGGCGTTGCCCGGGGTCCGTAAATAATAACCTTAAACAAAACTCAAGTTTGTATAATTTTATATATTTTGAAATTATTTTAAATGAACCAAATTCCGAAACTCCCATTGTCTTCTGTAGCGTCTAGTGTGTCCCCAACAAATTTGTTTCCGAATGAACCTGTAACCTGGTCCCCGCTAAATAAGTTCAGCATGTACGGGGAGTTCTCCATAAGTACCGGAGACAATCTACAACCAAGTTGAGTAAGTCAAACCTTGTATTGATCAAGCCCATAGAATAAAAAAAAGTATGCACCATTAACGTTAGAAAATGCTGCTATCTTAAGTCTAAGATAAAATTTCATAATACAGAAAGCAGCTGAATTGTAATCTAAGTTGAATGAAGAAATCCCATTGAAATTGCACCTTTGAATCCGAGGAAAAATGCGTCTCCAAGTGATGGAAGATGCCCCTCCCCTTGTAAATTTCATTAATTACTTTTAACATTAACGTATTTAATAAACGGATGAGATTCCTTATTTAAAGTTACCTTTAAGGTCACGCGATTTTTAATTTACGGCTGTAGCGAGTAAATGTAAGTCGATGCTGCAAAAGGAGATTAATGTTTGGAAAAGTCGTAGCTGAGGTATAAAGAAAGACTGGGACCTGGGAGCCAGGGTCTTAACTGGAATGCAGTTGAGTATAAGAAATTTATTTAGTAAAGTAGCTGGAAGACGTTGAAACTATGTTAATAAAATTGTAATAGAATCAATTTTTAAAGAAGCTGAAACAAAGGCCAAAGGATGAGGTTAATATTCAAAATTTGTGGTAGCTGAAGTCTGAGAATTATTTTTGTCATTCATGTAGTAGCAGGAGGACTTAGGAAGTTGTTAAAAAAAGCTAGTGAACATGACCGGTTTTAAAAAAAACCTGTAACAAATGGCGCAAATAGGGCCAACTGATAGCAATGAGCAGAGCCCTAACGTGAAAACTTATTAAAATGTCTAAGTTCTTAGCACATTAGATCTTCAATTAGTCAAAATTTAGCATAGGGTGTGAATTAATCATTAGAATAAAATTTTAAAAAAATGCGCAAAAAATGAGGGGAAATGCTTAAACCAGGGTCCCAAGAAAGTGTTGGTCCGAGGAGATGAGTGCAAGACTCAATTTTAAAATTGTGCTTTGAGAATGCGAAAAAATTAGGTGAAGAAAATGCATCCCGCAAAAAAAGGTTCAAGGGTTCCCGGATCGGGTATCATGAAACCCTAGGGTGATACAGAAATTTAACTGGAATAAAGCAACAGGAGCTAAGACTGCTGCACACCTGTTTTCCACGGATGCGATGAGGTTATCGATAAGTGTTTGGGAATGCTGTTCGACTGCTCAAGAATTGCAATCTCCAAGATCCGGACAGTAAAAGGAGGCCTCGGTCTCGCAGCAATGCGTCGTCTGAGTATGTCTCAAACATGCTTGATCGGATTTAAGTCAGAAGAACATGCTGGTCATTCTATACGCTGTATTGTTTTAGCTTCAAGCATGTTTTCCACAAGACGAACTGTCTGAAGTCTCGCATTATCATGCATGAAAAAAAAGAAATCACTAATTTCTGCAACATAAAATACGACATGAGTTTTCAGTATCTCGTATGTATAACTTTGGATCGTCAAAGGACCATTCCGAATGATATGGCGGCCCGCACGTCCACCTATGCTGATTCCAGCCAATAGCATCAGCCCACCTCGTCTGTAATGTGATCTTTCACGAACGAATGTGGGATTACTTTGAGTGCCTCTGTCTCGCCATGCCAAAATACATCAGCTGTCACATCCAGACTGAATCGAGAATCGTCTGTAAACAGAATTTGACTCGAACAATGTTGCCTCCAAACTTGATGTTCAGTTCCCCACATTCTTTGGGCCGTACAGTGGCTTGAGCTCAACGGAAAACAGACCATTGGCTTACGTGCATAGAGACCACCCTAACTAAGCCTATTTCGGACTGTTTGACTGGACACCCTTCGTCCTGTGGCCAAGAACAACTGTGTTTGCAGCTGAGTAGCATTATCCGTTCTGTCTCGACGAGCTGTTAGCAGGATATATCCGTCATCAGTTTCTGTGTTAGCACATTTTCGAAATTGCACTTGTCTATGACTGTCATTCGATTTGTCTTGGAATCGATTCTACAGCCTTTCATGGACACTTGTTGCGACTCCAACAGCGTCCACTACACTTCATTGTGTTTCCCCAAATTCAACTGTCCCGATAACACGCCAAGTCACGGATTGCGGTAAATCATATTGTTGTGACATTTTCAAGCCACCTTTTCTCAAAACACCAGCTGAACAATTGAATTTTACAACTGAGGCAGTGAAACAGGCGTTTCTGCAAAATCCCGATTTCTGCACTTATCTCCTTTTTCTAGTTTTTGCCGTCATAAACTTTAATTTCATGTGAAGTTTCCTTTATCTGTTTTCTACAACACTTTAAATTATGGATGTTTTATTTTACGTTACTTATCGATGTAAATATTTGTGTAATTTCGTTAAAACCACGTGCTCCCCTAATTGTTTTGAGCAGTGTATATTAAAGAAAATTGCAAGCAACTCCGATCCTTTTTAAAGAAGCTGCACTAAGGGCCCCAAGAAATGCTATTAATGTTCAAAATTGGTAGTAGATGAAGTCTGATTTTTTTTTCATGAAGTAGCTGGAGAACCTAAGATGCTATTACAAAAAAAAAAAGCTATTGAATCGGACCATTTTTAAAGTAGCTATAATAGGAGGGCCAAAAGCGTCCAACTGATAGTTGGGAGCAGCGCCCTAACATGAAAATATGTTATAATGTTTTAGAACTTAGCATTTTAGATCTTCAAATAGTCAAAATTAGGCATAGAGTATGAATTAATCATCAAAATAATATTTTACGGAAATGTGCAAAAATTTTGTAAATGCTTAAAAATGGGCCCTAGGACCTCCAAAATATGAGAGTGTTGGTCTAGCGAGAAAAGTCCAAGACTCACTTTTAAAATTATGCACAGAAAAGATGAGAAAATTAGGGTTGTGAAACATTCATGGCACAAAAAACTCAAGGGCCCCTGATTGGGCCCTTCGGGACCCTACGTTATCCCAGGATTTGAACTAGAATATAGAAACGGGATAATAACTAAAGGAAAAAAAGTGTTCCAAAAATGAAGATCGGATTAATAGGGAGCAATTTATTAACAATTTATTGTGCAAAAATTTCAAGGGGACCTGTATTGGGCCCCAAGGAGCCAGGGACTTAAGTGGCGTATAGTTGGGTATAAAGATACTTATTAGTAGTTTTTTAAAGTAATCAGAGGGCGCTAGAAATGTGTTAAAGAAAATTGTAAGCAATTCGGATCATTTTTAAATCAGCTGCACCAAGGCCCTAAGATAGTGATTAATATTCAAAATTGGTGATAGCTGAAGTATGGATTTTCTTTTTGTCGTTCATGTAGTAGCTGGAGAACCTGAGAGGTTATTAGAAAAAAAAACTACTGAATCACACCATTTTTAAGAGTGCTGTAATCGGGGGCCCAAAAGGGGCCAACTACTAGTTGAAAGCAAGGCCCTAACATGAAAGCATGTTAAAACGTTTTAATACATAGCGTTTTAGATCTTCGATTTGTCAAAATTAAATATAGGGTATGGATTAACCATTAGAATATAAATTTAAAGAAATGCGCATAAAATTAGATAATTGCTTCAAAAAGGGCCCTAGGGTCCCTAATAAAAATATGTTGGTGTTGGTCTAGTGAGATGAGTCCAAGACTCAACTCTAAAATTATGTACAGAGAAGGTGAATAAATTAGGGTGTGAAAAATGCATGGCGCACAAAAAGTTCAAAGAACCCTTCACCGGGGCCTACAGGACCCTAAACGGTCCCAGGGTCTTAACTGTAATTTAAAAACGAGATAAAATACTAAATGCAAAAAGGATCCCAGAAATGAAGATTGGATTAAAAGGAAGCAATTTTTTAACAATTTAATGTACTAAAACTTCAAGGTGCCCTATACCGAGCCCCAAGAGTGCCAGGGGGTTCTTCGAGCTTAAGGGGGTTCTTCGTGCTCTTGAAAACACCCGCTCCGTAATGTTAATCCTATGGGCAGGTTATTTTAGAATTTCTCGTTTTAATTTGAATATTTTTAAACAATTTTTTTCGCATAGGCTACATGAGGTCGATCTTTAATATGACTCTTTTTTACTTTTTCGGTTTTGATTGCAGACTTTTTTTTAAAAGGTACTTTCAGTTTCCAAAGCTGTTTCGAAACTGAAAGTACTTAAAAAAAAATCTGCAACCAAAATCTAAAAAGTAAAAAAGAGTCGTATTAAAAATTGAGCTCAGCTATCCTATGCAGAAAAAAAAATAAATAAATAAAGATAAAAATATTCAAATTGAAACGAGAAATTCGAAAATAACCTGCCCATAGGATTAACATTACGGAACGGGTGTTTTCAAGTGCGCGAAGAATCCCCTTACGGAAATGTAGAAATGGGGTATAAACTAAATAAAGAATTTTTTCCTGAAAACGAAGAAGATCGGTTAGAAAAGAGGCATGTTATTAACAATCTAGCGCATAAAAAATTAAAGAGGCCCATGGGCCCCGGCCCTTAAAAAATTAAAATTCTTAGCCTCAGGTGCATCAGGACCTGTCATGGACTATTCACACCTAAATTTGCAGACTTCCATGTGCGTTAGTTTTCGCAAGCCATTGCACACACACAGAGCGATTTGTTCTTTTATTAGTATAGATTTCAGTTAATTTTGAAAATATTGTAAGACATAGTTCAGTACGCAGTTAAATGTAATATTAATATGTAGTGCAATGGAAAAATTGAAATTGCTTTTGTTGAATTGAGTATTCTTTGTCTGACGTAAGCAAGAAATTTTGCCGAAACAATTCCAAATACCCTATTTCTTTTTCTTTTTTTTTTTTTAATTTTAGGAAGAATTTATTAGTTTTTACGTTTTTTCATCATTCTTCAACAAATGAACTTAAAATATGTTTGTTCATTCAGTATTATACATTAAAAAATAAAAAGCACTGCGAACGATGGCAGGTAGCTTAAATTCCATTAAAGATTTATTTGTAACTTTGCTAAAGCAATTGTTTCTTTCTTTCAAGTGTCAATTTGTATTATAAGTTATTCCTACTGAAATTACATATTTTGTTGTTGTTACTGTATTGAAATAAAATGTGTTTAAAAATTAAGTATGCATAATCAAGGTGCTCCTTAATTTATTCAATTAAACTCAGAATTATTAAGAAGAACGTCTCAAGAAATAGAGTTATTGATTTATTCATTTACTACTCTCTGAAATTTGTTAGGTGATTATTATTACATAAACATGAGATTAAGTACTTATGAATTGTTGTTAGTAAATAAAGTGTTTTTTTTTTCTGGTAAAAATTATTATATTAACGCCGGTGCATTACAATAATTACATATTGATTGGAAGTTAAATGTTTCAGTATCAGGGAAAGTATTTTTTAGTATAAATATTAAAATATACATATATTTTATTTTTGCAACTTTATGTAACAATACATTAAAAAGAAGCAGCTAAGAATATCGTTATTATCTGTTTTTATTACCTATCATATATTTAAATTTAATATTAATAAATGAGCATATGATTTTTAAACTTTTAAATGTCAAAATATTGTAAGATTTACAAATTTGAAAATCATATCACAAGATTTTTATTATATATATATATATATATATATGTGTGTTTTTTTAAATGCAGTTATACAAATAACTGATACAAATGATACAAATAACTGCAAATGCTTTAAGATTTGTGCAAATGTTGTCTTTTATTGGAAGTAAAATTATGTGTAAATTAACTTTATGTATTTTTTCCTTAAATTCTAACTCTGATTTTTTTTTCAACTTTTGTTCGTATCTAAAATATATTGTTGCAATCCAGTATTTAAAGGATTAGAATTTCACTGCAATACGTAAATACTTGATTACTTATTAGAATTTAGCCAGGCCATTAGTTTGGATATTAGTAACCTTTTGGGTAATTGCAACCGATTTGAAGCGTTTGGTGGGATTTGGCTGTTAAAACTACTGTGGTCTAAGACACTGTATTTTACAGCTAGTAATAAATGCATTCATCATATCTAAAGCAATGAATCTATTCATAGGAATAGTTTATTATGCTTAATTCTTATGCTGCTGTAAATGGCTTATGATTTTAGCATTTATTTATAGGTTTTTCGATAACATTCTTTACAATTAATTATTTACATAATTTTGACTTGTGTTTTAGCATGACATAAAATAACTTTTAAAAGCAAGCATTTCTAACTAGAAAAGTGTACGTAATACAGCAATTTCATTGTAATATTTTGATTTAGTAGCATGAAATCTTTAAAAACAAACCATTATTTTTACCGGTTGGAAATTATCAATCAAAATAATAGGATATTATCCCGTTTTGAACGGTCTGCAGATGTGATATATGTATTGGAACTTAAAACACAAACTATGTACATCTTTTTGTGGCAACTACAATGCGTGTAAAAACTTTAAGGGCAGCTAAAAATTGTAAAAATTTTGAATTCAAAATGCGACAAGTAAAATGGTAATTTAATGTTGATTGTAAAGTGGAAATACTACTATAAAAGTCAACAGAATGCATCTGTGTCCTTTTTATTGCGAAAAAATCTTAATTATGGATAAAAAACGCTATTTTTGACTGTGTAAAAACTTTACGGACACCAGTATTTTTTTTTATAGAAATGTTATATATAATTATTATTAACGATCATCCGAAGCAGATTTTTAATGCTGGAACCGAAACCAAATTTTGGAAACCTTCCTATTACATTCCTAGTGAGTTTCGGTACAATTTGAGTTTCGCCGAAAACGAATTTTCGGTGAAACTCAGATTTTGGACCGAAAATATTAATATTCCAAAAATCTCGTTCCTTCCTTCGGAAAATTTCAATATTTCTGAATTGACTTGAGCTTTATCGGCCGGCTCAAATTATACTATGTATTGCTACGAATTTCGCTGTTTGTAATTATCAGTGATAACTGACTCAAGAGATGAATGAAAATTATAAAGCAAGCAATGCATATATAACTAAACATTTTCACGTGCTCATTAAAAGCTACAGACATAAAAGTAACAAAATATTTTCAGTTTGAAACCGCAGAAGAGTTTCGAATACTCTTTGAGAAAGTTCTAGTATAACAGATGATCATTTACAGAAATCATTATCCCAACAAAAAAGTTTTTTGTAAAAAAAAAAAAAAACCACCCAGTTCTCCTTAATGTTTCGGCCAGAAAAAGTAGTGATATCAGAAGTTCGCACAAGTTAAAAGCCAAATATCCGAAATCTTTCATTGAAAGTGTCTTCCTGCGACTTGGCCGTTAATGCTTTCCAGATGATATTTCAAATTATAAAGTACGTACAAATGAGCTACATGCAAGCTACATTTTTTGAGGACTTTAGGCATTTCGTGGCACAAAGTGCAGAAATAAAATACACATTAAAAAAAGCATATAAACCACTTTAGTCTATTTAAATGCTTAGAAGTTAAAAATAACAAAATAACTGTATTCAGAAAATAATATTCTAACAGAGCTAATTGCTAAAACACAATTAGTAATCCGCTTTCAACAGTTTAACCCCTTCAAGGGCGGTGGTTTATTTTTGAAACATTTATATTTAATCCCTAAATGGGACATTGACACCAGAATTTTGATTTGAAAATTGTCGTTTTAGTTAGTACGTGAAGAAAAGCTTCTACTGATTTTCAAATACATTTGTTTGTAAATTCCGGTGTCAATCATTCATTTCAGTATATTATTAATAGAAGAGCTTTTCGGCTGAAAGGGTTAAAGCGAATAAGTGCATTCTAAGGTTAATGCAATACCTCTTAATATATGCAAAAAACTATAATAAATATTCAAATGAAAAAAATCTCTTTCGTCAATGTACAAGATTTCAATATTATACATTAAAATATAATGTAACACATTGTGAGACTTGAAAAAAGTAAATTTTGTTTTATTTCTTGGGTTTCATGTTAATGACTTTAAGTTTAGACCATACAAAGTAAATTTCAATTAAGTTATAAGTGGACTAAATGATTTGTAATCAAAACTAATATTTATTGAAACTCAATAGTATTTATCAGAAATATTTTACTTGTAATGTCTTCATGTGAATTCACCTCTTTGCATTCTAATATTAATTTTAATACTTACAATTCATAGATGCGTAATTTCCAATCATTAAACTGAAAATGATGTAGAAGGCATTAACGGCCAAGTCGCAGGAAAGCCATTTTCAATGAAAGATTTGGGATGGTTGGCTTTTATCTTGTGCGAATTTCAGATATCATTATTTTTCTGGCCGAAACATTACCGTCTTCATGTGAATTCACCTCTTTGCATTCTAATATTACTTTTAATACTTACAATTCATAGATGCGTAATTTCCAATCATTAAACTGAAAAATGATGTAGAAGGCATTAACGGCCAAGTCGCAGGAAAGCCATTTTCAATGAAAGATTTGGGATGGTTGGCTTTTACCTTGTGCGAACTTCAGATATCATTATTTTTCTGGCCGAAACATTAAGGAGAACTTGGCGCTTTTTTTTACAGAAAATTTTTTATTGGGATATCACTACTTACTGTATTTTTTTTCAAGTGTGTTTTTCTAAACGATGTTAATATAAAACTTATTTTTAACTTTTGGTACTTTTATGACAGCCGGGCACAAATCTTCTCAATAGCATTTTGGTTTTTCGCCAATAGCAGTTTTCATTTATCACATGCTTAAATTAGAAACAATGCTTTGATCAGAATCAAATAAAATATTTTGGTTTATGTTATTATTTCTTATTTATTTATCTCTATGGTTTAAATAAAATGAGCGAAAAGCATCCATTTTAAATGAGATGACTGAAAAGTTTATATTTTTAAAAGAAATGAATGCCATATGAACAGTATTTGTCGATTTGCCACTTGTGGCCGTCTAACATAAAAATATCTAAATTTATTTTTTAAGCTTTACAAATTTATACTTTATTTCTTTTTATACCAGGACTTCCCTCAGAGGGATTAGTCTGAGCGATATTACTGAGAACATAGATTTAATAATAACATGTGGAAGCAAAGAAAATGAGATGTTATCTTTAATTGTCCATATACTGCGAAAAATTGAAATGATGAAAATAAACGAATTGTAGAATTACAAAATCTTATATATAAATTCGTATACACTGTTTAAAAAAATGGGAAATCAAACCATTCAAGACAGCCATGCATGGATATAAAATTGAAAGTACGCAATATATTAAAAGTAAAATAGAAAAGGAAACACTAATTTACTTATATCGGAATTTTAACTGTATAAAATGATCTCAAGAGCATAATCAGACGCTCCGCACCAATTTGAGTAACTTTAAAAGATAAATATATGATGTTTAAAAAAAATGGACTATACTTTATATGGTGTGTGCTCCCCCGGAATAGTTAATATTGTACAATATCTATTTTCCACGGATGAAATGAGGTTGTCGATAACATCTAAGGAATTCTCTTCTCAAAATCTAATATAGTATCAAAGTACCGAATACATTAAAAGTGGCATGCAATGCTTCGTTAGAGTGTGTTTTAGATATGCTCGATCGGATTTAAATGATGACTGTATGCTGGCCACTACTTACGCTGTATTGTTTTGTTTCCAAACATATTCTGCACAAGTTGAGCTGTATTTAGCATGTATTAAATAAAAGAAATCGGCAATGATTAGAACATAAAGTATGACACAGGATCTGAATATATCGTCTGCATAACTTTTGAGCTGTCAAAGTGTCATTTGAAGTAATTTACAAATCCATACATATTTGTTCAGCAAATCATGCAAGCTAACATACGCCAATATGAACCCGATTCTGAAATTTCACCAGAATAAGTTAATATATAAAAAATCTACTAATGATAATTGAGAATATGACCTTATGATAAAATGTCTAGAAAAACGAATCGGATAAAAAATTCATATCACATTTAAAACGGCACTTCCCTCTGTTAGTGGCCTTGGCGAGAGAGAAAAAAGCCTAGAGAAGGAGCACTTTAACAAGTACTTACGGGCAACCTACTCACTGTTTCATACAGGTCTTTGTTTAATATTTGCACCATTTATTTAATGCTAGGTGGGTATCTATCTGTTTTGCTGCATTTAAATTGCATGTTTTGCGGAGGAAATGCAGCATTATGAAATATTTGAAGTTGCTGTACCTAATAATTCCAAATTAATGGTAATTGAGATCGCTTTCCGTTAATTTCATCTTTTTAAATTTTAAATTTTTTAGAAACCATTCATAGAGACAATTGTATATTTTAAAAGTAACCCGAAGCAAAATTTCAAGATTTTGGGCTCAGCAGTAACACAGAAATAGAAACCTTTTGAAAGTTTTTTGTTTCTGCACTGTTTTATATAGTGACATGTTTAGAAATTGTTCTATTGCGAGAATTTACATCATGATAAATACAGCCATGTCAATTTTCATGTTTATATTCCTAACAGTTCCATGTTCTTCGTTACTTAGATCATCTTTAGATCTTTTTCCGCTTTGTTTAGTCTTTCTATTTTTTAGAATTCGTTCTACAACGAGCATTTACGTCTTATTAATTACTACCATGCCAAAGTTCTAGTTTCTAACTTCAACAGTATCCCAAAAATTTTAGTATTCCAAATAAGTCATAGTTTAGAGCCTTTCTAGAAATTTTTACGTTTATCCGTCAAATTGAACCTTTTAGAGAGCGTTCATTACGAGTATTTACATCTTAAAAGTAAATACCGCACCAAATTTAAAGTTTCTAACCCAATCAATATCGCAGGAATCACAATTTTAGAACTTTTTTGCTCCTGCAGCGATGTAGGTTCTTGCACTGACATAAAATAGTCTTTTTTTCGGAGCAGAGATGGCTACCAACATTTTTTTAAGTTGGCTATGTAGTTTCAGAGATAACATCTCACAAACGTACAAGCATTAATAATATTATATACTTTATAATATTATAACGCTTTATATTATTAGCATTAGATGTACAGATACAAAAGCCATTTATCTGTTACAAACTAAAGTGCCGGCGTTGCCCAGAATTTGAAGGATGTTTGTTCTGAAAAATCAATTTCAAAATTTAACATACAACACAAAACAAACATTAAAAAAAGCAGTGGAAATGTTGTTGAATGAATCATATGAAAACGCTATATAAAAATGTATAAATGTATATAACAGACTCAAAAGAATACAGCTATATATGAACTTATTTCAATTTATAATTGGAGCAATAATGTTAAAATACGCCAATATTTCCCTAATCGGGTTTTTATCATGCTTCAATAAATTTTTCACACTCATATGACGTTATACTATATCCACCATGCCCTTTATATTTCCAATATGACGTAATATTTTCCTCTTTCACGTGGAAACCTTGAAATAGAAAAGTTATGAAGTTATATTCACTTTCATTTAAATTCGTCAAACCATTTATTTCATTTTCATATTTCACGTGAATATCTTGCAATAGAAAAGTTATGACGTAATATTCACCTTTTTTTTTTTTAAAATTCGGCAAACTATTTATTTCATTTTCATTTTTCACGTGGAAATCTTGCAGTAGAAAATTAATTGTTGTAGTAATAATTTTACTGTTGTTTTTTAATTGTCGGTAACTGCTATAATGAAAAATGCTTAAATTTGATAAGAAATTGCTGTTAAATTGGTGGTTTTTTATTAATTAAAAATTAGCTATAAGTTATTTCGATTCCGGATTACTTTAGTTGTCTCGGCCATGTTTTAATACACATGTAAGTATCTCTTCACAATTTTGGCTTGCAAATTGTGGATTTTTATAGAATTACAAACAGACATATAGACAAGTTTTCATTTTTATATACCTCTATTCTATAAAAGTAACTAACGCTGTCACCGCCGCCGAATTTTTTGTGACCGGAGGTCTTTCTTCGTTAATATTAAGAAATCTATAGCATACAAATATATGAAAATCGGTGGTATTATAGCGCAATGTTTGATCAACACACTAATGCATACAGTTTTCAAATCGAAGAATTATTTTAAGAGATATTTAATGCTAAAGTTGACAAAATCGTTCCATTAAAAAAAATTTATAAGAGCAAAAGCTATACATTGGAATTTAATCATTTTTAGATCATTTTATTCAATAGAAGATCCCGGTCTCCAGATTTCATTAATTTTCTTAATTTGACTCATTTTTGAGGTTCTATTTCTATTTTAAATTCAAATATTCAGCATTTTGACAGATATTTTTTACACATTTTAGAAAATGGTATTAATTTAAACTTTTGCCAACTGTATAAACAGCGCAAACAATAATGTTTGCTTCAAATAAAAAAAATTATTTACGCGTTACTATTATAAACAGAAAAAAACCTTCAAATTAGAATTAAATAATTAGGTATAAAAAGCAGGCACTTATTGGAAATTACGCCATAAAAACTATATTTACATGTGAATTTTAAAAGAGAAAGGATATTATAAAATAAATTTATTAACATGCGTTAGAAATCTGAAATAGAACAAATTACGTCACATTACACTTATTATGCAAAATGAACAAAAAATAGTATTGCAAAACAGTTTAAATTTAAAAATTGCGCGAGACAAAATATTAGAGGTTAAATATTAGATTTTTTCAAAATTTTATTATTTGTCGTTTGATGTGAGGTGTTCAGCTATAAGTATGCAATTTTTTTTGTTTCCAACATAATTAGAGGCTGATTTAGAAAAAGTCCTTCCGGCCAGTGCCGGGAGGAAGAGGTAGCTTTCATAATCCTTATTTAAAAAAAACCAACTTATATCATGCAAAAACACGAAGCTCAATTTAGTGGAAACCGAATATAGGAGATTCAATACTAATTTTTATCAATATAATGAATGAGAATTTCGCGAAATTAGTCAGCTTTATCCAAGCTGCTTTTCTTTAAATTAACTTATATTTGGCTGCCAAATTCGGCAATTTCTTAAAGTGCCTGTCATTTTAAGACAACATGGTGGATGAGGCTAAGCAGTGAACTTGGTCGAGACCTTAGTAATTGCTGTGCACATGCTCACTCACATCGGAATCGGTTAATATATAAGAGTGCTGTCGCATGCAAAAAATCAGATTTTTCAAAATGTCACCCACTTTAGAAATTGAAACTGCTATATCTGAGCCATTTTTTAAGGTAAAGACAAACAAAAAATGCTCCTGAATCCTTATATCAAGATCAAATACTTAAGAAAGAAACCTTTTTCAATTTCTAATTTTTTTGCACCTCACTTTAAATATATATATATTTTTTTTTATTTAATGGCCGCCATTTTGAAACAAGATGGCTGATGAATCTGGCCAGCGAACTTGGTCGAGGTGTTGATGTATACTATCCACATGCCTTCTTACATCGAAATAGGCAAATACGTGTGTTATCGCGTGACAAATACAAGATTGTTTCAAAATGTTAGCCATGCTAGAAATTCAAAGAGCTATAAATCAACCATTTTTTAAGATATCAACAAAAGAACAAATTTTCAGAAACAAAAACTGCTCCGGAATCTTTGTATCAAGACCAAACACATAAAAAAAATCTTTTTCATTTTCCAATTTTTTAATACCTCATTTTGAATTTTAAATTTAATTTTTTTTAAATGGCAACCCTTTTGAAACAAGATGGCGAATGAAGCTGGCCAACGAACTCGGTCGAGACATTGGTATGTACTATGTACAGACCAAGTTACATCCAAATAGGTTCATAAATACGCCTGTTATCGCGTGACAAAAATCAGGTCGTTTTAAAATGTCAGCCACAAGAGAAATTAAAAATGCTATTACTCACCCATTTTTTTTAGATATAGACGAAAGAAAAACTGTTCCGGAATCTTTGTATTAAGGTCAAACACATACAAAAAAAATCTTTTTCATTTTCCAATTTTTTGGTATCTCATTTAAATTTTTTTATTTTTTAATTTTTTTAAATGGCCGCCATTTTGAAACAAGATGGCGGATGAAGCTGGCCAACGAAATCGGTCGAGATATTTGTATGTACTATGTACACACCAAGGTACATCCAAGTCGGTTCATAAATACGCCTGTTATTACGTGAGAAAAATCAGGACGTTTCAAAATGTCAGCCACGCTAGAAATTCAAAATGCTATAACTCAGCCATTTCTTAAGATATAGACGAAACAAAATCTGCTCCCGAATCTTTTTATCAAGGTCAAACACATAAGAAGAAAATATTTTTTCAATTTTCAATTTTTGGTACCACATTTAAATTTAAATTTTTCTTAAAAATTTAAAAGGCCGCCATTTTTAAACAAGATGGCGGGTGAAGTTGGTCAACGAACCCGGTCGAGACATTGGTATGTACTATGTATAAACGAAGTTACATCCAAATCGGTTCATAAATACGCCTTTTATCGCGTGACAAAATTCAGGACGTTTCAAAATGTCAGCCACGCTAGAAATTCAAAATGCTATAACTCAGCCATTTTTTAAGATATAGACGAAACAAAAACTGCTCCGAAATCTTTGTATAAAGGTCAAATACATAAGAAAAAAATATTTTTCCATTTTCAATTTTTTGGTACCACATTTCAATTTTTACATTTTTAAAAAAATTTTAAATGGCCGCCATTTTGAAACAAAATGGCGGATGAAGCTGGCCAACGAACTCGGTCGAGAGACCGGTATGTACTATGTACACACCGAATTACATCCAAATCGGTTCATAAATACGCCTTTTATCGCGTGACAAAATTCAGGACGTTTCAAAATGTCAGCCACGCTAGAAATTCAAAATGCTATAACTCAGCCATTTTTTAAGATATAGACGAAACAAAAACTGCTCCGGAATCTTTGTATAAAGGTCAAATACGTAAGAAAAAAATATTTTTCCATTTTTAATTTTTTGAAACCACATTTCAAGTTTTAAATTTTTTTAAAAATTTTAAATGGCCGCCATTTTGAAACAAAACGGCGGATGAAGCTGGCCAACGAACTCGGTCGAGACATTGGTATGTACTATGTACACACCGAATTACATCGAAATCGGTTCATAATTACGGGAGTTACAGTGTGACATAGGTCAGATATATATATATATATATATATATATATATATATATATATATATATCAATTTTGAACGGAGGGTGGTTTCGGGGTCTGGGGGTCATGATCGATGAAAATATACCAAAATTTTTTGAAATCGCTTTCCTCCGAACGGCTGCAATAGGTAGCTTTTTTGTAAAGAAAGCTACCTAAAATTGCTTTAAATACACAAGTTAGAGCCCAGAGAGTTAAATATTAGACTTTTTCAAAATTTTATTATTTGCTGTTTGATGTGAGGTTTTCAGCTATAAGTATGCAAAATTTCATGACTCCAACTTAATTAGGGGCTGAGTTAGAAAAATTGCTTAAAATACAGAAGTTAGAGACTGGAGGGTTAAATATGACTTTTTCAAAATTTTATGATTTATCGTGTTATCGCAAGTGTTCAGCTATAAGTATGCAAACTTTCAAGTCTCCAACTTAGTTAGGGGATGAGTTAGAAAAATTGCTTAAAATACATAAGTTAGAGCCCAGAGGGTTAAATATCAGACATTTTTCAAAATTTTCTTATTTGTCGTTTGATGTGAGGATTTCAGCTATAAGTATGCGAAATTTCATGTCTACAACTTAATTAGGGGATGAGTTAGAAAAATTGTTTAAAATACATAAGTTAGAGCCCAGAGGGTTAAATATTAGACTTTTTAAAAATTTTATTGTTTGTCGTTTATGTGAGGTGTTCAGCTATAATTATGCAAAATGTCATGTCTCCAACTTAATTAAGGGCTGGGTTAGAAAAATTGTTTAAATACACAAGTTAGAGCCCAAAGGGTTAAATATTTAGCCCTTTTCAAAATTTTATTATTTGTCGTTTGATGAGAGATGTTCAGCTATAAGTATGCAAAATGTCACGTCTCCAACTTAATTAGGGGCTGAGTTATAAAAATTGCTTAAAATACAGAAGTTAGAGACCGGAAGGTTAAATATGACTTTTTTCAAAATTTTATGATTTACCGTGTTATCGCAAGTGTTCAGCTATAAGTGTGCAAACTTTCATGTCTCCAACTTAATTAGGGGCTGAGTTAGAAAAATTGCTTTAAATACACAAGTTAGAGCCCAAAGGGTTAAATATTAAGCCTTTTTCAAAATTTCTATTATTTGTCGTTTGATGTGAGATGTTCAGCTATAAGTATGCAAAATTGCATGTCTCCAACTTAATTAAATTAGGGGCTGAGTTAGAAAAATTGCTTAAAATACACAAGTTAGATCCCAGAGGGTTAAATATTAGACTTTTTCAAAATTTTATTATTTGCTGTTTGATGTGTGGTGTTCAGCTATTAGTATACAATTTTTCAAGTCTCCGATAGATATAGTTTCTGAGAACGGGCTCTGTGACAGACGGACAAACAGAGAGACAAAGGAGTGAGACAGGTAGGGTTTCGTTAGATGAACGAAACTCTAAAAACATGCTGCGGATGACTGTAACAACATCCTAAAATTACATTACCATCAGCGATCTACCAATCCCGAATTTAGCTTATATTCGTTTCATATATTCTTATTCTTTTGTGCGGCCCTGTAAAATAATTATCAATATTATACACAGTAAAACCTCTGAATAGCGGACACCCCGAGAATGCAGAATTTGTCCTCTATTTAGAGGTGGCCGCTACTGAGAGTAAAACATGTACATTTATTTAAGAGTTGGTAATCAAAAAATGTCCGCTAAATAGAGGTATCCGCTAATCCGGTGTGTCCGCTATGGAGGTTTTACCAGTAAAACTTCTGAATAGCTAACACCTCGGGAGGGCAGAATTTGTCCTCTATTTGGAGGTGTCCGCTACTGAGAGTAAAAAATGTACAGTTATTTAAGGGTTGGTAATCGAAAAAATGCCCGCTAAATAGAGGTGTCCACTAATCGGATGTGTCCGTTATGGAGGTTTTACTCCATAATAATATCATCCTTTACAAGAAAATTGCATGCTGTATGATAGACAGACAGACATCCAGAGAAAAATAACCTCCCGGATCATCATGTCTTTTGTTTTAATCATCCACAATTGTATGTCATAGAACATGCCAGATTTTATACAACAGGCTAAAAACGGTCACCGTGGTACGAAATACTGTATTATTATTTGTTTGCCCACCAAAACTGGTTGCCACGGGTTGTTGCAAGGTTTGTGATCACGTGGTTGAAACTGATCTATTCAATATTACTGCGTGCGTATTTTTTTTTTTATTTGCTCCATGTGTTCAAACCAGTTGTCTACGAAAACATCAACCGGTGAAAGTGACGCACACCAAATTTCTGTGACGTATGCAGATAAATTGTGCTTTTTTAAGAGTTTTTTCTATATAATTTTTAAACGGTTTGGAACTTATTTTTCATAGTAGGTGCATTCAGTAGGCGACCCTCATAGGTACCCTCATAGGTGCAATCAGAAACGAAATCCGACAAATATTTTTTTAGTTATGCTTGACGAAAGGTTTTTATTAGGCTTTTTTTTTGGTAGGACATGGCGTTAATATCCATCGTAGTAGTAAAGTGTCCAGACAGTAATATTTCGCTGAGTATTAGCCTTCGCTTCGCTCAGACAATTAAAGTACTAGCCGCCTCTAGCAAGCAGTTTTTCTCCTTAAATACATGTTAAGCATTGCATTATATTACTGTTATTCATAATTTAATTTGCTTGCCCATTCTTTCTCCAAATCCGAAGCATTTGATAGAGAAATCAAGAACTCTTAGCAATCATGGAAGCACATCATATATTATGTTTTGTTTTGTTATCTATTTCATTTTTCGTGACAAATATCTCTTAACTCACTTATTCTTAATGTATGTTTGCTTATCAGCTGTAATACGTTTTCTAGTGCGGAGATTTTTAATCCTATTAAGTAGTATTTTCTAATTGGGTTCACTGCCAATTATAGTATTTTAACTGATACGATTTAGTGCAAGTGAAATGGTTCTTATGAAATCCTTTGACAACATCTGCATTTACATTAAACCATATTGATGCTAATATCGTTTTGTTTCACGCTAAACTTTTCAGTAGATTCGATTGCGGAATAATAGAAAATTTACGGCTCACTACCATGATCCATTAGAAAATCTATCATTATTCTCATCTAATAGTCTTGAACAATGTGCCAATGTGCCATGTTTAAGATTTTAGCTAATATTACTCGAAACCTGAAAACTAAAATGCGAGGAACCCGGTTATAGAAGATTCATTCTAACGTACATATTGACAAACATGTTACATATTATAGAATTATAATAATCATAAGGAGAACTGGCAGTTTCGATGCTTTAACTGTTTCTGCAAATTCTATTTATACAGAACTATTTATAATTCTATGATACAGAAGTTTTAAAAGAGTAGAGACTAACAACATAGTAACAGTAAATATAATAAGAGTACAATATAATAACAATAGCTGTAGTTTTGTGCAGTGACGAAACTATTAACAATTTGAAAATATTTTTACGTTTTACCATTTAAATAATCAGATGATATGCGAAAAAATATAAGTAGATGCTTCGCACTATTAATTAACTCAGTGAAAAATTGCCACTAGCGTCAAATTCTCGCCAAGTTTGGCGACATTTAGCAAAGTATCGCCAAATCTGGTAATATATCATGTCAATTCTCAAATTTGGCGACGAAAATTTTTTTGTTTATTCTGACGTCATAATAATGCATATGTATTATGTATTATACACATACCTAAAATATAAATGATGCAAAAGTATTACATATTATATGTATAGGTATAATATGTATGATACATAAGCATAAAGTTCATTAACATCACTAAAACGCACTCAAAGAAATAGTGTTCTATAAATAGTAGCGGATATTTGCCAGATTGACCAGAGCGCTATTGAGATTAGAATTCCGACATTTATAATAGACCGGGGGGCGTATGCACACTCCATCACCTCATCAAGTTTACGGCTGAAATTTTAGTATTAGTCAAAACTAGATTAGCATATTAAAATTCAACTGGTTTGCCAAGTCATATCTTGGCGGTAACCACCTGAAGACCTAATTTTAGCGGTTGACCGATAGGTGTACTATTGTGTTTTCTTGCATCCAAAAGTTTGGAAACGTGAAGAAATGGGTGCAGGAAAACACAATGGAAAATCCACCAATTAACCCGTAAAATCTGGCCTGTAGGTGGTTTCCACAAAGATATGACTTGGCAGACCAGTTACACTTTGATATGCTAATCGATTTTTAACTAATCCTAAAATTTTAGACGTCAACTCCATGAAGTGATGACCTGTGCAGGCGCCTCCCGGTCTTTAATAAAATTTGTTTTAAAGAAGTAAAAGGTAGAAAGATGGACAGATGAACTGAAAGATTTACCTTATCAAATTTTTGTAAAAGCATATAAAAATTCATTCAGCTTAAAATCATGAAACACCTTTATTGCTCAGGCTAATTTTCTGCAATCGCGTTTTGTCGACAAACATATCTTATCTATAACTACAATCTTTCTTTTACAGATTTAAAATTAATAATAAAATAACAGTACGAAGTCTAATAATACGATATAATAACATTAGCAGCGCCGCATTTGTCGCACATCATTAAATACAGCTTTATTAGTTACACATTTCATTTAATTTAAACGAGATTTTTAAAATTTCATGAGAGAAATAGGATATTTTTCCACTATAGGGGCCTTGGCATATTTTACAAATATTGACGCAATTCGGGCTTCAGAAACTGAGGTGAGATATGTTGCCAAATGATTTAAACAACTATAAAAACAAATTTGATGAACTTTTATGTTGTTTATATATGTATTTATGTATAAACATTTTATTTATACTTGTATAAAATATTGTTTTTTATACACAAATTATTTCTGTTTGCACATAAAAAATAAATAAATAGGTTGCCAAAAAATACGTTACCAAATTTCTTTTTTCGTCAAGCCAATTTTCTCTATTTCGCCAAGGCTACTATATCGGAAAAGTACCGAATTGCAATTATATTTTGTTAATTGTTTTAACATCGTGAACAGATCTTAATTATACTGATTAAAAATTTCAATTATATTTATTTTTTCTATTTAACAAATATTTTTGGAAAAGCATATAGTATTTTATTCTGCTTGAAATTACGTGACACCGTCAAAACTCTGTAATCGAGTTTTGGCGACCAACATTGGCCAAATTGAATGTGTTAAGGAAATGTTTACAGCCAAATCAATACCCCCATTTTGAGGGGTTTAGAAGCGAAAATTCTGTGTTTTCAGATTTTTATAGTTAGTTATGCTACAAACCCGACTTACTTGTGTAATTTCATGATTCTACGACTTTTAGAAGTACCTTAGTTATTTGATGATGGGTTTTGATTCAGTGACAAAAAAGCACTTTTGCGGAATTTAATATTTTGAAAGCTACTAAATACAGAAACATGAAATCGTGGAATCTAGTTCATCTTGATTATATGAACATGTGTATAAAAGAAAAGTTTCTATATCTCTCCCTAAAACGATGTTATAAGTGGGTGAAAAGTATGCCAAAATGGTTCAGGAAAAGGTAGCTTACGGCTTGTGCGAACTTGGCGGACGCACTGCCGTGCTATCAGATAGAAGATAAATCGAGGTGTGTATACATGAAACAAAACTATTTTTCTATTAAATGAAATTCGTATGATTAGAAAACCTTTCTGTGTCGTTGATGAATTAATTACGTTTTATTTTATACTGAAAAAAACTTTTAGATATAAGGCACAGAGAGACAATTTGGGCCACAGGTATAATTAATTAATAATTATGTATATTTCATAAATACGCATAATTAATAAATTATTATGCTATTTAATAAATACGTATAATTAATTAATAATATATTTATGTATGTATTAATTACTTTAATTCATACAATTTAAGTGCTTTAAAAACTTTTTGACATTTTCGTTTTCGGCCGAAAATAGAAAGAGCGCGAAATTCCGTTTCGATTTCGGTTTCGGCCTTAAAAACCTATTTTGGTCCATTCTTAATAATAATTATATATAACATTTCTATAAAAAATATACTGGTGTTCTTAAAGTTTTTACATAGTCAAAGATAGAATTTTTTCGCATAATTAGGATTTTTTTCGCAATAAAAAGGACAGAGATACATTCTGTTGACTTTTATATTAGTATTTCCACTTTATGATCAACATTAAATTACCATTTCACTTGTCGCATTTTAATTTATCAAAACTTTTGCTGTCCTTAAAGTTTTTACACGCACTGTACTATTACAATCAATCAAAAATCTGTTTTCGTCGGGAATTTCCATTAGTTCGTTGGATGAGCAAGCATATGTACCAAAATAACATCCGAATCATGTATTGTTTGGCAACAAATTTTGAATAATACGCGTACAACCAAACATTATGTCGGACTACAGAGAATTTTCCTTTTTTGATAGGAAATTGTCGCAAGTTTTCCTCGACTTCGGTATTGTAAAAATATGATTACTTGGGTGTCACTCAGTTTTTGGAATGCAACCTTTGTTACATCTGGTATTATAGTCCAGGGAATAGGGAATTTTACCTAGCAAAATTAATGGTAGTTCTGGAAATCGGCTTACTTTATGTTTTTTGGGTCGCTGAATCCGAATTTGTAAATTCCAACCAAAATTTCCTCCGGCAACCCTACCAAATATTGGTAAAAAGAACCCCCAAAAAGATTTTTATTTAAAAAATCAACGCGGTGCTGCGTGGAGTAAGTTGCGCAATTCCACTTAATCACTCACACGTTTACATTCGCCCTCCCATCTCCCCTCTGAACATTCTCTATAAGGTTTAATTTAAGTTTTTTGGGTCGCTGAATCCGAATTTTTAACTTCCACCCAAAATTCCCCCCCCCCCAAAAAACCCCGAAATAGTTGCTATTAACTTAAATTTCTTATTGTTTTAGAGAAAAAGCATTACGAAATTCAGAAACTATACAAAATTTGCAACAAATAGGATACCTGACATTATGACGTAGGATAAACGGGGAAAGGGGGGGGGGGTGCTGCCTCCGAACATTCCCCGCGCGCTTTTCTCAAAAACCATTTTTTTTTCAAAAAATCTATTTTTTGAGGTGTTACCGGATGAAATTTTGGTGGAAAATTACAAATTCGGATTCAGCGACCCAAAAAACATAAAGTAAGTCGAAATCCAGAACTAGTATTAATTTTTTCACGTAAAATCCCCTATTGCCTGGACTTCATAACTTAGTGCACGTAGCGCCGCAGTGCATGTTCAGAGGCAGCCCTCCCCCTCCCCGCTCATCCTACGTCATAATGTCATATATCCTATTTGTTGCAAATTTTTTCTAGTTTTTGAATTTCTTAATGCTTTCCCCCTAAAACAATAAGAAATTTAAGTTAAAAACGACTATTTGGGGGGGGGGGTCGGGGGAGGCAAATTTTGGAGGGAAGTTAAAAATTTGGATTCAGCAACCCAAAAAACTTAATGTAAACCTTATAGAGAAAGTTCGGAGAGAAGATGGGAGGGCGAATGTAAACGTGTGAATGGTTAAGTGGAATTGCGCAACTTAGTTCACGCAGCACCGCGCGCATGTTCCGAGGCAGATCCCATCTTCCCTTCATCCTAAGTCATAATGTCATATATCTAATTTGTCGCAAATTTTGTCTACTTTCTGAATTTCTAGATACTTTTCCCCTAAAATAATAAAAAAAGATATTTTTAATAAAAACCTTTTTTGGGAGCTTTTTACCAAAATTCGGGGGGGGGGGGGGTGTTGCCGCGGAAATTTTGGTGGGAAGTTACAAATTCGGATTCAGCGACCCAAAAAACATATAGTAAGCCTTTTTCCAGAACTACCATGAGTTTTGCTAGGTAGAGCCCCTATACGGTCTCTAATGCCTGAACTATTAGGCAATCGAAATATAATTTCTTTATTCATAGAGACATTGGTAACATATTTGGCATGCAATTTGTGATAGTGAAACATTCGGTATAAAAATTTTTCTACATATATCCTTCTTGATATAAAATCTAAATTTAAATAAAACGATATTTAATAAAATCATCAATATTTCTATACAATATGTATTTAAATACCAAATATAATTAAATACATGTATTTAAAATTTAATATACATGTTAACTGCAAAAAGGCTTTCTAGTATGATTTAAATAAAATGTGAATAATACAGTTAATATTGAATTTAAAGAATATTTAGCTTCCTTAGCGAATAACAGGTAAAAATATTCCACTGTAAATATATAGATTTATTCCAGTTTGTAGAAAAATATGCCAAACTCGTCATTGGAAATTTCACGACATTACACATCGACATTACAGCGAATTCGAATTAGTGCATTTAATACACATTAAAAGCTTTCCTTGTTAGTGTGTGTATATATATATATATATATATATATATAAGATTATATATAAAAACTTTATATTTTGATTACTATTGAGTTCTGTAAATGCAAATTTTTGCCGCCATATAAGAGTCTCCTAAATTTTTAATGAATTCGTAACTGATATTTTGTAAGATAAGTTGTTATTGTTTCGAATCTTTATAATTGTTTGCTCACTTCTTATTTTACAACATTGTTATCATACAATTAACATGGTAATCATTGTGTTATAATTGTATAACGATCAACAATAAAGCGCACGTCCAGAACGGCAATTATCTGTTTGGACTCTTCAAAAAGGAAGAATTCGTTAAATTATTACGATTTTCTCTGAAGAGTTTCACTATATGTTAACGACGCATCGGTGTGCTTTTAATTTTTTTTTTTTTTTTTTTTGTTATATAACTAATTAATTTTTATTGTTCAGAAAATTTGTTCATAAAGCTGTTGATTTCCATGTACATTATAACTCAGCTGCATTATTCTACCACTTTCAATACTTACATAAACATCAATTCAATACAAACATTTGCTTAATCCACATCAGTTCAAAATTTTCTACAACTTTATAATATTGAGAGATTTCCATGGAGTATTGTATGAATTTTCATAAATTGAAATTAATAATACTTTTTACAAAAACTAGGGGGCTCGGCCCCCTACGAGCTACGCTCGCCAACCCCCGTTCAGACACCGCAGACTCTAAATGCACGCTAATTTGATCGGCTTTAAAAAGACTTCGAAAGATTGAGTTATATTTTAAAAAACAGTGGTTTATCTCCCTATAAACGAAATTCTATTCATTTCTCTTTGATTGGGGAAATTTAACGCCAAATCCGCTGCGGTACTACTTGATTATCCCGTCGACTAATTTCGCCAAATTATATAAATCGCCAAACAACTCGCCAAATTATACAGATTGACATAATTTTTATTTTAAATAACGAAAGAACAAATAAATTAGTACAAAATTAATAAAAATACAAATAAAACGTCGAAATAAAAATAACTTGATGACGTAGACACGTGTAACAAAATTTCAAAATAAGCTAATATAAAAGGAATTAAGTAAACAGAGTCTTTGTCTCCTGGTATTTTTTAACAAAGCGAAAAGAAAGTTCTTTTAAATGAGACATTTTAAATTAATCGTTTTTAATCTGACGTAATTTTGACCAAACTATTCTTACTTTTTTTAATATTCACGTGAAAATGCTTGTGTTAGAAATGAAATATTATTTGCGCTTTCCTAACAAAAATAGTTGAAAAGTATCCTCCCAAAATATCAAATAAATGTCTAGTGCAATTTCTAAATTTAAACCGTTTTGCAATATTATTTTGTGTTCATTTTATGTAATAACTGTAATGTGACGTAAATATGACGTAATTTCTCCTATTTAAGACTTCTAACGCATGTTAATAAATTTATTATTTTACAAATTCATTTCTCTCTTAAAATTCACGTGTAATTATAGTTTTTATGACGTAATTTTTAATAAGTTCCTGCTTTTTGTACATAATTATTTAATTCTAATTCAAATGTTTTTTTTTCTGTTTATAATAGTCACGTGTAAATAAATTTTTAATTTATTACACCTATAAATATTTTTTTTTTTTGAAGCAAACATTACTGTTTCCACTTTTTATATAGTTGGCAACAGTTTAAATTAATATCACTTTCTAAAATCTGTAAAAAATATCTCTAGAAATGCTGAAAATTTGAATTTAAAATAGAAATAAAACCTCAAAAAATTAGCCAAATTAAAAAAAGAAATACAATCTCTACTCCGGCAAATTCTAACGCATAAAATGATGTAAAAATGATTACACTGTCATGTATAGTTTTTGCTGCTATAAAACTTTTTTAGTGGAACGATTTTGTCCAACTTTAGCATTAAATATCTCTTAAAATAATTCTTCGATTTGAAAACTGTCTGCATCAGCGTGTTTATCAAACATTTCTGTATAAAACCACCGATTTTCATATTTTTGTATGCATTATTTTTCTTAATATTAACGAAGAAAGACTTCCGGTCACAAAAAATTCAAAACCGGCGGCGGCGGCGGCGGCGGCGGCGGCGGCGGCGGTGACAGCGGTAGTTACTTTTTTTAGAATAGAGAGAAGAGATTGTTATTTTGAATCAACATATACTTAATCATTTTCGTCACATTAAATAACACTGGTCAACAAATTTGAACTTTTCTCTGTCCTAAAACAGAAATTAGTTGTTTTTTATGCGGTTTTTTGCGCTGATTCCGAATCTAGTTTTAGATTTACTCCAGCACGTCAAGTTTGAGAGATATTCGCATATTTCATTTTATGCAAATTTAGTAAATTTTATACAATTATTTGCAAATTTAAGGTATAAAGCAATATCAGACAGGGTTTTTTGTTTTATGTTATGATTAATACCTAATGTACTTCACAAAAACGTTGTTTCTTAGATTATACTGACATGTGACTGTGAAATATTGTACCTAATTTGCGTATTTTCCATGTTTTTCTAATAACGTTTCTTGACGTTCAAATATTTCTGTCGCAAGAGTACGCTAATATGTTTCTAAACCAGTTTTTTTGAGCTGATTTCAAATATCGTATCTGTTTTCTTCTATCACGTCTTGTTTTTGAAAAAAAGTGAAATTTTAGTTTTTGGTCAAAAAAGCCACAAATAGCTTTTTATGATATTTTGTATGATAAACTTCAAATAGTTAGGATAATTTCTACTACTTATTTTTTTCGATTATATAAATTTTTGTTTATGTCTCTGATATGAATCTGACCTTGTTCAACTTCTTGTCAATGAATTACACACCCCTAAAAAGTATCTTATATCAAACCTGTGTTAATGCCCTGCAAAAGTAGAAATTCCTATTACTCAAAAACTATACATGACATAAGAAAACAGACTGCAGCATAAAAAATCTAGTCTATCATAATCAGCATAAAAATCTAGTCTAGAAAAACATTACGTCAATTCTGTGGCAACTATTTTAAAGTTGATAGTGATGTAAACATTACACCATTGAAAATATGCAATTTAGGATTTATAACTGATAAATAAATTTTAAGAATATGCAAATCATGACATTTATCTGAAGCAAATAGTCAAGTAGTCATTATCTAGAAAACGTAATTAGATATAACATATATTGTATCTAAAATTTGCATAAAATAGCACAAAAAAGCTTAAATTTGCATAAATTTAAACATGCTAATTTCTCAAAACCTGGACCAACTAGGGGTAAACGGAAAGCATATTCGGAATCAGCACCAAAAACTGATCTGGAATCAGCTAATTTTAGTTCTAGGACAAAACCACTGTTATCCAGTGTAATCATTAGGAATTGATTTTACGCAGTTATTATTATCACAATTATATACTGTCAAATTTTTCGTTAATTAAAATCATTATTATAAAATATTACTGGCTTGTTATGTAATTCACGATATTTGATTTGATTCTTTTACATAAAATTTCTTCTCTCACTGCTTTTAACTTTACTTCCACATTGCCTGTTTTTTTTTTTAAATGTATATATTCATATTTTCTTGTATGAATAATTTAGATCAATGTTTAGATTAAGGCAATATAGTTTTGTAGATTTCAGCTGAAAAATTATCTTCGTATATATTTATTCAAAATTGCATTTTTGCGAAAAAAAAAATCTAAGTAAATCTTTCCTTCACGATCTTAATCCCAAATCATATTACATATAAATATATGAAACTAAATTCCACGTGTAATAAGAATTTTATGTCCACCCATTTATGAAAAATGTGCGATATGTACAGCGAAATGAACTCAGTAAATCCTACTAAATCTAAAAATTATGTTTTCTCTCGAGCCCTATCCTATTTTCATTCATCATTCTTAGAAAGTTTTATTTTGTTCTCCATAAATAACTGCACTCTATTGGGAATTGAAACTTCTTTATTATTTTATTAAGTCTTCAGTTTTTGGCGCGACAATATATTTCGTAAGGCTCCAGATTTTAAATTTTTTATTAAACTGAAAAATTCGTGTGAACATTAAATAAATTGTTTCACGTAAAGGGAATGAATAAAAGTCAAAAGTATTTTTTCAATTAAATTGCATAAAATTTTTTCAAAGATTAAAATGAGAATTTGTATTTATTATTATATAATTTTTCCATGTACTGCAGGGCTTTTTTTATATTATTTAGGAACTAGATTTTCTTGTGGTGTTTCTCGGGGGGAAAAAAAAGTTAAATTATTGTAGGAAACAATTATTTATTGAAATATTAGTAATATAAAAAAAATATTTATACAGTAACTACGGGGGGGGGGGGCTCCGTCCCCCAGCTCGCTACGTTCACCAACGCCCCGCGTAATAGCGAAGCAATCTCTATTTTCTAGCCAATCCCAGACGTAATTGTTTCGCGTTTCCATTCTGGATCACTTCGCGATTCCTCATTTTCTATGCATTCAATTTTCAGATTCCACTTGGTAAAAACGCGCTCCTCCCCAACTCCTGACAATTTTATTTCCTTATCACGAAGCACATAATCATTAGAGCTTACATACCGGGTGTCCCAAAAAGGACTGACTGATTTTAAAATTCAATAACTTCGAAACGGTGACAGATATTAAAAAAATTCTTGCAGGAGGGTTATGCATAAAGTCAAAAGTTTTTTTACAGTGATTTTCGATTTTAGTTCGAATTACAAACAATAGATGGCGCTGCGATCAATAGAGGCTAAATTCAGGCTCGATTTTTGGTACTTCGTGGCCCGGATAATACATTTCCATCTCCTTTTTCTGCATGGAACAACAGAAAGGACCAAAAATTGAGCCTGTATTTAGCGACTATTGCTTACAGCGCCATCTGTTGTCTGTAATTCGAACTAAAATCGAAAATCACTGTAATAAAACTTTTCACTTTATGCATAACCCTCTTGCAAGAATTTTTTTAATATCTGTCACCGTTTGGAAGTTATTGAATTTTAAAATCAGTCAGTCCTTTTTGGGACACCCGGTAGTTTCATAATTAAAAGAATTATTAAATATAAATCATGAGAAAAAGGAAAAAAATTATAATTTATTTGAATAATTACAAATTAAATAAACATTCTATTTATAGTGTTACGAATATTGTAAATAGTTAGTGTTTGTGCTTAAAAATAACGTAAATAGTTCAATTAAGCTCTATTCATAAGCTAATATTACTTTTTGTTCCATTGAAATATCACAATTTGTTGATTTTCTGCAAGCAAGTAAACCCTATTGGATTTCAAAGGGAGTTTATGGAAATTTGTCGAAATGCTGGAAATAGCGCCAAGTTGGCGTCACTTTAGGCGACTAATTTTGGTCGTCAAATTTGGCGATATATCGCCAAGTTGGTGTCAAACTTGCGACATTTGGCGACAGAGCCCCCCACCCCCTCTTGGTGATCCCCTTATAGCGTCAGAAAGCTCTGACTAATCAAATGTGTTTCGCCGTATCTACGCAGATTTTCATTGGTACATTTCCAAAGCGTTACTTTTTTATATATATAGAAGGAAATATGTAATATGAACTTTTAAAAGTTCACTGTTCCACGAAACAGGCAACTAAAATAATATAAGAAATGTTACAATTTAAAATATACATTTTATTTAAAAACGTCTTAGTACTTACAAGCTTTACCAAGCCTCTCATCAAAGAATGTTATAATAACATAGCTGCCAACTTGTACGGATTTTTCTTACCACAAAAATGTAATAGAAAATTTTGACTTATTTAAACGTTAAATTTGCTTGAATTTTAGTGATTCAATTAGCTAATGTTCACTATAAAATTTTAGTGGTATGAAAAATCCGTACAAGTTGGCAACTATATAATAAATAAATGCTGCTTATTTATACAAATTCTTCACTTTGTTTTGAAAACGAAAGAACCATTAATTATTAGAGATGAAAGTAGAAGTAGCACTTTCTTGAATTGAACTTAATTAGAGAATATGAATATATATTATTATTTTTAACTGTATACAACATCAAAATGGAGCTGCAGTTAATAATAATACATATTCTCTTATTAAGTTCAATCCAAGAAACTGCTACTTCTACTTTCAACTATAATAATTATTGGCTCTTTCGTTTTCAAAACGAAATGACGTATTTGTAGGATTAAACACCAATTAGTTATTATAATATTCTCTGATAAAGGGTTTGATAAAGCCTGAAAGTAATAAGACCTTTTTAAAATGTATATTTTTAAATTGTAACATCTCTTTTATTATTTTAGTTGCATTTTAAGTAAAACAGTGAACTTTTTAAAGTTCATATTACATATTTTAAGTCAAGGTGAAGCCAGACTTTAAGTCAAAGTTAAGTCAAACTTGTAAGATTTTTAGTCAAGGTGAAGTATTGCGTTTCGTCGTATGATTCTTTTTTTTTATTTTTACAGTTTTAACAGTTTTAAATGTTTTTTTCTAACATGCGATTGTATGCCTACTACATATTTTCCATCAGCTTCAAATTTGTCTATTCAAAATGTACAAAATAATCTTTAAATATTATCAGTACTATGCGTTATTTTCCCCAATTTCCCCCATTCGCTCTGTAACTCAATTGCTAGAGTTTATAGAACAGAGATAGGCCTCCAGATATGATAAATGGTTACTCAAATTTGCATTAAGTTGTAAACTTTTCAACATAGGGCAAAAGAGCTTATGAAATCGGTTAGTATGCCTGTTTGTTAGACTATTCACCTGAAAGTAAGTCTGTCAATCTGTCCGACCTATACTCTGTCAGTAAATCTTTCCGTCTGTTCAAATATGAGTCAGGCTGTAGGTATGACTGTGCCCTAACTAGCTTAAATATATTCAGATTGTCATGAAATTGATATATGCTATTGAGGTTTACTAGGGCATGTTCGGCATTTAGTATGAAGTGTGTAGTATTTACGTTTCGTTTACAAGGGCACTCAAAATTATTCCGCTATAGTATGGCATATGAGGAATGTATAGTACGAGGAATGTATTTTCAAGTGCATTATGCGTTTACAGAATTGTTCATTTAGACATAATGTTTCATCGCAATTAAGTGTGAAGTTTTTTTATAGTATTCTGAATGTGTTGTAATGCGTGTGTGGTTGTTTCATAATGTGTGCTAGATGTGCTTTGTTTCATTCTTGTTGGTAGGTAAACTTGGTACCAAGCGCATTTTGGAAGACATTACAAAGGTTTTCGCTACAGGCTGGTGACTTGACATGGAGTATGGAATGCATAACAAAAGCTCCCTTAGAACAAAATAGAATTTCGCACCACATGCCATGAGGGTTCTAGTATTGCAGTGGGGGGAAGTCTGGTTTTAATGTTTAATAAAAAAAAAGCTTAATTGTTCTGAGTAATTTTTTTTTCATTTAATAATTAGTAACGTGAAAAGTTTATTGCATAATATTTAAATTTGCATTAATGTGTTTTTTACACAAAATTATATGTGAGATTATAATAATCAGCGTATATAAAGAAAATGTTTCAATAAAAATTCAACATTATGAAAAGTGTAATTTTAGCGAAATTCAAATGCATTTGCTTATAGAAAAAAAATCTCTGGTTGATCTTTGTTAAATTTGACATTACACGAAAATGAATGCACTTCGTTAGACAATATCCCCAATTAATGTATTTTGTAATAGATATTCCTGACCGAATAATATTCGATATGTTTCACAAAGGCAACATTTTTTTCTATTGGAAGACCATGTCATGAACAGTTGACATGTTTATCCACTAATAATACAGCATGAAGTCGTATACGAAACATTTTCTACCAGTTCAAACATCAATATTTGGGCACTTCAGAGGACATATGGTCGTTGTATATTTAACTTAAACTATAATAAGCACGTTTACCCGGAAATTGTTTTTTCATATCACTTATTTTAGTTAGATTATACATGATCTCAAGTATACCCTTCAATTTCAATTAATTCTTCAGAATGTATAACTCAGTATCGATACAGTTCCACATCTTAGTGCTCGTATAAACAAAATCGAATTTGGTATCGCTGGTCATAATGGTTCATGAATTGTAAAGGAGAGAAGTTTAATTTTAGTGTTTAACTAAAAGAAAAGTTTAAATGTTCTGAATAATAGTTTTTTAAGTAATAATTAGTTACTTGAAAAGTTTATTTTGGGCTATTTGAATTTGCATTAGTGATTTTTTTACACGAAATTATAAATTGATAATAAATTTTACATGAAATTAGATTCATTAGTTTTTGTAAAGCAAATGTTTCAATAAAAATTCAGCAATGTGAAAGGAGCAGTTTTGGCGCTATTCAAATATAATACATTTTTTTTTTCAAGTAAAATATCTCTTTAGTCTTTGCTGAATTTTACATTACACAGAAATGAATGCACTTCATTACAGATTATTTCAAAATTAGATATTTTGAAATATATATTTCTGTCTGAATAATATTCGATATGTTACGGAAGGTCAATATTTTTATCTATCCAAAGACAATATGATGCACACTTAACATGTTTATCCACTAATAATACAGCACGAAATCGTATACGAAACATGTTTTACCAGTTCAAACCTCAATATTTGGGGACTTCTGAGAACATATGGTCGTTGTATATTTAACTTAAACTATAATAAGTACGTTTACCCGGAAATCGTTTTTTCATATCACTTATTTTAGTTAGATTATACATGATCTCAAGTATACCCTTCAATTTCAATTAATTCTTCAGAATGTATAACTCAGTATCGATACAGTTCCACATCTTAGTGCTCGTATAAACAAAATGGAATTTGGTATCGCTGGTCATTATGGTTCATGGATTGTAAAGGAGAGAAGTTTAATTTTAGTGTTTATTTAAAATAAAAGTTTAAATGTTCTGAGTAATAGTATTTCAAGTAATAATTAGTTACTTGAAAAGTTTATTTTGTGCTATTTGAATTTGCATTAGTGAATTTTTCACACGAAATTATAAATTGATAATAAATTTTACATTAGATTAGAATAATTTGTTTTTGTAAAGCAAATGTTTCAATAAAAATTCAGCAATGTGAAAGGAGCAGTTTTGGCGCTATTCAAATATAATACATTATCTTTTCAAGTAAAATATGTCTTTGGTCTTTGCTGAATTTTACATCACACAGAAATGAATGCACTTCATTACAGATTATTTCAAAATTAGATATTTTGAAATATATATTTCTGTCTGAATAATATTCGATATGTTACGGAAGGTCAATATTTTTATCTATTCAAAGACAATACGATGCACACTTAACATGTTTATCCACTAATAATACAGCACGAAATCCTATACGAAACATATTCTACCAGTTCAAACCTCAATATTTGGGGACTTCTGAGAACATATGGTTGTTGTATATTTAACTTAAACTATAATAAGTACGTTTACCCGGAAATTGGTTTTTCATATCACTTATTTTAGTTAGATTATACATGATCTCAAGTATACCCTTCAATTTCAATTAATTCTTCAGAATGTATAACTCAGTATCGATACAGTTCCACATCTTAGTGCTCGTATAAACAAAATGGATTTTGGTATAGCTGGTCATAATGGTTCATGGATTGTAAAGGAGAGAAGTTTAATTTTAGTGTTTATTTAAAATAAAAGTTTAAATGTTCTGAGTAATAGTTTTTCAAGTAATAATTAGTTACCTGAAAAGTTTATTTTGTGCTATTTGAATTTGCATTAGTGAGTTTTTTACACGAAATTATAAATTGATAATAAATTTTACATGAGATTAGAATCGTTAGTTTTTGTAAAGCAAATGTTTCAATAAAAATTCAGCAATGTGAAAGGAGCAATTTTGGCGCTATTCAAATAGAATACATTCTCTTTTCAAGTAAAATATCTCTTTGGTCTTTGCTGAATTTCACATTACGCAGAAATGAATGCACTTCATTACAGATTATTTCAAAATTAGATATTTTGAAGTATATATTTCTGTCTGAATAATATTCGATATGTTACGGAAGGTCAATATTTTTATCTATTCAAAGACAATATGTTGCACACTTAACATGTTTATCCACTAATAATACAGCACGAAATCGTATACGAAACATGTTCTACCTGTTCAAACCTCAATATTTGGAGACTTCTGAAAACATATGGTCGTTGTATATTTAACTTAAACTGTAATAAGTACCTTTACCCGGAAATCGTTTTTTCATATCACTTATTTTAGTTAGATTATACATGATCTCAAGTATACCCTTCAATTTCAATTAATTCTTCAGAATGTATAACTCAGTATCGATACAGTTCCACATCTTAGTGCTCGTATAAACAAAATCGAATTTGGTATCGCTGGTCATAATGGTTCCTGAATTGTAAAGGAGAGAAGTTTAATTTTAGTGTTTAACTAAAAGAAAAGTTTAAATGTTCTGAATAATAGTTTTTTAAGTAATAATTAGTTACTTGAAAAGTTTATTTTGTGCTATTTGAATTTGCATTAGTGAGTTTTTTACACGAAATTATAAATTGATAATAAATTTTACATGAGATTAGAATCGTTAGTTTTTGTAAAGCAAATGTTTCAATAAAAATTCAGCAATGTGAAAGGAGCAATTTTGGCGCAATTCAAATATAATACATTCTCTTTTCAAGTAAAATATCTCTTTGGTCTTTGTTGAATTTTACATTACACAGAAAAATAATGCACTTCATTATAGATTATTTCAAAATTAGATATTTTGAAGTATATATTTCTGTCTAAATAATATTCGATATGTTACTGTAGGTCAATATTTTTATCTATTCAAAGACAATATGATGCACACTTAACATGTTTATCCACTAATAATACAGCACGAAATCCTATACGAAACATATTCTACCAGTTCAAACCTCAATATTTGGGGACTTCTGAGAACATATGGTTGTTGTATATTTAACTTAAACTATAATAAGTACGTTTACCCGGAAATTGGTTTTTCATATCACTTATTTTAGTTAGATTATACATGATCTCAAGTATACCCTTCAATTTCAATTAATTCTTCAGAATGTATAACTCAGTATCGATACAGTTCCACATCTTAGTGCTCGTATAAACAAAATGGATTTTGGTATAGCTGGTCATAATGGTTCATGGATTGTAAAGGAGAGAAGTTTAATTTTAGTGTTTATTTAAAATAAAAGTTTAAATGTTCTGAGTAATAGTTTTTCAAGTAATAATTAGTTACCTGAAAAGTTTATTTTGTGCTATTTGAATTTGCATTAGTGAGTTTTTTACACGAAATTATAAATTGATAATAAATTTTACATGAGATTAGAATCGTTAGTTTTTGTAAAGCAAATGTTTCAATAAAAATTCAGCAATGTGAAAGGAGCAATTTTGGCGCTATTCAAATAGAATACATTCTCTTTTCAAGTAAAATATCTCTTTGGTCTTTGCTGAATTTCACATTACGCAGAAATGAATGCACTTCATTACAGATTATTTCAAAATTAGATATTTTGAAGTATATATTTCTGTCTGAATAATATTCGATATGTTACGGAAGGTCAATATTTTTATCTATTCAAAGACAATATGTTGCACACTTAACATGTTTATCCACTAATAATACAGCACGAAATCGTATACGAAACATGTTCTACCTGTTCAAACCTCAATATTTGGAGACTTCTGAAAACATATGGTCGTTGTATATTTAACTTAAACTGTAATAAGTACCTTTACCCGGAAATCGTTTTTTCATATCACTTATTTTAGTTAGATCATACATGATCTCAAGTATACCCTTCAATTTCAATTAATTCTTCAGAATGTATAACTCAGTATCGATACAGTTCCACATCTTAGTGCTCGTATAAACAAAATCGAATTTGGTATCGCTGGTCATAATGGTTCCTGAATTGTAAAGGAGAGAAGTTTAATTTTAGTGTTTAACTAAAAGAAAAGTTTAAATGTTCTGAATAATAGTTTTTTAAGTAATAATTAGTTACTTGAAAAGTTTATTTTGTGCTATTTGAATTTGCATTAGTGAGTTTTTTACACGAAATTATAAATTGATAATAAATTTTACATGAGATTAGAATCGTTAGTTTTTGTAAAGCAAATGTTTCAATAAAAATTCAGCAATGTGAAAGGAGCAATTTTGGCGCAATTCAAATATAATACATTCTCTTTTCAAGTAAAATATCTCTTTGGTCTTTGTTGAATTTTACATTACACAGAAAAATAATGCACTTCATTATAGATTATTTCAAAATTAGATATTTTGAAGTATATATTTCTGTCTAAATAATATTCGATATGTTACTGTAGGTCAATATTTTTATCTATTCAAAGACAATATGATGCACACTTAATATGTTTATCCACTTATAAAACAGAACGAAGGCATATACGAAACATGTTCTACCAGATCAAACATCAATATTTGGGAACTTCAGAGAATACATGGTCGTTGTATATTTAATTAGAAATATAATAAGTACGCTCACTCGTAAATCTTCTTTTTATATATCACGTAACAGGATCTCAGCTATAACCTTCAATTTCATTCAGTTTTTGGAATGTGTAACACACTATCGGTACAGTTCCCAAAACATTTTACCTGAAACATAATGCATTTTTCAAGATACAGGGCCCAAACATAATACTATTATAGCACATTTTTCATGACAAAACAGATGAATTAAATATGTAAGGAAGGTCGTCTTGAATTTTTCCATAAAATGGTACTTATAATGATTCTTTTAGAAAATAAAACTTTAATAGGAATATAGAAAAATAAAAAAAATATATAATATAAACGCTTTATTATGAGAATTTTAAATGTACATTTTAAATGCGTTTATGGTTTTTTCTTTTTTTTTCTTTCAAATTTGTTGCATTTATATATTTCTTTATTTTTACGGTATTTATATTTTGAAAATTATGGAGTTTAAAATAATCTTCAGCTATACAAAAAGGCAATAATATTTACTTTTAAGTATTTCGTTGAAACCGACTGCTATATTTTTAAAACCCATCTATTATTACATATTACATATTTAAAATGTACTACAGAATGAAGAACTAGCCATTTAAAAGAAAATTGTAGCAAAATATTGCTTTTAAAGTAACAGTCGTGACTTTGTGTTTTTAAATTCTCACGAAACAATGCGAAATAAATTCAAAAATGTAAAATAAAATGTGACAGAATGCACAAAGAAAATCAGTACGTTTCTCCAACAAACATTTTCTAACATGAAAATTAACATTTTTTTTTCATGTAAAAATAGTATACTAACAAAAAAAAAAAAAAAAAAAAAAAAAAAAAAAAATACATTTTGTGTTTCACCATGTAAGATAGCTGTCATGTTATTACTGAGAATAAAAGAATTTAAAAATTTAAAATAATTTTTAACTAACTCATTCAGATGTTTTTTTAATAATAAAATAAATTTGCCTCATTTCCAAACAGTTTCTGTCGGTTTATAATTCAATACGCATCTATGCTTAAAATAGATATTTTTTAACAAGATGCTCACATTTTCCACATAAGACAAATGGAAGAAATTCTCATTAATTAGTAAAATAATGCGATTTTAGAATGTGATGATAGAATTGAATAATTTTCAAAATCGCGTATATTGTAATATAAGGGACATTCAGGTGAAAACCGGTCACTGCTGTATGTAATGATTTTATTAACAAACACAAATGTAGTTATACGTAGTACACAAACTCAAAAATAGTCGCCAAAACTGTTGGTACATTTATCGCATTGCGACACTAGCCAGTCGATTCCACCTTTGAAGAAGCTAGTAGGCTGCTGTCAGATACAGGCCTGGACCCAGTCACACACTTCGTTGTCCGTTGTGAATCTATGTCCGCGAATAGCTTGTTTTAGAGGCCCCAAAACATGAAAGTCACACGGTGAAAGGTCTGGACTGTACGCTGGATGTACAGCGTTTCCCACCGAAACTGCTTCAATGTCGTCTACACTGCATTGGCCGTTTGTGGGCGGGAATTATCATGCAGGAGAATAACGCCATTGGACAACATGCCTGGCCCTCTTTCCGCCGCTAAATCGAATCACTCCTTGTTGTCCCTGCTTACTCGCCTGCATGTTCAGTAGTGGACGATAACTTGTGTGACTACCTTCTCTTTGGCATGCAACCACACTGTCGCTATGCAACTTGAAACGTTGCTCATACGTCAGTCTCTCTACCAATAGATGGTGCCGTCATACACGCAGTTACGCGACACACCCTTACGTCTAAAGCAAAGTTACACGCACTGACCGGGTTTCAGTTGTTTGCCCCTCATACATTTCTCAGAAACCTTTCATTATGCGTTATATTGCAAATGTATATTTTAAAAATATATTAATATAATTTTCCAAAATATTCTATTAATATAAATTGTATTAATATAATTTTCGAAAATATTCTATTAATAAAAATTCTATTAATATAATTTATCGTATACAGTGTAATTCATAAATATCGAAACAATAGTATATTCTTTAAATATTGCCCCTAGACACATACTCCCGATTCCACAGTTTCACAAAAAAAGGTGCAAAAATTGATAACATAAGTTGTAACTCCATGGGGGCGGGGGGATCTCTATTTGAGGAATTACAGAAACTAAATTATTATAAGCCTCCCGTAGGGTAAAATTTCCAATTAGGAAAATTTTCCTTATCCATTACTGAAATAAACACAAAAAGGTCATTTTGACATCTGCAAAAGTCACAGAAGTATTAAAATCAAAAAATCATGACTTACACCACTTAAGCATAACTGTGAGAAGCCTGATACTGATGCATTTCGAATAAAAGATAGGGATCATCCACAAATTAGTACTTTATTAAAAGTCGACTTAAGACACGGCCTCTTCTTTTTGACATAAATATAGGCGCGTTTAGATGTTTCGTTAAACGTGCTTTTGAAATAGGCTGAGCCAGCAAACTTTCAAATGGGATGGACCACTAAAATAAAGTCTTTTCAAAGGGACGGGGAGGACCGATAAAAAAATCTATTGTTTCTAAAAAAGTTATAAAGGTCTAAAATTATGATAAACTCGAAATCATCATGTTAGAAAAGAGTTTTTAAAATCATCTTAGATATTTATACAGTACAAAAATCAGGTGGAAATTTCAAAAGTTAAACTGAATTGGATGTTTAAGCTACAGGAAGGAGTTACTCCCCTGAAAGCTTTTAAAAATTATTTAAACACTTTATTAAGAAACAATTTTTTTAGGAGGCAATACTTTAAATGAATTTCTAAGCATGATGAGTTTTTTCACCTTTTCTCATCTTTAAATTGTTATAGCTGAAAAATAGTTAAACATAGATGATTCAAACTTGCAACATGTCTTTTTTCGATTATTTTACATTAATTTTGTTTCGATAAATTTTACAGAAAAATTTCTTCTGAAAATATGATTTTTTTAATATAAGTTACATTATTTTTTTATTTTTTTTATTAATATTTAAAAAAAATGCTTAAACAAAATTGAAACATTTTTTTTTCTCTTTAATTAAATGAAAAAATTTTGAAATTCGACAAATAATATTTCCAATTATAACGATTTTAAATTACCCTACTTTAAAAAAAAAAATACTTTTAATTTTTTTTTAACTTTATGAGAAATTTCAGGATGTGATCTTGTTTACAAGTTATAGGATTAATATTTACCAAAAAAAAAAAAAAAAAAAAAATGAAAATCAAAATTCTAACTCAATAAATAATAATAATAAAAAAAAAAAACTAAATGTTTCCCGGACACTTTAAAATAAATTTTTGTTTCTTAAATTGCACGCATTTCAATTTGTATCTAATCCCTTAGCACATGACGAATTATACAAACGGGCATATCTCTGTGGGTGTTACTGTTACAGATATGAAGATGGAATGTTTTGTGGTTAATTCAGGAATGGATAAGGGAAATTTTCCTGATTAAAAATTCTAAGCTAAGGGGGCCGTATATTAATTTAGATTTTGTATTTTCTGAAATAGATCTACCATAGGGTTGCAACTTATGTCATAAAATTTTGCACATTTTTCATGAAACTTTGCAATTGGAAGTATGTGTCTAGGGGTAATATTTAAGGAAATAGCCTATTGCTTCGATCTTTAAGAATCACAATGTATAAAAATTTGAAAAACAATTATGGATGTGGAATATAACACATTATACGTATATATTTTTTCCCAAATTCCTTTTAATTTTAGAATAACCCTGCCATAAAATGCATAGTGAATGATAGAATTTTTAAATTACTACTAGTCCTTTTATATTTGAAATAAATTTATGATAAAAAATATAATCTTAAAACGGTTAGTTTTAAATAAAAATGCTAACATTTTTTTTTTTTTTTTTTTTTTTTTTTTTTTTTACGGTTAGGGAGAAAAATAGCAAAAACATTTAATATTTACCAAAGCACAAAGTATTGAGAAGAAATTTAAAAGATTTTTATATAAAAATCACAATCGTGAAACAAATAGTCTAACCAAAAAATCTTTCTGAAAAAGAAATGAAATATATATTAGATTTAATTTAATGAATGTAAGTCATTAGTTTATCATTGTTTTTTAAAATAAAACATCCATTTGTCAAAAACTGTAATTTTTTTTTAGATCATCCATTTACTGTCATTAAGGTTGTTCTCAATAATGGCTGGTGTTCATAAAGATATCTGGAAAGTTAGTAAATAGTTTTCTGATTGCAGTGTTGCCTAAAAAAAAAAATAATCTCGATTTTCAAAAGAACATTTTCAAAGGACAATTTATTCGAAAGTTGTTTTATAATTCGGCAATATGATTTATTTTATTTTATTTTATTTTATTTTATTTAGAGAAAAGCAAGTTTTTTTTTAAGTTTTCGAAAATTCCAATGCTGTGACTCGGGAAACTATAAAATAGCACAAACAGGTATGACGGCCACTGCGTTTCTATAAAATGACAGTTTGACTCTATTATTAAACCATGTCATAATGTTAACCTTTTTGTATTGTAAATACTTTCTGGAAAAATTGTTTTATTGAATACCAAGTAGTGTGGTCGTTTTTTTAAACAATTTTACACGATACATAAGGCATTAAAAAAACTAGTTCGACGTGGCAATCCCAAAAACTTCTTCTATCCCATAAATGTTAATACTTCAAATTTTGCTATCACAGTGCCAAAACTAAATGACGATCTATGCTCATCTTTATCATGAGGATTCTAAATCTATAAGTTCATTCAATTGTGTGCATTTTAAAAGGAGATATAAGCATAAGCATACCATCTTTCACACAAATAATTGAATTTTGTCATCCACCCTTTTACATGTCTGCAACAAAAAATCCCCAATCCAAACATCGTAAAAGCGAAAACACCTGTGCACTCACTATATGCACTCAAGACTAATAAAGATCAATTCATATAAAAGTTCAATTTGATTTATTTCTTTTACCGTTTGGTAAGTGATAAATTGGTATTTATCAGTATATTGCATATATTACATGTATTAATAATGTATAAACATTGTTTTTTTTAGTTTTAACGTTTAGCCGCATTGTCGTTTTCCTGCATTCATCTTTTTTTTTTTTTTTTTTTTTTTTTTTTCACACACCAGTTTGATGAATATCTGTGCTTTAGTTCTTCAAATAAAACATTGTGGAAATTGTGAAATATGCAGTGTGGCAGTGCCAAATATTGTGAGATTTACTTCGAAATGTAATACACAACAAAATATGTCAACGTCTAGCTGAGCTTAGCGTTTGATGAAAATTCGCGCATCAGTTCTTGTGATAGGGCCATAACGAAAATTGTGAACAATTCTGCTTAGCAGCGGCACTTTAGGCAATTAACACAGAAAAGTAATCAGCACCAATATATAACAGGGACTAACTGAATCGGGATGACAATTCGTGCATTAGCTCTTGAGATAGAGCTACTGAGGATATCGTGAAAAATGCAGCACAGAAGCGCCACCTATTGAGCGATATACATTAAAAAGTAATCAACACAAATTTATATTAGGGACTAACTGAATCTGGATTTTGATGAAACTTTGTGCATTAGTTATTGAAGTAGAGAGACAATAAAATTTGTGCTACATACAGATAGACAGACAGACTCACAGGCAGGCATTTTTCCAATACTTTCTCCTTGTAAAGATAGGTGAAAGTAATATTATGAAGCACTCAGTGATTCATCCTATATATTGAAAAGCAACCTGTACAATAAGTAAAATATTTATACTAGTACATTTTCTGACGTGTTTGCACTTCATGAAGAACAGAATGATTGCTCACGAAGTTTCTACGTGATTGAGAAGAAGAAACAAGAGCGTATGAAAATTAATGGCTTAAATCAGTGCGATTTTGTTTCCTTTGATTATGTGGAGCGTGTGTAAATATCAATAATAAAAAGAACATTAACATGAAAACAGCCTTGTTATTTAAACATTTATCTTCACTTATCGACCATTCTACGGTGATAAGTGATAAACATTATCCCCTACATCTGAATTAAATTATTGTTATTGCGCATGTTATTCTTCTATTGGTGCATCAACTGTGTTTTACCAGAATGTAACTTAATTTAGTAAAATCAATTTTTACTTATTGTTTAAATTCCTTAATTTCAACAATCAAAATTTAGTGATAATGCATCATTACAAAAATATTTATGCTTTATTAATGAAATCATACGTTATCATTAAAAGATGGTGTCATTTTGATCAGTAGAAATATACTATATTTGTAGATTTAGGATCGGAACTTTTAGTTATTGTTAGGTTGATATTTATTTGAACACACAGTATTTGGAATGATGAAAGAAGTCACATCTACTTTTCTTAAGTTGCATGTAATAAATAAATAAAAGTAATTTTTAATATAATGAAAAACTGCACAACAAATATCTTCAACAAATATGCGGTAAAACCCATATCTATCGTTCCCCCATCCATTGTTTTCCGCATTGATTGTTTTATTTCTATGGTCCCTGTACAATTTATGTTTAAATAATGGTAACGAAACCTGCATACATCGTTCTTCCAAAAGTTGTTTTCCCGCATTCATCGTTGTAAAATTTTTCTCCTCAACGAAATAAAATTGAAACTCAAGCGGATCCATATGGGATACAAACTGAATTAACTTTTTTTTATCTTAAAATAACTCATTTGTCTGTTTTATAGGGGGGGGGGGGTCAGGGATTAGCGATTATATTGTGACATGTATGTATGTATAAATAACTGAGTGTGTAGCAGTTAGATCTTTTTTTGTTGTTGAATGGGTTATTCTGTGTAAATGGAAGGGTGGATGCATTAACTTCGGCTAGCTGCCACATTCTTTCACATTGCTAGCTGTGTAATCTGTTGTGTGCTGTGCACGTGTTTAAATTCAAGAGTGTGAGCTATAAATTTATTGCGTTCTACGCTAAATTTTATGTGTTATTTGAACTTTAGGAATGGCAAAACAAATCTGAACCTCAGAAGAATGGCTTCATATCATAGATGAGGCGGAAAACAATCATTTGTGAAAAGAATAACCATCGTTAAACGTTTAGTTATATCGCCTTTAAGCCCGAATTCAATACTTTCCGAAAAGAAAAAATTAGAGAGCAGTTTGATACTTATGAATGGAACAAATAAGAGAAAAACTAGCAAAATGTCTACTTACAGTTTTGAGTTGGAAAGACTTCTCTTCGCCTGGAACAAGCAGACTCGTGCGTCAAATGTTCCTGTGGATGGGAATATTCGTCGAGGGAAGGCACTTGAAATAGCTGCCTCATATGGCATGGATACTTTTTCTGCATCAAATGGGTGGACTTCACGTTTCAAAATTCGCCATGGATTGGTATCCAGGAAATTATGTGTCGAAAGAGCAGCAGTAGTAAATACTGATGGTATAGAAATGTGGTTGAAAAACTACCGATGTTACCAGAAGTATACAAAAATTGTGGCATCTATAATGCAGACGAAACTGGCCTGTGTTTCAAATGCTTGCCAGAGACAACACTAACGTTCGAAGGAAAGTTTTACTTTGATGGTAAACATAAAAAAATTCATACAGTACTACTTACTGTGCGGAAATAAGGACGGTTCTGATAAACGAGCACTCCTCGATATTGGTAAATTTGCTAAACGCCGATACCTCAAGAATGTAAAGAAACTGCCTTTAGTCTACGATCCGAATGCGAAAGCATGGATGAAAAATAATATTTTTATAAAAAATTTTCATGACTTTTTCAATTGATCAATCGGCACTTAAAAAAAGAAAATCATTCTATTTATTAACAATTGTTTAGCTCACTCACCAGATACGTTGTCTTTAAAAAACATAAATGTTAGTTATTTCCCAGCTAATTGCACATTTCTTGTACAACTTCTTCATGCAGGTATAATAATCTTTTTAAGCAATTTTACAGGTAAAAGCTACACCGTTAAAAATATGCAGCTTTAGCTGCATTGTCACTCCACCACTTTTGTAGAATATCTCTATTCTGACCAATGAGAACGCTCCATATTATAGTCAATTAAACGTTTTCTATAAACGCTGTGGAGTGACTATGCAGTAAAAGCTACAGATTTTTAACAGAGTAGTGAAAATATGTTTATGTTTCCTGGAACAATCAAAAGAGCATACTCCAAATATAGACCTTCTGCAGGGTATTCATTTTGTACTTTCAACATGGCATGAAATAGCCTGTACAGCCTTCGAGAACTGTTTCGTGAAAAGTGGTTTTGTACGAAAAACTGACGAAGAATGCTCAACAGAAGAGAAAGAAAACAATGATGATGGCGACGATAAAGCAGATGAAGAGTGGTTGCGTGTAACAGAGGAGGAATCTGGTGTGGAATTTAGCGATTATATTTCTATTGATCAAGATGATGCGACATATGGTGGCCTAAGCATAGAATAAATGTGTGATGATGCAAAAAATGAAATTTATAGCAAATAAACAGAGGATAATGTTCATGTCGACGAAGCTGAACTGCTGTCTGGTGCAATTACGACATTTGAAACTATACGAACTTTTATATATGCACCTGAAATTATAGAAAATGACCAGAAAAATGTTGTACATCTTGAAAATTTGTTGTTTAATTTAAAAGATGAACATAAAACCCATTATAAAATTACTGATTTTTTTAAATACATATCAATTTTCTGCAACGTTGATTTATTTCTTTTACCGTTTGGTAAGTGACAAATTGGTATTTATCAGTATATTGCATTTATTACATGTATTAATAAGGTATAAACAATAGTTTTTTGAGTTTTAACGTTTAGCTGCATTCGTCGTTTTCCTGCATTCATCTATTTTTTTTTTTTTTCACACACCAGTTTGATGAATATCTGTGCTTTAGTTCTTCAGCTAAAACATTGCGGAAATTGTGAAATATGCAGTGTAGCAGTGCCAAATATTGTGAGATTTACTCCGAAATGTGATACACAACAACATACGTCAACATCTAGCTGAGCTTAGCGTTTGATGAAAATTCGCGCATCAGTTCTTGAGATAGGGCCATAACGAAAATTGTGAACAATTCTGCGTAGCAGCGGCACTTATTGGGCAATTCACACAGAAAAGTAATCAGCACCAATTTATATCAGGGACTAACTGAATCGTGATGAAAATTCGTGCATTAGCTCTTGAGATAGAGCTACTGAGGATATCGTGAAAAATGCAGCACAGAAGCACCATCTATTGGGCGATATACATTAAAAAGTAATCAACACAAATTTATATTAGGGACTAACTGAATCTGGATTTTGATGAAACTTTGTGCATTAGTTATTGAAGTAGAGAGACAATAAAATTTGTGTCACATACAGATAGACAAACAGACTCACAGGCAGGCATTTTTCCAATACTTTCTCCTTGTAAAGATAGGTGAAAGTAATATTATGAAGCACTCAGTGTTTCATCCTATATATTGGAAAAGCAACCTGTACAATAAGTAAAATATTTACACTAGTAGATTTTCTGGCGTGTTTGCACTTCATGAAGAACAGAATGATTGCTCACGAAGTTTCTACGTGATTGAGAAGAAGAAACAAGGGCGTATGAAAATTAATGGCTTAAATCAGTGCGATTTTGTTTCCTTTGACTATGTGGAGTGTGTGTAAATATTAATAATAAAAAGAACATTAACCGCAAAACAGCCTTGTTATTTAAACATTTATCTTCACTTATCGACCATTCTACGGTGATAAGTGATAAACATTATCTCCTACATCTGAATTAAATTATTGTTATTGCTCATGTTATTCTTCTATTGTTGCATCTACTGTGTTTTACCAGAATGTAACTTAATTTAGTAAAATCAATTTTTACTTATTGTTTAAATTCCTTAATTTCAACAATGAAAATTTAGTGATAATGCATCATTACAAAAATATTTATGCTTTATAAATGAAATCGTACGTTATCATTAAAAGATGGTGTCATTTTAATCAGTAGAAATATACTATCTTTGTAGATTTAGGATCGGAACTTTTAGTTATTGTTAAAGTGATATTTATTTGAACACACAGTATTTCGAATGTTGAATAAAGTCACATCAAGTTTTCTTATGTTGCCTGTAATAAATAAAAAAAAGTAATTTTTAATATAATGAAAAACTGAATAAAATGAAATGTTTCTTACCTTCGAGTTTTGGTAGCAATAATCAGTTGTTATCCACTTCAGACTGCTGCATAGTGAACCACAGTGACAACAAAAAAGGTCTTAATAAATAAGAAAGGAGGTTAAAATTAAAAATATATATATATATATATTTGGGGCATTCTCAGAATCTTTTGAGTTTCAGGAATAAAAATCTGGTGAAATTAAAATTGCTTAAATAACATTTTAAACTTATAGATGAATGCCTTTATGATTCAAAATAAAGAAAAATGTTCAGCAGTGAAATTTTTTATATTTAACTGAGGTTTAAGTTAAATTTGCAAGTTTAATTTTCCTTATCATTTTACCATAAAAACCTTTTATTTTCTTCTTGATTTTTATTTATGAGAAATTCCATAGTACCCACAGGACGTTCAATTAAGAAATAATAACAATGTAGTATTTTTAGTAAAAGGTTTTGGTATAACATTGTTTTAAAGGGGTGGTAAGGGACGGTAAGGAAAAAAAGTTAAGGAAAATGGTAAAGGTAAGGAAATAAAGTGCACGGTATAGGAAATAAGGGACGGCAATGAAAAAAATGGGATGGCAAACCACCTATTTATAGAAAAATCATGTTAGGACTCGATGATAGCCAAAATGTTCATTGATTTTTAGAAACAGTTATTTACATTGTATGAAATTAAAAAAATAATAATAATAATTTACCTCGAAAAGTGCAGGAATAAACCTTGGCGTCGGTAAGATTAACAATAAAGCCATGATGCTTGAAATTGATATTTAAATGATAATTTAATTTCTGGAGTAAGTTTCCTGTCAAAGAATTTTAGACATTCTTTCTCTAGCATACTTCTGCATGAGAAAAAACATGAAAAAAAATTCTGTGGCTGCATCTGAAGTGATTTTCTGTATAATTTTAGAAGAGGTATGGTAAGGAATCTAAAACCTAAGGGTAGAGTTAAAAAAATATATATAACAACCGTAAAAATGTGTGCAGATTAATTTTTTACTACTTATTTATATAAAACAATAGTCTCAGTTGCGGAGAAAAATTACATAGAATAACATTTATCGAAACAATTTTACACAGACAGCTCCAAATTTAAAAATCAGCATGAGGGACACGAGGCGGTATAAGAGTTTCCTGGATATTTGGACCCACAACATTGTCCAAAACATATTTATCTCGTTAATATAGTTATGCAGTCGTGCAATAGGATGTTCTCCAGTATATGAAATTAAAAAAAAACCCATAAGAATATGTACTAAAATAAAAATTAGTATTCAGAGACTGAAAAGTCAAAAGATTGTGAGTATGCCCCATACCTTATGTACTATCCATTCGAAATGTATTCCTCGATTTTTTCATAAAAAAAGAAGCATATCTCTTTCACGGTTTTCAAAAGTTAACATTCTTTTTGAAGAAATTCTTCTGCAAATAAAAAACATATTTCAAACGAAAAATGTCTCTTTTTCTACTTTTCGCCATTCAGACTTTCCTTTATATGATGGACAGTTTTGATTTAGCATGTAAAAGCGAACATATTCCTAAGGTATGTAAATTTTAAACTTCAAAAATATGCTTATGTCTGTCATATTTCTTTATGCTGGCAACCGCTTTATAAATTTTTCATGCCAGTGGCAATATAAATATTGACATCACATTTCTATTTTAGGACATTAAATATTTTCATGCTCTTCTTTTTACTTAAAGATTCTATGTTTAAAAAGACATTCAAAGAGACAAGAAAAAATACATCCCATTTAATTGTGTCGTTTGTTATGTTTCTACCATAATTTAAGATTTAAGCGACTTAAAAAAATAAACTAGTGTTTAGATGATTATGCAATATACGACAAACTCCGATTGAACTTGAATGTATATTTTACACTAAAATGCTAGTACTCCAAGAGAAATTTTAAGCTAAAAGTATTGATTGTATCGTGTATAATTTGTTTACAGATACATGTAATTTTTTTTAATGTTTGTCTTCTGAGTTACAAATCTAAGGGATTAGAAAAAGCTTAAGGGAAAGTCCACTGTTACTCTTGTGACCACCAGCGTAAATTTCCATATATATTTCCAATTCTTTTATTACAAATTATATTTAAGATAAATTTGATGCAACTTCTTATAAATACGTGTACTCAATTTTCATAAACCATATACAATTTGTGACAAAAAGTATTTTACTTGGCTAGATAATAAATGGAAATTTTGATACTCTTGTGACCACAAAAAAATGCAATTTTCAAAAATTGTGCTTGACGCAGAAATTCTGTGAATTATATGAGACTATAGAAATAAAATTTACAGAATATAGCAGAGTAATTATATCTTTTCTAAAAAGCATTAATCATTGAACTCATCTCAAAACACATGAATAAGTTACATTTGATTTTGCAAAATGCTAAGCGTTACTCTTGTGACATTTTGTCCATAATGTAATTTTAGCAAACATTCAGTTTAAATACTAAACAAAATAACTAAAATAAGTTTAAAAAAATATTTTCCATATAGAACAACTTTTAATGATGGTTTAATTTTAAAATAATATAAAATAATGTAAAAAATTCTGAAATTAACAAACACTATAACAACATAGCAACCTTTCAGTTTCTGCTACTTAACAGAATAAGTTATTGTCTTCATTATCAATAATATCACTTGCAACTTCTCCTGTATCATGATTTACCTAACGAAACACAAATTCTTTGTAGTGTATCATGTTAGTGTAAGGTTTATAGTAGATAGTGTCATTTTTCATGGTTTTGACAAATTGTATTTGTTGAATGCCCTTCAATCTTTGTATTTTCTCGCAACGTATTGAAACATTATTGTTTTATTTCTTTTGACAAAATAAGCAGTACATCTTAGAATTGCTTTTTTAGCAAGCACTTCATTCCATATGTATCATTATACAACAACACAAAATAAATCTACAGCAACTATACCAGGAGTATTTAAAAATATATATATGCCCAATTAAGTTAATTGAGAAAGGAGTCTGATTCATTGGAGGTGTAACGGTGTTCAGTGGAATGGTTCACTTAAATGCAAAAACTCCAACCATATTACAGGAACTATGAAAATTTATTCAACATTTTTAAATTGAAAGTTACAAAAGAAATCATTCTCGTAATTAATTAAGAGTGAGAGAGAGAGTCCATATTTTACAAGGTACGCCTGGGCGTGACCCACAGACCGTGAAAGTCTTACATCCTTTTTTTGTCAAGATCAAAGGTTGAGTGCCCGTGATTTCACAAGACTCATATAACACTAGTCGCTACACCTCGCCAAATTCAAACATTGGCACCCTGAACGAACTGTGGACAAAGGTTTTATTCGCGAGCCAAATGATTAACCCAAAAAATCCAGCAACCCCGATGAGAACAATGAAACGCATGATGGAAAATTGTAGCCAGTCCACAAATACTGGGAATCATTATCTAACCGAAATGATTACGTTAAAAATACCCGCAACATACAATCGCGAAATGCCAAGAAAGGCATCTGGTAAACCACTTGGCAAAAAGATTTAACCTCCATGCAACGTGATTTTAAAAAACGCATCTCATTTCGATGTGAGAGACGGCAGAAACATCTGGGAGGTGTTTATATTACAGACTGGCATTCGCTTAAACAAGTGTTACTTAAAATTACATACTGCAGACCGATGAAAGGGAAAGATGCAGATTTTGCATAAAATACATTCCTTTCACATTTGCTGTTAAAAGATATTCAACGGTTCCATATTAGCAGTGATAAGGAAGCTTTTCACTGCGGTGGGAAAAATCCGATGCGATTAAATGAAGAGATATTGCTACTAGCAGCCGCAGCGGAAACAGACAGATAAGGGAAAAAAAAAGAAAAAAAAGAAATGAATCTTTGAGCGGCCTGAAATAAAGATGATTTTTGAAAAAAGAAAGAAAACACATTAATAAAAATCTGGATGGTTTTGAGAAATGAATTTAATCACATATTTCATTATAGGAAAGAAGGTGGGGGGGGGGGATAATATGATCTAAAAGTAAGAAAGTTATGTTTCAAATTAATTTTGAATAAAAATGATAGCTATGGGACGCTGTCACAGGAGGCGTATTTGCGTAGTAACATTTTTGTTTAAATTGGAAAGCACAACCATCATATAAAAAAGTAAAGCAGGTATATTTTAGGAAAATACAAATTCTCTTAAAGATGCAATGCTGAAATTTTACATACGAAAGCATTTAAAAAATTGATTATGAGTTACATAGTCTAAAATAATAGCATAAGAATTTACATTATTTGAATCATACTAAATAAAAGTTGAAAATACAGTCGCTTGTGGATTTGACCTGTAATGTAGTATTTCATACCAAACTTTCGTCTTGGGAAGAAAATCAAAGTTTCCAAAAAATCCACTGGCATAACTATTCTTTGAGAAATGTTTTTTTGGGGGCATTACGAAAATAATCTCTTGTACAAGTTTCAATGAATGTGTGCCACAGAAATGGATTTAGTTGCTTTAAAAAATTTTTAAACAATCAGAAATGGTTTCGTTAACTGCTACTTTTTCAAAACGTTTATCAACGTTTTGAAAAAGTAACTGTATTGAGAATATGTTTATAAACGTTTTGTAAATAGCAAAACGTCTATCAACGTTTTGCTATTTACGATAACTTATAAGAAGTTCTGTATTATGTTCCGTTTCAAATAATTCTTTGATGTTATCTCCGCAAATTAGACATTCTGAATTCCTAAATTCTAATTATCATGTATCTCGGCAGAAAAAGTCATCAAATCCATCACAGGGATGTTCAATGCAGGAAATACACCCGTTACTACATTATGAATGTTTTCGTCACCAGCAACAAATGGAGATATTCTGATGAGTCATTTTCTATTGTTTTATGAAACTAGGCTTTACAGCTGCAAAGGAATCTCCAATTTTTCAATTTAGGAAAGCTTCTTTAAACAAAAAACACATTCTCTTATTAAATATTTTCTAGAATTGATGAAATTATTTGACTTTTTCACGCTTAACTTACGTAGATTTTCTGAAGAATGACATCTTAAATTTTCATCGACATAAAATTCTCCAAAGCTGTGGAGTTAGATTTTTTTCCGTTACAGTATCTGAGGTTAGCTAGTTCTCTACCTTTTCTTTTTCTTAATATTTCCATTTGCTTGCTGAAGCTTTTGCTGGTTCTAAGACTTTTCTTCACCTTATCGAAATATATTTTGTTTTGTTTCTTTCTCACGACAGCATATCGAATTTCATTCTTATTTTTTTCTACAATTTTTGGTGCTAGGCAGAATTTTTCTTGCTCTTTAAAACAATGTCGTGTATAAGAAGCAATATTAAAATATTTCCTTTAAAATATACTATCAGAATCCTTTCCATAAGAGTTTCTATAAGAAGCTGTGTAGGTTATATAGCAAAATTTAATAAACGAAGCTTTACAAAGCCTATAAAATATCTAATCAGAGACCACGTCCTTCAAACCAAAAAAAGCACACAAAAATGACACGAGTTGAGTTATTTTATTATATCTTTAATTACTTGTCATGATTATTTTATAATTTTAAGTAATACCAAAAATGAATAAAAATAATTCCACTCATTAAAAAAACACTAATAAAGATAATTTATGTTCCTTAAAATTTACAAAATAACCTTAGTTATAGCTAACTATTTCAAGAACTGCTCCAATAACAGAAAAAAACAACAAAACTTTAAGCATTCTGGTTGTTTTGGTTGTAACGCAGTTTTATATCGAACTATCGACAAAAGTATTATGTTTTACTCTTGTGACACATACGTTTGTTACTCTTGTGACAACTCCCCGGAGCCTATTCCATTCATAGCATAAACAAAATATTTAACGTAAAATCTGTCTTATAACTCGAAATCAGAGAATTAGAAGTTTTGTGTAAAAATTTTAAGTAGTTTTTTTTTTTATTATTATTAAAACTTTTGTATGTTTTCCGTTACTCTTGTGACACTTAAGTATTAACGTTTAAATACAGCCAAAAATATATTAAAGACATTATCTAAAAGATTTTATCTATGTAGAAACTTAAAGATATGATAATAGTTTGTTGATTTGAACGCATAGTAATTTTATTGAATTCTAAAAAGTAAAAAAATCATGCATTTCAATAAGATGTATTATAAGCTCAAAAGTAAATGTAGTTTTATACAGTCAGTATCCAGCTCATTTTCAGTAAACACTTGCTCTTATGAAACTAAAACTTACAAATTCATATACTTCAACTCTTTAGCTTTAAATTGATGTATCACACTTATATTTCCGGTTTAAAAAAAAAAAATCGCAATTTTTGTTCTGCCGTGGACGTTCCCTTAACCCTTTATAAATGTAAGAGAAATTATGTCATATAAATACAATTTATAGGGTCAAAATGATTCAGTACAAATTTTTCACTGATGCGCAACTAGATTGCATTCTTAAATAAAAAAGTAGCAATATGCAAACAATCAAACTTCATTGGTTAAGAGATTATTAAAAGATACCGTATGCGAGGATATTGAAAAGCACTGTGTTTAGTAAATTTATATTTTATACTTATATATATTTATAAGCATATTATTCTATATAGTTTTAGATATTTCTGCGTACAGGTATAACTGAAACGTGACTACTTTTCTCTATTTTAATGCACGTATTGCATATTTTTCATATTATGTTAAAAATGTAAATTACTTATGTTAATTAATAATAATATATACAGATTTTAAAATGTATTTATTGTATAGTAATTCGTGCAAAATAAATCTAAAATTTTTTTTGCATGCATTTACCTGTATTTATACTGAGCCAAGTGATGAAATATATAAACAAATGCGGTAAACGCTATTTTTATATCACGTGAGTCCCACAGTGATCTCACATGAATATTGTCCATAAGAAAATAATTTTAAATATATCGATTTAATGTATGACGTGATTGTTACCCTCAAATGTGTTTCAAGTGCAATAATTATTCTATGATTTTCTTTTCTTTTTATTATTCGCGCATAAATATATATTTTATGAGATAATTCTCCGGATTTAATGCTTTTAACACATGATCATTTAATTTATTTTTTCTTTTTCTTTTTTGTATTTTTCTTGTTTTTTAATAATCAAGTGTAATTACATTTTAAATCGAAAGATAAATATTACTCTGCGCTCAGATTTACAATATGAACACAATTTAATCAGTGCCTTTTGTAAATACGTAATAAATCTCCATTGAAATACTGAAAATTTGGATAAAAAATTTAAAACAAAACTCAAGAAATGAGTAAAATTAAACAAAATAAGTCCAACCCGCACACAGCACGCTAGCGAAGTACATATCTTGAAAAAATGAATAATTTTGTTCCTTTAAAACTTTTTTAACGTAACTATTTTGCCCTACTTAAACACAGGTAACATTACCAATTACATTAACCTATAACATTAAACAGCTTTTTAAATAATTCTTCGGTTTAAAAAATGTCCATTTCAAACAGTTTATTAAATATGTCTTTATAATAATACAGTTACCGTATTTTTGTCTCCAGAAGGGACTCCGCGCATCGTGAATGTGGAAAAGGTTCTTTTCCCGAAGTATGGGATGGTGTGGGCCGGGATTTCCAGATTGGAAAATACAAAACTCGTCTTCGTCCCAAAAGGCGTCAATATCAACGCTGAGATTTATCAGGAGCTAACTTCGGAAGGCGCCGTGATCCCCTGGGACGAAAAGAAAGGGAAGAACACCGACTGAGGATTTCAGCAGAACTGGCCGACTACCCATGGAGCAAAGAAGACGCTGCAGGAGTACGAGGCCAATCTCTAGTTATTTTGGACGAAGGGCGTTTGGCCATAAAAGCGAATTCCACATCTAATATGATTTTTTTACCAATTAGAATAATTGTGTTAAAATTAATCTAGTGTAATTTCGTATCCAGCGATTTCTGGATTTCCATTACCTGAGATTTATTCTGTTGAGCTGAACCAGGTTTCAGACCAGATCATCAAGGTTAGCTGGGTGAAAAAGTTCAACCAGAATCGTCCGGGATAGCTCAGATGGCAGAGCACTGGCGGCTTCAGCCAGGAGGTCCCGGGTTCGAATCCTGGTTCGGACATTTTTCGCCCAGTTGGAAATTTACATCTAATATGATTTGTTTACCAATTAGAATAATTGTGTTAATATTAATCTAGATTAATTACCTCGTCAGAGGCGAACACCATTATAATTTCAAAACGTTTAATAAGTTCTTTATCCAATCCAGTGATTTCAGCTGTCTTTTTAAACTCAGTAAAAAATGTCCTTGCAGTGTTTACATCGTGTGTCGAATCACTTCCTGGATTAACATCTATTGGCAAACCTAATTATTTTCTGAATTCACGTTTAATTTTACCTTGTGATTTTGCTTAATTAAGCTTCTCCAGAAGTGTCCCCTCTGAAACTTTGAGTTAGTCTTCTTTCATGAGTTTTGGATACGATGGAAAAACGTTTTCGTGATGTTGATTTCTGCAAATTTTCAACTACAAATGGTTTAAGCTCCTTACCAACTTTAAAGGAACACTGAAGTGAAGAATAGCTTTTATTAATAAAACGATCTAATTTTCGGACAGATTTCAGCCACCTATCTTTTGCATTTACACAAAATATATGTAAATGCTCCTTTAAATTTCCTCTATCAACTTCTGAGGCAATTAGTCCACACTTTTCAATTATAAAACTAAGCATTGATTTTTCATAATTAAAACCATTATTTAATTTTTTCAGAAACAAAAACAAATCTCTGTTTATTATCATATTTCAAAACATTTTAAGAAAAAAGACAAAATGAAATAATCTTGTTTCAAATAAAAAAGAAATATGCTAAAATTAATATTACTACAAAATAATTTTTAAAAAATCAACCCCAATAATAACAAATATGCACAGAAATAAGTTCTAAAATGTTGCAGTATATAATGTTGCAGTATATAATGTTGCAGTTTTGTAGTACAATTTTAAAGAATTATGTATATTTTGCCAATAAAAAATTAAGCAAATGCTTTAAATATTCCACAAATGTCATTTGGATATGAATAAAAACTGCATGCTTTGTTTTTCCAGTTTATTTTAGTTATTCATCATCTCCCTAAACTTACTGTTTGCGACAAAAAAGCGCGAATTTGTTCGTAAAAACCATGCAGATACTTTCAGTATCATTTATTTTACTCATTTAAACCCAAATATAACAAAAAACATCATATATGTAGGCTTATAGTATCGTGATAATCCTATGTTCGACATCGTCTATACTTTGATCCACTGTGCGACGGGAAAACTAAGTAGTACCTTTATTTTTTACATGTGTAAATTAGGAACAATACTTTGATGATTAAGTAATTTTTTATGGTATTATTTGTATTTTTTATCCTTTTGAATTGTTACTGAAATGTGTGAAATCGACTATTTTAAAGGCATGTAATATGTATATTTTACATGTATGAATTTTAAATGAAATGAGTGAAAGTTTTATACTTTTTAAAGGAATGGCGATGGGAAAAATACTTCGTTATTAATCACATGCGGCCGGCTAACATAAAAGTACGAAATAGAGAAAACAGCCTTGGCGGAGAAGGAAATTTGGTAACATACTTTCTGGCAACCTATTCACTGTTTATTTTCATATACACAAGAATTTTTCCAGTGTTTATACAATTTATCTAACATAAATATGCTAGTTATCTAATTTTGTATAGAATCAGAAGTAATTTGTATATTAAAACATTAATAACATGCATATATTTTAAATACATATATAAACAAAGAAAAAAGTTCATCAAGTTCGTTTACTTAACTCTTTATATCATTTGGCCCCAAATCTCTCTTTCTGATGCCCGAATTGCACCAAGCTGTTCAAAAAAAAAAAAAAAAAAAAAAAAAAAAAAAATCCGCTAAGGCGCCTATAGTGGAAAAGTACAAAATTTTTATTGAAAACCGTGGCAAACATTGTGGCTTGCTATTTATTGATCGCGAATATTTTTTAAATTAAAAGTATCTTTAATTATTAAGTAAATTAAGTTATAACTTCATTTTTCGCTGATTAAAAAATGGAAATGTTTGCTGCAGTGCTAAGAGAGACTTGGAATTTCATGTGCGTAGTTTAAATGGCGATTTTGAAAAACAAAAAGATGTTTTATTTTATAATATTTATTTATACTTTTATTTTCAGTATATATTTGTATTGATTTAACAAAACAGTAGTCGAATCACTGTAATTTTGAAATGTTATACTTTTTAATTGATTACTTTCGGCCAACAATGTTATTTTTTTTCATTTTTTCTCTTCGTTTGGTGCCAACCTTGGCGAGAATGACGATGATATGCGGAAAAGTACTGAACTTTAAGATCACAGTATGAAGGCCGAAATATACAAAGTGTGCGCGGATAATCAGAATAAAGTAACTGGTATATACCTTTAAGCTACCACTGAGACGGTAAAGTACCTTTTTTTAACTAATCTTTTTAAAAGAGAGATAAAAATTCTGCGATCTGAACACACCCCAAATTGTCTCATTTTACCGAGAATATTTTGGTACAAAATCAAATTACGCTTGCGTAAACATGATAGTAAATCTCGATACTCACCGATTAAATGTTTTTAAAATTAATCAACAGAGACAACGATAAATAACTTGCAGTTTCATAAATTTTAAGCATCAATATTCTTATCATTCTATCTACTTCTGCACCTACTATATATACGAATGTAAAATGCAAATGGGAATTTCGTCCCGGCTGCATATATCTTGAGCTCTGCTGAATGGATTTCGATTAGAATTAAAATGACATAATTTTTCAGGGAATATTTTAGCATTTAACATATCGTTCTGCGTTCCTTAGACTTAGAATTATGTTTTAACGTAATTTAGTGTGTGTTTTATACAAACAGATGAAACCGACAATGAAAGATCAGCCTTTTTTAAAAATTCTGCCGAATGGACTTCGATTGGACTTAGATAATTTTTCAGGCAGGATTTTAGTATGTATTATACCGCTTTGCATTGTTAATAATAGACATATGGTGGAAAGTTCTATAGTCAGTTGGACCAGATTATGAAAGCACAGCAGTTTTAAAAAGTTCTACAGAACGGATTTTGATAGAAATCCCATTGTTAGTTAGATACCTATTCAGATATGGTTTTAGTATTTTGCATATTGCTATACGTTGCTTAGCCATAAAGTAATGGCGGAAAGTTCCATAATCATGTGAAACCGATTATGAAAGATTATACTTTTCAAAAAGTTTTAGATGGTGGATATTGATAATACTTGATTTGTTGATTAGACAATATTTGGGGAGGTTTTATTTTACTCCATATCATTCTACGTTGTTTAGTTATGGGATTATGGGGGAAAGTTCTATAATCAGATGGACACTAATATGAAAGATCATCCTTTTAAAAAAGTTTTACTGGATGGATTTTGTCAGCTTGTTTGTTCGCATTATTAGTTAAATAACTGCTCAGGTGTTGCTTTATTATTTTGTATTTATATTTTTTGTGTTTATTATTGCATTTATTATTTATTATGTTTTATTGTTATTGCATATTGTCCTACACTATATGGCCAAAGCTTACCGGTCACTTGCGATTTTAGACGTTTTCTTAAATATCTAGAAAAATGCACGAGGAATTAACCTGAAACTGCAGGTTTATAGACAGTATAGTATAGGACATACATTTCCGCGAAAATTTTTTCCCGAAACCCTATAGAGGAACTTCAACAAATTGAAATAAAACGAATATCTTTTGGATATCCCTGTAAAAAATAATGTAGCAAAAGCGGTCAAACTCGAGATTATTAATAAGTGGCTTATTGTAACATACTGTGTTCATTTTTATGAAGATAGCAGGTATACTCGTAGAGAAATTAAGGTTTTTATTATAACAGGTTAGATAAATTAAGGTTTTTATTATAAAAACAGTCGCAAATTTCGCCAAGTTGTTTGCTTATAATTTGCAGAGTTCTTAATATTAAAAAAAAAAGTTCTTTTCAGAAAATATGACGAACAGCAATTTACACAATAGTCTGCAATCAGACTTAAAAAATAAGAAAAATTGTATGAAAAATGAGCAGGATTACTAAAAAATGTTTCTCTGGGAATGCATGAATGCTATCAAAATATAATGTGCATAATTTGTTAACTAAATGTATAGAGCAACTTTTGTAATAGTCTCAAAAACATGGTTTGAAATGTCTGATAATAATTGCTTATAGAATATACTCAAAATCCTTTGTTCCCAAAATGAAGTAAAAAGATTAGGGATTGTATCCATATATCCATTGATTAGTGCCAATATAGCATACATAATATTGCACGTACTACTGTATTTGGATACAACTCCTCATTTTTTTATAATAAAACACACAAACTACAGAATATATCAAAACACACATAAATAACGCCTGCATTCAACAGTTAAAGGTATATATAAATATTATACAGACATGCACACAATAAATACAATAAACCCAACTGGAGTGAAAAATTAGCCAGATCCAGGAATCGAACCCGGGACCACAGTATACAAGACTGCTGCTCTAACCACTGAGCTGCTCCGGCCGATGACTGAGTCTGCAACTTCTCACTAATAAACCATGTTGGGGAAGTCACCAGCCATCTATGTGAGAAGTTGCAGACTCAGGCATCGGCCGGAGTAGCTCAGTGGTTAGAGCAGCAGTCTTGTATACTGTGGTCCCGGGTTCGATTCCTGGCTCTGGCTAATTTTTCACTCCACTCGGATTTATTGTATTTATTCTGTGCATGTCTGTATAATATCCTCATCTTTTTGTTTCCTTTTGGGAATAACGGATTTTGAGCTTATCCTATAAACAATTATTATGAGACTTTCAAACAAAGTTTTTGAGACTTTTACAAAAGTTGCTCAATACATTTAGCTAACACATTATGCACATTATATTTTGATTACTTTCAAGCATACGCAGTGAATCATTATTTAGTAAACCTGCTCATTTTTCATACAATTTTTATTATTTTTTCATTCTGATTGCAGGTTATTGTGTACAATGTTGTTTGTCATATTTTCTGAAAAGAGCTTTTATATATATATATTAAGAACGCTGCAAATTAAAAGCAAAAAACTTGGAGAAATTTGGGACTGTTTTTATAAAAACCTTAATTTCTCTTCGATTATGCATGCTATCCTCATAAACATGAACACAGTATATTACAATAAGCCATTTATTAATAATCTCGAATTTGAACGCTTTTGCTACATTAGTTTTTACAGGGTTATCTAAAAGTTATTCGTTATTTTTCAATTTGTTGACATTCTCCTATGGGTTTCGGGAAAAATTTTCGCGGAAATATATGACTTATACTATACTGTTTACACACCTGCAGTTTCACGTTAATTCCTCATGCATTTTTCTAGATATTTAACAAAACGTCTAAACTTGCAAGTGACCGGTCACGTTTGGCCATATAGTGTAAAATTCTTTACGAAATCCTACTGTGATTGATCAACTAAAAGAGTTGGACCTTAATAGCTGGAATTTTTTCTGCACGTTAGAAAATAGCACAATGGCGTTCATATCTTTTCAGCAATGCGAAAGGACATTCCAGGTAATGTTCCATATTGCTTAAATGACAATTCAAATTCACTGATACATTTTGTTTGATTCAAAATTTGCTTGGATAAACAGACTAATGTAGCGGGCATAGCCTGCTAGTCTTAAATAAAACCCCTTAACAAACAAACAGACCAGTTTACTACACGCATACAGTAAAATTTGCAAGATCCGTAGTGATATATAAAAAAAAACTACATTCGCAGATAAATAAATAAATATGAACTTTATAAGCAATAATTATGAAAAATCAGGTATCATGAAAGCAGGTGCTTTAATAATTATTTGTAAATCGGATATATTTTATAATAATTTTAAATTTATGAACCACCTTGCTCCAAATTAATCTATGTATATATTGTTTTTAAATTATAATATTGGATTTTTATATTTAATTGTAAAAGAGGGTAATTTTAAATACGTTCAACTCAACCTTTGAAATTACTCTATACTACGTTTGCGAAGAACCCTGAAGTTTGCTTGTGTGTATTTTTTCCTATGTCTTGTCCTATAAATCAGATAGTGATCTTAGAGAATTTTGATTTTTTTTGGGTGGTATACTTAAAATATTTAATTCTTTTCTGACGTTTTGTGATACGATTTTATTAACATTAGATTAATAATTCTATTACAAAAGCAGATTCTTTAGTGAAAATAAAACTTTTCATCATAAATAAGCAAATTTTTAAATATGAATCCTTTATTCGCCGGACTGAATGATAAAAATAAATTGGTTATAACTAAATAATATATGTTACACAAAGAAATTTCTTTCTCAAATAATAATACCAAAAATTGCAGTATAGATATATAAATGTTTCTTTATCTGTTTTTTAAAAACAAACACCTCAATTTAAATAGTATGTTGCGGCCATCACAAAACTTTCTTCTTTATAAATCACTTCAATTAAATCATTTAAATAGTACAAGAAATTACATCAGTTTAGCACCAATTCATATCAAAGTATACCTAAATTTGATGAAAATTCGTGCATTAGTTTTTGAGATAGAGCTATAGCGGAAATTCTGAAAAAATATAGCATAGCAGCGCCAATCTGTTGAGCGATTTACATCAAAATATAAACAGCACTAATTCATATCAAGGTATACCTGAATATGAAGTTTGTTGAAAATCCAAGAATTAGTTCTTCAGTTAGAGCTATTGCGGAAATCGCAAAAACCTGTTGAGCGATTTACACCAAAATGTATAAAACTTCAATTCATGTCAATTACTAACTGAATATGAAGTTTTATGAATATCCATGCTTTATTTTTGATATGGGACTATTGTGGAAATCGTGAAAAATGCTGCATACCAGCGCAACCTGTTGAGCGATTTACACCAAAATATAAATAGCACAAATTCATATCTAAGTATATCTGAATCTGAAGTTTGTAAAAACCCAAGCATTAGGTCTTGATATAGATCTTGAGATAGATTTCGGAAATTTCAAAAATGCAGCATAGCAGCGCCACTTGTTGAGCGATTTACATCAAAATGTACAAAACGTCATTCCATGATAAGTACTAACTGAATCTGAGGTTTAGTAAAAATCCGTGCATTATTTCTTGAGATAGAGCTATTGCGAAAATCGTGTAAATCCTGCAAAATGCAACATAGCAGTGCCATCTGTTGGGGGATATGCACCAAAACGTTACCAGCACCAACTCACATCAAGGAAAAACTGAATCTGGAGTTTGATGAAAATACGTGCATTAGTTCTAGAGATAGAGCTGTTGCAGAAATCGTGAAAAATGCAGCATGGGAGCGCCACTTGTTGGGCGATTTACGCCAAAAACTAATCAGCACCAATTTATATTAGGGACTACTGGAACATAAATTTTTATTAAATTCCGTGCATTAGTTCTTGAGATAAAGCGCCCACAAAATTTGTGTCGCATACAGACAGACAGACGCACAGAACCACAGACAAACATTTTATAAAAACATGTTTTTCGGAATCCCTGACCCCTAAAACATGTAAATTTGTCGAAAACCGGAAGTAAAAAAAATTTCATGAATACAATACTTTCTTCTTGTAAAGATAGAATAAAGTAAAAAACTAGTTTTACATTAAATGTATTCACGTGCAAAATTTTATCATTTATTCCGCATTTATACATTTTTTGCTAATATAAAAGCATACAATATAAATATTTTTAATAAACTGTAAGGTAATCTGAAAACATGTGTATTAAATTGGAAATATCAAGAGTCGAATAAATCTAAGAATTTATATTATGCAAGTCCTACGCCATGTTGTTCAACGCCTACTTGACTAATTTGATACATATTTTAAAGTGGTAACAGCAATTTATATACAAAATATAAAATTTATATTTAAAGTATAAAAATGCAAAAATATGAAACATCATTCATAATAAATGTCATAAACAGATGAATGGCAAAGACAACTTAAATGTCATGCCATTTTTTATTGTTCATGATTTGCAAATTATTATACTTTGAAGTCATTTAAATTACAACAAAATAAGTAGTTATTTTCTATAACGCCATCCTTTGAATAGCAACCCCATCAGACAAATGCATCACGTTTTGCATTGAAGGAATTTTTACATATAAAAAGCTTTTGAGACCTTTAAACAAAATAATTAGCCTAGAAAAGATGATACATAAATAACGTTGCGAATTTTTTAAAATATTTATTTTTCTGATTCAAACACATGCATTTATGATTTTTTTACCAACGAAAATTTTGTGCGATAACTCTATTTGAATACACAACAAAAGGAAAAACGAAATAAAATAACAAATCACGTAATAGATATATAAGTAGGTATTTTATGAAATATCTTTTTAGCATTTACAAATTCTTTTTACATGGAAATAAATACTTTATCCACGACATTTTACAGTTTAATTATGAAAAGTAAAATTGTTTAGGCTGTAGAATTTGAATTTTATTTTATAAAGTAGTAGAAAAAAATCAGCTTTGTGATATTTTTAATTAATTGAAACAATACTTTTTTTTCTACTAGTATTGTGTTAAAATAAACTAATATATGATATCTATACATTTACAGAAACACAAAAGCAGTAATAAATTTTTAAATAACTAATCATTTTTTTACGTTTCGTATACAAAGTTTAAAATTAAAATAGTACAATTAAGTAGACAAACAGTTTAAAGCTACATAAATATACAATAAAAAATGTAGACGTTTCGGGCTAACTTTTAGCACCTCATCCACCATAATATCACATGTATAGTGTGCCACGCGGTATGTGTCGTCGAAACTGGGCGTACTTGCGCCATTCGCCATGCCGAGCATAAACGTGCCTTTAAATCCGGAAGCCTACAATCTAAACTTGTACAGTATCCTTTGGATACCGATCATAGCATAGATTTCGCAGGCATCACAGTTATCAAATCATGGTTTAATAACATTAAAAATATTGTTTTTCTTGAAGGTTGATACACTCGTAAGCAGATTTCGCCGATTAATTAAGCATGTGCGAGTTCACCTAAATATACAGTCTTGCTTTGATATAGGTTCTATTTAGTTTCTTTGATTTTAACTGTTATTAATTATAATGACTGTAAACATGATATGTAGTTGCCTGATGAGCTGCATGTTATTGAATTGATGAGTTACTAAAACGTAGCACGAAACGTCTACATTTTTAATTATATATTTGTTTTTTCTCTCTTGGTTTGTCTGATTAATTGCAATACTTTAATTTTGAGCAATAAATTTGTTAATTAGCTTCTGTCAGTAAATATACAGAATAAGAAAATACATACACACTATGTAAGATTATTTGCTTAGCACAGTAACATATACTGTTATTTAAGGAAGCGATATTTTTGGCATAGTCTAAAAGATACCTGATAAAAAAAGGCAAGAAATAAGTCATTCTTCAATCATGACCATTGAAATACTTTTGAACACATCTAGAATACTTTGACGAAACTTCATTGTTTAACAATATTAAATAAAATAAAAAAAAATATTTTTTTCTAAACTGTTAGAAAACTACAGAACATCATGTTTAATCAGACTGAAATCAGATTTCAGCTATTAGCGTCCAAAGTTGGAATCGTATTTAAAATATTCGTGCATCCCTGAACATAATCTATATATAGGTATATGAGGCATTCGCACATATTTTTCACTTTTAAGTCCCTGAATAATAATTTTTATTTTAGTACATATTCTTGTTTTTTTTTTCTTATACTGGATAACATCTCATTGCATGACTGTATAACAATATTAACCAGATAAATAAGTTTTAGACGATGATGTTGGGGGTCCAAATATACCCCGAAAAGCATTTGCCGTTCCGTGTCCCACATGCTGATTTTTAAGTTTGGAGCTTTCTGTATAAAATTATTTCAATAAAAGTAATTCGGTGTAATTTTTTTCCGAAACTAGGATTACTGTTTTACATAAATATGTAGCAAAAAATTAAAACCTGCACACATTTTTAATTTCTTCTATCTTTACAAGAAGAAAGATTCATGAAAATTTTCGAATTCCGGTTTTCGACGGATTTAGACGTTTTAGGGTGTCAGAGAACCCGAAAAATATGTTTTTACAAAATGTCTGTCTGTGAGTCTGTCCATCTGTATGTCTGTCTGTGTGTCTGTGTGTGACACAAATTTTGTGGGCGCTCTATCTCAAGAACAAATGCACGGAATTTAATAAAAATTTATATACAGTTAGTCTCTGATACAAATTGATGCTGATTAGTTTTTGGTGTAAATCACTCAACAGGTGGCGCTGTTATTGTGCATTTTTGCGATTTCCGCAATGGCTCTATCTCAAGACCCAATGCACGTATTTTCATGAAACTTCAGATTCAGTTAGTCCTTGATATGACTTGAAGCTGATTACGTGTTGGTGTAAATCGCGCAACGGGTGGCGCAGCTATGCTGCATTTTTTACGATTTCCGCAATGGCTCTATCTCAAGAGTTAATGCATTGATTTTCATGAAACTTTAGATTCAGTTAGTCCTTGATATGACCTAGATCCTTCAGTGCCTAGGTTAGCTGAATTACCCTAACCTAGGCACCAACCTATGCCAGATTCTGGTTGGTGCCTAGGTTAGGGTGATCTAGTCCTTGATATGACTTGATGCTGATTACGTGTTGGTTTAAATCGTTCAATAGGTGGCGCTGCTGTGGAGCATTTTGCACAATTCCTGCAATAGCTTTATATCTAAAACTAATGCACGAATTTTCATCTAACTTCAGATTCAGTTACATGTTGTTGCTGATTAGGTTTTTGTGTTAATCGTCCAATAGGTGGCGCTGCTATGCTGGAATTTCCATGATTTTTGCAATAACTCTATCTCAAAAACTGATGCACGGATTTTCCACAAACTTCAGATTCAGTTAGACTTTGACATAAGTGGTTGCTTGGTGTTTTGGTGTAACATAGGTTTTGGTGTAAAGCACCCAATAGGTGGCGCTACTAGGCTGAATTTTGCTGGATTTACACGATTTCGGAGACAGCGATATCTCAAGAACTAATGCACGGAATTTCATATCTTTAGAACCCTCATGATGAGCATAGATTGTCATTTAATTTTTGTAGTGTGATAGCGAATTTTCAAGTATTAACATGTATGAGATAGAAGATAGTTTTGGGATTGGTACATCCGACTAGTTACTATTGTTATTATTTTAGTCCCGTACCGTGCCTTTTGCTTAAATTATACAGAAAAATTAATTCAGATGCAGCCACGGACTTTTTTCCTCATGCAGAAGTATGCTAGAGAAAGAATGGCTAAAATTCTTCGATAGGAAATTTGCTGTAGAATTTAAATCATCATTTAAATATCAATTTCAATCACCGTGGATTTAATGGCAGTCTTACCGTCCCCAAGGATTATTCCTGCACTTTTCGAAGTAAAGGAATTTTTTTTAATGAAATGTAAGGGTCTTTTGCTAAAAATCAATGAACATTATGCCTATCACTTAGTCTTACCTAAAAATCTACCTAAAAATAGGTGGTAATTTTCCTTACAGTCCCATCCTTACAATCGCATTTTTTCCTTACTGTCCCTTTTATTTTTCGTACCGTCCCTCGCTTAACATCCTTTTACGACATTTCTATACCAAAATTTTGGACTAAAAATACTTCAATGTTATTATTTCTTATTTGAATGTCATGTAGGTACTATGCAAATTCATTATAAATAAAAATTTAGAAGAACATGAAAAGTTAGAGTGGTAAAACGGTAAAGAAAATTAAGAGAAACGTCAGTTAAATAAAAAGTTCTTCACTGCTGACGATTTCTTCTTTATTTTGAATCATTAAGGTCAATAAGTTAAAAATATTATTTTATTAAATTTAATTTCACCAGATTTTTATTCCTGAAATTTAGAAATTTGTGAGAATGCCTGCTATATTATGCATTGTGTACTAATAATTAGTTTCTTTGTAAAACGGAAAACGCGGTAGAAGTTTTATATTTAACAATTTCTGTTAATGTGATGGAAATGCATCAGCATTTTTTTTTAGCCTTTTATATTTTCTACAGATTTTTAAAAACGGCTCATATTAAACTAAATTTTAATTCACAAAGAAAACGAATAACACATCTGAAAAAGCACTTTTAAGAATAAACTTCCACAGACAGTTCACTGCGTAACCTTATATATTAAATTATTTATATGCTACAAACGTCTATTATTAAACTAAATGTTAGTTACCTAGATAAGGCGAAAGTCAAACAACTATAAATACTATAAACAACGGCTAACAAAATAGATAAAAGCCGAGTGATTTTGTTTCCCTTTATATAAATTAGTTTGCTTATTTCCATAGTTTGAGACAATGCAACCCCATACTAGAAATGTTAGGAAAAAGAGAAGCTAATTAATACAATCCTCATCTTCATATATTAAATTTCGCCAAACGTATCTTTAATGGTTGTTATTTTATTACTGTTATTGAATTTGAATAGCATTCAATTCAATTTAGAAAACCCTGTGTAAACATGAATTTTAAAACATCAGTTGCATTACAGATTATTAACATATTATTCAATATTTTATAGAGGATCATGACGAAGAAAATTTCAGTTGTGTTTTCTATTTTTATCTTCTGAAGAATAAATTTAAGATTATTATCATGAATCGTATTTTACAAAATCTTTTCGAATTATATTTTTTTTTCCTTGCGAATTTGTACATCGATTTCAAATTTAAAACAGACATTCAGAAATAATAAAACTGATGCACATTATTTGAAGAAAAATTTTAATGCATATGATTTATATTTATGAAAGATTTTAGAAAATATTAATTGAAATCATATATCATTTTTCTCATTCCGTAATTCAAAGCAGCAGATCACTTTAAAAAAAGTTACAATATTATTTTTTCCTTTTTTTTATTTGATTTACACAGTCAGATATATAGGTCAGGAACATCCTCAAACATTTTAATCATCAAGGTACAATGACGCGATAAATATCATTCTACTGAAAATTATATGTACTCTTATTTTCTGATAAAACAATTGGTTTAGGAAATTGTCTCAGAAAGAAATTGTAATGATCACAGAAATACTTAAAATGAAATCTTAATTTTGAAATTATATTCAGATTTTCCAGTAAATTTTACCTTAGAATACCAAACGGAAAGTCATTCATCCATGTTGATGAGGAATTATAAATATTTAAAATTTCGGAATCCTAATATTAAACTCATTCGAAACGGGTTGAAACCTGATTGCAATGCTTGTAGGTTTTTAATCAGAAGTCATGAAATACTTGACAGAATGAGCAGCATTTCTCGAAAATTTTTGTTTAGGCTATCCTAAAAAAGTTAAAATATAAAAAAAAAATCTACCTAGCGTAGAAAAAATTAACATGAAACACAAATTATAGCATGAATGATACTCCGTCATAACAAGATTTTTTTTATAAAATTCGTGAAATAAGTAAATCATGAATTATGAAATTAGGACTATCATTAAAAAGACATTATAAGTTTTAAGGGGACAAGGGACCATCAGACGCATTTATTTATTTATTTTTTATTACAATTTAAATATCAATCAAGAGCACACTATATGAATTATGGCATATATTTATCACACCAGAAATAGAAAAAAAAAACGAGAAAAATAAGGGATTTTTCTGAAAATCTTAAGCATTATGAAGAAATTTCAAATTGCAGTTACCATATCAATCAAAATCCCCAATCTTTTTTATGCCAATTTGGATTATATATACAATTAAAGCTATGCATCAGTTTTTATATATTTGAATATAAAGATAAGAAAACATATTTTCCAAATTTTATGAAAATTTCAGGTTTTTTACATCGTATTTCGGTACTTAACTACTTTTAATGTTTCCACTTGTATTTAGTTTAAAAAAAACTGTACAAAATTGTAATTTTTATATATAAACCAAATTTGTATAAAAAGTATTGCGATTTTAATTGATATGGAATACGCATGGGGCATTTTGAAAAATTCTTCATAACGCTTAATACATTCAGAAAAAATCTTTATTTTCCCCCCTAAAATTTAAAAAAAAACTTTTTATGTGATAAATATATACCATAATTCATATAGAATTCCTATAGTTCATTGAATAGTTTTTAAAACGCAATTTAAAAATAACTAAAAAAATGCGTTTGAAGGTCCTTTGCCTCTTTAAGGGGTCTCAGGACATTTAAAACTGGAAAAAAAGGAAAAAAAAAGACCATTTTCAACATTTAATATCTTAAAATGTGTTTGATATTAAGACACAATTTTAATTGGGAATGAAAGATATAGGTATGTTCTTTCATTGCAAATATTTAAAATTTTTCAAGATGCAGAATTAGCATTTACAGGGTGCTCAAAACTGTTGGACATTTGACGAGCAGAAAATCGGCATAACAGCTTATGCGCACGGTTACAAAATAAATTTTGCAACTAGAATGAAAATTTTGGTGCCTACTTATACTTCAGATTATAATAATTACACTGAACCTAAATAAATTTCTATTTAAAGCATTTTTATATTTTTAATACAAAGTTGTATTTAGCTAATGCAAAATTTAGAAAATTTCAACAATATAACCCCTTAAAAAATATTTTATTTTTACAATAAAAAGGAAATTTTAGGTTCAGTTTATTCAAACTAACATGAAACACATGTTTTGAAAATTTCATAATAAAAGAATCAGAAGTTTTTGAGATATCGTGCGCGTTACGTCCAAAAACGTAATTTGGAGAAAAATCACTTCAAAGTTTTGGAATAATGGGAATTTCAAGATAACAATTATATCAAATGTTCAGAAAACATAGAACTTTATCATCTAAAAAAATTAAAATTTCGAAACTTTTAAAGCGTTAAGAGTCCTGAGACCCCTTAATAAACGTAAAATTTTGATCAATATATTAAAACCCTGTGTAAAATGTACTCTCCAAAGATACCAATTATTTAATTAAATTCATTTAAATTTATGCACATAATTTCGCATTAATTATTTTTCCTTTTTATCAAAACACTTCTTGTCTTTTAAAGGGTCGCAAGAATATGCGAAATTTATGACAAAAAATTGTCTTATCTGTAAATTTAGCACAACGAGTCTCAGCGAAATTTATTCGAAGCTGACTAGGAAATTTACATCAAATAAAGAAATTTTATTATTAAAAAGACTTCTCCAGAAATCTACTACTCTCTAATACGAGGGTTGTTGTTGTCGTTGTTGTTGTTGTATTGGGATGCGAGCACCCAGACCACGAGGCATAAGCCACTGAGGCTTTTACCCCTGAAAATTAATACGAGGGTGGTTCGATAATTGTTGTCCCAAGCGTGTAGAAAAAAAATTACTGCGATGGTTGATGTGGAATATTGAAGCTTAATTTCTGAGATACCAATATGCTAAATTTCATAATTGTATCTGCTATATTAACATATTTATTTTTGTTTTTGGTGTGAGAAGGTCCCACCTAACTTGAAAGGGGTGGGGGATGACAGTGAATGAGACGTGGCTACTGTCGTTTGGACTCAGGGCTATTGTGATGTAGCCACGTCTCATCAACTGTTACAAATCTCTCACTGCACCAGGTCTGGCTCTATAAAAAATAAATCAAACTTTCCCCCCTCCTACCATTTTCATTTTCAAGCTAGGTGCCACCTTTCACGCCTAAAACAAATATATATATATATATGCTAATATAGCAGCTACGGTTCTGAGATTGAGCATATAGGCATCTAAGACATTAGGTTTAAATATTCCACATCAACCATCGCAGTATAAGTATTTTATACACACTCGGCACAATAATTAGTGAACCAGCCTCGTAGTTCAATTAACTTAAAAACGTTGCATCTTTTCAAGAGACTATTTTCAAATCTATGCTACCCATTTTTATTAATAAGATCGTCATTATCCTCTTCCAGTACGAAGCTCACTGCATTGTGCTTCGTCAGATTTCGTCTTAGGCTGGTTTTCAATTATGAATTTTGCAGTTTCTGCCTAGTGAGCGTATTTAGCCTCGGCAATAAATTTCGAATAGTTGTTCTTTAACAGGTATTTATCGAATTCTACATAATTTTACCATAAAGCTTAATTTTCAAATCTAGAACTACATTTTTTGTGAAAGTCCACTGTTTATAAAAATAATAATCGCTGATTTTTTGTGAAAAATGAAATACATGTATTTTTAAAAAGAATGTGTTCGTCCCTACTTAAAGGGTGTAATGGTTTCGTACGGTTATATTAAAATAATTAACCATTCAAATGGTATATCATATTTGTGTTACCTTTATTTCCAATAAAGGTGTGCATCAAAACACCGATTGTATATTCAGGCTTGCAAAGGATCATGGGATTTTCTTTTGTAGTTAATAATTTGCTGAAGAAACACTATACAGATTAGCGGAAAGAAAATGAAGATTTGTTTTTTACAAAAGTGTTATTGATGAGACAACTACTAATAACAGAGAAGATGAACCAAATTGCGAACCAAAAACCGAAGTAAATTACGTTAATGTTTAAAGAAGTAAGAAGTATTTTTTTAATGTTCCACTAATTTAGAGACAGTGAAGAAGTTGGGCCATTTCTAATAGTAAAATTTTTGCATAAGTTATTTTTAGTAATTTTTTTTGTGTTTTGATTTTTGTTTTTTATTCCAATCCAAAATAACATAATGAAAACTAATTTTCAGAATTTCTTTTTTTCTTCTTGTTATTTTAAATTCATAACAATATTGTTTATAACTAACATTATCCATAAAAGTTTTATGCTAAACTCACATTTTCCATATTTAAATTTAAATTCTAGCTTTACCAGAATTTTTACAGTTTTAGGACTATGCACAAGTAGTTCTTATGGCAACAAATATTTCACAAAAAGTTGTACCAATATATCATGTTTATTAATAATAAACAGTTTTTAGCATTTTTCTAAAAACTCGGTTAATTTTCAATCCACACCATTTATTTATCAATATTTTGAAGGAAATTAATTTTAATAAAGTTTATAATATACAGCTCATTTTGCTTAGTAGATTTTGAGTTATGTTTCAAAAACTTCCCGCATTTTAATATGATTTTCATAAATTACAAATGCATTTAACATAATGAGTTCTGAAGTTAAAATTTCATAATTCCTAAATCAGTTGCATGAATGTCTTTCCGTGCGGTATCGCAAAGACAAATGTACCGAAAAAGCCAAATATGATATCAAATTAAGGTATGTGTACAACTTCAAAGTTTAGAACAATTTCATTGTGGTTAAGATTCCCTACCTTACTTTATTTAACGGGCACAAAATAGCCTATTTTTACTTTCTTCTATCTTCAATAGAAGAAAGTATTGTAATCGAAATTTTTTTCGACTTCCGGTTTTCGACGGATTTGCATGTTTTAGGGGTCAGAGATGCCAAAAAACATGTTTATAGAAAATGTCTGTCTGTCTGTGTGTCCGTCTGTCCGTCCGTCCGTCTGTCCGTCCGTCTGTCCGTCCGTCCGTCTGTCCGTCTGTCCGTCTGTCTGTCGCCATTGTACCATCAAAAAGTGTATGAAGTTAGGTATAGAATTAAACCAAAATTTTATTATAAGTTTTTGGCTATGGCAAGCAGGTCCTCCCGGAATTTGGAAAAAATTCGCCGGTAGGGGACGCTGATATAACAAGTTTTGTGCGATTTTGAATATTTTACCATCCAAAAGTGTATGGAGTTATGCATAGAATTGAACCAAATTTTTAGTTTAAGTTTTTGGATATGACAAGCAGGTCCTCCCTGAATTTGGAAAAAAATCGCCAGTAGGGGGCGCTGTAAATGCGTTTTTTGTTCGATTTTGAATATTGTACCATCGAAAAGTGTATGAAGTTATGCATAGAACTGAACCAAATTTTTATTTTAAGTTTTTGGCTATGGCAAGCAGGTCCTCCCTGAATTTGGAAAAAAATCGCCGGTAGGGGGCACTGTAATAGCGATTTTTGTGCGATTTTGAATATTGTACCGTCCAAAAGTGTATGAAGTTATGCATAGAATTAAACCAAATATTTATTTTAAGTTTTTGGATATGGCAAGCAGGTCCTCCATGAATTTGCAAAAAATTCGCCGTTAGGGGGCGCTGTAATAGCGATTTTTGTGCGATTTTGAATATTGCACCATCGAAAAATGTATGAAGTTATGCATAGAATTGAACCAAAAAAAAAATTTTAAGTTCTTGGCTATGACAAGGAGGTCCTCCCTTAATTTGTAAAAAAATCGCTCGTAGAGGGCGCTGTAATAGCGATTTTTGTACAATTTTTGTGCCATTTTGAATATTGTACCGCCGAAAAGTGTATGAAGTTATGCATAGAATTGAACCAAATTTTATGTGTTTATTTTTGGTCATGTATCGAAGGTCCTCCCTGAATTTGGAAAAATTCTGCCGGAAGGGGGCACTATAATTGCGATGTCTGTACCATTTTCATTATTGTACCATCGAAAAGTGTATGAAGTTTTCCATATAATTGAACCAAATTTTTTGTGCATGTTTCTGGCTATGGCAAACAACTCCTCCCTGAACTTGAAAAAATTCCGAAAGAAGGGGGCGCTATAATTCCGATCTCTGTGCCATTTTCATTATTGTACCATCGAACAGCGTATAAAATTATGCATACAATTGAACCAAAATGTTTGTGCTTGTTTTTGGGTTTGGCCAACAGGTTCTCCTTGAATTTGGAAATATTGCGCGGTAAAGGTGCTCCGTGCTAGCGATTTTTGTATACTTTTCTTGATTTTTCGTAGTTCTATTGTGCATCGGCGGCTCATGCAGCGGCGGGAACTCGCTTCCTGCTATGCAGGCTATTCGCAAACAGCTGATAACGACAGAATAAGGAAAAATTAATGATTTTAACAAATATCATGATATAGATTAACTCGTTTTTAGTCCGTTTAATTGACTTGAGCAGAAATTTAAGATGAAAATCAAAGTTGGTATAGTATTGAACTAATAATATTGAAGTATTAACATGTGTAACTAGGTTTTGAAATATTAAGATGTATAAGATAGAAGAAAGTTTTGGGATTGGCACATCCAACTAGTTTAAGACATAATTTCAAGTTGAGATACAATTTAACTTTTTAACACACAGGCTATCAAAACCTGACAGATAATGTGGCCGCAGGTATATGCATAGTTATGTATGTACAGTCGTGGAAAAAAAGTAAACACCCCCTACTAACTCCTCAAGAAATTATCATAGACGAAAGTTACTGGTACCGAACGATGGGAAATAAAGGCTACTTTTAAACAATGTATATACAATTTTCTTAGGAGACCATCTACATATTAAAACGAATCCAAACTTCATTTTTTTCATTGGCAGTACCCAATTTTAACGAGATATTTCAAATTTTCAGTTCAAAGTATGCCAAGGCTCGAAACTTCAAGTCATTTGAATGATAAGTTTTTGAATTATAAACATTCAAAATTTAGTGTTTCTAATGTTAAATTGCTTTTTCATATTTTTACTTTCTTCTATCTTCAATAGAAGAAAGTATTCTAATCAAAATTTTTTTCGACTTCCGGTTTTCGACGGATTTGCATGTTTTAGGGGTCAGAGATTCCAAAAAACATGTTTTTAGAAAATGTCTGTCTGTCTGTGTGTCCGTCTGTCCGTCTGTCCGTCCGTCCGTCTGTCCGTCCGTCCGTCTGTCCGTCTGTCCGTCCGTCCGTCTGTCTGTCGCCATTGTACCATCAAAAAGTGTATGAAGTTATGTATAGAATTAAACCAAAATTTTATTATAAGCTTTTGGCTATGGCAAGCAGGTCCTCCAGGAATTTGGAAAAAATTCGCCGGTAGGGGTCGCTGATATAACAATTTTTGTGCGATTTTGAATATTTTACCATCCAAAAGTGTATGGAGTTATGAATAGAATTGAACCAAATTTTTAGTTTAAGTTTGTAGCTATGGCAAGCAGGTCCTCCCTGAATTTGGAAAAAATTCGCCGGTAGGGGGCGCTGCAAATGCGTTTTTTGTGCGATTTTCAATATTGTACCATCGAAAAGTGTATGAAGTTATGCATAGAATTGAACCAAATTTTTATTTTACGTTTTTGGCTATGGCAAGCAGGTCCTCCCTGAATTTGGAAAAAATTCGCGGTAGGGGGCGCTGTAATAGCGATTTTTGTGCGATTTTGAATATTGTACCGTCCAAAAGTGTATGAAGTTATGCATAGAATTAAACCAAATTTTAATTTTAAGTTTTTGGCTATGGCAAGCAGGTCCTACGTGAATTTGGAAAAAATTCGCCGGTAGGGGGCGCTGTAAATGCGTTTTTTGTGCGATTTTGAATATTGTACCATCGAAAAGTGTATGAAGTTATGCATACAATTGAACCAAATTTTTATTTTAAGTTTTTGTCTATGGCAAGCAGGTCCTCCCTGATTTTGGAAAAAATTCGCCGGTAGGGGGCGCTGTAATAGCGATTTTTGTGCGATTTTGAATATTGTACCGTCCAAAAGTGTATGAAGTTATGCATAGAATTAAACCAAATTTTTATTTTAAGTTTTTGGATATGGCAAGCAGGTCCTACATGAATTTGCAAAAATTCGCCGTTAGGGGGCGCTGTAATAGCGATTTTTGTGCGATTTTGAATATTGCACCATCGAAAAGTGTATGAAGTTATGGATATAATTGAACCAAAAAAAATTTAAGTTCTTGGCTATGGCAAGGAGGTCCTCCCTTAATTTGTAAAAGAATCGCTCGTAGAGGGCGCTGTAATAGTGATTTTTGTACAATTTTTGTGCCATTTTGAATATTGTACCGCCGAAAGGTGTATGAAGTTATGCGTAGAATTGAACCAAATTTTATGTGTTTATTTTTGGTCATGTCACGAAGGTCCTCCCTGAATTTGGAAAAATTCTGCCGGAAGGGGGCACTATAATTGCGATGTCTGTACCATTTTCAGTATTGTACCATCGAAAAGTGTATGAAATTATGCATACAATTGAACCAAAATGTTTGTGCTTGTTTTTGGCTTTGGCCAACAGCTTCTCCTTGAATTTGGAAATATTGCGCGGTAAAGGGGCTCCGTGCTAGCGATTTTTGTATATTTTTCTTGATTTTTCGTATGTGCATCGGCTTCTCAGGCAGCGGCGGGAACTCGCTTCCTGCTATGCCGGCTATTCGCAAACAGCTGATAACGACAGAATAAGGAAAAATTAATAATTTTAACAAATATCACGATATAGATTAACTCGTTTTTAGTCCGTTTAATTGACTGGAGCAGAAATTTAAGATGAAAATCAAAGTTGGTATAGTATTGAACTAATAATATTTAAGTAATAACATGTGTAACTAGGTTTTGAAATATTAAGATGTATAAGATAGAAGAAAGTTTTGGGATTGGCACATCCAACTAGTTTATTTAGATCTCCTGAAGTTATGCTCCTAATGTGCTAAATTTTTTTTGAAGCAATAATACTAATATACTTAAATACGCTATAAACCTATACTTAAATACGCTGAATTTGCAATTTTTACTTTCTTCTATCTTCAATAGAAGAAAGTATTGCAATCGAAATTTTTTTCGACTTCCGGTTTTCGACGGATTTGCATGTTTTAGGGGTCAGAGATTCCAAAAAACATGTTTATAGAAAATGTCTGTCTGTCTGTGTGTCCGTCTGTCCGTCTGTCTGTCGCCATTGTACCATCAAAAAGTGTATGAAGTTACGTATAGAATTAAACCAAAATTTTATTACAAGTTTTTGGCTATGGCAAGCAGGTCCTCCCGGAATTTGGAAAAAAATTCGCCGGTAGGGGGCGCTGATATAACAATTTTGTGCGAATTTGAATATTTTACCATCCAAAAGTGTATGGAGTTATGCATAGAATTGAACCAAATTTTTAGTTTAAGTTTCTGGATATGACAAGCAGGTCCTCCCTGAATTTGGAAAAAATTCGCCGGTAGGGGGCGCTGTAAATGCGTTTTTTGTGCGATTTGGAATATTGTACCGTCCAAAAGTGTATGAAGTTATGCATAGAATTAAACAAAATTTTTATTTTAAGTTTTTGGCTATGGCAAGCAGGTCCTCCCTGAATTTGGAAAAAAATAGCCGGTAGGGGGCGCTGTAATAGCGATTTTTGTGCGATTTTGAATATTGCACCATCGAAAAGTGTATGAAGTTATACATAGAATTGAACCAAAAAAAATTTTAAGTTCTTGGCTATGGCAAGGAGGTCCTCCCTTAATTTGTAAAAAAATCGCTCGTAGAGGGCGCTGTAATAGCGATTTTTGTACAATTTTTGTGCCATTTTGTATATTGCACCGCCGAAAAGTGTATGAAGTTATGCATGGAATTGAACCAAATTTTATGTGTTTATTTTTGGTCATGTCACGAAGGCCCTCCCTGAATTTGGAAAAATTCTGCCGGAAGGGGGCACTATAATTGCGATGTCTGTACCATTTTCATTATTGTACCACCGAAAAGTGAATGAAGTTATCCATATAATTGAACCAAATTTTTTGTGCATTTTTCTGGCTATGGCAAACAAGTCCTCCCTGAACTTGAAAAAATTCCGAAAGAAGGGGGCGCTACAATTCCGATCTCTGTGCCGTTTTCATTATTGTACCGTCGAACAGCGTATAAAATTATGCATACAATTGAACCAAAATGTCTGTGCTTGCTTTTGGCTTTGGCCAACAGGTTCTCCTTGAATTTGGAAACTCCTTGTGTACTGGGTAACTCTATAGATTTTTGGTATTTTTTATTATAAGCGTAATTAAGCTTAACTTGCTTTGCTTATTCAATTTCTACCTTTCTAAGGATAAAGTCATATTTAAATATGGCTTTGATAAAATTGAAATTTTTATTTTGGATATTTGGACCCCCAACATCGTCCAAAACTTATTTATTTCGTTAATATTATTATGCAGTCATGCAATGAGATGTTCCCAGTATAAAAAAGAAATAAAAAAAACTCACAAGAATATATACTGAAATAAAAAAAAATTATTATTCAGAGATTTAAAAGTCAAAAGATTGTGAGAATGCCCCATACCTTATGTACTATCCATTCGAAATGTATTCCCCGATTTTCTAATAAAAAGAAGCATATCACTTTCACGATTTTCAAAAGTTAACATTCGTTTTGTAGAAATTCTTCTGCAAATAAAAAACATCTTTCAAAGGAAAAATGTCTCTTTTTCTACTTTTCGTCATTCTGACCTTCCTTTATATGATGGACAGTTTTGATTTAGCATGTAAAAGCGAACATATTCCTAAGGTATGTAAATTTTAAACTTCAAAAATATGCTTATGTCTGTCATATTTCTTTATGCTGGCAACCGCTTTATAAATTTTTCATGCCAGTGGCAATATAAATATTGACATCATATTTCTATTTAAGACATTCAATATTTTCATGCTCTTATTTTTACTTAATGGTTCTATATTTAAAAATATATTCAAAGGGAGAAGAAAAAGTACATTCCATTTAATTGTGTCGTTTGTTAGGTTTCTACCATAATTTAAGATTTAAGCGACTTTAAAAAATAAAATAGTGTTTAAATGATTATGTAATATACGACAAACTCCGATTGAACTTGAATGTATATTTTACACTGCAATTCCAGTACTCCAAGAAAAATTTTAAGCTAAAAGTATTGATTGTATCGTGTATAATTTGTTTACAGATACATGTGAATATTTTTTTTATAGTTTGTATTCTGAGTTACAAATCTAAAAGGGAATAGAAAAAGCTTATCCCTTTATGAATGTAAGAGAAGTGACATCATATAAATACAATTTATAGGGTCAAAAGGGCTCAGTACAAATTCTAGCGCAACTAGACTGCGTTCCTAAATAAGAAAGTTGCAATATACAAACAATCAAACTTCATTGGTTGAGATATTATTGAGCGATATCGCCTGCGAAGAGATTGAAAAGCACTGTGTTTAGTAAATTTTTGCTTATATATTTTTATAAGCATATTGTTCTATAAAGTTTATATATTCTTGCTTACTGGTCAGTGTTGCCAGATTGAGGACTTTTTTAATTCAGATTATTTGACTGTCACCACTTTTTTTAAATGGTATAACTCGCCTTATTTTTCAGAATTTTTAATCCATTTTTAAGTAGGCCGAATATTTCTATTTCAAAAAAGCGATGGCAATGAACAATCTGGGGACAAAAAATTCCCCAATCTAGCAACACTCGTACAGGTATATGCTTTTCTCTATTTTAATGCACATATTGCATATTTTTCATATTAAGTTTAAAATGTAAATTATTTATGTTAATAAATAATAATATATACATATTTTAAATGTATTTATTTTAGAGTAAGTCGTACAAAATAAATTTAATTTTTTTCTGCATGATTTTACCTTTATTTACACTGTGACAAGTGATGAAATATATAAACGAATGCGGTAACCGGTATTTTTATATCACGTGATTCCCACTGTAATGTCACATGAATACTGTCCATAAGAAAATAATTTTAAATATATCGATTTAATGTATGACGTAATTGTTACCATCAAATGCGTTTCACGTTCAATAATTATTTTAAGGTTTTCTTTTCTTTTATTATTCGGGCAGAAATATATATTTTATGAGATAATTCTCCCCATTTAATGCTTTTAACACGTGACGATTTAATTTATTTTATATTTTCTTCGTTTTTTTAATAATCAAGTGTAAGTACATATTAAATGGAAAGAAAATATTACTCTGTGCTCTGATTAACAATTTGACAACAATTTAATCAGTACCTTTTGTAAATACGAAATAAATCTCCATTTGAAATATTGGAAATTTGAATAAAAAATTTAAAACAAATCTCAAAAAATGACAAAAATTAATAACAAATAAGTCCAGTCCGCACACCGCAAGCTAGCAAAGTATATCTCTTGAAAAAATGATTAATTTCCTATGCATAGTTTTTGTTCCTTAAAAAAAAATTAACGGACCTATTTTGTCCTACTTAAACACAGGTAACATTACCGATAACATTAAACAGATTTTTAAATAATTCATCGGTTTACAAAATGTGCATTTCAGCGTGTTTATCAAATATGTCTTTATAATAATAACAATTATCATATTTTTGTATCCAGAAGTTTTCTTAATATTCGCAAAGAAAGACCCCCCGTCACAAAAAATCCATTTGTGTCGGTGGTGGTGACAGCGTTACTTACTTTTTCGAGGCTAGAGAGATAAAATAAATCGGAAAGAATTGAACACTAACCCTATTTACGTAAAATTTTATAAAATTCTGGTTCAATAAAACAAATATATATCAACTGGTTGACGATTTATAAAAAGAAATATATTAATAAGATACTCATAATCTACATTCAAAATTATTAATTTGAAAGAAAATGACAAAAATAACAGTATTCAAAGCAACATTAACAATTTCTCTAACAACGAAATATGAGAAGTTTTTAGCAATATTTTCAATTTCTGTAAAATAAAATAGTTGTATTTTAATAAGAAATTTAATATTTATAATTTTAATATTTGTAAAAGAGATATTAAAATGGTATTGACTAACATTCGAGACAGAAATTCCTATCATATTACGATATTCATAAAGGGAGTGAAACACACTAGAAAAATTTATTTTTCTTATTTGAAAAAAAATGACGTTTGCAAATAGATATTTTTCCAGATTTAAATGTTTTAATTTACGAGTAGTATATGGCACCCACTCTGCGACACTTTTTATATTCCACTAAACGCAAATATTTAACGTTTTTTGTAAGATTTTCATCAAAAGTTTGTCTATTAGAATATCGAACATTGTAGCGATTATTCATCAAAAATTTTGACTAATTCGTGAAAATATGTACAATTTTAAACAAATTTTAGAATGTTAATATTTAACGATTTTTTATCAAAAAATTTTTGACTGTCGAACAATTTTTAGACAGATCATAATTTGAAATAATCCATAGAATGCTAATATTTAATGAGATGTAACAGTTTGACTTTCTAAATATCGAAGAAATCTGCCCTTTAGACAGGACTTGAGTGCGGGTCCGCCTAGGAAGATTCTCGGATTTGAGATTTTCGTTCTTCGCTTCGGGGGAACTTCCCGCGCCGGTCTCGCATGACGGAGTGTAAGCGTCGGAGCGGAAGCGCGCGCTTATTGTCGGAACAAACTTTCAGCATATATGTAGGGCTAGTGTGTCTCGAAAGACGACAGTTCTGAGTTATACTAATATTATTAGATCAAATTGTGGAGCAAATGATGATTATAAAATAGTATTTGAATTGACCCACTAAATACTAATATATAACGATTACTGTGATCAAAAAGTTTTTCGCATTTTCTTAATAATAAACCAGGTAGAGAAATTTTAGAGGCTTGATCCATTTTGTATTTTTTGCGGTGAAAGTTACTTTTATTGAATCATTGAAACTATGAAATCTAGTATAATTATTAGAGTTATCGATGCTATGATTTGTAGTAACAGGGTCAAATTTGAAATAATGAAAGGTAGGCCATTAAACAGTACAGTACTTATGACGAAATATTGTAATATTTATTTAAAAATAAATTTTCGACAGATTAAATAAAACCCATTCGAACAAAGTTTAGACAGATTAAATAAATAAGAAATATCCTGTAAGATAATATTAATATCAATTGCATTATATTGCTATTTGAAATAAAAGTTAAATGATTTTTGTCATATGTTTTAATAGATAACCAATTTTCTCTTTTTATTAGCAATTATAAATACTATTCTGGATATTTTCATAGTTCGATAAAATAAAAAAAATTAGTTTGTGTTGAAATGAACACATCTTTGCCAGAAAAGAAAATTGTACTTAAACCAGATATATTTTGAATTTCAGTAAATATTATTTAGTGAGTTTGAAATTTTCCTAGTTCGATAAATGGTCCATCCGATTATTGTAAGATTTAAAAGAAATTGCAGGATTAAGCTTTTTCTACTTCATAATCATAATAGCTGTCATTATTTTTTCCTTTAAAATGAAACATATAACCCCCTTTATTCAGTTTTGTTATTGCATTTTCAGATATTTTTCCATGACTCTTTTTAAGAAAATAATCTTTTTCTACGTCATTAATTTCTAATCTTGCAATAGTCGTATTTCCAAATTTAGTTTCAATTTTCTTCAATGAAATCAGTTTGTATTTCCCCGACTCTAAATCTTTTAACTTATAAGTTGCAGGGAATGATCTGAGACTGCTGAATTCTTCCATTTATTCAGAAACAATTTTTGAAAGAAAAATTTTATAGTACAGACACCTGTACATAGAACAACCCGGTCCTAGGATCGAACGCATCTCGGTACTTCTAATATTTTTACAGGAATTCCCCATTCTTCAAAGGTACTTTTTGAAATAATTCCTCCCTTAAAAGCAAATGTGTCACCGTATATCTGATGCAATTGTATGAAATAATCTTTTACATTGTCACTACTAATCCATAAGCCTGTATTATCTGAATATCTTTTAAATCTTAAACCATGGATATCGTTAGTACACCTACGAACTATTCTATGATCTTGATCACCTAATTCATAGTTAGGTGTAAACACAGAAATCGTTTCACCTATTCCTTCTTTTAAATGAACCCAGCTTATTTCACTCGCTATAGATTTAAAAGGAAGTATAAAACCTTGAACATTTATGATAAGAGTGACATTGTCCATTTATTAGAAAACATTTTTTATAAATTAAGGATTCGGTTTAAAATCCAAATGGTACAGTATCAATGTTATCTAAAATTCTTCCTTTATCATATCCACACATATATCTTTTATTCATTTTATTCACTTTAATATTTCTATCTTTTTGTACCTGAAATTGATTTATTTCTACATCTATATGGTCAATTTCACCAGTTATTGTTTTCATTCTCTCGTCAAAATTCAGCTTAGTTTCACTCTCATAACTCATTTTAAATCCTTTTACTTTTCCTTTTACAGAACCATCGTTCAGAATATAACCATAATCTTTACTTTCTCCAGATATCCACGATTTCATATATTTATCTTCTCCTAATTCATCGGTCCACTCGCCTAGCATACAACCCGTTTTTACTTTATTGGAGCCATCATCGATATACACAATACTATCTGTATCGTAATACATAACTTTATCTCCTAATTTATCAAGCATTTCATATAATCTTATTCTAGCCGAACTGGTTGTAAAAGCTGCTATATAAATATTCGTATTAAAGTTATTCTTGACATATTCATCTTTCATCTTATAATCCATTTGCACACACTCATCATTTAAAAATATCATATTCAAGTCTTTAATGCGGCTGTTCAGTATAATTCTATAAAAATCTGCCAATTCTGTTACATTCTCTGTTTGTTTCATATTTTTTCTCTGTCCGAACTTTCCCCATAAAGAGTTTAAACAAATTTTAGATATAAATCTCATTCCTGGGTTTTCTTTGATTTCTCCTAACCTTATACCCAATTTCTTTTCTACGCACCTTTTATATTCTTTTTCAGTTTTGAAATTTTCAGACCATTTATCATCTGTTTCTAATTTGATTTTCAAAAACATTTTAACATAATCTTTAAATAGTGTATTAGATTTCTTTTCAAAATGCCAAACTTCATAGATATTTAAAATCTCATAACCTTTTTCAATAGCCAGTTCAATTTCGGTAGTTGTCCACGTACCAGTAAAACTTCTCTCCTCATCCGTATGATTACATTCTTTATTCCGTATTTCATAACATTTTTTACATTGTTTCTTTTCGCATTTTATAGGATTTGAACATGATTTACACAAACTAAATATTATTTTTTTCCTTTATAAGGTAAAACTGGATGATAGAGCTTTCTAGGTGGAAGTATTTTGCATTGTATCAAACCATACCAATTCTTATCATATTTTTCTGGATTATAAATTTTTACCGGATGACCAACAGGATAGTAATCAAAGTAATTCACTGTTGGATAAAGTGAACAAACATCGATATATCTACCCTTTTCGTTTTCTTTCATTTCGTAGATTAATTTGGTAGGTTCGCACCTACCTCCGGTGAATGCGTTTCTAGGATTTAAAGGTTCTACAAAATCTCTTTTCCATTCATTTTTCATATATTTTTTAATTTCTTTGTCACTATCAAAATCGCATTCCCATATTTCAATCAATTCAAATCCTTTATCTTTTATTTTTTTATTTATTTTTTGAGTTCTTTCATACAAATCTTTCATACATATCTGATTTTGAAGATTGACAGTGGATTCTGTAAAACAGCGAGGACAATCGTGCCAATGACATCCTTGAAACTTATAAACAGTGTTATTATAAAAACCGTCTACTTTATAAGTTTTATCACCTAATTTCAGTTTTTTTCTCACCACCGTTTAAAGTATGCTGTATTTTGATATTGTGTTTTTTAGACAGATAGTCTAACCAAATTATCGATTTCTTACTAAATTTATCCTTTGGAATACACTCCTCATCAATCGCTATTGTATTCAGTTGTGTGAATTTATCTCTATATATAGCCATACAAACGCCAGCTAAAGTGACATATTTAAAAGGATCAATATTAGCAATATTTAGAAATAATCTTCGCAATTCTAAACATCCTTTTCTTAAAATATCAACATCAGATCTACAATATTTTATAATTTCTTTTTGAAAATCAAATGTTTCGCTTTTTACGGATTTATACCATTTATCAAAAGTTTTTCTTTGATCTAAAGTCATAGTATCATAATCATAATAGTATTTTTCAGGATATTTTCCTACATAATTTTGATTTTCCTTAGTGTTAAACAAATGAGGAAAATAACCTTTAGCCAATTCCGTTAGTCCAAACGTTTTAGGAAATTTTCTTAACGGAATCAGTGTAAAATTAATAGAATCGATAAACCTTATATTATATGCGTTTGCTTGCATATATATGAGTTTATTTCCTTGATATATTGTAAACACTTTAATTTTATTTTTAAAGCAGCATTTAGCTAGAAATTGAAAATCGAATTCTTTTCCATAATGCGCTAATACTGTATAACCGAAATGTTTCTTTTGAAATAACCATTTACAATATTCATTTTCATTCTTAAATATTTTTTTCTTTTCAGTTAAAATCATGATTTATAACTAGATTGACTTGGTGATTTCCTGTCTCTTGGTTCGTTTCAACGTCAAAAAACATATATTTTTCTGTAAATTTTGACCTTTTACATTTCTTACACCATTCCTCTCTGTCTTTTATATTTTTAGGACAGATATTTTTACAGGTTCCCCCCTTAGATTCTTTCCAGCGTATATAACATTTATGATCTTCCGAATCCCACTCTCTGCAGTTTTGACATTGTCTTTCTCCACATTTATGATCTTTCGGTTTTTTTTTACTTCTATCGATATTTCTCTTACATTTTAAACATTTCCACAGTGTTTCACAGACTGAGTGATTTTTATGATTTTCGAAGCACTTTTTTCCTTTAAAAGGTCTAAAACAATCATTACACTGAATATCATCTCCTTCGCAATTACTCTCTTTCCTAAAACATCTATTACATTTTAAAGAACATTTATGTTGATCACTTCTATAATAACTGACTTTACAATAATCACAATAATTCTTTTTTCCTAAAAATCCTGTAACCGTCGTAATGACATCAAAATAATTTCTATTTTTTAAAATGTAAACACAATTAGATTTATAGACGCCGCTGTATATTCTTTCGTTAAAATTTTCTCTACAAAATATAGTTATTTGAATATCTAAAAAAATTTCGAATTGTTTAACATGCTCTAAAATACACATTTCTGACGGATTATCACACATTTCATGCAATTTTATCGCTAAATTTTTTTGTAATTTTCTACCTTTTTTTATATATGTTACTTCATTATCTGTAAGTTTTTCTAGATTCAATTTTTCGCATAAAATTTTACGATTTTGAATAGCTAGGGCTGTAACGATGGATCTAGCCAAACAGATATGATCGTCATTTTTAATTTGACAGATACTTTTTTTATTGAAAATATCGTTATCGTTCAGTAATTTCAAATGTTTACCACCTTTAGGCAAATCAAAGACCGTAAAAATAAATTCACAGTCTTTAATATCCCACTCTCTGTATTCAATTTTATGCGTTAAAACATCTAAATAGGTGTCATAGGCTCCTTTCGTTGATATCCTTTCAGGGTGAAAGGATTGTGTCAAAACGGTATTGTATACAATAACATCGACTATTCCTTCAATTTTTCTAATTGCTCTCCTGAATAAATTTTTTAAGATACTATAATACTGGCCCGGTGTGAGTTTGTTTATTTGTCTTATTTTATAAACATATCTATAAGTATTAAATTTTTTTATAAATTTTTTTTCTTTCTCAACAATTTCATAATCAGGTCTTTCATAATCAGATTTTCTAAATTTGTTTGTAATTTTACTTTATTTTCTGTCTTTTTGATCAATTTTTCATCTTTATATTTCAAGCCGTAATAATCAAAGAGTTTTTTAAGTTTTGGACGGTTTTACGGTTCATTTATAAATTGTTTCAATTTTTCATTCAAATCAGGAAATAATTTTTTAAGGTTTACCACTGTTTTTATCTTTTTTTCTTCGTTATTTTTTGGATTAAATTCTGCTGTGTTATTGTTAAATTTTAAATCAAAAGAATAGAATATTTTTTTCAATTTATTTCTTTTTTTAGGATTTTCGATAAATTTTGTCTTCATTTTATTTAAATAATCTGTGACATCTAATTTTAATAAATCTACTAAAACATATTTATATTCCCCAGTTTCTTTTATATATCTCATTATCAATCTGATTAAATCATCTTTTATACAATGTTGGGGTTGGTTTATATTTAAAAGTTTTACGATCTGCCTTAATTTTGAAATATGTATTTTTGAAACAGATATCAATCTTAGAGTTTCCTCCATTTATATACAAACATTTTTATAAATACTTTTTGCTACACATTTTTAATAGCGACCACTATCTATAAATGCTCATTAAATTGGACCAATTTCGGTTGCAGGTAATTTTAGATTAAGCGATTTAAAATGAATGACGTTAAAAGTATGAATTAAATAAAATTGAAGAATTTCTGAAAACAACTATTAAAAAATATATTTCAAAAATAAGATCGTTTACTCAAAAGGACTAATTGCTGTCCATTGAAAGAAATCTAAATTTTTTTCTACAGGTTCGCCATTCAATTTTAAACATTCAAATCGAAACCCGTTTTTATCTATTTCTGTTATTCTAACAAAAAATGGTTCGCTGTATTTACATACAGGTGTTATATGAACATTGGGATGAACATTAAAAGTATGATTCCAATCTACATTTATTCTTTCAGTTGTACAATTACCTGTCAAAATCTTTGTACTTTTTGAATTACCCATTTATTTAGCCTAAAAATCACTGTCATAATCAGGTACTTCTATTTTACCTTTAAATTCTAAATAAAATTTTTCTGATAATTTCTGACATTCGAATATACTTACCCAAATTTTCAACTAAAATTCAACATTCAGTGTAATACTTTCACCTAAAAAATACGTTCAATTAAAAACACAACATTGACTATAATATTTTCAACTAAAATGCAACATTTAATATAATACTTTCAACTAAAAAATGCGTTCAATTAAAAACACAACATTGACTATAATATTTTCAACTAAAATGCAACATTTAATATAATACTTTCAACTAAAAAATGCGTTCAATTAAAAACACAACATAAAATATCATAAACTTATTTTGACGTTCGTTTGATATGATAATTGCTTTTTAAATGTCGTTTTTTACGAGCTAAAGTGTATTTTTTACCACATTCGCAATCAATTTTTTTATTTTTCATAGCTAAATGACAACTTTTGCAATTAGCGTAATGTTCTGTTTTACCATAACGAAATTGAGTATAAAGTTGGTCTAAAGGTTTTGTCATCTGACAATGTTTGCAAACTTTAGACAGCTCCATTTATTGAGAAATATTTTTTAGAAAGCTATTCCAAATGTCTTCGTTTTTCTTATTAAATTTTACTTTCAAATTATTATAATATTGATAATAATCTAATATTTTCTTTATGAAATATAGGTAATTTATCGACTTTTTATAGTACACTAAATCTAAAAACTGAATAAACATTTCTTCAGCTTTATATGGAATGTTTAACTTCAATTTCCGTTTCAATGCGTTAAAACGACTTATTCGGGATTTGCGTCTTTCGCTTAAAAAAAACATCTATATTTTTATATGTAAAATAACAATCATTATCCGAATCGTATATAATTTCGTATCTTTTCATTTGATCAAAAACTTTTAGATATTTTTCAGATATCTCACATTTGTTTTCTAAATCAAAGAAATCCATTAAGCTAGAATCAGAATCATCTATTAAAACGTCTTTAAAAAAGTCAAAATTCATTTATTTAAGCTTTTTTAATGTAATGCATTTCCCCGTATAGACGGGAGTTTTGATCCCCGCATAGACGGGATTTTTAATCCCCGCCTAGATGGGAGTTTTGATATTATAGCTTGTTTATATTTTAATATTTGATTAATCCCCGCCTAGACGGGAGTTTTGATCCCCGCATAGACGGGACTTTTAATCCCCGCATAGACGGGAGTTTTAATGAGTTATTTTAATAACATAATTATATTTGACAAAACCCCGCCTAGACGGGACTTTTAATCGCCGCATAGACGGGAGTTTTGATGAGTTATTTTAATAACATAATTATATTTGAAAAAACCCCGCCTAGACGGGACTTTTAATCCCCGCATAAATGGGAGTTTTGATAGTATAGCTTGTTTATATTTTAATACTTGATTAATCCCCGCCTAGACGGGAGTTTTGATGAGTTATTTTAATAACATAATTATATTTGAAAAAACACCGCCTAGACGGGACTTTTAATCCCCGCATAGATGGGAGTTTTGACATTTTAGCGGAAAAATTAAATTGACTTGATATCTTTTTCGTCAACCCAAGAGTTAAATTCGTCGGAATAATTTAACCATTTAACTAGACATTTCTTTCCTTTCTTTTTTATTATTTTTTCAATCTTATACATTTTATCTGTTTTATTATATTTAACTAATTCCGGTTCATAATAAGTTCCTTTTATTTCGTCGCCATTCAAATCCGTTATTCTATAAGTAATTGGGTCAGTGTTTAATATTTCTGAAACGATGAAAATTTCTTCAGTAAAAGTGGGCTGGTATCCGCGGGTGAAAGCAGTCTGGTATTTCGAAATTCTTATTCTATCGCCAACCTTGAATTTCGGTTTTCTTATTATTTTTTCTTCGTATAAATTTTTATAAATTTCAGATTCGTTTTCTGTTCGACTCGCCTCGGCAGGTGTCATTCGAATAGATCTATGCTTGGAATTATTATAATTTTTAACTAATTGGTCCCATACATCTATATATCTTTTAGTATTGTTGGCCGCTAGATAGGTTCTAATTTTTTTATTAATTGTCCTGTTAAATCGCTCGACTACAGAACATTTTATTTCAACATTTTCTGTTGTAAACCACTGAATATTATTATCTTTAAATAATTTTAAAGTTAACTTATTTACGAATTCGGTTCCTTTGTCAGTAGAAAAGAAAATATTAAATCTATCAATGATAAATTGGACGAATTAAATATATCTTTACAGCCCATTGCAGAATCATCTGGAATTATTCCTGAAGCGATCGAAGATGTCAAAGAATTATATAAAGAACCACCGCTTATTTATAATGTTGATCAATATTTAGATACAGATTATTTAATATCTGAAAAATTATACAATCCTTCGAAACTCCTAGACAATAAAGAAAAATTAGACGAAATGTATACAAAGGCTAAGGAGTTAAAAGAAAAATTATCGAAGTAAAAAGGCAACTTACAAAGTACAATTACGCGGGCTAAAAATCTTTCAGAGGAGGAATTAAGTCAGAAAAAGGTTGAAATAGGCGCTGTTAAATATAAAGAAGATGAGCTACAAAAATATCTGGCTAGATTAACTACAATTCGAGGTAACGAAGTAATGAAAGTCGGTAAAGGTTTAGATTTATTATCTGAATTATTGGATAAAATATGTCAAGGTAGCAAGTCGAAAAAATTAAGAAATGAAGTGAAACTGCTAATAGACAAACTCATTAAAGCTAAAAAAATAACTAACGGAGATAAAGAACGATTATACAATCAATTTCTTCTTAAATAAATGAGTTATGTAAAAAAGAAGATTCATTTGAGTGACGGACAGATTAGTAAATTGAAATCTGCTCTCAGAAAAAAAGAAGAACTGACACTGCAGATAGACAATTCTAAACCTCCCAATTATGAAATGTATTTAACTAAAACACAGATTAATCAGATTAGTAAAGGTAAAAGAATAAATATAAGCAAAACTGAATTATATAAAAACGGTGGATTTTTACCTTTTTTAATTCCTATTTTAACATCACTAGGACTCGGTGCTGCGAGTGGTGCAGCGGGTTGGGGAACTAAAAAAAATCCTGGATAAAATTTCGGGATCTGGAGTTTTTCAGCCTTGGGAAAACAAAGGATCTGGTCTTAAAAAAAAGTCAGCTTCTCTGTCTAAAAAAAATCCCGATAACAAAATTGGGTATATCGGATAAAACGATTAAAGAAAATATGAAAGATGAAAAAGGATTCAGAGGTGTCTTTACCTCCGATTTACTTCCTAAAAAGATTCGAAAGTTTGAAAGCGGGATTATTAATTTAGATATTTCGACAGGTCCTGGAACACATTGGGTTTGTTACTATAATGATCCAAATTATAATTATGTAGAATATTTCGATCCTTTCGGGGAATATATATATATAAATATTAAACTCAAAGAAAAATATATTCCTGAAAATATTATGAAATTTCTTAAACTTTCCAATAAAAAAGTTAGTATAGCTCACAATGGTAGTTTTTTACAAAAACCTACTTCTGTCAAATGTGGATTATTTTGTATGAAATATGATTTGATATACTCAAAATATTACATTCATTTCTGACGTCTTGTGATACGAGTTTTATTAATATTAGATTAATAATCCAATTACAAAAGTAGATTTTTTAGTGAAAATAAAACTTTTCATCATAAATCAAATTTTTAAATATGAATCATTTATCCGTCTGACTGAATGATAAAAATAAATTGGATATAACTTAATGATTTATGTTTTATAAAGAAATTTCTTTCTCATTTAAAGAATACCGAAAATTGCAGCATAAATATACACTGTAAAAAAAAATCCGTCAATACACACAAACTTTTCCGTAATATTTTACGGAATAGTTTCATTTCTCTAAGAAAACAGTACAATTTTCGTAATTGACACCATGAGATTATAAATCCGTATAAATTTAGTAAGTTTTCCTTAAATTTTACCGAATAATTCTGTATCGCTTTCAAAACAGTACAAAGTTCGTAAATGATGTTCAGAAATAATTGACATGTTTGGAAAGTGAAGTAATTAATTGTTGTATGTACAGTAGGGTGGGTCGAAAAAACCGAAATATTTGCAATCGAAATCTAATAGAGTGGAAAAGTTGCCTTTTGTTATAAATAATAAATTCGTAAAATATTATACCGATCGGTTAATATCTTTTACCGCCGCAAGTGGGCCAATGTTTCAAAAAATCGCAAAAAACATGTTTTTTTCAATATTTTTTTTAAATTATCCAAATGTACGAATACAATTTCTAATAGGAGGCAAAGCTACATGAAGATATAAGAAATGTCCCAGTAAATGTTAATTATGATAATATTAAAACTTTTACTGCCGCAAAAGGATCATATTTAAAAAAAAAATCGTAAATATTTCAAATTTTCATTTTTTCTAAATTTTTATAATTTTTATAATATGTCTAGAAGTAAATAAATTTAATTTATATCTATTAATATTTCATGGATTTTGTTAAATATTTGTCATAGACATAAAAACGGTAATCATTCATTGTTCTTCTAGATCGTTTCATCTACTGCTATTTTACTGCAAATCAGCAGTTTATATACCACAAATCAAAAAAATGAAATAAAATGAACAAACTGTTTTAGTATTTTACTAATTAAAATACAGAAATGTTTAATCGAAAAGGATTAAATAAACTTAAAATGACGAAGTATTTAAAGTAAATGAATTTTATAATACGACTTCCTTTCACATAGAGCCATTGTTCTTCGGGAGGCCGAAATTGATCATATGTGGTCCTCACTCTCTTCTGTTCCACAATCTTTACCTGCACTTCAGTGACTAATTTCACGCATCTTTCTACTGAATGAGTGGTGACAAGGAAAGTTATAATACCTGGTATCTTTAATCGAACATTCGAAACTCACCAGCGTTGTTAGATCATCAGTTGATAGACAAACCGTAACAGGTGGTTGCGTTAGGTTGCGTTAGTTAGATCACATATGATCAATTTCGGCATCTCGAGCAACAATGGATTTATTTTGAAGCAAGTCAAATTATAAAATTCAATTAATTTAAATACTTTTTCATTTTAAGTTTATTTAGTCCGTTTCGGTTAAACACCTCTGTATTTTAATTAATAAAATACTAAAATATTTTGTTCATTTTATATCATTTTTGTGATTTGTGGTATATGCGCTGTTGATATGCAATAAAACAGCAGTAGATGAAGCGATCGTCAAGAACAATGAATGATTACCGTTTTTATTTTCCAGTCTATAACAAATAGTTAACAAAATTTATGAGATATTAATAGGTATGAGGTAAATTTATTTACTTCTAGATATATTATAGAAATTATAAAAATTTAGAAAATTTGAAATATTTGCAATTATTTTAAAAATATGATCCCTTTGAGGCAGTAAAAGATATGACTTTATCATAATGAACATTTACCGGAACATTTCTTGTATCTTCATATAGCTATAGCGTCCTATTAGAAATTGTACTCGTACGTTTGTATAATTAAAAAAAAATATTGAAAAAAACATGTTTTTTGCGATTTTTGGAAATTTTGGACCCCTTGCGGCGGTAAAAGATATTAACCGATAGCTGTAATATTTTAAGAATTTATTATTTATTACAAAAGGCAACTTTTCTGCTCTATTACATTTCGATTATAAATGTTTCGGTTTTTTCGACCCACCCTAATGAACAGTCGTGGAAAAAAAAGTAAACAACCCCTACTAACTCTGCGACAAATTATTGTAGAAGAAAGTTACTGGTACGAAACGATTGGAAATAAAATCTACTTTTAAATTATGTATATAAAATTTGCTTAGAGGGTCATATACATATCGAAACGAACCCAAACTTTTTTTATAGCAATACCCAAGTTTGACCCCATAGATATGCTCTACACCCTTCAATTAGCACAAATCCAAATTTTCATGAAATTCCTATGATTAGTTTCCAATAAATTAATTATTTTAAAATTAGCATATTTTAGCTGCTGTATCTAAATTAAGGTTCAGTACTCGATTGTTGAAATGCTAGAGAATGACTATGTCACTTCTATTAATGCATTATTTCTTGTCAATTTCAGCATCTCACTACTTAATGTGTTTCGACTATTGCCAGCCCAAATATCTCATTAAAATGAGTAAAATATATAGTTTTAAAACTATGCTTTTCCCGATATCATAGCTGGTCCCTAAAATCGTAATTTTGAAGTTTTTTAGTCATAATTCAAAAACTATTTGGAAGAAAAATTTGAAATTGAGAATTTGCATCAAGCAGGACATAATAAATATAAATCTACAAAAAAAATGGTAGGTTGCAATTCATATTTTGTTTTTTCAAATATTAATTTCATAATTCATATTATATAATTTTTAAAAAGAAAAATTCAATGTATTTATGCTCGGGATTTTTAGTATTATAATTAAACAAAAAAATTAACACATTAGGATTTTAATTTCAGGAGATATTAATAAAAATATGAAAATGTAATTTAACATTAGAAGCACTACATTTTGAATATTTATAATTCAAAAACTTATCACCCGAATGACTTGAAATTTCATTTCTAGGCATAGTTTGAACCAAATGTTTGAAATATATCGTCAAAATTGGGTGTTGCATTTGAAAAAAAACAAAGTTGTTCTGTTTTTGATTTGTAGATGGCCCCCTAAGAAAATTTTATATACATCATTTAAAAGTAGAATTTATATCCAATTGTTTGGTACCTGTAATTTTTCTATTATAATTAGTTGCAGAGCTGGTAGGGGGTGTTTACTTTTTTTTCTACGACTGTACTTGTCTTACAGTGATATTATTTTCAATTAAACTTCAATATTAGCTAAATGTGGCTCTGTATTGAAAACGTATCCAATGATTTCCCAATGGTGTTGGTTTTACGTAGGTTTTCAAGTAAAACCGTTAAGGCTGTTCTTAACTGCTCGGCTGAACAAGCGCAAAACGTTTTGACATATTTACAAATTCCTTTTTACGGGAAAGTATAAAATTGGAAAGCTTGACCATGGAAGCGATTTGGAATAGAACTTTGTTTTCCATTTTTTGATCAGTCAATTACCTATTGAGTTAGAAGCGATTTTGATCACGTGACCCGGCATTTTTCACCCCTTACTGATTGGATCTTCTTCTTTCGCTCGAAAGTTCAGTTTAAAACGTCAACTTTGACAGTGTTTTCTGAAAAATCTATATCGTTTACAAGAAAACAGTTCGATGACATTGTTTCTGAATAACAACACCTTGTAGTTTCATGCGTTTCCGAACAAAAATGAATTAAAACGTATTACAGAAAGTTGACCCTTTCCATTTGAGAACAGCCTTAAAAGTTATGGCGCTATCTATGCATCTAAATTTAAACTATATAGTATTTTAACGCTATAGTATTTTTCTTTCTTTTTTAAAATAAAAAGCTTAAAAATTCTTTACGATATTTAAAAAATAAATAAAATTTTACTAATTCTTATTAAGTATGAGCTAGTTGAAAAGGAAGTGTTACAGTTTATTTTTCATAATGATTTTAAAAGAATGATTCACTTTTTTATATCAAGCTATTATTTTTTTAATGAAAAAACCTATTTTTAATTTTAATATTTTTTAATCTATTCACTTTAACAGATTTGAACATAAAACTTAAAACAAATCTGAAATATAATAACGAAATTATTATAAAACTCACACTTATCTAAGTTATGATAAACAATAAAGGAAATTTATTTTAATATCATGTAGTAATTTCCTCTATTTGAGTTTACAGTTTATCATCATTCAACTAATTTGAAAAAGTTCATGTTTGAAGAAAATATGTTGATAATCTTGCAAAAATAAATGAATATATAAATAAATAAAAAAAAATAATATTACAATAAAAATTTTAAAATCTTGCAAAAAAGAAGCAATTATTACTTATAATACGTTCTTTAACGCATTTAATAATTTAAAAACTATTTTTTTTTCTTTTATAAAGCATGAAATTAAAAAGCTAAATATTCAAAATTATGGAAAAATTCAGAATTGTACACCCAGTTGAAAAATATTATCGTCACAAAAATACGTTCCTTACTTAACATCATGCCCTTGCTTCATAAAACGCATCTGAAATAAGTCACGATATTTGAAAACGCAACTCGTGTTCCCGTGGCATAGTGGTTCAGAGCGCTAATCTGGACGAGGACAGGCTCCTAGCTTAATCCCCGCCATAGGTAAGTGTTGTTTCGTTACTGTTATATGAATTACATGTACGCTGACCTGGATAAACGTGTCCGTAAAAATTGCAGTTGATAAAGATGTAAGTTTTTCGAAAGATATATATATATATATATATATATTGCGTGTTTGAAAAAAAAAAAACAGAAAACTTTTGGATGGTTTTTTATTTTTTTTCGTTAAAATACGGAAATAGTACTGGCGTCTGGATTGCCTGTACAATTTCCTTTTTTTTAAGGGAATTTTTTTTTTTTTTTTTACAGTGTATTAAACTGAATTATATTAAGTGTTTCTTTATTTGTTTTCAAAAAACAAACGCCTCAATTTAAAAAAAATGGTTTTACGTTAAATGTATTCACGTACAAAATTTATATAAAATATTACGACATTTAACTTTTTTAGCAGATACAAAAGCACATAATATAAATATTTTCGATAAACAGTAAAATTAATAATAATTTGAAAACATGTGCGTTAAATTGGAAATATCAAGAGTCGAATAAAACTAAGCATTTATATTATGTAAGTACTTCGCCATGTTGTTCAACGACTACTTGAATACCTTGATACATATTTTAAAATTGTAACTAACATTTTTATACAAAATATAAGGTTTACATTTAAAGTATAAAAATGTAAAAATATGAAATGTTATTCATAATAAGTGTCATAAACAGTTGAATGGCAAACGTAACTTAAATGTCGTGCCATAATTTTTTCTTCATGAATTGTAATTTATTAAATTTTCAAGTCTTTTTAACTATATTATTACATTCAGAAAAACAAAGAATTATTTTCTATAACGTTTTAATAGAAACCACATCAGACAAATACATCACGTTTTGCATTGAAAGGAATTTGTGCATATAAAAAGTTGTTGAGTCCTTTAAACAAAATAATTAGCGTAGAAGAGATAATGCTACAAAAGTTTAATACATAAATGACATTGAGAATTTTTTTATAAAAAAGATTTATTATTCTGATTCAGATAAATGCATTTAGGATTTTCTCACCAAGGGAATTTTGTGCGATAACTCTATTTGAATAAACAACAAAAGGTAAAATGAAATAAAATAACAAATCACATGATAGATATATAAGTAGGTCTTTCATAAAATATATTTTTAGCACTCAAAAAAGCTTTTTACATGGAAATAAATACTTTATCCATGACATTTTACAGTTTAATTATGAAAATAAAGTTGTTTAGGCTATAGATTTCGAATTTTATGCAATAAAATAGTAGAAACAAATCAGTTTGTGATATTTTTAATTATTTAAAAGAAGACTTTTTTTTTTTGGCTACCAGTATCATGTTAAACGAAACTAATGTATCAGATCTTTTCATTTTCATAAACACAAAAGTAGCAATGCATTTTAAATTAACTAAACATTTTTTTAACGTCTGATATATAAAATTTGAAATTAAAATATTACAATTAATCAGACAAATAAGTTAAAACTACATAAATATACAATTAAAAATGTAGACGTTTCGGGCTAAGTTTTAACACCTCATCCACCATAATATCCAACGTAAAGGGTGCGACTCGGTATTTGTTGGCGAAACTGGGCGTACTTGTGTCATTCGCCTTGCCGAGCATAAACTTGTCTATATATGAAGAAGCTTACAATCTAAACTTGTACAGCATCCATTGAATATCGATCATAGCCTATATTTCGCTGGTATCACAGTTATCAGATCAAGCTTTAATAACATTTAAAATATTGTTTTTCTCGAAGGTTGATTCACTCATAAGCAGATTTCGTCGATTAATCAAGCCTGTGCGAGTTCACCTAAATATACACACTGTAAAAAAACGACATTTCTACAATACATATACAGTACATTCACTGTGATGCAACCCATCCACTTAATCGAGTTTGTTCTGGCAAATTTACAGTGGTTTTTTTACAGTGCAGTCTTACTTTCATATAGGTTCTATGTAGTTTCTTTGATTTTAACTCTTATTAATTATTGACTGTAAACATGATATGTAGTTGTTTGATGAACTGCATATTATTGCACTGATGAGGGGCTAAAACTTAGACCGAAACGTCTGCAATTTTAATTGTATACTTATGTCTTATTAACTTGTTTGTATGATTAATTGTAACATTTTAATTTTAAGCAATAAATTTGTTAATTAGCTTCTGCCAATAAGTAATTCTAAAGAATAATAAAATAAATACATACTATGTATTATTATTTGCTTAACACGGTAACATATACTGTTATTTCAAGAATCGTTATTTTTGTCATAGTATAAAAGTTAATTGATATAAAAACATAACAAATCAGTCATTCTTCAATCATGACCGAGGAAATACTTTTCAACACATCCAGAATACATTGACGAAACTTCACTCTTTAAAAATGTTAAAGAATAAAAACAAAAAAAAAAACAAATCTAATATGTTAGAAAACTGCAGAGAACATTGGAAAATCAGATGAAAATCTCAAAATTTATTTCAGCTATTCGCGTCAAAAGTTGAAAATGTATTTAAACTATTTGCGCATCCCTGAACATTATCTATATATAGTTATAATAGAGGGCTCTGCCCACTGCAAGCTACACTTGCCAACACCCGTTCAGACACCGCAGAATCTAAAAACACGCTAATGTGATCGGTTTTAAAAAGATTAGAGAAGTTTGAATTATAACGAAAATACCTCACAGCAAAGAAAGAAATAGTGGGCCATCAGCTGGAAAAAAGATGGCAGTCAGCACTGCCATCAGCGGTAAAGTGCAATGGTGCCATTATTTAAACCCGCACAAAAGTGTCCGTGTGCAATGCAGCTGGCCCATTATTGATGGCCATCAGTAGGCCAGCATTGGTTTGACATCACATTACTTCAATCCGGCACTTTTCCTGCAGTACTAACACCTATCTTACTGCTATTCCTTTGCTTCCCCAGCACTTTCCCTTGCAAAAATTTCTTATAGAAAATATCTTATAGATATTTCTTATACAGAATTCTATAAAAAAAAAAAAAAAAAAAAAAAAAAAAAAACTCATAGAAAAGTATTATAGAATAATGTCCCGTTTTTCTATGAGCTAGTTTCACCAGCAGCTATAAAATTGCCTATAATTGAAATGTCTATAAAAGTATTTGAACTTGCAGCTGTTTCCATGTGGTCACCCTCCCAAATACTAACCGCGCTCGGGGCTGTTTGGTTTTCGTGATCGGACACGAATGATTACTTTCAGCGTATTCTACAACCGCTCGTTGTTTTTGAGCTCTCATTACACTATTTCAAGTTTATTTCTTTTGTGATTTGCGTTCCTGATCATTAAACATGTATAGAAATTATTGTATTGTATAGAAATCCTATGTAATTTATACGCTGATTGATTCTCAACTATGTAAATTACGAAAACCAAAATCCTTTGTAACTTAGTAAAACCAGATTTAAGAAGAAAAAAATGCGTTGAAATAAAGAATTTATTTATTTATTGTTTTACTTATTTATTTTGTTGGTGGCAGTGGTTCTATATTATTTACAGTTTAAAAGAAATACCTTGACAGTTTAAATTGTGTTAAAATATTCATTTCAGATTTGCGTTCAAATTCATTAATCTGCCGCGGGGTGATAAAAATAACTCTTATTTCAATATAGACTTGACAAAATATTTAAAAGCCTAATAAATTATTATTTTTTAAACTTGAAACGTAATTGTTTAAATATTTTTAACCTTCAGAATAAAATTTTTGAATAAAAATTACAATGAGCGATTTTTTTTTTAAACTTAGATGAGTTACGCCACCTAGCATAAGTATTCCCAGCAATAATACTGGAAAAGTTTGTGCACTTCTATGCATTGGACAGATAAAACAGAGGCCCATTAGAATTTTATCTCATGATTTCCAACAGCAAATTTGACTGAAGCTATCCAGCAGTGGTCATTCAGTGGTAGACCATTAGCCAGCACTTCTCCATCGCTGTCGGCACCTATCTTGCTGCTGGCCAGCAATTTCTTCTTTGCTGGGCTATAGCGATCTCCCTGTAAACGGGTTTCCATTCAATTCACTTTGATTGCGAAAATTTAAGGCAGAATCAGTTGCTGTTAAGATATCAAATGGTTGTTTTCGTGTTTGGTTAAAGAAGATCAGTTAAGCATTTGAAAAGAAGCTAAATTAGAATGAATTAAGTAAACAGAGTCTTTGCCTCCCGGTATATTTTAACAGCGTTATAAAAGGATTGACATAATACAATTTACTACAATTAGAACAATTTAGTGCTTTAACATCTTGAAGGCGGTGGTTAATTTTTGGACCACTTAATTTTAATTCTTAAATGCCACATTAGGACAAGAATATTAGAATGAATTTTTTTTTTCTTTAATTAAGTAAGTGAACAAAAGCATTTTCCTATTTCGGAATTTATTTGTAAATTCTGGTGCCATTCACTGATTTCCACATTTTACGAACAGAAGTAGTTTCCCCTGAAAGGGTTAAACGCATATTAATGTAGTTATTATTTGAAAGTTTCCTTTCTCTTTTAATATTAACGTGTAAATACAACTTTAATTTTTCCTGCTTTTAACACGTACACATTTAATAGTAATTTTAAAGTTTTTTTTTTTTTTTCTGTTTTTAATAGACACGTGTAAATAAATTTTTAATCGTTAGGAAATATTATTCTTTGCGCTGTTTCTAGAATTGAAAACAATCTCTATAATAATAGCCTGAGTCATGTGACTATTGTCAACAGTTCCGGACGGATCCCTTCGCTTTTTATATTCAAGGCGGCCATTTTGGTACTTTAATGTTAGGCAACCGCAGGTGATAAGTCACCAAATATTATTCTATCGCTATAATTTCACTTATACTATAGTAGTCCAAGTTCAAAAGGACGGCCGCACTGGTGCCCCTGGAAGCACTGTCCTTATGAGCTCCAGAATGGCTGGCTAATTTCTCCGAAACCAGGTAAGCTAGAGCTATAATACTGAACTCTTTCTTTTCGTAACCTCGAGCTGTAGATTATGGTACCTCAATTGTCGAAATCTGTTCAGTGGTTATAAAGTTTTAGGCATTTAAATTTCTTAATCTCGATCCGTATTGTTTTCAGCATTGGCCTTGACCTTCTGAATTTCGACAAACTTCCCGAGCTTAAGAAAACCTTTACCAATATATAAAATGAAACCTATTAATTTTTTATGTATATTACGTCAAGTTGATCACTTTGACATATAAAACATGTATTTTTGTTGATAATTAAGTGAACTATGTAAATTATAATAATGGATGCTGTCGAGCTTTCACTTGCCATCTTCGATGGAATGTTGAAACTGTGTTGTGTTTGCATACATTTTAAATATATTTACTGAACTCATCTTCATTTATTTTTGTCTTTTTTACGTGTAAAAATGTATAACCTTTCTTACGGTATGTGTTTTATAAAGTTTTATTCAGTAATTAACTTTTGGTGAGTGTTCGAATAGACCCCATACGTGTATTTTTTAGTTTCACTTTACTTTAGTGTGACCCATAGACATTTCATTAGCGTGTTTACATTTTTAACAAATCTCAAGAGATGTCAAACTATCTTTATTTCAACCAACAATCTACTTTTATGGGAAAATCAAACTGTCTTCCCAGCCCCGTCGCGTATCTTGTCTTGCTAGGAGGTTTTAAAGTATTTTTTTTTTTTTTGTTGTTTATAAAGTGCTCTTTTGTGAGTCGATGGTTCGCAGCTGTCCCAGGGTTACTTTGCTGTGTTTGTCGTGTGCTAGTGGCGCCATCTAGTTTGGCTATAAATTTTTAAATGCGTTGTGTTTAATGAATTTACTCTTAAATAATAATTTTATTTTTTACGGAAATGTTTAGTTTCGTTCACTTTTAATATCGAGTAGTCTTCGTCGCCTACTCATTATATGGTGTAATTTACATATTATAAATTATATGCAAATGTTTCTGTGATTATAAACTGAGTTTATGTTTTTAGGAAATTTTTTGCCGTTCTTACCCAGTCAGAAAGTTGTACATTATAATGAGTTGTATTAGTCTTTATCTGTATTTATTAAATCTTTAGCTATTTTTTCTAATAAGAGTAATGCTTCAAAATACTTAGAATGTAAATAGGATGCTACATTATGTTTATTAGTTTTTGTTTTCTTCTTTTTAATGACTGTTAATCTTTTTTCATTCCCCCTCGCCTTTTCATTCTAAAATATACATGCAAAATTCTAATGAACTTGTACAAGTACTGCTATTGCTTCTAAATTTTTTTTTCTTTTCCCCTATTATTATTTATTTATTTTTCTAATACTAGTTAAAAATATGGACAGACACGTAGTCGTTGAAGAAGCTTAAGTCTCCCCCCCCCGCCTTTTTTTTTTTTAAATTTTAATATAGGACGCTTATCATGATCTAAAATTCTCATTAGCTCTTCTAAAATCTTTTCGCAACTAAATTAACTTAAGCTCTCCCACTTTAACACAAAGGCTTTATTTTATTTATTTATTTTTTTTTAATATTTTTTTTAAACTAATTTGTTATTATTACCATTTTTTTTTTAACCTTAACCTCGCATAAACTGTCTTAAAGATCTGTAATGTCTGCTTTTAGCTTCTAAAATATTAATTTATAGCAATAATATTAATGTTAATTTTGTTCTTTTATTTATTTATTTTTTTTTAACTGTTAATATTAATTAGCATAAGCGTTTATTCTTTCTTGACATTGTTTTAATTTTTTTTAATTATTTTTATTCTTTTAGTTTGTATTGAAAGCAATTATTTGTCTCCCCCCCCCTTTTTTTTCCACCTTAACTTGTCGTTTTACTGAATAATCGCATAGTATTAACTCTGATGGTTTCATAATAACTCTCTACTTGCAGTCTACGAGAGTTTCGACTGCCACTGAGAATTCTTACCCAAAAAATTAAGAACAAATACGAAATTATTCCGACTTCTGCGCACTTGCGTGTAAGGCATTTTGAGAAGAGTGTATTTTGACTTTTGGATGGCTGCGATTTGTCGGCTGGTCTTATCTTTATCTCTCTATATATATATTTTTAAAGCCTATCCCATAGCCTAAACTTTGTAAGTAACTCTTTTCTATAAAGTTCATAGTATTGCCCCCCCCCCCCCTTCTGTTGCAGTTTTTAAAAATTGTTAAATTTTTGTTCTGCTAATAATTTTATTTTCATGCCTTTACCGGAAGTTCTTTTTTTTTTAAGGATTGGCGTATTAATTTGTATGTTTTTTTTTTTTTGTTTTTTTTTTTTTGTTTTTTTTTATTAGCCACTTTTAATGTCCATTTTTCTGCAACAGTTCCTTGAGGGACTTTTTTTTTTTTTTTTTCTCTCTCTCTTTTTGGAGTAGTCAATATTATTTTCTGGAGTCTTGAACACTCACAATAAATTAAAGTTCTATAATATCAGTTTTTTTTTAATATTTATTTATTCAATGTATTGTTATTTTTACAATCTCGTTTCAGTAAACTCGGGAAGTATTTCACAATTGAGTGTATCCCCCCCTCTCATTTCGGCATAAATTTCTGTCTTTATTTTTATTTTATTTTATTTATTTTTAATTTATTCTACAAAATTAATCTTCCCATTTTTGATTTAATTTTATCTTAGTCATTTTCGTTGATTTCGATCACCGGTTTTTGCTTTACACTTATCTATTATTCCTTTCTTTCAAAGAGATCAGTGTTGTTCTCTAGTGATGCCTGGTTGTAATTTTCTGAGAGTACTTTTTATTGATAAATTGTGATTATATAAGTAGCTGTAGTGAGAGAAAGTAAGAAGTTTGCGCTTTTAAATAAAGTAAAGAATAAAATGTTGGCAAAGGGCACTCCAAATAACTCATTAGTCGTTCAAAATTCCTATTCAGAGTCTGGAACCGACAATTCATCTAACAACGACGGAAATAAGATTGTTGATGGTACACAAGTGGAGTTATCAACAGAAAATCATAACCAACTAACGAGTTCTGAAATAACTGACGGGTTAAGTTTAGAACATTCAATGCCACTTCGTTCACAACGAATTAGAGATCTGCGAAATAATTCAAATGAGCAATCTCAAAAATCACCAAAAATAACCAAATGTTCACCATTAAAAGGCGAAGAATTGATTCCTTATGACGAACAGAAGGCATCCCAAATGACAACAGAGGTACTCATAAATCAGATGTATTGTCATTTAAAAGAACATGAAAAAGATAGTAAAGAATATGCTCAGTTATACCGAGATCATCTAAAGCAGAGAGCACATAATTGTGAAACGGAATTGGAGAAATTAAGAAAACAAAAAATCACAGAAGAGCAGCAGGACATGACGCAGCTAAAAGAAAGTGTGGATCAGATAAATGAACAATTGCAGCAGCTGAAAGCCCAGTCCCAGGCAAAAACAACAAAAGACAAACTTACCCCAATCATAAAAAACCTTAAGGAAGTAAGGCAGATATTAAACAATAAGGCTATGGAAGTAACGGCATTTAAAGCCATCATAGACAGCCAGAAAGGATACATAAATTATATGGAAAATTCAAGATCTGAAAAAGAAGCGCAAATGCTTAACGATATGCAATTCCTTTTAGAAGAACACCAAAGCAAAATTAAAAAGCATTTAGAGCAACAAACAAAGGCCATACAAGAAGCTCTACAAAAATCAGCAACCAATGTGACACAAGCTTCAGACATGCCACAACGTGATGACCAGCAGAATTTCACATTTGCTGAAATGGCGAACTTTCCACCATTGCCAAGAGACCGCCCATCAATTGTAATAAACCCGAAGAGTAATGAAGTAACACTTCCCATAATGAAAAAGATGTTAAACAATCTAAATATGCAAGACTTGCCAAAAATGGATTGTCAATCGACAAGACATAACAAAATCATAGTAACCTGTAATGACAAACAAGATATAGAAACAATAAAGAGCAAATTAGCAGAGGTGGAAGATATATCAGAACTCATGGAAATAAAGGAACAGCATCCTAAAATGGCGAGGATAATAATTTTGGTGCCCCAGAAGCCCCCCTAACACTAAAATCACATGATAAAGCTAATGGAAATAAAAAAGAAACGGATGTTGAACAACTCGACTTATACAAACAACAAATAGTTGATCCAGCACTACAACGTAGTCTAAAAAGAAAATCTGTAAACTATAAAATAATAAAAGTTCTCAAAGGACGTCAAGGACAGGCAGCCTCCCATTTAGTGCTGCAACTTGCAGAAAGAGATGCCATAATCTTGTTGTCTCAGAAAATTTGTATCGGCTTCAACAGATGTACTGTAAAACGCTACATTTCGATACAGCGCTGTTTCAATTGTCAATTAATCGGACACACATCTAGAAATTGCCCAAACGAAGAAGCGTGTGCGAACTGTGGTGGTAACCATAATGCGACAGACTGCACAACACATAAATATAACTGTGTTAACTGTAGACTCGTAGTAAATAGACATGGAGGTGATTATAGGAAGGCTGGTGTCTACACCCAACACCCAGCCTACGATCGCCAATGCGGCACTTATTTAAAGAAAAAAGTAGAGGCCTTGGCATCACTGAATCATAAAGGTAAATATTCAAGCTAATCCAGCCTAATCTACAACAGGAACTTCCGCCATTAAACTCAGTAAAATTCTTGCAAATCAACCTCAACCACTGCAAGGTTGCTAACACTGTAGCTGGGCGGCATATGGAGGAGAACTCCATAGATATCGCGCTGCTACAAGATGCCTACTGCGGTGGGGGAGGAGTTTTGCTTGGATTTCCAACCACCTGGAAGATTTTTGCCTCTAAAAAGCAATCCGCGCACTTGATAGTTCGGAATACTAGTCTGATTATAAATCATCTTTTCACGGGTGACCATTGTATTTTTATTTCCATAACCTCGGCGGAAGGTGAGTTCATTATCGGCTCAAACTATATTGCACCTTCACTTGACTTGGATAACTCACTACAAGAGTGGCAGCACCTAATTACTCAAAGAAGACCTTTTTTATGTGGTGGTGATTTTAATGCGAACTCTCCGCTCTGGGGAAGTCCCAGAGAGGACGCTAGGGGGGAGAGTTTCATTGAATTTCTCGTCACTAACAACCTCGCAATCTCTAATATTGACAACCGTAAACATACATTCATTAAAAGAAATAAATCGGGCACAATCGTGGCAAAAGGATTCCCAGACCATACTCTTGTTAATCCTATTGCACTTACTTTTATTCGTAACTGGCAAGTTGTTGATATACACACATTTTCTGATCATAAGTTCAGTGAATTTTCTCTTCAAACTACTCCTCTTTTAGTCACGCAACGCAGATACAATACAAAATTTGGAAATTATAAAAAATTTGATAAAATTCTAAAATCCAAACGAAACACACTTAATTTGACTTTGAATTCTATAACTAACACAGAAGAGCTTAATATATTTACAGAATTGCTAATAGACACAATAAAAACGGCGATACGAGCCACCTTCCGCCTTAAAAATCTTCGCAAAGCACCTGTTTTTACATTTTGGTCTCCGGAATTAAAATCAAAACGTAATTTACTAACAGCTTTGCGTAAAAAACTTAAAAATTTGAAACAGCTAAATTCACCCCCTGAAATTATCCAACAATTCAAATCATCATACAACAAACAAGCTGCCACTTACAAACGGTCTATTCTTGATGCCAAAAGCGAAGCTTGGAGGTCCTTTTGTTCGCACCAGAAGAATCCCTTTGGTGTTGCACAAAAATTCTTTTCTGGGAAGTTCTTCACTCCGGATGAAATCCTCCTAGAGCGGCCTTCGGGCTTCTCGTCGAAACGTAATAATCTCGAATTCCTTACCAAACATCTTTTTGGTGAAACAGTCTATCCTAACCATAATAATCTTGACATTAAATTTTCGAATTACTCTGATAAGCCTTTTTCTAATGCGGAACTTCGCGCCACACTTGGCAAATTCAAGGATAACAAAGCTCCTGGTGCTGACTCTATTGATTTCCGAATTCTCAAACGTTCCTTTAATATATTACCAGAGATTTTTACCCAATGGGCCAATCTCTGTCTTTCTTTCCATTATTTTCCTCTAACTTTGAGACAAGGGGAAGTAGTATATTTCCTTAAGCAAGGGAAGACTCCCTCTGAACCCAGCTCTTATCGCCCGATCTGCCTGCTTCCGGTGTTAGGTAAATTACTAGAAAAATTAATAGCTAAACGTCTTATTATTTTCCTCGAATCAAACAAGTTATTAAGTAATAGGCAATTTGGATTCAGAGAGGGCAGATCATGTGAAAAAGCTCTTTCCGAAATCTTGACTTCCTGTGCTTTTAAAATTAGTGAAGGCAAATACACTTCCCTGGTCTCTCTTGATATTCAAGGTGCTTTCGACAATGTTGAGTGGAGAGACATTCTCCTCCAACTTAGCATTCTAAATTGTCCGGGTAATATTGCTGGAGTCATTCGTTCTTATCTTTCTGAGAGAAGCATTCTTGTTAACTGGGGAGCAGGAATCTCTATCCACCCACAGAGAAAGGGTTGTCCACAAGGTTCCTGCCTGGGGCCAATTCTTTGGCTCCTCATAGCTAATATTATTCTCTCAGAATTCGAAAAACTTGGTTACTTGCTTTTTGCGTTCGCGGATGACTTCAGCTTTATTTTCTCTGGTTTTCGGCGTCTGGACTTGGAGTTGGAGGCTGCTTTTGCTCTCCCAATTTTCTGTCAGCTGCTGGAATCACTGCACCCGCAACTTTCCACTAATAAATCCCAAGCCCTAACATTTGCAAAACCTTATAAACTTAAAAGGAAACCCACCATCAGAATAAATGGCACTAGCGTCCATCATGTCTCTAACCTTAAATTGTTAGGATTGTCAATAGATGAGCACTTGAACTGGTTCTCTCATATTAATTACCTTAAAATCAAACTAGTAAAATTTTATCATAACTCAAAAAGATTAACCACTAAATCTTGGGGTATTAAAAGCCATATGCTAAAAATTTGGTACTCTACTATTGTTGAAAAAATTATCACCTATGGAGCATCTATTTGGGGGGGAAATCTTACAAAAGCAGCACTTAATAAATTAGTTTCTATACAAAGGATGTTTCTCTTGCAAATTTCTAGGGGATATAGAACCATTTCCAGTGATGCTCTCAATATCTTGACAGGTATTCCTCCCATTTCCATTACCATTAAATATGAGTTCACTAAAAGCAACATCATCCATTTGGAGAATGAAGCTATCTCACAGCAATTTTTTCCACAAATGATGATTCAGCGTAAGACTCTTGGCTGGCAGTTTCATCCGGCAGATGAGACTTCCCACCTACAAGTAAACCCGACTATAAATTCTTACTCTCCCACTCAAAATGTTATGGTCTTCACCGATGGCTCACGCACTGTTACCGGAGTAGGTGCAGCTTTCTGCGCTACGAAAGGGAGTGAAGTGACTCATCGTTGGTCTTGCAGGCTGGATAACAATAATTCCATTTTCCAAGCTGAACTCTTTGCCATCTTTAAACCTTTAGAGTGGATTTCTCAACAAAACCAAAATTTTTTAATTCCAGTTTTTAGCGATAGTCTTTCAAGCCTGCAGGCTATCTGTTCGTTTGGCTCAACAAATCCCCAGGTTACTGAGATTAAATCACTTCTCAAAAATCTTCTCTGGAAAACCTATTTAAGCCACGTTTCAGCCCATAAGGGTATCCTGGGAAATGAAACGGCAGATATGTTGGCAAAGGAGGCAACTGCTAAACCATCAGTTGATTTTTCACTTCCAGTACCGCACTCACACATCAAAAGACATCTACGCGCTCATTTTATGAAAAAATGGCAGGATTACTGGGACTACTCAGATAAGGGTAGATATACCTATGATCTTGTCCCAGTGGTAACTTTGGATCTTCTGCTGCTCACTCCATCCACCACAGCTTTCCTTACCGGTCATGGTCCTTTTGGAGCATACCTCTTCAAGTTCAAAAGAGCCCTTTCTCCTATATGTGAGTGCGGTGATGATGCTGTTGCCTCTCATTATTTCTATAATTGTCCTTTAACAGCTCGCTGGCATATCCGCCGTCCTCCTGTTCTTCCAGTTGGTTGGTTAGCAAATATTTTATCGCGCCCGATTTTGCTCTCAAAGCTTAAAAACATCTTCAACTTCTTATGTAACCTTTCAGTTTTACTCCATCACTGAGACAGAGACTTTGATTCTCCCTTATTCAGTACCCAATGTTGTTTCGCAGCAACTTGTATAATATTGTCTAACTTTGTATAACACTGCATTATTTAATGTCCTTATGTTTGTTTCACAAAGCTTACTAATGTAACATTTTTTTTTTTTTTTTTAATCTTATATATACCACTCCGCCCTCTGTCGCGCGTATTGGCGGGCTCAGCCTCGGCTGAAATTTGTAACCTTTTTTTTTTTTTTTTTTTTTTTTTTTTTTTTTTTTTTTTAGACCTCAATAAAGGGGACCGGGAGGGACAATCTATGCTCTACAGACTCACTTCCTAGTCTGAGCAGTCTCTCTCGGGCAGTAAAAGTAAAATAGTCCAAGTTATGTAACTGCCATACACAATTACGGGCTGATCCCTTCGCTTTTCATAAGAAAGGTTTCCATTTTGATTAAAGAATCAAATTTATTTTTTCGAATAAATCTACATAAAAGTTGCCTAAAAACCACGGTCACAAAGAATTATTGGTACTTTTACATTAGCCGGGTGCAAATCTCGCCAATAGCTTTTTTTGACTCACCAGTTACCATTTTTCTTTTTTCTTTTCTTTTTTTTTTTTTTTCGAGTGGTAAATTAAAACGGTGCTACTTGGTTATCCCATCGACCAAAATATGTCGCCAAAATACCAATAAAAAAATAAAAGTTTAATTAATAACTATAGAACAAAACAATTTATAACATTTTTTTTGTAAATAAAAAGAAAATAAATTCATATAAATATTCATTAATAAATAAGCAACAATTGCCGGGTTACCATGTCAGGCAAACATACATTTAGCATACATTTAAGGGAGGTCAAACTGGTCGCCAAATTAGTTTAAAATAATAACCTTTTCTAAAATATGAATAATGGTTAATAAATATGGCTAATAAAATAAAGGTTTTGCGATTTATATAATTTGGCGAAATTGGTCGACGGCATAACTAAGTAGTACCATTAAAACATTGCTTTGAATTTGAAATTAAATGTCATGATTTGTTGCATTATTTAATCGGGTTTGGCGCGATTTTTTAAAGACAATTTGGCGAAAACCTCGTTTTCGACTACCAGTTACATATGTATTTTTAAATTATTTTCTATTATTTTAAAAATGATATAACAGTAAATAAATAAAAAAATTATTAATAACTATAGAACAAATAATTTATAAGATTTTTTTAATAAAAAGAAAATAAATGTAAATAAACATTTATTAATAAATAAGCAACAATAGCCGGGTGACCATGTCAGGTAAAATAACGCCATTTTGGAGCCAATTAGGTACACCGGTGCGTATATGACATCTGCGCCTAATATTTTTCTTTTCGTTTCGTTTAAAAAAAAAGAAAGAAGCGAAAGTCATTAATTTGAAATGTTTCCGTTTTAAATGAAAGTTTTGTATTAAGTAAAATGATAACTAAATAATAAAAAAAAGCATTGTTCTTTGCATAGATTTAAGAACGGCCAAACTGGTCGCCAAATTAATTTAAAATAATAACCTTTTCTAAAATATAATATATATATATATATATATATATATATATATATATATATATATATATATATATATATATATATATATATGTTATGATTGAAATTTGAGTTACCATCACTAGAAAAAAGTATTTAAAATTAGAAAAAAAAATAATATTTCGAAAACTAATTCGAATTTAAAAATTCTAATACCAGTTTTGAGATTTGCGGATCAATACGGATTTTTGGTGGATTTACGGATTTTTTTTTTCAGCGTTTTATATTTTGTACAATTTTTTTAAAACGCCTCATATGTAACGCCTAAAATGTAATTCACGGAGGAAACGAATAACACATCTGAAAAAGTACTTTAAAAATAACCTTCCACAGACAGTTCATTGATAGTTCATATTAAATTATTTATATGCTACAAACATATCTTATTACACTAAATGTTGGTTACCTAGAAAATGCAAAACTTGCATAAAAACCTACTATCAACAAGGCTAACGAAATAAGTGCAGAAAGCCGAGTGATTTTGTTTCCATTTATATAAATTAGTTTAGTTATTTCCGTAATTTAAGACAATGCAACGCCATGTACTTGATATGCTAGGAAAAAGAGAAGCATAATAAATACAATCCTCTTCTTCATATATTAATCTTCGCCAAAAGTAACTTTAATGGTTGTTAATTTAACACTGTTATTGAATTTAAATAGCATTCAATTCAATTTAGTACATCGTGTTTAAACGTGAGTTTGAAAACATCAGGTAAATTATAGATTACTAATATTTTATTCAATATTTTATAGAGGATCATGATGAAGTAAATTTCAGTTGTGTTTATATTTTTATCTTCTATATTCTTATAATTTTAAGATTATCACCATGAATCTCATTTTACAAGATATTTTCTAATAATAATTTTTTAATGAGTTTATTTCCTTGCGAATTTGTATCTCGATTTCAAATTTAAGACATACATTCGGAAATAATAAAACTGCTGCACATTATTTGAAGAAAAATTTTAATGAAGATGATTTATATTTATGAAAGTTTTAAAAAAATATTAATTGAAATCATGTATCATTTTTCGCCTATTACGCATTTTTCCTATATTATTTTTTTGTCACAACACTTCTTGTCTTTTTAAGGGTTACAAGAATATGAGAAATTTATGACTTCAATAAATCTCTTATTTGTCAATTTAGCACAACCTGTATAAGCAAAATTGTATTCGAAGCTGCCTGAGGAAATTTTGTTACGAAAAGCACTTATCCAGAAGTTTACTACTCAGTAATACGAGTGTGGCTCGATAATTATTGTCACGAAGAGTGTATACAGTAGTTGTACTACAATGGTTGATGTGGAATATTGAAGGCTACAGTCATTCAGGTAACTTTGAACCGTGGGGTGTAACTTTGCACCACCTCCTAATTTTCGATATTTTTTACTCCAAAAAACTAAATAAGCTCCAGATCTGTGCTATGTTGGCAAGGTTCTAAAATGGGATTTCTACTCTTTATTTTAGAAAATAAATTATCAACATTCTGCGCAATTAATTGCATCATCTAACTATTTTTGTGAAGTAGCATTTTCAAGTTAATTTTGAATTCTGTTTTGAAGTTGTTGTAAATCAATTAAATTTTCATATTATTATTCACATATTATTATCTAAATGCTGTAAATGTTTTAATATTTTGTGATTATATATTTATTAATAGTTAATAAAATGTATTTTAAGAAGTCACTAACATTTCACCACATTTTCAGGGTGACTTTGAGCCGACTCAAAGTTATACTGATGTTTATAATTTACTAATTATAGGTGCTACTGCCAAAAAATTCCCATATCTGCACGTATATTTTATATAAATGCCGAAAGTTTGCATTAGATATAACATGTAAATATTTTTACAAATATGTGTAAAATACATAAAATCCATTTAAAAGGCGTTATTAGGGGAGGAGCTATTCAAATTTGACATTTCATAGATTCGACATTTTTTATTCTTGTTTGAATAATACCAGTACAGTATGTATTACTGTAACTATGGATGTATTATTGAGTTAAAACATTGAAAATTGTTTTTTACTGCATTTTTATGTTTTATATGAACAATAAACAGTTTTTTTATCTCTAAACATTCATGGTTCTCTTCTTCCACTTTTCTTATGCCTCTTGTTTGTTGTAATATCATAAATGATACAAATATTGTGATGTTGGGAAATGTAAATTCGGAGTCTTTACATATCTGAAAACATTTTTTGGGGTTCAAAGTTGTTCTAACTATAAAACTTTTTTTTATAATTAATTATTTTAGATAATATTTATCATATGGTGCAAAGTTACTCTAAATGGCTGGGTAACTTTGAACCAGCTTAAAAATTCATTTTTTATTGCTTTTTTCATTATTATTCCTTAATTTTTGATAGTCATACAATAGTTTAGAATCTTTTCTTCCCTTTTATGCCCCTAGTTGCAACAATATTCTTAAAATAAGAGAGTGGCATATGAAAATAGAGAAAATGCGAATCAAAGTTACCCTGAATGACTGTAATGTTTTAGATGCCTACTTTCTAAGTTTCATAACTATAGCTGCTATATTAAGTTATTTATTTTCGTTTTTCATGTAACAAGGTCACACCTAGCTTGAAAAGGGGAGTTAGGGAGTGACAGTGAATGAGACATTGCTACTGCCGTTTGGACTCGGGATCATAATGATGTAGCCACGTCTCATCCACTGTCACAAATCTATTACAGAACTGCATCAGTTCTGGCCAAATGAACTTCAAACCAGCTTTCCCCCCCACCACCCATTTTCGAGCTAGGTGTTAAATCTTACACATAAAACGTAAAAAAACCATGTTAATATACCATCTACGGTTCTGAAATTGAGCATATAGGCATCTAAGGCACTAGGCTTAAATATTCCACATCAACCATCGCAGTACAAATATTTTATACACACTCGGGACAATAATTAGTGAACCACCCTCGTAGTTCAATTAACTTAAAACCTTTGCATCTTTCCGAGAGCCTATTTTCAAATCTATTCTACCCATTTTTTATTAATAAGATCGTTATTATCCTCTTCCAGTACGAAGCTCACTGCATTGTGCTTCGTCAGATTTCGTCTTAGGCTGGTTTTCAATTCTGAATTTCGCAGTTTCTGCCTAGTGTACGTATTTTGCCTCTGAAAAGAATTTTTAAGAATTGTGCTTTAACAGGTGTTTATCGAATTCTACATAAATTTACAATAAAGCTAGATTTTTAAATATAGAATTTCATTTTTTGTAAAAGTCCACTGTTTAAAAAAATAATCGCTGATTTTTTGTGAAAAATGAAATGCATGTATTTTTAAAAAGAATGCGTTCGTCCCTACTTAAAGGGTGTAATGGTTTCGTACGGTTATATTAAAATAATAAACCATTCAAATAGTGTATCATAATTGTGTTACCTTTATTTCCAATAAAGGTGTGCATCAAAACACCGATTGTATATTCGGGCTTGTAAAGGATCAATGGATTTTCTTTTTTTGTTAGTAATTTGCTGAAGAAGCACTATGGAGATTAGTGGAAAGAAAATGAAGCTTCGTTTTGTACAAAAGCGTTATTGATGAGACAACTACTAATAACAGAGAAGATGAACCAACTTATGAACCAAAAACAGAAGTAAATTATGTTAATGTTTAAAGAAGTAAGAGGTATTTTTTTTTCTATGTTCCACTAGTTTAGGGACAAAGAACAATTTGAACCATGTCTAATAGTAAAATTTTTGCATAAATTATTTTTAGTAATTTTTTTGTGTTTTGATTTTTGTTGTTTATTCCAATCGAAAATAAAATAATGAAAACTAATTTTCAGATTTTTTTTTTTTTTTTTTTTTTTTTTTTTTTTTTTTTGTTCTTGTCATTTTAAATCCATAACAATTTGGTTTATAACTAACATTACCCATAAAAGTTTGCTGCAAAACTCGCATTTTCCATAGTTAAATTTAATTTCTAGTTTTACCAGAATTGTTACAGGTTTAGGACCCTGCGCAAGTAGTTGTTATGGTAACAAATATTTCCAAAAATTGTACCAAAATATCATGTTTATCAATAATAATCAGTTTTTTGCATTTTTCTAAAAATTCGTTTAATTTTCTATCAACACCCTTTATTTATCAATATTTTGACGGAAATTAATTTTAATAAAGTTTATAATATTCAAATTTAAAATTACAGCTCACTCCGCTTAGTAGATTTTGAGTTATGTTTCAAAAACTTCTCGCATTTTAATATGTTGTTCAAAAATTACAAATGCATTTAACATAATGAGTTCTGAAATTTAAAATTTCAGAATTCCTAAATTAGATGCCTGAATGTCTTTGTGTGTGGTATAGTAAAGACAAATTTACCGAAAAAGCCAAATATGATATCAAATTCAGGTGTGTGTATAATTTCATGATTCAGAACTATTTCTATTTGTGGATCCGATTCCCTACCCTTAATTTATTTAACGGGCACAAAATGGCCCATTTTTTTAAGACAAAATTTCCAGTGCAGATGCAATTTCAGTTTTTAACACACAGGCTATCAAAGCCTGTGTGCTAATGTGGCCGCAGGTGCCGTATGTACATAGGTATATATGTACGTATGTGTATGTACGTAACATTATAACTCTTGGTAGAAACATCCGATTTGCATCAAATTTTGTATATAGGTACAGTCTGCTAAGACGCTTCCGGGATTAGTTTTGTAAGTTCATTCGTTAAGTATAAAAGGCGAAAACGTTTGGCTAATCCCGCCTTGATTTAGATAAATGGGTTTTTCATGCAGAATTATCGCTTCAGATTTGGTACATTCGTTTATTCTTATAAGGCGCTTTCCTGATTACATTTGGAGGTTCGCTGGTTAAGTGTAAAGGGGTCTAAGCCCTCCTTAATTTAGATAAGTGTGTTTTTCACGCAGAATTATCCGATTTGCTTCAAATTTGGTGTACTGGTATATTCTGATAAGTCGCTTCTCTGATAAGATTTGGAGGTTCATTGGTTAAGTATAAAGGAGGTAAATAAGGGAGTTAATGCCCCCTTAGTTTAGCTAAATGTGTTTTTTGTCGATTTCTTTATTTTTCGAGGGGCATTATTCTTTGAAATAAGATTATAATACAGAATTAGTATTAATAGCCTGTAAGCTCGATGCTACCAGTTTCAGTTTGACTCGACACTTCTATTTTTACTTTTTCTGTGAGAACTTTCGGAGTACAATATATTCCTTTTTTTTTTTTTTTTTTTTTTTTTTTGCTTGGCTGACCGTACATTCTGCGTAAGATTAAAAGCTGTCATTTTCTTAACTATGACCAAACATTTAACAAAAAAATTTACAATTATTTTTCGTATATAAATTGGCTTTGAAAACCGAAACCTTGATATGAAAAGCTTTATTTTATTCCATATAAACTACATTTATATAAATAATGTGAAATACAGTGAAACCTGTCTGTAAGGGCCACCTGCCATTCCATTGAAAATTGGCCATTAAGAGGGGTTGTGTCCCTTGAATAGGGTTGACAAAAAATCCCAATTAAAATTAGGAAATCGAAACCTATATAGGTGAAAAAACTGTTTATTAAAATTTTCAAACAGAAAAAGCTTTTCTACTGAAGTTTGTTTACTTTTCATAATTTTTTTCCCCGACAATTTTGGTTTCTAATGATTCTTTTAATTTGTGGAACAAATTACATAATTTGAATCATTTATTAATGCCTTAGAATGACATACTAATTTATTTATATCTGTTAGCATTTCCTGACAGGTGTAAAATTTATGCTTCAACATGAGTTCATATGGGGATAAATGTGGAATCTGTTTTCTAGATAACATATTATCCTTTGTGTGCCCACAACAAAGGGTCAAGTTTCCCCTCCAACCCAACCCCTGGAGTTTGAAAGGTCAAACAAAGTGTGAGGAACACCTTATTGTCAAACTTGTGGAAAAGTTTGTGGTCCTTCATTGTGTTACTAAATCCTTCATATCTCTTCCTGCCTTCTTTGTTTCAAGTGCAGTTGTTTGCTCAACTCTAATCTTTTGGTTCAGGAATTGAATAATTTAGAGTTTAAAGCACATGGGAAAAAATTGCCCTTTATGAGGGGTAGGTACGGCTCCTAGTGGGAGTAAATTTAACATTATGTCTATGGGGAAAATTTTCATTCCTAAAAATATTGGCCTTAATAGAGGTGGACCTTGAATACTGGTGCCTTTAAAAGAAGTTTCACTATATTTAGTGTACTGGATTGTAGTTAATTTCGGCTTTCAATCTTCTGCTTTCGATGTTTCTGTCATCTAAAATTCTTAGAATATGATAAGCTGGTTAACATTTTTGCTAGTGTAACAAAAGAAAAATGTTTTACATCCAACCATTAGGCATGTATTGTTACCCTAATTATAATATATATGATGTTACTTTTTTTAGTAGCGTTTTAATGGTATTCGGTAATCCATATAGCTAAGGATTTAAGCTGTTTACTAATGTATTGGGTTTTATTATGTTGCACATAGGACCGAATCTCCGCCGGACTTTTAAAAATTCTGGATTTTTGAAGGAATATCAAAAGTAATGCTATATTCTTACTGATGTTTTTAGCTATAATTTAATTCATTATTAAGTGATAATTGAGTAAGAAAAGTGAAAATTAAATTTAAAAAAATTACTTTAATTGATATTTTCTATGTTACAGAAAACAAATCTAATAAACAATGAAATTATTTCTTCTCTCTTGTAATTTCGGAAACATCGATATCGATTTTTTTTTTTTTTTTGCTTGAATTTCTTTGACCTTTCTTCAGCAAGTTTTTTTTTTTTTTTTTTTTTTTTTTTTTTTTTGCATTTTATACAAATGAAGAATGTCTATTTCGGAAATACAGTCATATTTCTCTAAAGCATATATTAATTCTACAGTCAAATTTATACATTTTTCTAGTGACGCCTTTTCTTCTGCTGGTTGATCATCCTCGTCTTCTGAGCTGCTACTAGCATTATCGACGGATCTATTTAGCTCAGCGTCAGCAATCTCGCTACCCGATAAATTGTTCTTTGTTAATGCATTTCCGTAAAGCTAATAACCATATTAACAAACAATTTTAGACCAATGAGTTTCGTATTGACTATATCTCAGATATATCTTGTTCATTATTTATAACTTTGACATGAAAATTTACCTAAAAATTAGGTTGTTGATGTATAGAAAACACTGCATCAGTATAAAACGAGAAATATTCCGCTACTCCATTACCACTATTTTCATAAATTATTTTTCTTATTTTATTGAAATTATTTGAGACGAAAGATATAATGACATATTATTGAGATGGAATGTGAACAAAATAATCAATATAACTAATAGTGGATTACTATTGAGGGGTTTTTTGTGAAGAATTTTGTAAACAATGCTCAGCATATAAAACATACAATTGTCTAGAATTAATTTAATGCTCGTTATGTGTAATTTGCTAAATTAAGGGGCGAATAATAATTTAAGAAAAGAGAATTATTATTTGTATCAGACTTTTTTATACAACTAATAATGTAAAATATATATATATACATTTTAAGTATGTGTTTTATATTATTTATATATATAAAGAATAGTCAAAAAGTTCACTGAATTTTGTTGTAACTCTTACTCCAATTTAATTTATTTAATTATTTACTACCACCGTTTGTTTTTTTTTTACTGCCCGTTGGTGCCATGTTGAAATTCGAGCAAAGGACGAACATAAAGTTCATGTTGGGAAATCTGCTTCAGAGACTTTGTTAGCTTTACAAACTGTTTACGGAGGCGATTCTTTAAAGAAATCAGCCGTTTACGAGTGTTTTTTAAAATTTCAAGTTGGACATTTCAAGGAGAGAGCCGAAGTAGTAGACCTTCAATCTCCAAAGATGAAAGAGTGGTCGTGCAAGTGAAACAGTTTATCAGATCAGACCAAAGATTGATCATCGACAAATTATCACAAGAAGTGGAGATCTCTCATGAATCCATTCCCGCAATCCTGTCAGTTGAATTGAAAATGAAACGTGTCAATGCAAAGTTTGTCCCACACCTGCTGAACACAAATGCTACTGATGAAATGGAAATTCTGAAGTTGGCTGCGACCTAATGTTTTGAAAAATATTCAGAGTAGCCAATGTTGCTTGAGATAATCGTTACTGGTGACGACACTTGAGTGAACGCTTACGCCCCGGAGATAAACATGGTCATCAGATTATGTTTTTCAAAGAAAAAGGTGTGCTGCACAAGAAATTTGTACTAGCTTGGCAAACTGTTAACGCCCTTTGTAAGTGCAACTTTTTAAAATAATGAGGGAGACATTCCGGAGTAAATATCCTGCCAAATAGAAAGGGGGATGGTCACTGCATCACTACATTTTTCGCTCCAACAAACCGATTGTTGTACAGACGTGGCAAGCAGAAAAGAACATTCCACTCCTCCGCCAGTCTCCCAACTCATCGGATTTAGCACCATCGATTTCTGGCATTTTCCCAAGATCAAAATGGGCCCCAAAGGTAACCCTTTTGACACCGTAGAAGACATCGTATTCAACACGATGGCTAAACTTGGTAAATACCAAAATAGTACTTTAGTCGTTGTTTCCAGCAAGGTCAGGTACCTTGGAACACGTTTGTGTAATCTGACGGAGCCTACCTTTAAGGCAATTATGTAAATGTGTACTTATATTGTGGTAATAAAGTGTAACAATAAAATTCCGGGAACTTTGTGATTGCCACTCGTAAATACCTATACTATATTATATACCAAATTAAAAACATTAACATTACAAACCAAAAATCCATATGCATTTCTGACGAATGTTATATGTTATACACTATTAATATTTGATACTAACTTTTATGGTGAATGCAAAGAATGAAATTATAAATTAGTTCTATCGTTCTAGATTCTCAAAAAATATTTTAAAGCTTATAAAATAAAAGATAATCATGCTAATTTACCAGTTTTATACTTTAATCGTTTCAAATTATATTTACTAATGGATATTTCTGTTCAAGTAAGAATATATGTCCTTAATGATTCGTTATTCATATCTGAGATTCTGAAAACATAAAAACGTATAATTTATTTTTAGAGAAGTTTTTTTGTTATTGTTTGTTAATTATAGCTATAAAAATTTCCAGAAGTTAACAAAATTTTATAATCTTTACCTTTCAATTCCTTTCATAAAATGTTTTATTTCAGAAAATATCCTCAACAGATTAGAGGTTACAGATAACTTTAAAAATGTAAAATAATTATTGTTTTATAATATTTTTTAAGTAATGTGGTGACATTATAATTAAACACAGGCATTTTGTAAATCGTTGTACTAGTTTTCATTATTATTTTCTTAAATATTTATGCGGTATTGCAGTGAATTCTACTACTAAATTTAAAAAGTAGAATTTAAATACCATCAACTAGGGTAACTTTGGCCCAAGAGAGGAAAACTATTAAATCTGGTATATTTTGTACATCGCTTGAAACATTTTAGTCTCAAAATATAGGCCGTAACATTAGCTTGTGGCTGGCATCTCAGTGTATGTAATCAAATAATTTTCATCAGTTGACTAGTGTTGACAGTTGACAAGTGTTGACTAGTGTGACAGTTTGGCTAGTGACAGCACTAACCAAACAAAAACGTGTGAAGACGGTGAGGATTTAGCTCTTACAAATTTTGTCTGCCATGCTGTAAATTAATTCATTTGGATCTTGGTAAGATGGTGTTATTATAATCTCATTAGGAGACATCAAGGCCTAATGTAGGATTATGCGTTGTCTTCTCTAAGATAAAAAAAAGAGAAAAGCGTTTTTCTAAGTTGGGTTAACTTTGGCCGAACATTTGAGGTTACATTGGCCAAATCAATTATCATTTAAAATTTTGTACATACTTCCTGCCAATGCATAAAAAATGTCATATTTAAAGAGGAGCTTTTTCTTATTTTGATGAATTTAAACATTGATGTTTTTGTGGTAATGTTTTTGTTTATTTTTGTATACTTATGAATAGATATCTGTGCTTGTACAAACATCAATTTTGCTGAAAATTCATCTAGTGTATTAATTCCAACTCAACCAATCAAGAAAGCTATTGACAAAGATGAGTACGTTGTAAATTTTATACTTGTGCTGCTTAATCGCAATATCTATCCCGGATGGATTACTTTTAAATCAAAGGAGGGTTGTGTTTTTCATTGTTTGGAAAATAAGTTAAAGTTCTGGTGTTGGCCACGAATGTATGAATGGGACGATATTGATGCAAAAATTAATCCACCTAAACTTCTGTCTAAGATAAGCCAGTATTCAGCCCCAGACCTGGACAATCCACATTAAGCAATATTTATGAGTTTTGTAATATTTCTTTAATTAAAGTATATGCCAATTTACTATGTTTTTACATATTTGCACTTCTTACCCTTTGTCCTCCGTCTTTTTTAATAGCGTAACATTGCTCCACATCATTTTTTAGGCCCTATTTACATTTGATTTAACACATTGGCCAATGTTACCCCATTTCAAGGTAACATCCGCCCAAAACATTCAAAAACAATTTTTGGTTAAAAAAAAAAAAAAAAAAAAATTTCTATGTCGACAAATTTATGATAACGGTGTGGTTCCATATGTTCTTAGTAAACAAAAAAATAACATGATTTTCATTTTTAAATTAAAATAAAAAAATGGAGATGCTGAAGATGCCATGAAAGAAAGAAATTTGGGCCAAAGTTATCGCATTTGACTTTACCATTTTCGGGGGGTAAACGGCCAAATGTAGTAATAATATGGAATTATGTTCATAAGATACCGCTTTTTCGGTTTTATAGCTGTGTTTCTTCTATCTATTTTTTTTAAATAAGAAGTGTTAATAAATCTATTGCTAATAAAACAGAATAAAAGAGGTTTCATATCACTGATTAGAGATCTATTTTTACATTATTAGCTATCTAATAATAAAATTTCTCATTTTATCTATTCCCTAATTACACAATGTAACGGATTGTTCTAATATTGAACTATAAATATAAAATGTGCACTGGGTAACCTTATAGTTTTTTTGGTATTTTTTTATGATAAGCGTAATTACGCTTAATTTTCTTTGCTTATTTAATTTCTACCATTTTAAAGATAAAGTCGTATTTAAACATGTTTTAATAAAATTAATTTTTTTTACAGAAAAAAATTAAAATGTAAATTTTTTATTAAATATACTACCCGCTTAGAAGTCCATTTTGAAAGATTTTCAAAAATTTAAAAATTATATGAAAACTACTATAGGCATGCTAAATATAAAGATATTATCAACATAGATGATCACAATGTTTTTGTGAAATAAATAAATTAATGTCATGGATTTCATAATACTTCCTTTAAATGCCGTTCTAACTAAATCATTTGCAATAAAATATGATTATATTGAAAGTAAATCACTTTATTCTTTTTCAATTTAAATATCATATCAAATCTACAAATATGAACCGCCTCGTACAATAAAGATTTATTATTAATTAGCAGCCTTCCTTTCCTATCTGCTTCTGTTTTTTGTAGACGTTGTTTTCCTGTTTGCTTTTTTTTTTTTTTACTTTTCATAATATCCTTGTGCTTAAAATTAAGTAAAGTAAAGAATAAAAATAAAGCACAATTATTTTAAAATCTCCAGAAATAATTAATAATATTATTTACAAAGAATCACTATTTTCAATATTATAAATATAATACGAAACTGTAATTCTTTACTGAAATAAAAAGGTTTTTTGACTATTATCAAATTCTACAAAAAGACAAATACCTGTAAATACATAGGTAAAGAACATAATATAAAAGTTTAATAGGATTCTAAACATCTTATGTTATAAATAACATAGTTTTATTCTAAAAACTCACAGCTTATTTTAAATAGAAATCTTACAGGATTATAATTTTACTTTATTATATATGTTTATATTTTATATTACATGAAATAAATAAATTTAAAGAACATTTTTAAGCTAGTAATATAATTTGAAATAAATCCAATCAACTGTATGTGTATTAATATCAACTCGCTCGTCGTCTTATGATATGTAGTTGATGTCCATGTAGTTGAAAATATCGGCTTTGTAACAGACTAATCCTGAAAATTGTACTCTAATAAACATATGGTTTAAAAAGTACTTATGAGAATACCTAACGAACACACTAAAAGAGATATTTTATTTTTAATTATATACTCTAAATTGTTGTAGTAGCCATGGAGTTGGTGTTATAAAACCTTAACATTACCCTTTTAATTAGTAAAAAATGCTTTGTCTAAATATAACATCAGCTATACATCCAGTTGTTGAAACAACAGCAATGTGTTACCAATCTTCTTCAACTAAACATCTTAGAGATGCTAATGTGATGCCACCTACAGTATTTTTATGTTGATTAAAATATAGACGTGCAGTGGATACAACACCCTGGTGACAGATGTTCAGACATAAATTTTACATTTAAAAAACTGACGAACAAAAAAAAATTGTTTCACTTTTTATAATAAGGTCACTATCTCCTATGCAAAGTAAAAAGACAAAATATGTAAATTAAGGCTAAATGTTGAAAACAATATATTTTATTTATGAACCTGGGAACTTAAAGTCCATGGGGTTGATATTTACATATTTCAAAATTAAATTTTAAAATAATGAGCAATTAAAATAGTGATTGTATACTTGGGATGTATACCTCTAATAATGTGACTGCTACTGCATGCAAAAATACTACAAAATGTTACAAAAAATTACATTTTTGCATGAAATGAACTCTGGTTACAAAAATTGTCCTAGTTTACCAGAATAATCCTTAGAAGCAAAACAATATTCTAACGATACAGGTTTTGTTGCCATTATTTTGTAAATGTGTAAATGGTATAAATCTGGTCCAAATGTTAAATTGAAAAATTTTACTACTTTTGTACGGTTATGGAGAAACAAATATTTTGAAATTTCTATGATATTCTAAAGCCAATATTGGATTTTAATTGCCATTATTTATAACTTTAATTGAATATCACTTGAATAGTAGCACATAATTCCACGTACACTTTGCGGTCAAAATCAGCACAAACATTCTGTTTTTGATAATTAGTTGAAAATCTACAGGAATATTTGACTATATTATATGAGACATCGGAAATAAATAGAAAATATTAATGCTGATAATTTTCAGCATTGCTTTGATAGCAATGTCAATAAGAGGACCAACAAAAGATTGAATAAAAGCTAAATTTTGAGACCATCATGCAAAATAAAATGCTCAAAATCCTCTATGTATTTTGTACAGCAATTATGTTCATTTGCATAAGTATAGCAAACATATTATTGGTGATATGAAAGACATATGATTTTAAAATATAAAGAAATTCCTTAAATTTTTATGTTAATATACTGCAAGTTTTTAAACCAAATTTTAAGCTAATTTCAAGAAAATTGACAAAGTACAGTAGAAACAATAAACAGTAATATAAATAATTTCAATGTAAAATATCAATATTTACAGAATATATATATTGAAGATGAAATAGGAGAATTTGTATGAAATAATTTTAAACGCGCATGCACAAGATTGAATAGACTCCTTTTGCTAAATTTTGTAGTCAACTATATAGGGCAATTCACTGAAACAGGGGCAGTATAATATTGGGAAAATGCATAAATATATCGACGATATCATGAACTAAATTTTAATTGCTTTCTTAAAGCAGCTGGATCTCTTTTTCAAAACTGAATGATTTTTTATTAACTGACTTCAGAAAAAGGAATTATTATATAACACAAATTCATGCATATCATCGTAATGTATGCTTTGATTTTGAAGATTTCTTTGTTTAATGGATTACTTCTTATTATCATTTCAAGAAAAAGCATATATTATTTTTAAATAAAGGGAAAAGGGAAATTTGTGAAAAACATCTTGTCAGTCATGATACTTCGAAAAAGCAACTGAAATTCAGGTCAGTATATTATAAAATTTTGGACCCTTAATTTTGGATTTAAAATTTGGAACAAAGTGACCCTTGTTAAATTTCTCAGAACTTTGTGGTACATTGTGGGATATAGTGGAATCAGCTAATTATAAAAATCCAAGTAAGCTTTATTTTTAACATCACATACTCGAGCAGCCTTCAAATATAAATAAAACTATCACGAATTTATGTAGTTTTAAAGAAATGTCAGCAGTAAAAATCTACGTAGTCAGTTCCTTTATAAATATCAACATTGAATCCTTTGAGCTTACGTATTCAATAGTTCACTCGTGAGATCATATCTTTGATTAAATAACAAGTATTCACTATTTCAGCGGATTTCTAAAATTCTTTCTAATCCCTAGTTAGAAATGGACAGTTCAGATGACGTACAAAAATACTTCTAATTCATCGTAGAATCGTGAAGAAATTATGAGACGATCGTCTTACCAATTCACGGTGTCAGGTTGACTGGTCCCGGTGAGCGACACACATACAGACCCTTTCCGGCCTTTCGAACTACGTCTGGATGTCGTGAGCCTGTTCTCTCTGTTACCTTGAAGATATAAGGTACCCCCTATCCCTTCAACTGATACTGGACCTGACCAATCTTACCTCCTAGCTGTTCTGCATCAGTACTCCTGAGACTCTTCGCATTAGATCCTTTGTCGAGCCCTGGTAGTCCTAGAGCCCTTGTCGCTAAGGAGCAGGCCTCCGGCGTACACACCATCGTGGCGTTGGGTCCTGAATCATGATCCTCAAGTTCCCTTTCTTTTATCAATGGACTTCTCCAGCATCAACTCATCGCTGTCTGTCGCAAAGGGGTTTTGTGCTCTAGCGGCATGTTAATTATGTGTTCATGAACTTTTTTGTGTGTCTGAGGACTGGAAGTGTTTGTAATAAATTAACGCATTCTGGTGAACTTACCAGATGGAGCAAATATGATCTACACCGGATTCTAGAAATTTGGTTATCTTGCTCTAATTAGGCATAAACAAATCTCTATCGGTCGATTCCCTCTTCCGAAACCTCTCTACCCTTCAGACAGCATATAGCTTCCTGCGGGCGTCGAAAAATGGGGTTTCTGGGGGATCTGGATTCACTTTTTCGGTTCTTTCCATGCTAACACTGGGCACCTATGGTCATCTCGAGTCCACGGGACCTTCAATGAGTATTTCTTCGTGTTCATCAAATAAGACGTACGATAGCAAATTCCGTAAAGGTCCTAATTCTCTTTCAGTATCTTCAACTTCATAAAACTAGAAGAATTACTCTTTTCCTGATAAGCAAAGTGACCCTTGTTAAATTTCTCAGGACTTTGTCCTGTGCATATCCTTGCTGCATTTCTCGTAAGAAATTTCTTCCTAGCTGAGAAATGGTTTATTTATTAAATTGAAGGCTTTACTACAATATCACAGAAAACCTTACGAATTTTTATGACATTCGATTGGCTTATATAATGTGTTGCCCTTGAATGGCTCGTGAATTATGCAAATAAAAATATATTATTTTTCGCGTATGCGCAACTAAAAAGTATTTCCCACAAATGCTCACATTTCAACAAATATTTAATGTAATTATATTTATTTTTTAAATGTGGTTTTTATTGTAGTTTGTGAAATTCTTTAAAGAGGGTATGACATTTAGGTGAAAACCTTTGCATTCTATAAATAAAATTCATGCAGAAATTTGTAGATTAAAAAAAAAAAAAAAACTTTTCTCTCTTTATGCATATAAGTACTATTCTTGAAGTAATTAACACAAATAAGTAATAGATACACATAGTATTATTCTGCAGATATAGATCACTTCGAGCATATTATTTTTCAGAATGATCACAGATATTGTATTTTGCTTAAACTTCTTTTTGTCTCCTAATTACCTTCGTGATCACTGAAAAATTTGAGATAAAACATTTTAAAATATCCATTATAGTATAACACATTAATCTTTTAAAAAAACATAATTTTATAACCGTGATTTTTAAAAAAAATTCAATAATTTATTGTGCGTTCTAAATGATTTAAAAAGATTTTTACGCTACTATATTTTTATTTTTACGTTACTATAAGAATATTTTTTATAAATAGTGTGATAAACGTTTCCTATAACTATTAAGTTTTCACCAGCTTTTCACTTTACATATAACATGCTTTTTTCATATACAATTCTTATAATAAAGAAGAGCTGATTAATCTATTGTCAGTTATAAAAAATGGAATTATCCTGATATTTACTGTTAGGCTATTAATGTTTTAGAGATAAAATTTCTTTTTTTATCTGCCACCAAATGGTGCTCTATAATTGATTCAATACCTAATCCTTTAAGAAGGTTACTTATGTATCGGGATTTATTTGTTCCTTTTACGTGTTTTAAGCATTGTTTACAGTAATATATTTTTTTTTTTGGTGTCTGTATCTAGGTGTTTTAGTAAGCTTTTTAATGATACGTTCAAATGCATTTAATAAGCATTATTTTCTTTTATCTTATTTTTTCCATTCTAAAAATAAGGAGTGTTAAATCGTGTCTTTGAAAGATATTAATTTCGAAATTTTATCTGTAGAATAAATTAAAATATAAAATTTATATTGTAAAAAATACCGATCAATATTGAGTCGATGTTGGTTTTGTTGGTTAGATTTTAATCGGAATTGGTACCACAGGCATGAAAATTGCCCAAAGAAGTGAAGTGATAAAATATTGCTGATTTGTTGCTGTATACGCAAATAAATATTTCGTCATTTATATAAAACTATCTTAATATAACTTAATATGATTTCGATATAATTTTGAAAAATTTTTAATCCGATATTGATTTTTTTTATTTCAATTATTACCACTATAAATCAACTATTTCAATAGCAATTTGATTTGATTTCAAACATTTTCAAGGAAAAATTATTTTTTTTAACACTGGTAATTTATTAAAAGTTATTACGAAGCATGGAATATTGGCTCAATCTTCAGCATCAATAATGTTAATATAAACAAAAGTAATTTCAAGTGCTATATGCTAATTAGACTTGAAATGTCATCATTGAAGATTAAATGTGCTTTAAACATAACAATAAGTAGTCTGTTTTTGTGCTATTTCCTAACTATTTTTATTAGGACAGCGTAAATAATATTTCATTTCTAACAAAAGTATTTTCACGTGAATATTAAAAAGAGAAAGAATAGTTTGGTCGGGTCAATCCATTTCAAGTGGTCCAGCACTCGTTGCTCGACCATTTTTAAAAAATATGAAATTTTTTGTACAACATCCCTAATATGATGGAAGTTTAAAATGACTATTATTTTAATTTTATTAACTTTTGTTTGTGCATGGCGGTCATCTTTGTTTCATCGTCTGCAGCAAGTTTCTCAGAAGAAGGGACTACGGAATTGTAAATAATTCATCGTTTATTTATTCAATTCAAGTACGGATTAAAGCAATTTATACAGAATACATTTGGCTAAAAATTTGGTAATGGAGTAGTTTCCGAAACTAACTGCTTATTGGTAAAATTTAAGCATAAATTTCCGTTTTTTTCCAAAATTTGTCCGTTTACAAGAAATTTTTCTAGCAAGGAAAATTGTCAACATGACATAATTTTTTTTTGCAAATAGGCCGAAATTACTTGTACTCACACGCCGAATTCCAGATCTGAGACTTGCTTTCCCTTCGCTAAAAAAAAATCCCAAATTTTTCAATAATCACAAAAATCGCACTTTTCAGGCTTTGATATCTCTGGTGGGGCACTAGATAAAAATCTGAATATATATATATTTTTTTAATAAGAGTATTGTATGGTAGTGTTATGCACAAGAAATTTCAGGATAGAGATTTGACTACAAGATGAGATATGGCAAGGGCAACATGTCAAAACAATACTGCCAAACTATTGTTTTGTTGTAGTCACAGCTAAGTATTTATCTCAGAGTATCATTTAAATTTATTTTTTAGATTATCTTTAAATAATAGTAACAGAAAATAAAGCTTTTTGAAATTAATTAAAAAAATAATTATGCCCAAGGCCTACATTTTGTATGGTTTCAGTAATTCTTGTTGTAATTTTAGTAACTAAAAGAAACCTCAGCACTTTTACACAAATATATATATATATATATATATATATATATATATATATACAAGACCTGAGACAATAACAAAATAGGGAAACATAAAAACTGTTAATGTTGTCATACTTGTTGAGACATGATCAAACGTGTCAAAACACATTCCTGCTTGTTGGTTTAAAAACCACAATTTTAATGCTGCTTGCTAGTCCCTGAAACTTGTTCCTACCAAAGTATGTTCCTGTAAATGAAACATTATGCGATGTTACCATGCATCAGCCTCAAGTAATTTTCAGAAAGTAAATATATCCAAAGAGTTTTCAAAATTTATACTGCAGAAAAATCACATTTTTGCATAAGAAGTAAGATAGGAATTATTAATGAATTGAGACTTGCACATAGTGATTTCAAAGTATATTTCTATGAACCAGAAGGGCCAAGACCTTCAATCAAGTTATCAAGAGATGACAAGAGTTGGTTCCTACAAATAAAATTTTCAGAAAGATAAAAATTGTAGTTTTTGAAACAACAAGCAAAAATGTGTTTTGACACGTTTGATCATGTCTCAACAAGTATGAAAACATTAACAGGTTTCTTTTTCCCTATGTTGTTTTTGTCTCAGGTCTTGTATAAAAATATTTTTTTTTTCTTTATGTAACAGTGCTGAGGTTTCTTTTAGTTACTAAAATTACTTAAAAAAAAATTACTGATACCATACAAAATGTATGGCCTTAGGCATAATTATTTTTTTAATTAATTGCTAAGCTTTGCAAAGGGCTTTATTTTCAGTTACTATTATTTAAAGATAATCAAAAAACATAAATTTAAATGACACTCTGAGATAAATACTTAGCTGTGACTACAACAAAACAATAGTTTGGCAGTATTGTTTTGACATGTTGCCCTTGCCATATCTCGGCTTGTAGTCAAATCTCCATCCTGAAATTTCTTGTGCATAACACTACCATACAATACTCTTAAAAAAAATCAGATTTTTATCTCGTGCCCCACCAGAGATATCAAAGCCTGAAAAGTGCGATTTTTGTCATTTTTGAAGAATTTGGGATTTTTTTTAGCGAAGAGAAAGCAAGTCTCAGATCTGGAACTCGGCGTGTGAGTACAAGTACTTTCAGCCTATTTGTAAAAAAAAATTATGTCATGTTGACAGTTTTCCTTGCTAGAAAAATTTCCTCTTTTAAACGGACAAATTTTGTAAAAAAACTGAAACTTTATGTTTAAATTTTACCAATAAGCAGTTAGTTTCGGAAACTACTCTATTACCAAATTTTTAGCCCAATATATTCTGTACAAATTGCTTTAATCCGCACTTGAATTTGATAAATAAACGATGAATTATGTACAATTCCATAATCCCTTCTTGTGAGAAAATTGCTGCAGACGATAAAACAAAGATGGCCGCAATGCACAAACAAAAATAAATAAAATTAAAATAATAGTCATTTTGAACTTCCATCATGTTAGAGTTGTTGCACAAAAAATTTCAGATTTTTTTAAAAATGGTCGAGCAACGAATATCTGATTTTCTGGACCACTTGAAATGGATTGACCCGGTCAAAATTACGTCAGATTAAAAACGATTAATTTAAAATGTCTTATTTAAAAGAATTTTCTTTTTGCTTTCTTAAAAAAAAACCGAGAGACAAAGACTGTTTACTTAGTTCCTTTTATATTAGCGTATTTTGAAATGTTTAACTTATTTTACTTAATCAAAGACGAAAACAGCGATTGTATCTTTGGTATCTTAATTATCCCGTCGACCAAAAATCTTACATTCGCCAAACAATAAGATTAAATGCCAATAATGGTTGATCGTAAATGTCACATTAACTTTACTTTAAGCAAGTTACACGTGTCTACGTGATCAAGTTGTTTTTATTTTGACGTTTTATTTGTATTTTTATTAATGTTGCACTGATTTATTTGTTCTTTCGTTATTTAAAATAAAAATTATGTCAATTTGTATAATTTGGCGAAATTGGTCGACAGGATAATCAAGTACTACCGCAGCGGATTTGGCCTTAAAATTCCCCAATCAAAGAGAAATGAATAGAAATCCGTTTACAGGGAGATCGCCACTGTTTTTTAAATTATAATTCAATCTTCCGAAATCTTTTTAAAGCCGGTCAAATTAGCGTACTTTTAAAGTCTGCGGTGCATGAACGGGTGTTGACGAGCGTAGCTCGTAGGGGGCAGAGCCCCCTAGTTCATTAAAAATAAATGATTTTTTTTTCTCCTACATGTGTGATGTTATCATGATTGCATTAGTATGGATGATAATTATTTTTTCACTTATTTAATTAAATTTCGTTTTCACTGCCAAAATTATGTTTAAATGTTATTATGTTAAAAATCGAAATTTTATCTGCATTGATATAATTAATAAGTCTAATACATAACATGGTATGGTATATTCCTTATATTTTAGATACATTTGATATGATATAAAAATCCTATTTACAATGAAAGTTAATTTCAAGTGGATATGAAATAAACCGTTAAAAATACTAAAATTAAATTAAAATTTTACAAAAGAAATAATATAATGTTATATAATTAAAAACATTTAATTTTCTTTATTTCGAATGAAATTTTAAAGTTATGTAGATGAAAATCAATCTTGCTCTAAATCAATGCGCCCTGCATATTTATACTACACTGCTCAAAACAATTAAAGGATATTTGAAGTTTTATATAAAATAAAGATATAAACGAAATTTTTTTTGCCGAAAATAGAAGAAGAGAATCACAAATGCAAATTTTTCTGGTTTTCAAACTGTGGAGTATGCAGATTTTGAGTTCGACGTCAAAAACGTCGCTTCAGTGGCAGCGAATGAAATTTGACTTTCAACTGGATAAAAGAGAATGAAGACAAGGATGATCGGCATTCAGTGATTGCTTTGTTTCGATGAATACGATGTCTCAGCGAAGTCATTTGACAGATTCAGAAGCTTTGAGAATTTTTGGTAGGTTAGAAGGGGGCCAAACTCAAGCCGAAGTAGCACAAGCCATTGGAGTGTCACAAAGTGTCATTTCCAGGATCTGGAACCGTTTTTTGGAGAGTGGATGTGCAGGCCGAAGACCAGGACAAGGTCGTAGACGGGCAACAACGCCCAATGAAGATCGGTATTTAGCGTTAACAGCTCGGAGACACCGAACCATGAACGCTACTCTTTTCCAACAACACCTTCGTTCGGCTACAGGCACCACGATTTCAACTCAGACTGTCCGAAACCGGCTCCATGCTATAGGTCTGTATGCTCGCCGACCGATTGTATGTGTTAGATTAACATCAAGGCATCGTCGCGACCGCAGGGAGTGGGCAACCGAGCATGTCAACTGGAGAAGAAATGAATGGAGCAATATTCTGTTTTCTGACGAGTCCCGTTTTTCTGTGCTTCCGGATAATAGGCGTATTTTCATCTGGAGGGACCGTGGCAGTAGGAATAATCCTGCTTTCGTGCACGAAAGTGTCAGATTTGGCGGTGGAGGAGTGTTGGTGTATGGTGGCATCTCCATTGACGGGCGCACTGACCTCTACATCATTCGAGATGGAGCTCTGACTGGTCGCCGATATAGGGATGAGATCCTCAGAGCTATTGTAGTCCCTTACGCTGCAGCAATCGGAGATAACTTCATTTTAATTGACGATAACTGCAGGCCACATCGTGCAAACCTGGTGGAGGATTTCCTTTTCGAGGAAGGAATCGTTCGAATAGAATGGCCAGCGTGTTTTCCAGACATGAATCCAATCGAGCACGTTTGGGACGCTCTAGGAAGACGAGTTTCTGGCCGCCAACAACCCCCACAAACTCCCCAGGAACTGGAAAGAGCTCTTCTGGAAGAGTGGGGCAGAATACCCCAACTCGTCATTAATAGCCTCATTGAGTCCATGCCTCAAAGGTGTTCAACGTTGCTGGCCGCCCGTGGAAACCATACCCTCTGCTGAAAATGATTTTCTTTGAAGAAAAAACCTTTTCTTGTTCTTTTTTCTCATATGCACAAATTGTGTTTTTTTCCTTTAGTACACAAATGCGCAATAAAATGCATTTTTTTCTGCCAAACATGTGTAATTTATTCTCATATAACCTACTATGTCTGTCGACCATGTATCAATCAGCTAAACAGTTTACCAGATACAAAATCCACTTAAAACTGCAATATCCTTTAATTGTTTTGAGCAGTGTATTTTATACTTATATACTAATATTATACAGAGATAAAAATTGTTTATTTGTAGGAAGTAAGCTCTGGAACTACCGAAATGATTCCAAAAGTAATGGTTTCAAAATGATGGTGTTAGTCCAACTTAGAACATAGGCTATATCTTATGCCCGTGCAACTGGCCAACAGGGGGTGCAGGAACACAAAACGTTCTAAAAATGCGATCTTTGTGTTACGGAACGGCCTAGAAACATGAAATTTGGAATGGTAGTTACTTATAAGATACTAATGATCTATAGGGACATTACTTAAAAAAATCGAAAATAAAAAGGGGTGAAAATGCGCGAAAAGCGTTCTAAAAAACGTTCTAAATGGTGATTTTTACGCAATCTCAAGAAGTACCAAACCAATTTTAAACATAAGGGTGTCAAAATGATGGTAACAACCCTTGCTTCAACATAGGCTACAATTTATGTCGGTGCCACTACCTCTAAACGGGGTGCAGGAGCAAAAAAAACCTTCGAAATTGTGATTTTTGGTGTTACTGAAGGGCCCAGATACATGGACTTTGACATGGTAGTTACTTATTAGATATAAATGATCTCTAAGAACATTTCTTAAAAAATTCGAAATTTGAAAGTGGTGAAAATGCGCAAAAAGCGTTCTACAAAACGTTCTAAAAGGCGATTTTTACGCAATCTCAAGAATTCCCAAACCGATTTCAAAAATAATAGTGACAACCCTTGCTCCTACATAGGCTACATTTTATGTCGGTGCCATTATCCCCAAAGAGGGTTCAGGAGCAAAAAAACGTTCGATTATGCGATTTGTGTTACTGAAGGGTCTAGAAAAATAAAATTTAGAATGGTAGTTACTTATAAGACATAAATGATTTCTAAGAACATTTCTTAAAAAATTCGAAATTTAAAAGGGGTTAAAATGCGCGAAAAGAGTTCTAAAAATCGTTCTAAATGGCGATTTCTACGCAATCTCAGAAAGTACTCAACTGATATCAAAAGTAATGGTTGGAAATTGATGATGACAGCCATTGCTCCAATATAGATCTACTTCATGTCAGCGTCTCTACCACCTTGCGGTCGCATTTTAGAAAACTTTCTAAATTGTGATTTTTGTGATACTGAAGGGGCTAGCAACTTGAAATTTTGCATGATAATTACTTATGAGATGTAAATACTCTCTGAGAAAAGTTTCTTAAAAATTTGAAATTTAAAAGGGTTGAATATGAACAAAAAACGTTCTAAAAAGGCGTTCTACTACATAGCGATTTCTGCGCAATCTCAGGAAATATAAACCTATTCCAGAAATAATGGTTTCAAATTGATGGTGAGAGACCCCGCTCCAACATAGCCTATATTTTACGTTGTTGTCACTATCACCTAGGGGGTTACAGGAGCAAAAAAGTTCTAAATTGAATTTTTTATGTTAGGGGGCCTAACATTTTAAATTTGGAATGGTAATTACATCAAAGATGCAAATTCATTCTAAGAATTGTCGAAAGAAAATTCCAAATTTAAAAGGATGAAGTGAGCAAAAAGCGTTCCGTAAGCGTTCTAAATTACGATTTTATGCAATCGTGTGAAATACGAAACCGATTTCAAACATAATGGTTGCAAATTAATGGCGATAGAGCCTGCTCAAACATAAGATATATTTTGTGTCGGTGCCACAGCCCCTAGAGCGTTGCAGGTGCAAAAAACTTTCTAAAGTTCGATTGATGCTGTACTGAAGAGGCTAGAAACTTTAAATATAGCACGGTAGTTACTTATAAAATATAAATGTTCTCTAAGAACAGTCAAAAATAAATTCGAAATTAAAAAGGGGTGAAGCGAAGGGAAGGACCGAAAAGCATTCTAATAGAGTCCTAAATTGCGATTTCTATGGAATCTCAAAAAATAATAAACCGATTTCAGAAGTTATTGTTTGTGAATCAAGAGTGATAGTCCCCTATCCTATACGGGGTATATTTTATGCCGGTGTCACTATCACCTGGTTGGCTTGAACAACAAGAAAGCCTTTAAAAACATCTAAATTCCGTTTTCTATGGAATATTAGGAAATACCAACCGATTTCAAGGTTAATGTTGGCAAATTAATGATGAAAGTCTCTGTTTCAACATTTTTAGAGACATTCTATTTCAACTCTGTTTCGGCATTTTATGTTGGTGCCACTATCACCAGAGAGGTGTTAGACTGTTAGACAAAAAGCTTGAAATTTGACATGATGGTTAATTTTAAGATGTAAATGTGTTAAGATGGTTTCTACAACATTCAAAACTTCAAATGAATACTGAAATGAGCGTATGAAATGAGCATAAAAGTCTCAAAATACTTTCTAAATTATCATTTAATTGGAATTAGTTTTAGTTCTTATTATTAATTAAAATCACATTTCTGTCTATTGCACTTTTATAATAAAGTTTAGTCAAACTCTGGCTTAATTTGTAATTTTTGAATTATTTCAAAAAGTGTTCTTCTAATAAAAAATATTCATGCGGATATCACTTGGCATTTTTCAAGTATTACGCGAGCAAAGCCGTGCGGTTTGCTAGTTTTATATAAAAAAACTACAATTCTAACAAAAAGTTCCTTTACTGATATTAATTGACGGTAAATGGCGTCAAATCCATATTTAGAAATTAAACGTTAAGCTCCATAAATAATTAAAACCGCTGTCCTGATCCAACACAGTTGTAATATAATATCTTTATCTCTTAACTCCGTGACTTGATCCACCACTAATTGAAAGTGATTTATTGAGCCATTTATTTTCATAAAAATAATAGGGTAAATCTAGGATAGGTGGCCGTAGTTTTTTAAAGATTGATATAAAAATTCTTAGAATCCAAATACAAGAAATACTTATGCATACTTAAAATTATTATACACATAATCATAATATTTTGGGCAAAAAATAAATAAATATTGAGGACAAAAAGTGGGAAACAAAATTGAAATTTAAATGGCAGATGACCATCTCTCCTTAAAGCTAGGGAGAGATGGCATAGGTGTAACCAGGGGGGTACCCTGTGTGCCCGGGCAACCCCCCCCCCCCCCAGCCGCTTGCGCAGACTCAAGCGCAATTATTTTAAAAAATCGAAATCTACAAAAGAAAAAAGAAGTGAAAGCAGAGTTCAATTAGTTTAGCAAATTAGTTTAGTTTAGAAAACTAACATCCTAAATTTTAAACTGTGTTAAAAAAAGAATTCTTTTTTGAAAATTATGTTCTTTATCTTTTTCAAAACTAGAATATTTACAAGAATCTGTATTAGTCATAGTAAGTCAAGAAGGTGGTTTTATAATCCCACTTTGACGTCTTTTATTTGTGGGAGATTTTTTTAACACCTTTCTTTCTATTGCATGTTTTTGCAATTTTATGAGAAATTAACGCAACTTCTTGACTAGGATAGAAACATAAATTATTTGTCTCTTTGATTTCGCAGTCTAAAGTGTAGAAAAAAGCAAAAAAAAATGAAAGGGAATGCAGACGTGAAACAATAATTCCAAAATGTGATTAACCGGGGAAAATTTGCGGGGTGCACAGACCCTGTCTCCTTTGAAAATGAGAAATAATAGCACAGAAAATTAAAATTAATCTGGAGTTGTTTGGTTGGTTGAGTGTTGGTTGTTGGTTGGTCGCGACCATATTTTGATATTCGTAAAAGTAATATGGTTGCAAGTCAATACAGTAATATTTTTCCTCTGAAAATTTTTATGCGACTTTTCAAGTTTCTTCTCGTTTCACGGCGTTCTTTTGAAACTAAGAAAAGGACCCGGTTTCAATCTTTTAGACCAGTGCAATAAATTTTGACGAAATTCGCGATTTTATTCTGCGATCATTTCATGACATTTAAAATGTTTCCCAAAATCGTTTGACGAAATTCACGTCTTTCTACGCGATTTTTTGCCGAAATCCGCACTTTTCACCACTAACCTAAGACAAAATTCGTGTTTTTCACCGCGATCCTTTGATTAAATTCGAATTTCTTACCGCGATATTTTGACGAAATATGCATTTCTTTAGCACGATCCTTCGATGAAATTCATGTTTTCTTTACACGATCTTTTGAGGAAATTCGCTTGTTCTTCCCGCGACCTTTTGACGAAATTCGCCTTTTCTTTCTGCGATCCTTTGACGAAATTCTCGTTTTCACCGGGATCCTTTGACGATTTTTTTTTTTTTTTTTTTTTTTTGGCGACCGATTCACGAAACTGATTTTTTACAGGGGTCATTTTTCGAAATGCGCGATAGTTTTGCTCAACCGATCGGGAAAACTCTCGATATCATTCCGTACTAATTACCAAAATCATCTACTCTTTTCTGCGACTTTTTGACAAAATTTGCAACATTTCTCGTCAATCATTTATCGAAATTCGTGATATTTTTCGCAATCATTGACAACATCCGCGATTTTTTTTCTGCATTCTTTCACGATATTTCTCACGACCGTTTGAAGAAATTCTCAATTTTTCCGGGACCGAGTCACGAATTGATTTTGAGGAGTTCCATAAAACAAATAAAAATCGCGGACTTCAATTTTTTTTTAAATACTCACTGAAGAATCACATATCTGTGAAATAATTTTGAGGGTGGGAATACTGCACAGCATTTTTGTTATGCGGGACTTTCCTTTTCTGTGCACAAATCGCGAGATCCCACACGTTATTTCAAACCCTGCCCCTCAAAGAAAACTTCATTACTAGTGGAGTTTCGCTGGTTTCTTTTTAACACTTTCCAACAACGTTGAAAAGTGTTTAAGACTTCTGTTTGTCTGTCCGTCTGTACGCCCTCTAACACTCGTAAATATACTCGGATCGTTCTGAAATTTTTGGTGGTTAGTAACCTCTACCATATCACGAACCCTATTTCAAATGAAGTTATGATAATAATAATAAGATGAAATAATAAGCATGTTTAGTTCCTTTACATGGACAGTCAAAAGTTTTCCTTTACATTACGGACTATGGGAAAAATCGCTTAAAATGATTTTTAATGATGTACATGCTTTCAAACATAATAAAATTGATATGTATTTATCAAGTGCTATAAAATATGCATTTTCTGTTGAATATGCAGCGCAAAATATAGTTATTATTCATTTACAGGACTACACAAAAGAATTCCGTTACATAATGATATATAGGTGGGGGGAATTTTTTCTGGCGTATTTTAATTATGTTAAATTATTTCATGCATAATGAAATTGATATACGTCGCTGAGGTTTACTATAACTTACTTCATGGATAATACGAAGTGCATAGCATTTACAGGGACATACAAGAGACTTCAGATAATATTGTATCCGAAGTACTGTACAGTAGCGATGATTGCTGGAAATGCATTTTTAATTATGTTATGTGTTTTTATGTTTCACTGTATTTATGCATTGTATGTGGTGCGAATAAATGCTGTAACTGATATGCGGGGTTACACAAAATAATTCGTAATGGTTACTGGGTATGATTGCAAATTGCTTAAAGGTGATTTTTAAATGAGTTAGGCATTTTCACATTGAACTGCATTTAGTTTACTAAGAAATGTTTGTAGAACATATATAAAAAGATATACGGGGTCAGGCAAAGAATTGGATACATGGCCGTCTATAAATGATGATTTCTTGAAATGTGATTCCGGTAGTTTTAAGAGTGTATTACTTTGAATTAAACTTTAGCTAAATAGTGGCATGTAATAAAGGTACTAGGTTAACTACAGGGTTAGACAAAAGTATACAAGTATGTTTCCATCTATTAGTGTAAATTTCTGAAAGAGAAATTTCAGCCTGTTATGTGTTTTCTTGCTAAACTAAATTTCCGCATTATATAGTATATATATCATTCTACAGATCAAATACAGGGCTGTTCAAAAGAATTGGAATACATATTTGCTATGGACGGTAACAGCTGAAATCTGTTTTTCAAATGTTTTATGTGTTTTCAAAAATGTTTACTTAGTTCTCTTATATACCTTATTTCCCTAAATAACGAAGTTTTGTTAAAGCATTCAGTAAGTGTTGGAAAGTGTTTCATAATCTATGCTTAACGCATGATTTTTCTTACTTGTTTTAAACGAACATAGAATTAAATAAATCTAGGATTTGGAGGGCGGGGGGGGGGAGACTGCCTTCGGCAACGTACCCCTGAGCAAACTACGACCGCTTCTGTCTCGAAACAAACGAATCCTGAAATATCGCGATTTTTTTTCGAGCCAAATTAAAATTTCGGCTTCTTTTTAAAAACTGATTTGACATTCTTCCAATTCAAATTTAATCACGGCAATTTAAAAAATTCCTGGAGAGTTTTTTCTGTTTAAAAAAAAAGTCAAAAAATCGCTTCAAAGTACAAAAAACCCCGCTAAAAATCGCATTAAAAACTGGGAAAAGATGAAAAACAGCAGGGAATGAAATTAACTAATTGGGTAAAATATTTAAACAGAATTCCTTTTAGGAATGCGAAAAAAAAAACCTCTAAAGCTAACATTAAAAAATTGTTACAAATCGAAAAATCGTTGTAAGAATCTCGAAAAAACTTTATTGAAAAGAAGACAAATTTTACGGGATAAAACATTGAAATCGGATTCTTTTTTTCTAATTTGAAAAAAAAAATTGCATAAAAAATTAATTGAAAAATTTCAGAAATTGTCTTCGATATGCATGATTTCAGGCATATAGGTACTTTCTTGTCAAATCTTGTGGCTGTGAGGTGTGTACATTGTTTTTTCAGAGTTCAGCGCGCGCGCATACACACACACACAGAGAGAGAGACAGACAAGCACCTATCTTTATTATTAAATTCGCATCATGATAATATAATTTTTATCATCTTGACAAAATTTAGTGTATACAGTAGACGCTCGATTTTGCGAACCTCTTTTTTACGAATTCTTTGTTTTTACGAACTGATGTACTGGTTCTGACCAGCATCCCATTGAATTAATGTTATTCGCATTTACGAGCTTTCGATTTTACGAACACATTATATGAGTCCACTCGAGTTCGTAAAATCGAGCGTCTATTGTATTATCGTGACCTGCTTAACCTAATATATTCGACACATTCTGAGGTATAAACGTGAATTATTAATGAATATTCTAATTATTTATAATATTATCATAATTATTTATATGCACTTTCCTCCAAAATTTATTGGGTCCCTCCGGTGATCCCTAAGAAGTCACGGAGTCAGATTCTGAAAAACTTTCGTGGATATGTACAGCATGTATTATTCGAGATTTATCATCCAGCATAATTTCATCTACAGGACTTTGACAGAGATAATGTTAGCTCTCATGCAATGTCCCTGTGCCTATAGAAGTTTCCAGCATGATTAAAGGCCTTTTTAAATCTTTATAAGAAGTTGGGGTGCCAAAAGGTATTACACTTGTAAGCACTTGTAAGTCACTGTCTTATGTCACTGCTGCAAAAAGATTTACATTTTTTTTTTTTTTTTACCATTATATTTAGTTTTGATGTTTTGAACCTCTTTTCATACCCCTCACACAAACGTCAAGTTGGAAATTGCTCGTCGAACGTGGCAAATGGGGTGTGTTCGTATTATAACTAGTTTTATAATATAGTGCCGTATATTCTACTGAATGTATATGCACTTCGTAAGTGCATATCCATTTCATTCTGTTCGAAAGGCTGTAACATCATTAAAATGCACTTGGAATATTTTTTTTCCCATTGACCTTAATGTAACGGGAAACTTTTGACTGTCCCTGTCATTAAATTATACATCCGATTTTCATAAAATTTGAAATGAGTCGACAAAACTTTGCAAAAACTATATATTTACAATTTCAGACCATTCGGAAAACTGTAACATCATTAAAATGCACTTGCAATAATTTTTCCCAATTGGCCGTAATGTAACGGGGAGCTTTTGGCTGTCCCTGTAATTAAACTATACATCCGATTTTAATGAAATTTAAAATGGCACGAAAAAATTTTACAGCAATAATATATTTAAAATTTCAGATGATTTGGTTGGGTAGTTTTTATTTTGTTATATGCGGACAGACAGACGGACTGAACGAAGACAATAGGTTCTACATATTTATATAATTACGAACGCACCTCAAAATCGCGTTTGAGCCATTTTTAAAAGAAATACCACACAATTATAATTTCTAAGATGAAAACCTGTCTAAAACGAAAAATCAACAGGTTTCACGGGGTTCCGTTTTAACAAGTTTTACTACGTAAGATATTGTTTGTATCCAACATGTTCAGGTTAAAAAGTCTGCCCCCCCCTCCCCCCCCCGTTCAAAAACCTGGTTACGCCTATGGATGGCCATGCATTACAATAAAGAAAAAGTGAAGTTAAATGGAAAAAAAAATACATTTCATATAGTTAATCATGAAAAGCATATGACAATTTGTATATATGCAGTTATATGATAGAAAATGAGTTAATAAAACTGGAATAAACAAAATTTGAAGTTTAATTTCAATACTTCACTTTTTGTTAAATCTTAAAACATTTTTGGCAAGGATTTTGATAGTTTGTACACGTTTAAGGGAATCACTTCGGGTACCTCATGTATTGTATCCAGACATCATTTTTGGTTGCGACACTATATTGTTCCACACAACCAACACAGTGGTCCTAGACCAATTCTATTCACTCGGAACCTGTAGAATCTGATAAATTTAAATGTATTTCATTTTCTACGTTGCTGGAAGTTTCCTATTTTTTTTTCCTGGTGTTATTTTTAGGTTTATTGCGTTAATTTATTTGATTTATCAATTTAATCTATTTCTAGGATGAAAGTCTCTGTCGTTTTTCAGTATTTTCGAAATCAAATACATCGTTAGGTCTTATTATTATTATTATAATTATCGAAATATTCATATTAGTTAAAATTTAAACAATTGTATCACTTAATCTACCCTATATATATAAAATCCCAATGAAACGAATTTATGAAACGGATATATGAATCGACTGATTAAAGAACTGATTATGTTTCAAGCAATTTCTCCTAAAATATGGAATACTTTGCGATGAAATTAACACCAAAAATCAGCATTGATCTGCAGATCTCTAAACTGGTATTAGAATTTTTAAATTCAAATTAGTTTTCGAAATATTATTTTATTTCTAATTTTATATAAATTTTTCTAATGATGGCAACTCAAATTTTAATCAAACAGATATTTTCTTTTTCATATTTCAGAAAAGGTTGACATTGTAATCCTGCTATTGTTGTTTATTTGATAATAAATGTTTATTTACTTTTATTTCATTTTATAAATTATATAAATTATTTTGTTCTATAATTATTATTATTATTTTTATATTTCCTTTAGAAAATAATAGAAAATAATTAAAATATACGGTACTACTTAGTTATTCCGTCGACCAATTTCGCCAAATTATATAAATCGCCAAAACACTCGCCAAATTATACAAATTGACAGAATTTATTTTAAATAACGAAAGAACAAATGAATTATTATAACATTAATAAATATAAAAATAAAAAGTCGAAATAAAAATCACTTGATGACGTAAACATGTGTAACTTGCTTAAAGTCAAGTGAATGTGATATTTACGATCAACCATTATTGGCATTTAATCTCATACTTTGGGGATAGATTTTTGGTCGACGGGATAACTAAGTAATACCAAAAATGTATATGTAATTGGCATTTGAAAACGTGGTTTTCGTCAAATTTTCGTAAAAAATAAAATAAAATAAAATAAAATAAAAATCACGCCAAACCTGTTAGCGTGTATGACATCTGGTCAAATATTACCACTCGGAAAAAAAAAAGTCTAATTGGCGAGTTGAAAAAAGCTATTGGCGAGATTTGCATACGGCTAGCGTAACAGTACCAAGAATTCTTTGCAACCATGGGAAATTTTATGTAGTTTTATTCGAAAAAAAAAAATTGATTTTTTAATCAAAATGGAAAACTTACGGACCCATATTGGTGCGATTTTTTTCTAACGCCAATGTCATATACGGAACGGGCACTTAACTGGCGCCAACGTATCGTTATTTTGCTTGCTATGGTAAGCCGGATGTTGTTGTTTATGCTGTTGATGTGTTCCCCAAATTGGTGTCGTAAAAAATCGCGCCAATATGGGACGTATATGACATCTGTGCCAAACTTTCATGTGAGCGGCGAAGGGATCAGTCCGTATTTGTTTATGGCAGTTGATGTCTTGAACTATTATAATATAGATGAAATGATGGAAATAGAATAATATTTGGCGGCTTATCACCTGTGCATGGCTAACATTAAAGTACCAAAATGGCACCTAGAGTATAAAAAGCGACGTGGTTCGCCTGGAACTGTTGATGATAGTCGCATGACTTAGGCTATTGTTATACAGATTGTTTTAAAATATCGGGCGACAAAGACTCTGTATACTTAATTTATTTTATTTTAGCTTCTTTTCAAATGTTTAACTGATGCTCTTAATCAATAACGAAAGCAACCATTGGATGTCTTAACAGCAACTGATTCACCATTAATTTTTTGCAATCAAAGGGAATTGAATAGAAATCCGTTTACAGAGCGATTTGCACAGCTCTTTTTCAGTATAATTCAATCTTCTCTATTATTTTTAAAACCCATCAGATTAGCGTGCTTTTAGATTCTGCGGTGTCTGAACGTGGGTTGGAGAGCGTAGCTTGCAGGGGGCAGAGACCCCTAGTACAATTATAAAAATAAACAGGTAGTATATTTATTTTAAATTTAATTATATTTAGTTCAAATCCTCTCTCCGTATATTTTTGAAATATTGATTAAATGTGGCCATCTCTCTTTGATTTCATATGACCATCACTCCTGAAATTGTAGGATTGATGGTCGCCCAATTAAAGCATCAGTTGCCATTTTACGTCTATGTTTTAGCCTTAGACGTAAAGATTTGACTATATACGTGCCTTAAAAGGCCATATAGTAAATAAATATGTAACGTACGTACTGCAAAACATTCAGATACGTAAGTCAAAAAAATTATTTAACCACTAAACTAATTAAACAATAAAATTACACTTACTTTTTATAATCGAAAAACGCAACTGCACGTCGAAATTAATAAACTCGCTGAACTATTTCCTACGAACAATCTCCATGTTGAAATCTATGATAAAGTTTTGGAAATATTTAGACTCGCCATCTCTCCTCTATGGCCATCTATACCAGAATTGCCCTATAATTTAAAAGCATAGAATATGTAATTTTAATGTTTTGTGAAATCTTCAGAAATTGTGTTTCACTTTGTTAATTATTATTATTGTTGAAATGAATCCTGCGGCATGTTTTTTCCAATTGTTGAACTATTTCAGAAATTTAATATTGAGTAATAAATGTCCTCATTATTTATATTTCTAGAAATCATTTGTCGTTTTTAAGATCTACTTTTCTACAATACAAACCTTCAATAATAAAATCTTTATATGATTTCTTTCTGTGAAGTCTTATGAAAAGGAAATTAAGATCAACATTGATTAAAGGTGGTGTAATTCCGACTATGAATGCTACTACCTTATTCCATCAAAAGTTAATATTGCTGTAAAGAGTCAATCTCTTTTTAACATCACTTATTTTACTTATCACGTAACTAACTAGAATTATATAATGAATCAAACTCTCTCAGAATAAGTTTAAATTTATCACACTAAATATTTCGTTATGTAGTTTGTACCAACGATTGGTCATTTCTTGTAAGCATTATTTTGCAAATGCTTATTTATTATCATCAGATAAATAAATTATGCTAGTTATATAATAAAAATTAGTAATCCATGATATCATTTTTCTAAAATAACTCTCATTAAATTCAGTAATATATGCTCAATATCAGTAAAATAATTAACAGACTGCAAACTTGAAATAGCTGATGAACGAGTAGTCAGAACCAGGTATATCTGTATCATTTGAAGTAAGGGGAATGATTGATGCGTCACGTAGTTTATTATTCATTCAGCCAATTCTTCGTCAGAATTGGTATCACTATTCTTCTGAATAACGTTAATTTGCATTAACACCTTCACGCCGGCGCGGTGGGTCACACTCGAATGTCTCAGAGTTGGCAAGTCTCCAGCTATTTGCACACCACTGTTATTTGTGAGAAAATGTTTTTCCTTATATCGTCCAATTGTTCTAATTAAATAAAACAACATTTTCCGTATTAAAATACTGGTATTCAAAAAGCCGGAGACTTGACAGTTCTGGGAGAGTTGAGTGTGACCCATAGCGCCGGCGTAAACGTGTTAAATTTAAATAAGAAAAGTAAGTAAATAATCAAGTGACAAGATGGACCAGGGACCCTTCATTACTTATACATATTAAATTACACCATATTAATATATCATTTAATGAACATAATGGATTACTGACTATTCATTAGTTATACATATTGAATGACACCTTTTCAATATATCTTTTAAGGAAAGCAGTCTGTGTTTCTTCAGTCTTTTATTCGGTGTTGTCAGATTGACATTAACAACTTGACAAATCACGCATGCTTTTACTATATAATTTTTCATATACTGTAGCATATACACATGTATGCGATAATATAAATTTTTGGTACGTACATTTTTTTAACATAAGTTTCATTTCCTTGATGTAGATTAATTTCGTGAAAAAAATAACGTCACTTCAAAACACACCACATTTAAAAATACCCAACATGATTAAAACCGTAGAAAAACTTACTCGATTATAGACCTTAATATTGAGCAACATGGCAGAAAAAAAGTGATAACAAAAAAACTGCCTGTCACACTTTATTTTTAGAAAAGTTAATAAAATAAAATTATAGTCGTAGACGAAACCTACGCAGAACACGTGGTAAGAAAAGGATGAAAAGATCATGCATAAACAACGATATTCATCTGGATTAGTTCAAAAATCGTAAATTTTCCGTCAACATAACCAGATTTATCATAGAATATAACTTAAAAAATATTTTTATCCTCTTTGAACAAGTACTATGTTGATGTTTGATATTTGCTAGGAATGAAATGTTTAACAATGTAGACCTTTTTAAAATCCCGAGTAGATGAATGTTAACCCGAACAAAACGTAGCGGAATAGTGAAAAGAGTAATCAACGATCATATGGAAGTGTTTTAATTTTTTGGAGCACTTCTTTATGACAAAACCAGCTGTAAACACAGGAATATCACTAAAGAGGATGTTAAAGTTTTTAGAGCTTGACCAAAGGCAGGCGGGAACTGTTTCAAAGTTTCATAACTCAGATTAACAGATTTTGTGGCGTGAACAGCTAAAATGTGACCAGTATCCTTTGCGATTTCCTTTAAAAAAATGTAAAGAGACATAGACTTTAAAAGCGGCCAAAGAGTATAACTATTGTGACTTTATGCACATGAATTACTTCAAGAATTCGCTGCAGAGTTAATATCAAAAGAAGGGATTAGAGCAGTATTTATTGTTCGTATTTAATATCAAAGATATGCAATAAAAATAGCGTATATATTCATTTTAAAATGCAAAATTTGGTATCCAGGAGATGCCAGCGAATTCCTTTGGGTATTACGTCTAATCGAGCAGATCTTATAAAAGCGAACAGAACTGATATCTTTCATTTTTTTCGAGAGAGAGAAAAAAAGGAACAAGCTCTTTTCTAATTGCGATAGACAGAGACTGTGCGACACATATTTTATTGTAGACAGAGAAGTAGCCTTCACAAGCGAGATAGAGAGAATCAGACTGCGCATTTCTTTTTAATTTATTTACTAATTGAATTTTGAACAAAATTTCGAAATTATAAAATAAATGATTTTTGGAATGGATAGGGAGATTAAATAAAATCACGATATGTAACGGAAAGTCTATTACAACTACTAGCATTCGTCCGGTCCAATGGTCAAAAAGCAAGCTTCCTTCTACGTTTCTTGCCTAATCTCAAAAGAACGTTTTGTATCGTAGAAGTGCATTTTTTGGCGGTTCAGGACGTGAACACCGTTTCCAGATCCTAATGCAGATGAAGTTTCCACGATTCATATTATTATACGTCTAATTAAATAAAAGGCATACCGGCGTAAGCAAAATTACTGAAAATGTTTAATCACTTTTTTTACAATCAATTTACGCGTTTATTACAGAAGAGTATTTGTTATTTATATATTTTACGCGCAGATAACTATTTGAATGTTATAATGTTTAATTTTTTTATTAAATTGTCCTTGTGTACTTCGAATTTTAAGTTTATGTTACTTTATTCTTTCAGTTCTTTGAATACTGGTCCAAATAATCATTTAAACCCTTTTGGATTTGTCCATGCTCATTTTGATATTATCATAATGCATCATGTAAAGAGTATTAAAAGCATAGAACTCAACAAGAAATTGAAAATAAATATTTTTTATGCATTTATATATATATTTATTTATTTAACATGCAACTAGTGAGAGTATAAAACAAAATTTAGATTGATTATGTTTTCGTACTTATAATTATTTTAATGAGATGTGGCTTATGTACGTTATAAATATTTGCAAATTATTTTATTTAAATATAATCTTTTAAGATGAATGTGTTTCTTTTTCGCCACAATCACTACCAAATTTACATTAGAATAAAAATATTTTAAGACATTTTTATTAATACAATTTTATTATTCAATACAAGATAAACACTCCATATGTATTAAGAACAGTCTTTGTATAATCTCCCTCCCAATCAGTCATGTAGGGCATATTTATGATTGAAAATACAATGTCAATTAACGAAAGAAAACTCCATTTATTTTATAAAATAAATAAGCGATATTATTTTCTATGCGTCATTTAGGCAAATATTAGAACGTTACGTGAGAGAGATCTAATAATACTATAGTAATAGCTTCATGCGCAACATCTAAAGTAATTTTAGGCACATAAAACACATACAAAATAGATTTCTACTTCATACCACAAATTTTAATCATCAAATATAAATAAAAAAATAAAACAAGCAGAAATAAGTTACATATATAAAATAAAATTTTTGTTCGAAAACACATTTATTTGTGTCGCGACTTATACGTTCGAATTTATGGTTTACAGTTTACACTATTAAGGGGACAGTAGAAATCACGAAATTCGACAAAAAATTAGATTTTTTTTTAAATTGGAGAATTGTGAAACCAGACGATCTGATTTATCTGATTCAAAAAGGAATTTTTCAATTCGGACTCTTCTTCATATAGATACAAGATTTAATATTTGTAAAAACTGTATTTACGTATGCAATTTGCTTTACTTAAAACACTGTTTTCTCTAAATGGAAAATTTCACACATTTCTACCTTTTGAAATGTTGCATGCGCGTTCTTAATTATCAAATTTAGACAGCATAATTTCTGCATATTAATAAATAAATTTTAGTATAAATAGATGTATTTACATGGGTATTCTAGCGTTGAAATTTATGTGTATATGAAAATATATAGCTACATTTTTAAAAGAAACAAAGCGTAATTATAATTTTTTTATACTCATATATTCTGCGATGCGAACTTATACAACTCATACCAACTTCCATTGTAATACAATTTAAAAAATGATAGATTTTTCTTAATCTATAAAAATGTACTATAATTAAGAACGAAAATATAGAATAACCTATTTCAAGTCACCTCAGATTCGAAAAGCCTTTACCACAGAAAACTAATTATCTTAGAAATTTAAAGGAGAATTTATAAAAATAAATTTTTATTAGGTGATTTGATAAACGTTTTTACAGTGCAGTAATCAGTTTTTTTTTCAAATCGGAATATCACTTTTTTGACTGCTATAAATTCTCAGGTAAATATTGTACATCAGGTAATCAGGTAAATATTCTCAGGTAAATATTGTAAATCAGGTAAATATTGTAAAGCAGGTAAATATTCCCAGGTAAAACATGTTTAACAGACAGACATACTAAATTAGCAGCATTAACATTAATATGAAAATTATCAATATTTTTTTTTTTTTTACAATTGCATGCGTAAATTCTGTTATGCAGCAGAAAATGTTTATTTGAGAAATGACAGAATTCGAAAAACAGATTTTCTGGGTACAGAGAACGGATTAAGAGCCATTATTTTGAAAATCAGACAAAGTGCGATGGTTGTATTTTTTGTTTTGCTTGATTTTTTTATGTTGAACTGGATCATATTTATTGAATAATGTGCAATTTTGAAGCTCTGAAAAAAAATGTATCCTGTAGAAACTGTCAAAGGTCAAGACCATGAATCCCATTTTTCATGAAAATTGAAATGCCAGTATATTTGGATTGCTATATCTCTGGAAAGCAACAACATCCCAAAATTCGTTTGTCATAAACTGCTAGTATGACACTACTTGCTTAGTAAAATTTACTTGGTTCAATAGGGCATTGTTAATTTTCACTATTATGTTGCCTCAAAATGCAATCAAGATGACATTTTTGTCCGTTTTCTGCACTTATTATCTTAGTTAAACAATAGTACCCCAAAATTTTTCTTATAGAATATGAAAGTTTACTATTAGGACAAGCTAAGTAATATAGAACTTTAGCGAGATATCGATGCTGTTAGCACGTATAACCAGTTAATTATTCAAAAGTATCAAAATCTGCAACTTTTGAATTAGTGTATCTCAAAACAGTATCACAAAATATATCAGGTAGTAGTTGAACATACGTACAAAAACATGGAAACGTAAAATAAGCCGGATCTCATGCTATTTTCAGAAGAAAAAAAATACAATAAGGCAGTGCAATAATCAAGCTTTTCCCCTAGAATGAGAAAGGGAAAAGGGATCCTTCATTTCCTCATAGGGGAAAACATAGGAAAGGGAAGGAGAGACGGGATAAATCATTTTCTTATAGGGAAAAAGCCTGATATTGGCAATGCCTTTTGTAACGTTTGCCCTTTTTTCTGAAAATATCATGAGACCCCACATATTTCCATGTTTTTGTACATATCTTCAACTACTACCTGATATATTTTGTTTTATTCAACTGTGATGCTGTTTTGAGTTTAAATTGAAAAGTCGCAGATTTTGAAACTTTTGAATATTTATCAGATTATATCTGCTAACAGCATAGATATCCCTTTAAAATTATATATTACTTAGCTTGTCCTAATAGTAAAAGTTCATATTCTATAAGAAACATTTTGGGGTACAACCGCTTAACTAAGATAATAATCCCAGGAAACGGACGAAAACGTCATTTTGATTGTATTTTGTGCCAACATAACAATGAAACTTAACAATGCCCCATCATTTTACTAAACAAATTTTAAAGCAAGTAAATTTTACTAAGCATGTAGTGTTATACTAACAGTTTATGACAAAAGAATTTTGGGATGTTGTTGCTTTCCAGAGATATAGCAATCCAAACATACTGGCATTTCAGTTTTCACGGAAAAAGGGATTCATGATCTGGAAGTTTGACATTTTCTACAGGAAACAGGAAATTTTTTCCGGGCAACAAAATTGCATAATATTCAATAAATATAATCTACTTCAACATAAAACAAATCATTCCAATTAAAAAATACTACTATCAAAATATCACTTTTTTATTTGAATTTCAAAATAATGGCTCTTAATGCATTGAAAAAGCTACTCTGAAACGTTTCCGAGAAGTAAGGACAGCTATTACCTTTTTTTGTAAATTCGTCTTTAAATTTTGAAAATAAATTATTTTCTGTGCTTTTTTTCGGAATCTGGGTTGTCTCGGAATAAGTTATTATATATTTACCTTCGTGATTGTTGCACATTTTTGTAGATTAAGAAACATCTGTCACTTTTTACAGTGTATATAAGAACTATCTCATAAATAAATATTGTCATATTTTACGCAAAAGAAACGCGGATAGAACATTTTAAAATATCACAATTATTCGTAATTTTAATGAAATATAAATACAGTAATACATCGATATACGTCAGCAATTTTTTCCAGACTACCGACGTAAGTCGAGGTACACTCAGATGAGAAAAAAGGGTAAGTAAAAAAAATTCACGAGAATCTAATGAATACATTCTATTGTATTTAGAGATTATGTTAAATACATTTAATATTAGTAAAAACATACGTTTGCAATACAAGAATTTGGAATATATCAATAAATTGTTAACTTAAAATTTATTGTCCTTCTAGCTTCCGCGTTCGAGTACTTGAGCATGTGAAAATAATCTTGCAATGTAATTTGAACAGACAATGTTTTCTTATTTTCTCTCTTAGAAGCTCTTTGAAACAGGAGAGGGAGTTTTCTAAGTTTTTTCTAGTCGTTGCTGCGCTTTGGTCTTCTGAATCAATATTTTCAAGAACCGTCATTCCAGCTTCAAAAAGGTTTATTCCTTCGGTTAATTTTGCAACTGTTATGATCTTCCCCCTAGGTTCAAAATCTTGATATATTTCTTCGATAGTACTTTGTTTCTTTAATTCGGTAAGTTCGTCGACGGTTAGTTCTGGATTAGTGGAATTTGAGTTTAACAACATCTTCAGCATAAATCTCTAAGTTGACTTCTCTTCTACATTCGATGATTTCATGAATTAAGATAGATACAGAATCTCAATTTTCAGATTTCCTTTTAATCTCTGCGAAGGAAAAGGAGTTTTTTCCTTCGCAGTTTTTTCCAAGCATCTCTCATTTTTTGCTGAACTTCTCCCCATGAAAACCCTATGATTGTGACTGCAACTCACAAATTAAATTTCTTCCAAAAATCTTCAAATAAGTTCAAACTCCGTCTTAATTAAAGAAGAAAAATTCCAGTCGAGACGACGTAAATGCGGGATGACGTAAGTTGGGGTAATACTGTAATATAAAAACATTCTAATATAACAATATAAATAAATATAAATCATGATTATAACTATTTCAGCCTGCCATTTACAAATCTGCCAATTTTCAATTAAAACGAAAGAAAATTGAAAGATTTGGTTTTTAATATAATCTGACCCCTTAAATAAATCTTGGGATTTTTCCTTCAATTCCGTGAATACGAATTCGTGCGCATTCACTATAAAAGGAAGTAGAGCAATGAAATCAATATTTTTAATTCCTCTAAAGTTGTAGAACATGTTTTGAAAAATACTTACACTTCGTTTTTATTAACCATACTTATTTCACTGACTTTTTCAAGAAAAGTAAGTAAATGAAAAATTATTATTCAAACTACCCTTACAAAAAAAATCGTAATAAATACAGCATATATGTTATTAAGTTAAATTAAAAATAATAGTTTTCATTTAGTGTTTATGAATATTTAACGAGATTTATCTTTCAAAATATTTTCCTGTAGAACATTTTTGTAATTTTCTTTATATATACGCATTTAAGAAAAAAGAGGAATTCAAGAAGATAAAAGTATTGTGCGTGGAACAATTTTATGATTATCTGTTCATTTTTCAAAATCGACCAATCCAAATACAACAGGATATTTATTTTGAAATTATGTATAAAACATGCAAACAAATAGCTATATCTCTGTGATTAATACGGTTTTGAAAGCCATAACCATGTTACATGTAGCATTTTTTTTTATTGCAAGTATCTTAAATTTACAGCATTAAGTCAATATCCAATAAGTCATTTATTTATTTTTCTTTAAATTCTAAATTATTGTAATCTGTGTCATTAGTTTTATCATGGCAAAATAAACTGCATAAACATGACATTCTTAATCATTTACAGGAAATAAAAATTACAAAAGATGCAGTTCATTATACAAAAGATAAATGATAGTACAAACGAAAAAATGCAATATTACTCCATTTATCAGAATATAATTAATTAAAAGGCGATGATAGCATAGCAATTAAAGTTCATACTTAAATTACTTTTGATATTTTCGCATATTAATCTGAGTAATTTATTATTCCTATCTCGTTTATTAAAATAAAAACAATCTTCCATTACTGAGGAGTTGATTTTTCCAAGTAAAGGTACTTTTTTATTACTCTAAAAGTTTAAACATTCGTAAAATTCTCTCCTTTTAATAAGTGATAAAGGTGTTTATGATCTTGACTTAGCTGATTTAATTGAATTTTTCTTCATTCAACGAAAAAGAAACATAAAATACATTTATGCAAATTTAACAAACCATCATTATATGAAGCTTTATGTGCCGTCATCGACTTTATATTAAAAAAAATATTTTTTTAATTAATTTTAAAGCATGATTATATCAAAAATAAATCTGTTTTAAATAAAAAGGTAACCAATATGTTTTAGTAAATGATGAAACATAACACATAAACACTTTCGAACACCATGTGAATAATATAGAAATCAAAATGTTTATTTACCCAAATATGACAAATCCGTATCACTCGTTTTATAAAGAAAAAAATGTCGGAGATGCCATTGTATTTATGAATTAATGTATATATGTATATAATATATAACCATTATATAATTACAATTCATCATCTATTTCCAATTACTAAAATTTAATTAATAAATTTTGTTTGAAGATATATATATGAACGAGGGTACTCAGAAATTTTTGAGGAAGGCTGAAACGATATGCGCCAAAAAAAAAAAAATATTAGTTATAAATGTAAATTAGAACTTTTTTATGTCCGCAGACGTTAATTTATGCAACAGTTGCAATTTAGCTATCGTAGAACAAATTTTGAAAGAAGAAAAAACGGATTTAACGCGCATTAACAAGCTATGATTTTCTATGATATTAAAGTGGGGCTAAATCAAGAATGACTTCTACCTCTACATGAAAATGTAGCTCCATCCCACGCCGTTTTTTTCAAATGGTTTATAGAATTGAAGAGCTAAGTGGAAGACCATGTTAAGTAACAAAAATTACATTTGAAGAAATTTGATGTGAAAGTTTTTGTCGCCAATTTTAATGATTTATTTTCCGCTTGATACCATGTGTTTAAAATATTAACAGGTGTCGTACTGAACTCTGTCAAAAAAAACTTATTCATATTTAATTTTTAAATATTAAAAAATATTGATATTATTTATATTATTAAATAATAAAATGATTATTATAAACATTAATGAATAAAGTCTTAAATCTTCAAGGCTAAACAGAATTTTGGTATTTTATCTTTACCATGTGATGGAATACCTGATAACGCCTTCGTACAAAATATAAAATAAATTTTAAGAAAATGTAGCATAACATGTTCTTCCACTCAGCTCTTCAAATTAGAAGTGGTCCAAATTATGTTTTAGATAAAAAGTAAAGAGAAAGACCGTTGTCAGCTATAGCCCCAGGAAATGTGTCGACCGTACTGAAAATGTTAATCGATGATAATCTCTGTAACTACCAAATGATACTGAAGGAACTTGACATTGGATCCGCAGCTTTACATAAAATTTTTAATGAATAAATTCATAAGAAAAAATTAGTTTGTCGTTGGGCCCTCCGTAATTTATCAGAACACTAAAATGCGCAGCGTGTCAGAATCAGAAAAGAAACACTAAAATTACTTGATGATGGGGGCCACCGCATTATTTCTAATTTCATAACTGGTGATGAGATGTACATACCTTTTTACCTTTCCAACATGTCAAGAATGTAGTGAATGATGGTGATCTGAAACGAATAATGGTGAGAATACAACGAGCAATGAAAAAAAGCAATGTATGCTTTTTTATTCATAAGTACAGGTCTGGTCGAAATCATTAAGCTAGAGGGACATAATACAGTTACAGCTAACTGCTATATCACTAAGTGTCTTCCTTACAGAAATCCAACAGGTGGTGAATGTTATGGAACTCATGATTCACCATGACTATGCATCTTCTCATTCAAAAGGGATTACATTCGAATTTCTTGTACAAAAAACATCAACGTTATGGAACATCTACCCTATTCTCCTGATTTTGCTGTCTTTGACTTAAAAAATAAAGCTAGTTAAAAAAAAAAAAAATGTGTGGGTATCGTTTTCATTCCGAAGATAAGATTGATGAAGCTGTAAATAAATATTTTTCATCTATTCCAAGAAATAGATGATTTGAGACATTTAATCTTTGGAAAATTCGCCTGCAAAAGTGCATTGATCTTGGAAGGAACAAATTTGAACACTCTTAAGAATTGGTAAGTTTAACTTGTACTATTTAGCAGTATCCAAAAAGTTTTAGTGTGACCGTTGTATATTTGAGATATTTTATGAAAACAAAATCTGTTAGAAATAAAAAGAATTCAGTAAGAAAAACTTGGACTTACGCTGTCAAATTTAATAATTAAAAACACTTACGATACTCATCAACGTGCAACATAAATAAAAACTATATTAAAAAAACATTTTTTATAATGCGTAATAACTATATTAAAAACACATTATTTATAATGCGTAATAACTATATTAAAAACACATTAAACATAATTTAAATGTGTTTTTAATATAGTTTTTATTTATGTTGTACGTTGATGAGTATCGTAAATATTTTTAATCATTAAAAAGAATTCACCATTTACAATATGCCATCAACTATATATTGTAACATTCAACAAAATATACTTTTTCTACTGTTCTATTCCAGGTTTTCGGAAAAGTTCCGTTACATGTGGTTGAAAATTTTGTATGATATATAAACAAAACGATTTTGAATTTTTCACAGAAACGTTAACATCTTCACGAATATTGGTGCTATGCTTACACAAATGCACACAAACGTTGAATACGACTCACATAGCCATTTCCTTTAGTGACAGACCATTTTGATGATTTTCTGTTACATGGATGATCCAAATAATATTTTATTATAATACTAATTATGAGCCTTCTAATTGTCTTCTCGAGTAAACCTTCACTGACAAATATAAAATCAAATATGTTCTTAATATCCCACACTGTAAAAAAAAATGTGTAAAGTTACTAAAGTTTTTCTAGGAAACTGGGATTCCTAGAACTTTTTATGTAGTGCCAACAACAAAAATTCCTGTAACAGCATCTGTTACAGGAAATTTTCTAGTTGCCGTTACATAAAAAGTTCTAAGAATCCCAGTTTCCTTTAGTAACTTTACTTTAGTAGTAGTTTAGTAAACTTTAAAACTTTAGTAACTTTACACATTTTTTTTTTTTTTTTTTTTTTTTTTTTTTTTTTTTTTTTTTTTTTTTTACAGTGCAGAAGTTTAAGAACAATTCGTCATGAATTTTAGTAGGTATTAAAAAAAAGTGTGATATCGAAAGCTTCCGGTCACTTATCCTTAATTTTTGGGCATGAGAGTAAATAAATCGGCAAGTGAAAAATAAGATTTAATTTACTAGAAATACTTTCTTCAGTTTTTTTAACTTTTCATCAAACGACTGCTTTTTAAAGCATTTTAAAGAATTTTTCTTTAAGTAGGAGAGCTTTTTTTATATATCGTATATAATATTTATAACAAGTTCACGTTTTCCAGAACAATACATAAAAGTTACATTCACTTTATTTAAATCGAAATTCTACCCTATGAATTCTTATGACTTACACATTGAAATAATATACAGTAGCGCTCAAAAGTATTTTGACAACATTATATTCTCTCTTATTTTAATTAATATAAAAATGTAAAAGAAAATATATTCCCCATAATTGAGAACACTGTGACTGTAGTTATTCGACGGACAGTACAAAGGGTTTGAACCGAGGCTAATAAGACTGTTGACGGAGAGGACGTTGACGGGAGCCTTTCAATTGTTAAGCCTTCCTTTGAATCACCCAAGAAGAATGCTCCGCTTTGAAACCTGTTACGGGAATTGATCATTTCACTAAGAATATTATTCGTCGCAGCGTACAAGAATTTTATGATCGTGGAGACTATCCGACATGTGAAGAATTAAAAGAATTTCTAGCCAAAAAAATCGGATTTTCTGGCAGCATCACTTCATTATGGAAAATTTTGAAAAACCTCGCATTCCAATATAGAAAAAGTAATGATGGGCGGCAATTTTGGATGGAAAGAAGTGATATTGTAGCTGCACGGACTAGTTTCCTTAGAAAAATGCACAACATTCGCAAAGAATCTTCTCCACGCCCTAATATTTACCTAGATGAAATGTGGGTGAACCAAAATCATTGCAAAAAATACATTTGGAAAGATTCGACGAGACGAGGTGGTTTGAAAGTACCTACTGGAAAAGGCTCACGATTAATAATCTGTCATGCTGGATCTGCCCATCGTGGATTCATTGAAGGGGCACAACTTGTATTCCAATCAAAATGTAGCGGTGATTACCACCAAGAAATGAACAGTGATGTTTTAAAAGTATGCTTTGTAGATCTATTGAGGGGATTGGAAGAGCCGAGTGTTATAGTGATGGATAACGCAAGATATCACTCATGTCTCCAAGAGAAAATTCCATCCACAAAAACAAGAAAGGCCGATTGTAGCATGGCTACAGGGAAAACAATATCACTCATGATCCAACAAATAACAGTTCCTGAACTGCTGAATGTTGTTAGACAACATAAAGAAAGATACCGGGTGTCCCAAAAAGGACTGACTGATTTTAAAATTCAATAACTTCCAAACGGTGACAGATATTAAAAAAATTCTTGCAGGAGGGTTATGCATAATGTCAAAAGTTTTATTACAGTGATTTTCGATTTTAATTCGAATTACAAACAATAGATGGCGCTGTAAGCAATAGTCGCTAAATACAGGCTCGATTTTTGCTCCTTTCTGTTGTTCCATGCAGAAAAAGGAGATGGAAATGTATTATCCGGGCCACGAAGTACAAAAATCCAGCCTGAATTTAGCCTCTATTGATCGCAGCGGCATCTATTGTTTGTAATTCGAACTAAAATTGAAAATCACTGTAATAAAACTTTTGACTTTATGCATAACCCTCCTGCAAGAATTTTTTTAATATCTGTCACCGTTTGGAAGTTATTGAATTTTAAAATCAGTCCGTCCTTTTTGGGACACCAGGTATCATAGCAAACGCGGCAGCGTTAAGCTATAATATGATTAAGAAATAGAAAATGCAAACGACTTTCTTAAATTTCTGGCGAACCAGTTGACATACGACAATGATTTTTCTTTTGAAAGATAGAGCTCGACGAGACGAATAAACTGATAGCATTAAAAAAATTATTGTAGCTTTCAGTAGTTTTTTATTTAACCTTAAACGAAAAAATGAAGACACAAAATTCAACAAAGTGTAGCTAACGTTCCAGTGGGTGGATTAACTTCGTTTTTGTTTTATTTTGGTCCTCCGGTTCAAACTTAAAATAGATTTTTTTTTCATCTTTGTATGTATGACGGTCGCTGAGAAAATCGAATTTGTCTTTTATAATGTCTCCATAAAATTATAGCAATCTCTCCTTTTCATTTTCTAATTCAATAATTTCATTCGTGTTGGCATTCCCTAAAAAGCAGTACAATAATTTAAAAAAAGGGATAACGCGTGTACTTTTGTTTTTATAAGTCAATAAAAATTGAAATTCAACTGATAGATTTTTGTATTTTTGAAACCGACGTCAACCTAAGCAGATAATGCATAATTTTCATAAATATATATATAAACTTTCTTGATTAATATTTTGAACTGGAGTAATAGACACAATGGAGCACAAACAAGTTGAGGCACAGATGTCATATTCGCCCCATATTGGCGCGATTTTTTTCTGACGCCAATGTCATATACGCAACGGGTACTTAACTGGCGCCAAAGTGTCGTTATTTTGCTTGATGTGGTAACCCGGATTATGTTGTTTATGCTGTTGATGTTTTCGCCAAATTGGCAACTGAAAAAAAATCTCGCCAATATGGGGCGAATATGACATCTGTGCCCGAGTTGATAGGAAAAAAAAAACAGGGTAAACTTCTTCTTAGGAGTTAAATATAAGTTTGGCACAGATGTCATATTGGCGCGATTTTTTTTCCTACGCCAATTTGGCGAAAACATCAACAGTATAAACAACAACATCCGGGTTACCATATCAAGCAAAATAACGACACTTTGGCGCCAGTTAAGTACCCGTTGCGTATATGACATTGGCGTCAGAAAAAAAAACGCGCCAATATAGGGCGTATATGACATCTGTGCCGTAAGTTTTAATTATCATCATAACATCCTGACTTACACAAGCGATAGGTATGCAGTAATATAAATACTTCACATACTAAGCATACCTTAAAAAATAGCATTCCATCTATTTTAAATAAGGAAGAGATGTCATATACGCACCAGAGTACATAACTGGGCGATAATGGCGTTATTTTGCCTGATACGGTAACTGAGCTATTGTTGTTTATTTATTAATTATTTTTTTATTTACTTTTATTTTTTTTTTTTTTTAAATTATATAAATTGTTTGGTTCTACAGTTATTAATTAAACTTTTCATTATTTGTTGTTATTTCCTTTTTAAAATAATAGAAAGTAATTTAAAAATATATATGTAACTGCTATTCGAAAACGAGGTTTTCGTCAAATTGGCGTCAGAAAAAATCCCGCGCCAATCCCGTTGTGTATCTGTCATCTGTGCCTTAAATAATTAGGGTTTCGTTTAACTTTGGGTACTTTTGCTTGAGATATTGTCGAAAATGTACAGCAAAAATATACGGTACTACCTGATTATCCCGTCGACCAATTTCGCCAAACTATTCGCCAAATGATACAAACTGACTGAATAAATAAATTAGTAAAACATTAATAAAAATACTAATAAAAACTTGGGCCCAGATGTCAACGCTCCATATTGGCGCGATTTTTTCTGACACCAATTTGGCGAAAACCTCGGGGCACAGATGTCATATACGCCCCATATTGGCGCGATTTTTTTCTGACGCCAATTTGTGAAAACATCAACAGCATAAACAACAATATCCGGGTTACCATATCAAGCAAAATAACGACATTTTGGCCTCAGTTAAGTACCTGTTGCGTATATGACATTGGCGTCAGAAACAAATTGCACCAATAAATTATGAGCATGTATATGACATCTATGCCGATCTCGTTAATATATCATCTATATCCGGGTTACCATATCAAGCAAAATAACGACACTTTGGCGCCAGTTAAGTAACCGGTGCGTATATTACATTGGCGTCAAAAAAATCGCGCCAATATGGGCGTATATGACACCTGTGCCAAAACTTGAATTAAAAATCACTTGATGACGTAACAAACACGTGTATCGTGTTTAATGTCAAATGAATGTAACATTTACTATCATCTATTATTGTCATTTAATCTTATAGTTTGGCGATAATTTTTTGGTCGACAGGATAATCAAGTTGCACCAAGTATGGTACAGATGTCATATACGCACCACGTTGGCACGATATTTTTTCTGACGCCAATTTGGCGAAACGCTCTTTTTTGAATACCAGTTACATATATATTTTTAAAAAGGGATTAACAATAAATTAAAAAAAAAAAAAATTAATAACAATAGAACTAAACAATTTATATAATTTTAAAAAAGAAAATAAAAGTAAATAAATAATTTATTAATAAATAAACAACAATATCCGGGTTACCATTTCAAGCAAAATAACAAAACTTTAGCGCCAGTTAAGTACCCCGGTGCGTATATGACATTGGCGTCAGAACAAAATCGCGTCAACGTGATGCGTATATGACATCTGTGGCGGTTCAAGTACACTTCGGAACGTTATTTTGAATTCGGGGAGTTTCATCGCCAAAATCGCCAAGATTCTTAATGATTATCGCCATTGAATACATAAATAATGCCATATTTGCAAACTTATAGGTGAAAATATAAGTGGAACCTCGGTTCACGACCGCTTCTGTTTATGACCACGACCAGTTCGGTTTATATCCAACTTCGGTGATCAAAATTTGACTCGGTTGGCGTGCAATATCTCGGTTCACGACCAAAGCATCCAAATAGTTCAGTTGGCAACCCTCACATAACTCTTGTTATTAGTCAAGTTTGGAGGAAGGTGCGCATATCAGAGTGCTTTGTGTACCTTTATTACTATAAAAAAATTAACTTTTCGTTTTACTTTTACTCATGTTTGCGCTAATTTTAGCTCTCATTATGGCTTCTAAGAATGGCAAAGTGCTTAGTGATAGCAGTAGTAAGAAGCTTAATCGAATTACTGTTGTAGCAAAACACGAGAACAATGTTAGTATAACCGGTCTAGCTAAGCAATACGATGTGGCCTAAACCTTCGATTTCCACGATAATCTATATATGTATATATTATGCTATCGTATGTGTCACAGAAATCGCGATTATTTGTTAATTGTTTAATGGCAACGCTCGAACGAAACGCATCTCATTGATTATAGAACAGCATTTAATGCATCACCATACCTATAAGGGGGTGGGGTGGTAACCATAGGCAGGAATGTGTTCTGCCGCCAAATACTGCCAATTATGTCACCAACTTGGCGATATATCGCCAAATTCCTATAGACTTCAATTGTAAACCAATAGGGTTTACTTGTTTAGAGAGAATCAACAAATTGAGATATTTTAATACAACAAAAACTAATACCAGTTTAAGGAATTATATTAATTATATTTAAGGGAGCCCAAGTTGTGCGAAATAAGAAAAAGTATTGGGAATATTTAAAAGGAACTCAGGTTTATTTATATTCAATATATAATTACCAAAAAATTTAAATGACTAGTACTAAAAAATGCTCTGACGAGCAGCAAAAAAGGCTAATATGTTTTTAAGTATGAAAAAGGGTTTGACAAGTGCTTCTAATTGAGCATGAAAAAGGACAAGGGGTCCCTTCTTGGCTGCAGCTCACTGTCAATGCCAACTTTGAAAAAATCATATTTGCGCTTTTTTCATATAAAAAAAATCAGCCACAGTTACGATAACAATGTGTAGTATAAAGACACAGCCAGTAAAGACGCAGCCTGATTAAACATGAATGTAAGGCGACAGACATAGTACCAAAAACCTTAGTTCCTGCAGCGTATCACACTCATGCAGGACCACCAAGCACGCCCGCAGTTTAGAACTCTACCGAAAACTGATTTGCAATGCAGTGCAGACTGTAACAGCACTCTGCACAGGAACAATTCCACATGTGCACGCATAACAGTATAATGCATTCATTGATTGTTGAAATTATATGCAAGTGGCTGTGGCTGTACAATGTACTATGCAGTACAGCAATGCATGTAAATTATAAAGGAACATTAGACGCATACATTTTTAATACGGAAGTACAAAAGCACAGTGCGAGTGTGCGCTGAGGTTCAAAAATCAAAAGCATAATAGGAATGTACAGTGTAGTATAATTTATAGAGAAATAATGGTACACAGTGCACTGTACAAAGTTGCGTTGCAGACGCATGCGCAGTACAACACTGCAACAGTGCAGTTAACATGTAAAGCATGACGGAAAGTTTTACTAAAGTACTGCGAATTTATTTTATATGGAAAAAGCGCAAATATTATTTTTTCAAAGTTGGCATTGACAGTGAGCTGCAGCCAAGAAGGGACCCCTTGTCCTTTTTCATGCTCAATTAGAAGCACTTGTCAAACCCTTTTTCATACTTAAAAACATATTAGCCTTTTTTGCTGCTCGTCAGAGCATTTTTTAATACTAGTAAAGGGTATGAATTAGATTTTATAACCAACGAAATGGGACATGAAGTGGTGAGATTACCGCCCTATCACTGCCAATATAATCCGATAGAATTGATTTGGGCTAAGGTAAAACGCGAAGTAGCCTCACGAAACAATACATTTAAAATAAATGACGTCAGAAGTCTTCTTCTTGAAGCTCTCGAAGGAGTGACTATTGAGGACTGGAGAAAATGCGTGACGCATTACGAAGAATTACAAGAAAACGATTTTGTCAAAGAAGGTATAGGGGAAGAAAAGATCCAGCCAATCATAATTAATTTGCAGGATGATAGTGATTGCACAAGTGAAAGTGAAAATGAGTAAGAAATAACTTAAATTTATTTTCCCGTTTGTACGTGACTTAAAAAAACTGTTCTTTTCAGAACTAAGTCCTTTTCATGACTAAGCTCTATCCAGGGCTAAAAAAAAAGAATAGAAAAATCACAAAACAGTTATTACACTCCACATATTCTTTCTTTTTCTACACTTTAAATAAAAAGTAGTGGCTATTCACTCCTCCGGAATAATTCACTGCGGAGGAGTGATAATCACTCTATCGCAGAGTCAAAATGTGCCCAACCTCTTTAGAGTGACTATTCACTCTGGGTAAAAGTGGAATTTTTGACTCTCTGAAAGAATACTCAGTCCGTGAAAGTGAATATTCACTCTAAACAGGGGAGAAATAAACACTCTTCCGTAGGAGTGACTATTCACTCTTGCTAAAGGAGCGTGTTTTTTCACCCCTGGTGGAGTGAATTGTCACTCTTTCATAGGAGTGAATGTTCATTTATTATGGAGAATATTCATTTTTTATCGAGTGTATTCTTTTTTATGTTGCTTTTTTGCTTATTTTGAAAGAATCATACCTTTTAGAGTATGCAATGAAAATAGATACAAACGTGGTAAAGATTTCAATAAAATTCTTTACTGGCACTATTTATGCAATTCGTAGTTTGCAACACTATATTTGAACTTTTAAGGAAAAATTCAATTAAAGTTTTACATATGAATTAAATTAGAATACTGACAGAAATATACTAAAATATTTTATTCCAATCTTATCACTTGTGTTTTCTTTCATTGCACGCCCAATAGATATATGATAGTTTTAAAATGCCCATAAGGGCAAGTAATTAACCGAAATCTTAATCAGTTAATATTATTTCTTTCTTTTCAGATACCCATTAAGTTGTATTTAGTATTTTAATAATTCCCGTAAAATAATTTTAAATATTCCATAAAGAATTACGTTAATAATATTAGTATATTTTTATCCTAAATTGGCGGACGTCTTTCTCTTATAACTTAAAAAAGGCTCGTAATTAAGACTGTTCTGATTGGTTGATGAGTAATACGAATACATACAATACACACTCCTGCTTAGAGTGAGTATTCACTCTTGAAAAGGAGTGCGTCTTAGTACCAAATCAGCATAATTTGCAAGGTTACATTATGAAATGGAGTTTTTGAAAGTGACATATTTTAGTGCTTTTCATTATTTTACTCCATACATTGGTTCAAAGTTGAACTGAAAAATTTTAAAGTGCATAATGCCAATTTCTTTAAAATAATCGCACGAATTTAGCATCATGTTGCCTAAAATAGATGTAACGACACGACACTTAAGGCTAGTATCAAATTCAAAACTGACTAATTTCTGATCTATTCAAGCAGTTGTTTATATTCTTACATATACAAAATTGTTGTGAACTTGTACCTAGTGAAAATTTAACTCATGCGCATAAATAAGCATGTAATCTTTAGAATAATTCTACTTATTCCACGCCCCCACCCCTTCTTGTGAGCAAAATTTTGATTTAAAATATTGTACTTTGTTATTTTAACCTTCTACCGATTGTCAAATTTTGCGAGGTTTTTTTCCCGACCATTTTAGAGAAAGCTTGGGTTTTTTTCCCCACAACCGACTTAGAATTTTGCGATTTTTTCAAACGACTGAATGGGCTCCACCAATATCCGAGACGTTCTTCTATCAAACCTGGTAGACGGGAGGAGCTGGGTTTGATTCAAAACGAGCTCGTCGGCCTAATAGTTCGGAGTTATTGGTGGTTATCTTTGAACCTTGCGTAAATGTGAGTTAGGTTCACTTAGAAAGGTATAAACCACATTCAATAATGTGGTTTATCTTTTGCATCATGCTATCCAAAACCGTAACAAAAATTTATGTAAATGATTTTTTTTTTTTTTTTTTTTGGGGGGGGGGGGGTTGTTAACGGCTATTATGATATTTTAAAACAGAGAAAACAAATAACATATATCTGCGATAAGTGAAAATCATCCACTAATTTCGAAAAAAAAGACAACGGTAGAAAAATAGCGAAGAAAAAAGCTAAAAACTATATGAATGATCATTTCGTATTAAGGGTGTATTCCAATCTAAACTGCTTATTTTCTTATTCATTTTTTAATTCATTTTTGCTCTCAAACGCATCAAACTGGGAAATTCTCTTATTTAGAAATTACATAACATGCCGTGCTTCTCGATTTTTTGATAAATGCAGAAAATATTGTAAAAAATGCTGTCTAAGGGGGCATTTTGAACCGAATTTTCTGAAGCGGGAGATCTAGCAATGAAAAAAAAATGGTCATACAGAGAAAATAATTGTTTAAAACCCAAATTCTAATTAATGGAGTGAAAAATGAAATCACACGACCTCTTATACATCTCTTCAAAAATCATCTCAACTCGTTTCATGTTTTTACTTTTAAAAATGAGCCTGAAAATGGTCTCAGAGAATTTGGAGCTGTTTAGGGTGGTAAAATATTTTTTCGAATGCACCCTTAAATGAGTGTTAAAATTTTTAATTCGCACCCCTTTTTTTTTAGTTCTTATATTCACATTAAAAAAAGATACAATAATATGTAGGCTTTTAGAATTGAATTGTTTTTATTGACAATTGTTAAACAGTTGTTTTTAAATTTAAAATCTCCATAAAATAAGATTATCTTTAACCCGGGAGAACTCGCGCATAACCAGAGTATGAAGGGATTTTACTTTGTCACCAATAAATAGAAAGAATAATCGTCACCTTATTTCATCGCAGACAATTTTGCGATAATTGAAGTTGAAGATTACTTTTAAAACGATAGTGGTGACAATTGTAAAAACCATACGCACTCCGGGTCTCTCAGGCCCGGCGCGTGTCCTCGCGGGATAATGGTGATTCGAAATTCAAACATTCCCGTACCAAAACATTTTTGACTCGAGATGAGGATGGGAAGTTCGTATACTGCGAGAGAGACTCCTTATCACTGTTCGGTATTTTAGTTTTTAACAGTCCCCTATTTTCTCCGTGTCAAAGGAAGTCACGGAAGGGACGGTAGGATACATGATTTCCATGCCAGTTGGCGAAGGACAGGTGTGAAGGACAAGCGCCCGCTATAAAAAATTCTAGTATAGTATGTTCTGTATTGACTATGACGTGTTTAGCACTAATAGTTTATTTACAGAGGCACTCGAAATAATTCCGTTACATTATAGTCATTTGGAAAAAAATTGTTCTCAGCGTATTTTACTGACACTACACTATTGTATATACAAATGTATTGAAATTTATATAAATCACTGAAGTGTTTTTTTATGATCCTTGCTAATGAATGGGTTGCTCATAGTTTTTATCTTTCATTTACAAGGGCACTGAAAAAAATTTCGTTATATTATGGTCAATAGAGAAAATAGTATTCAGTGTACTTTAAACGAAATTACGTTATTGCAAACGTATTAAAAATTGATATAAGTCACTGGAGTTTACTACAAGATGCTTACTGTAGAATATGAGATTTATAGTATTCATTTACTGGGACAAACAAAAGAATTTGATAACAGTACCGTCTTTGATCAATAATTGCTGTAAGTTAGTATTCTATTCCGATATGTGGTTTTAAGTTTACAAACATTTACATGTTGCTCGTTGTGTATAAATTATATTCCTCATATGGAGGTATACAATTATTTTGTGTTATTCCAAACGTATTGAAAATTGATATAAGTCACTGAAGTTTACGATAAGATGCTTACTGTAGAATATGAGGTTTATAGTATTCATTTACTGGGACAGACAAAAGAATTTGATAACAGTACCGTCTTTGATCAATAATTGCTGTAAGTTAGTATTCTATTCCGATATGTGGTTTTAAATTTACAAACATTTCCATATTGCTCGTTGTGTACAAATTATATTCCTCATATGGAGGTATACAATTATTTTGTGTTATTCCAAACGTATTGAAAATAGATATAAGTCACTGAAGTTTACTCAAGATGCTTACTGTAGAATATGAAGTTTATACTATTTAAAGTTCATTTACTGGGACAGACAAAATAATCCGATAACAGTCATTGATCAATAATTTCTGTAAGTTTTGCATTCGTTTGTTGGCACAAAAGATTCACGTACATATTCCTTATTAGCGATAGATACTGGAGGGGAATTTTCAACTGTGGTATGTAAATCTCAACCCGACTGAACTAAATTTTTGTATATACGTTGTATATTAAATTTATTGATACAAATCTATATATCATGCACAGGGCTAAGCAAAAGCATTGGTATAATTTTCCAACTGTAGATTTGAAATGCTGAAATTCGGTTTCCAAATGTGTTATGCTATTTCAAAATATGTTATGATTTTTCAAAATTGTTCAATCAGACATGGTTGCGGCTTGTAGATCCTTCCTCCTTATCTAGTTGAATTTCTTCAATTGGACATCATATTTTATCTTATTAAATATTTTGTTATATTTTTCTGAATGTGTTGGAAAGTATTTCAGATTTCTAAGTTTTTCTGTCTTGTTTATTTAATCTTAATACATTTGTATGCATTTTAAATAAAGAGCTATAACAACTTATTTATTAAAAATAGTTTTAACGAAAACACATATCCCAATTTCATATTATTCAAACATAAATTTTCTAATATATCTTTAGAAATTAAGAAAAAGAATTATTGAGATAGGGCAAAATTTTGGTTCATAATTAGGGACACAAAAGTTTAAAGAAGTGACAATCTGATTTATTAGGCGATTAAATAATTTATGTTTATTTTTAAAACTATTTGCGTATGTAAAAAGAAAGAATGACGAATATTTGTATTTTCATTTATGTGTGACATTATAATTACTTTCGACGTTTCTGGATATTTTTGTACTGAATGTTTTAAAGCAAAATGTATGAAGGCACATAAATAATAGAATAATCCGATCAATTCAATCTTCTTTAAAGATGTACTACACCAACTATATTTTTTTCTCAATCTATGCAAACTCACTTCCATTCTTAAGTATTCAAAGAATTTCAAACTTTCTAAACGTGTGAAAAGTTATTCACTACACTCTCTTCTAATACAGTGACATATGATAGAAAAATACTTTTAGAAATATTTTCGGTGCTATAAAATGTTTAAGACATGCGATGTATAGAAAGTTAATAATAATACTTTATTACTTTTACATCTGTAAAAATATATATACATACATGGGTTTTAGGCGCGTTCGTAATTATATAAATACGTAGGACCTATAGTCGTCGTTCGGCTGGTTTATCTGTGTGTCTGTCGGTCCACATAAAACAGAGCAAAAACTACACAACCGAATGATCTGACATTTTAAATATATAATTGTTCCAAAATTTTGCCGAGTCATTTCAAATTTTATGAAAATCGGATGCATAGTTGAATTACAGGGACAGTCAAATTTTTTTGTTACATTACTGCCAATGGAAAAAAAAATATTTTAAGTGCATTTTAATGATGTTACAGCCTTTCGAACAGAATAAAATTGATATACAATGATGGAGCGCTCTACATTCAGTAAAATTTGAGTTTCCAAAAATATTTATAAAACTAGTTATAGTGAGAACTAATTATAGTAATATCAGTTGCCCCGTTTGACGTGCAAATTTCAACTTGTTTAATTAACTGTAACATATCCAATATTTTTTTCTTGAAAAGTACGTTACGTTACAAAATATATATAAAACGATGATGAAGACAATGTTATTATTGTTGCCTTAAAATACTGTTGCCAAATGTCGCGATTTACGCATGATGCTCCAAATTGGAGGGGCTCAAGACCTGTTACACGCGGGATGCCTAAAATCGGGGCTTTAGGCCCGATTTTTCACGAAGCACATATTCCTTAAAAAAATTCTAGCACTATGCAATTCATTAGTCTACATCGTCTGTAACTTAATACAGTAACACCTCTGAATGCATAATCTACGTATAATGTATATTTTTTGTAGTCCCTTACAAAGGAATGCCTTACAAATATACCTGTCTAGACAAACACCTGTATAAAACGGAATTTTTCGCAGCTACCAGCTATTTTGTTTTTACATGTTTAACAGTAGTTCTTTCACTTTGCAAATTGAACTTATTTAAAACTGAATTCTATTTACTACAATATATAAGATAACTTGTTTCCAAACATTCTTTTTTATAATAAAATGTTTAAAAAGTGTTGTCACAATGTGTTTCCATCAAAGTACATTTTCGTCGATATTTCCAAGATAATTAAAAAGTTTTAGAAGGCACAAGTTCTGATATATTCGAGTTTTACAAGCTATTTAGCAATAAACATGTTCATAGAACTATCGTGAAATAAAGTGGTAATACCTCACAGTACATGCACTACAAAGAATACTTGATATTTGAAAAAAATGTCATATATTTCTCTCGACAAATCGATGTTAAATATATCACTAATGGAATATACTTTTAATTGAGTGTGGCAGGAATATAAGTACGTGAAAAATATTTTAAATAATGTTACAGTTGCTATAAAATTTACAAATACGAATAATGCGTTTTTAGTTAATATCATCATACTCTCCGCATAAAAACAATATATATATATATATTTATACAGATATTTATTTCTTATTTCGAGATGGTCTTTTAAACTATCGTAATCAATTCTAAAACTGCCCAAATAATATTTCCTTTCAATTAAAATTTGTACGTTTGTAAAATCTTAAAAATACAACCAAAACTCCGATGAAAATTACGTCATATTTTAAAAGATGAATTTAAAATATCTTATTTAAAGCAATTCTACTACAACGTCGTTATAAAATTCGATAACTACTTTGTTTACTTAGACATTTTATATAGCTGATTTTGAAATATTGAATTAATCTTCAATCACGAAAAGAGCCGTTCATTTTCTCCATTGCAGTTGATTCACCCTTAAAATCCTTCAGTCGAAGGGAAACGAATGGAAGACAGATTACAAAACGTTACCACTGGTCGTTTAATTACAATTCGAAACTTTTGCTATCTTTTTAAGCAGATCCACTTTTTACAGTCTGGATTATGTGGACGGTGACTCACAAGCGTAGCTCGAGATGGCAGGGATTCATAATTATCTTTAAAAGTCATGTAGATAAGAATACGCCACAGTTTTTGTAGTGGCATCATTCCGGTAAATGTAGCCGCAAAGAGTTGGTTAAAAATGGACAGATGGCGACTTTGCCCAGAAACGATTTTCTATTGATTGTTCATTACAAAATACTACTCAAATATATTTTCATTGAAAGAAAGAAAACAGGTCGAGTAATAACTTCTGCAGGGAAAGACATTCGCAGTGTGCATTCGCAGTGTTTTGGCACATCTATTCCTCGATTTGTCATATTTATTCTCAAATTGTTCACTTTATCTTGTAACGACTAGACCGAACATTAATATTACAAAACATAATATTCTTAATGTGTGTTACATTAGCTTATGTTTATTAAATATACATCCTGAATCAATGAGAGTTGTCCATTTACCAATGCTTGCCACTTTACGCAGACTAGGCGGGCAAAGAGGCCATTTTGTAATTTTTTATTTTAAAGTAACGTATCCAACTTAAATTAATATTTTGTAAAGCAAAATAGCAATTTAATCTAAAGATATTATTGTTACTACTGCTATTTTTTCTAGAACTTCACTGATTAAAAAGGTATCATAAAAATTTATCAAGCCTTAGACTGGCTACTTTACCCTTCCTTCTCCAATTATTCTAAATATATTGCCTTTATTAAATACATAACGCTACAGATAGATTCAAAAACTTCAAAAAATACACTTGAATAACCTTATTAAATCTCTTCATCATGAGTTTCATTCTCAAATCAGATAAAATATAAAAACAAGCAACAAAAATTCGTGTGTAATAAACATTTCAGGTACTTCTTTTTTATGAAAAATGCTCAATACGTGGAACGAAATGAATTCCGTAAACCCTACTCATTCTTAAAATTATGTGTTCTTTCGATTTGAAGTCTATTTTTATTCACCCTACTTTGAAAATTCCATTTAGTTCTCCGTAGCGTGTGCAGCGTGTTGGAAATTCAATTTTCTGTCTTTTGTTATCTAAAACCTATAATTTTATATCAGACAATATAATTTGTAAGTCCTTACATTTTGAATTTTTTATCAGACCGAAGCTTTCACTTGAACATTAAAGAAATGGAGCCGCACAAAGCAAATAAGTGAAAGTCAAAATGAAAATAAAATTACACAAAAAATTGAATACGTTGAATTTTAATATATACGTTTAATTTTGAATTGTGTTTGTATGGCAAGGAGTTATATTTTTTGCTGTAGTTATTGAGAAAGTACCGGGTGTCCCAAAAATGATGGATTTTTTAAAGTTCCATAACTTGCAAACGGTGACAGATATTGAAAAATTCTTGCAAGAATGTTATGTAAGATGTCAGGAGATTTTATGCTGCGATTCTCAGTTTTAGTTACAAATAGCATCGATAGATGGCTCTGTAAGCAATAACCGCTAAATCCAGGTTTGATTTTTCGGCATCTCTTTTCTTCCATGTAAAAACTAGTATGTTGTGGCCATCACAAAACTTTCTTCTGTATAAATCACGTCAATTAAATCATTTAAATAGTACAAGAAATTACATGAATTTAGCACCAATTCATATCAAAGTATATCTGAATTTGAAGTTTGATGAAAATTCGTGCATTAGTTCTTGAGATAGAGCTATAGCGGAAATTCTGAAAAATGTAGCATAGCAGCGCCACCTGTTGAACGATTTACACCAAAAATAAACAGCACTAAATGATATCAAAGTATACCTGAATCTGAAGTTTGTTGAAAATCTAAGCGTTATTTCTTGAGATAAAGCTATTGCGGAAATCGTAAAAAATACAGCATAGCAGCGCCACCTGTTGAGCGATTTACACCAAAAATTAAACAGCACTAATTTATACGCCAATTCATGTCAAGGACTAACTAAATCTGAAGTTTGATGGAAATCCGTGCAATAGTTCTTGAGATACAGCTCTTACGAAAATCGTGAAAATGCAGCACAGCAGCGCCACCTGTTATGCGATTTACACCAAAAATTAAACAGCACTAATCTATATCAGGGACTAACTAAATCTGAAGTTTGATAAAAGTTCGTGCATTTTTTCTTGAGTTAGAGCTATTGCGATAATCATGAATAATGCATCATAGCAGCGCCACCTGTTGGGCGATTTTCACAAAAAAATAATCAGCACCAAACTATATCCTGGACTAATGGAATCTGAAGTTTTATGAAAATCCGTGCAGTAGTTCTTGGGATATAGCTATTGCAGAAATCGTGAAAAATGCCGCATAGAAGCGCCACCTGTTGGGCTATTTTCACCAAAAACTAATCATTTCCAGATTATATCAAGGTCTAACTAAATATGAAGTTTTGTGAAACTCCGTGCATTAGTTCTTGAGATAGAGCGCCCACAAAATTTTTGTCACATACAGACTCACAGACAGAGTGACAGAGTGACAGAGTGACAGACAGACTCACAGACAGACATTTTCTAAAAACCATCAATTCGTGTTCAGGACATTCTAAAACGTATAAATCCGTCGAAAACCGGAAGTCGAAATTTTTCACGAATCCAATACTTTCTTCTTGTAAAGATAGAAGAAAGTAAAAAGGAGATTAAAATGTATTGAATTGATCCCCAAGGACCAAAAATCGGGCCTGGACTGAGCACCTACTGCTCTCAGTGCCATCTATTGTTTGAAATTTGAACTAAAATCAAGAATCACAGTACAAAAAATCCTGATATTATACATAACCCTCCGGGAACAATTTTCTTAATATTTGTCGCCGTTTGGATCTTATTGAATTTTAAAATCCATCAGTCATTTTTGGAACACCCGGTATATGTTTAAAGTTTTTGTGTAAAAGAAAAGGAAAAATATAGTGTAAAATAAAAATAAAAAATAAATATTTCCTAATTTATGTCTTCTCTTTATTAATGTTAACGAAAATATAATTTAACATCTTTCGAATAACCTCGATTCCGAAAACCGTTGCTGTATATTTAAAAGCCTTAAACAACTAGATTTCCAATATTTAAAGATGTATTTCTGGATTACACGTTTCTTTTGCTGTCTATAATTTTAAAACATTTTAAAGTAAAATCAGTCTCGAAAATCCGTTTTTCGGATTCTATGAATTCTCAATTAAAAAATTTGAATTACCTAACAGAAATGATAAATGCAGGAATAACGAAATAATGTTACTATTAAAGTTAATGTTATAGCTAATGCTAAGTCTGTTAATTTATCATGTGTCTTAAACATGGAAATTTTTACTTGAAAATTGATAGCATATGGAATTCCGATGTTTTCAGAAAACTGATTCAACTGTAAAAACTAATCGGAAACGTTCTTACAAATTAAGAACAAATTTTTGTTTCAGAAACGCTTACTTGAATCTCTGAAATCTTATGATTTCTGAGGTTTCAGAAAGTAAAGGATCGCACATCGGACTCAAGGGTAACTCCAAAAAGGATATATTTTATTTCCGTAAAACTTAAAAAAACGTAAGTTCTTCATTAAGAAAAAATTATGTGTATTTAGAGTATGCAATGCAACAGATTTTTTTTTAATTGTTTTTAACACGAAATCGTTTATCCTTTGTGTAACGTGCGATTGCAAATTCATTGAACATTTTTCATGAGAATACAAGCATTTCAGTAAAACGTATTTATATATATATATAATACTTAATATTATATAAAAACATATAAATTATTAAATTAATATTTGAAAGAATATATATACATATATATATATATATACCAGGGGGCTCTTCCCCTGTAAGCTATGCTCGTCAACCCCCGTTCAGACACCGCAGAATCTAAAAACACGCTAATCTGATGGTTTTTAAAAATATAAGAGAAGATTGAATTGTACTGAAAAAATCTGTGCAGATCTCCCTGTAAATGGGTTTCCATTCAATTCCCTTTGATTGCAAAAATGTAAGGGCGAATCAGTTGCTGTTAAGACATCCAATGGTTATTTTCGTTTTTCATTAAAGAGGATCAGTTAAACATTTGAAAAGTAGCTAAAATAAAATGAATTAAGTATACAGAGTCTTTGTCTCCCGGTATTTTAAAACAATTTCTGTAACAATAGACTAAGTCATGTGACTATCATCATTTTTTTTCAGTTTTTAGCTCACAACCTGATCATTAGCCTGAGATCTAATGTGCTCGCTGGTTCTGTAACTACGTAGGTACGTACGTGTGTATGTATATATGTATGTTTGTACGTAAATCGATAACTCTTGATAGAAAAATAAGATTTATTTGGTTGGTTGGTTGGTTGTATTTATGACGGCCAATTATCTGCACGAGGGATATAGGCCCAGGGGGAGTGCCCTTCGTGGGGGTCATTCTAAGGGAACAGATTTATTTGAAATTTTGTAAATAGGTTCTTTCTGATAATGCGCTTCCCTTATTAGTTTTAGGGGTTCATTAATTAAGTAAATCAGGAGAACTTGGTCTACCCCCCCCCCCCCCATTAATTTAGATAAATGGTTTTTTCATGCAGAATTATCCAATTTGTTTCAAATTTCGTATACCAGTTTATTCTGATAAGGCGCTGTACCGATTAGATTTGAAGGTTCAATGATTAAGTATAAAGTAGATAAGGGAAGGTTAACCCCCTTAATTTTGATAAATGTGTATTTCATGCAGAATTATATGATTTGCTTCAAGTTTGGTATACCGATTAATTCTGATAAGGAGCTTCCCTGATTAGATTTAGAGGTTCATTGGTTAAGTATACAGGTGAGAACGGGGTGCGGTTAATCCCCCCTTTTATTTAGATAAATGGGTTTTTCATGCAGAATTATCCGATTTGCTTCAAATTTTGTATACCGGTTTATTATGATAGGACGCTTGCCAGATTAGATCTGAAGGTTCATTGGTTAAGTATAAAGGAGGGAACGGGGGGTAGCATCCCCTTTAGATAAATGCGTTTTTCGTGCAGAGTTATCCGATTTGCTTCAAATTATTTATACCGGTTTATTCTAAGGCACTTCAATGATTATTTACGGTTTTGCACGAAAAGAGTGATTTCTATTTTATGACTAATAGACATAAATCTATATATATAAAAGAAAGTCTGAATTTTGTATTAATCAACGCGCAGATCAAACTACTGAACCTAAAGTCTTGAAATTTGGTGTAAAAGTTCTTCTTATGACATAGAGTACCGCTAAGAAAGGATTTTCTAAAATTCCACCCCTAAGGGGGGTAAAAAATCGAACGAACTTTAAAAAAATTCCTTAAAAATCTGATTTTATAGCTATTTTTCAACTGATAACATATTTTGGTGTGTTTTTGTATGCTGAATCGAATGGTACAAACTAAATTCTTTTAAGTCCAATAGTTCGCGAGATATTTCATATATTTCTAATTTGGCGATGTCTTTGGCGCCAAAACCTCGAAATACCTAACATTATAAGTGATAATTCATCCATATTCATTCATCTTATACATCCGTTACTGTAGCAACGGAAGAAATTCAAATTAAATCTTTTTGTTAAATCTTTTGATTAAAGAATTGAACCGGCTATATGAGTTTGAAAAAAATAAATAAGTACAAACGCCTTGAAAAAAAGAGAAAAAAATATTGGATTTATTTAAAATACAAAGAAGCGATCCACTTAGAAATTAATATTATAAAACGAAAATATTTAAAAAATGAAAGCAATGTTTGTACGACTTTAAAAATTTTGTGGTACTTACATCCGAGCCATGTCAGATACAACTGCGCCAAGCATGGCAATTACATTAATTACAGCAACCCTTATTTTTTGTCCATTTGATAGTTTATTTAGTATAGTTTTAAATTAATTTTATTATTATAATTTTTATTTATTATAGTTTATAGTATGTAGTTTTATGTTTTATGTTTTATTTATTTATTTACTTAAAACAATTTGCCATTTTTAACAAGGTTATGTATTTAAGAATGTTAAATTACTTTTTTGAACGTAATTGGTAAACAATAAACAAGATTGGCAATTGTCAACCTTTTTTGACGATCAATCACATGGTCCGAATAATGCGTAAGTATTACTTTTTTTAATGGAAGAAATTGGAATACATCTCGATTTATCAATTGCTCCTGGATAAGAAGGAAAAATGGGTACTTTTATGTCAGCCGTATCCGTATGTAAATATCGCCATTAGCATTTTTAAAATTGCCAATAGCAGTAGTTACATTTCGCGTATGTAAATTTAAAAAAATTCTTTGTTTTAAGTTATGGCATTATTTCCTATTGTTTTACTTTTCATCTTTTTCAATGACATTAGTGTAAAGCATGTATTAAAATGCAAATTTGCTTTTCCTTCCACCCGTTTATAATTTGAGTTTTGCTTGATGTATTTGGATGGGACTTGCACTGTTAGTTAGATTATTTTTTGTGGATGGTTGGTACTTCTCCGTAGCGAAGTTTTCTTCTGGGTTATTGTTTTTCTGAAGCACAAACTTGGCAGCAAATCAGATTGCAGAAAATTAGATTACAAGTTAAAGTTCCAAAACCAGGTGAACCCGAATGTGAAAGATTACCTTTTATTTAAAGTTCTACTGAACGTATTTTGATTAGAGTTGCACAGTTAAATAATATTAGGGATTGTTGCAATATTTGAAATGTCATTCTACATTTTCAGTTATGGAATTATGAGGAAAGTTCTCAGTGGTGTAGTTGAAAAAAAAGTAGGATAAAATCTATAGGCAGAGGGTATATATTAGAGAGTATATACGTTATAGCTATGGAGCGCAGAGATTCTAAAATACACCAGAAGGTCTACGGCGTATAGTCTATGGTACATTCCTAAAAATTCCACAATCACGTTAACTTGATTATGAAAGATATATTTAACTATCAACTTCAAATATAAAATAAAAAGGGCAATATCGGTCCGACCGCTTATAACTTGAGTTCTTTTCAATGGATTTTGAAAAGATTTGCATTGTTAGATAAATTTTAAAGAAAGTGTTTAATATGTAACACATATTCTACGTTGCTCAGTTATGGAATTATGTGCGAAAGTTCTTTAATCTGTGAAACCTATTTTGAAATATTAGCCTTTTTAAAATGTTCTACTGAGTTAATTAGCACTGTTAGATATTTTTTCAGGAAAGGTTTTAGTATATAACACATATTGTTCTACATTCCTTTGCTATAGAATTATAGCTGAATTTTGTATTATCTGGTGAACCCGATTATGAAACATTAGTCTTATTAGAAGGTTTTACTAAACGGATTTTGATGGGATTTGCATTTTTTAATTTTCAGGGATGATTTTAATATGCTACATATTGTTCTTCCGTTCTTTTTTATATTGAGTTATAAATAATCAACTTAAAGATTTTCTTCATAACAGTCCAAATTTTGTCTGAGACATTAGAAGATATAAAACCGTAATGTATTTCATGTTGTTTTCAGCAACGCGGATGATCATTAGAGATAAATGTATTTATTGCTATAAAACACAAGATCAAATACACCGATATATTTCGTTTGATTAAAGTTTCGCTTGGAGAAACCGACCAGCGTAGCGGGCGAAGGCTTCTATTACTATATGTAAAGCGTAAATTCCTATTTCATTCCGATTGATTATAACCCAGATTCTACTGAACATAATTTTGCAGAACTTACTCTATTAGATAGTAAATATGGTTTATAAATAGTTTAATCTAAAAACCATCGTTCCAAGTTGCTTAGTAATTGTTACGGGAGTTCTAAAATTAGGTGAACTCGATTAGGAAAGATTTCAAGTTTTACTGAATTGATTTTAATGACTGTTGCACAGTTAGCTAGATAATATTTCTGGGATTCTTTTCAATATTTATCATATCGTTCAAAATTGTTTAGTTACGAAGCTATGCGGAAAAAGTTATCTGTTGTATAGTAAAGAAAATTGGAGGATAATACGCTACAGGCAAAGGACGTATACTAGAATGCTATAGTTATGGAAGTTGTGCAGAGTTTCTTTAAAAATCCAGAAATGATGCGACGTATACCTACCCCTACATCCCTGAGAGTTCTATATAATCAGGTTAATGCGATTATGATAGCTATATTTAATTATCTCAATGTATATAAAATGCAAAAAAAATTTCATTCCGGCGTATTTTAAATTTACTTCTACTGAATTGATTTTGATGGGGCTTACATTGTTAGTTAGATAATTTACAGAAAAGATGTTAGTATAAAATATAATGTTCTACGTTGCTTAATTAAATAATTATGCGTAAAGATCTAAATCAGATGATTCCAATTTCGAAATATTGGCTTTTTTTTAATGTTCCGCTGAATGAATTTTCAGGGGATTTAAACTGTTAATTATATTATTTTTATGAAATGTTTCAGTACGTTTTCCAGTTTAAAAGATCCTGCTCAGTGGATTTCGATGGAACATGCTCGGTTAGTTAATTTTTCAGTGAATGTTTTAGTATAAGGCACATATCATTCGCTTGGTGTTGCTTGGTCGTCAGGTTTCTTGATTATAGAATTAAGGCTGAATGTTTTAGAAGCAGGCGAACCAAATTATGAACGACTAGCAAACCCCGCGGCTTTGCTCGCGTAATATTTGAAATATGCCGAGTGATATTTATATGTCTAATTTTTATTAAAAGTTACTAACTATTTTTTTATTTTATTAAAAGGTACTTATTACTTTTAGGAATAATTAAAAAAATTACTATTTAAAACACAGTTTGATTAAACATCATTGTTACACTGCATAAGGCAGAAATGAGACGTAAATTAATAAAACGAAATAAAACTAAATAAATAATAATTTAGAAAATATTTTGAAACTTTTATGCTCAATTAATACGCTCATTTCAGTATTCATCTGAAATTTTGAATTTTTTAGAAACCATCTTCTTACATCTTAAAATTAACCATCATGTCAAATTCCAAGTCCTACCACCTCTCTCAACATAAAGGGCTATGTTGAAATAGGAACTGTCACCATTAATTTGCCAACATTAATTTTGAAATTGGTTTGTTATTTCCTAATATTCCACAGAAACGTAATTTAGAAAGCTTTTAAAGGCCTTTTATAGAGCGTTTGTTGTTCTTGTGAACCCCAGGTGGTAGAATCATGGGCATAAAATATAGCCTATGTAGGATCAGAGACTGCTACCATTGATTCGCAACTATTACTTTTATATTTGGCTTATATTCCCTGAAATTGCGTAGAAATCGTAATTTAGGACTTTTTTAGAATGCTTTTCGCACCTCCCCTTCACTTCACCCCTTTTTAATTCGAATTTATTTTCGACAGTACTTCGAGGGCATTTATATTTTATAAGTAACTACCATGCCATATTTAAAGTTTCTAGCCTTTTCAGTATCCCAGAAATCGCAATTTAGAAAAATTTTAGCTCGTGCATCCCTCTGGTGGTAGTGGTACAGATGTAAAATATAGCTTATGTTTGAACAGGTTCTATCACCAACAATTTGTCATCATTATTTTTTTACTCGGTTTGGTATTTGATAAGATTACATAAAAATTGCAATTTATAACGCTTTTCGCTCACTTAATCTTTTTAAATTTGAAATTTTCTTTCGCCAGTTCTTAGAAAGCAGTTGCATCTTGTAAGTAAATACCATGCCATACTTCAAAGTGGTAGACCCTTCAGTAATGCAAAAAACGCAAATTAGAACATATTTTGCTTTTGCAACCTTCAGATGGTAGTGACAGCAACATAAAATATAACCAATGTTATAGCAGGGACTGTCACCATTGATTTGCAACCATTACTTTTGAAATAGCTTTGGAATTTCCTGAGATTAAGTAGAAATCGCAATTTAGAACGTTTTTAGAACGCTTTTCGCGCATTTTCACCCCTTTTTAAATTTCCAATTTTTTCGAAACTGTTCTCAAAGATCATTTATATGTAATAAATATGTACCTTGCCTAATTTTAAGTTGCTAGCCCCTACCAATCGCAAAAATCCAAATTTGGAACTCTTTTTTGCTCCTGCAACGTCTAAGTGATAGTGATACCGACTTAAAATAGCGTCTACGTTAGAGCAGAGGCTGTCAGCATCAATTTCCTACCACTACTTTTGAAATCAGTTTGATTCTTCCTGAGATATTTGTGACAAATTGGCATTTAGAAAGTTTTTAGAACGCTTTTCGCTCATTTTGCTCGGCATCTCCTCTGGGGTAGTGGAAACAGATTTAAAATATAGCCTATCTTAGAGCAAGATCTGTTCCCATCATTTTTACACCATTATATTTGAAATCGGTTAAGTATTTCCTGCGATTGCTAGAAATCACAATTTAGAACGTTTTTTACAACGCTTATTGCGCATTTTGACACCCCTTTTAAATTTCGACTTTTTTAGGAAATGTCCTTAGAGATCATTGATATCTCATAACTAACTACCATTCTAAATTTCACGATTCAAGGCCCTTCCGTCACGCAAAAACCGCAATTTAGAACGTTTTTCCCCTGCACCCCGTTTGGTGTAGTGGCACCGACATAAAACATAGCCTATGTTGGAGCAAGGGTTTTCACCATCATTTTGACGCCATTATTTTTTTAATCGGTTTGGTATTTCCTGAGATTGTGTAGAAATCACCATTTAGAACGTCTTTTAGAACGCTTTTCGCGCATTTTCACCCCTTTTAAATTTCGAATTGTTTAAGAACTGTTCTTAGAAATCCTTTATATCTAATAAGTAGCTGATACTTCAAATTTCATATTTCTAGGCCCTTCAGTAACACATAAATCGCATTTTTAGAATGTTTTTTGCTCTTACACCACCTTTGGGGTAGTGGCACCGACATAAAACATAGCCTACCTTGGAGCAAACGTTTCCACTATCAGTTTGACACCAATATTTTAAAAATCGGTTTGGTATTTCCTGAGATTATGTAGAAGCTACAATTTAGAACATTTTTTAGAACGCTTTTTGTGCATTTTCACGCCTTTTAAATTTCGAATTTTTTAAGAACTGTTTTTAGACATCATTTATATCTTATAAGTAACAAATATTCCAAATTTAATATTTCTAGGCCCTTCAGTAACGCAAAAATCGCATTTTTAGAACGTTTTTTGCTCCTGCACCCCCTTTGGAGTAGTGGCACCGACATAAAATATAGCCTATGTTCTAAGTTGGACTAACACCATCATTTTGATACCATTACTTTTGGAATTGGTTCGGTAGTTCCTGAGCTTACCTCCTACAAATAAACAATTTTTTCCTCTTTATAATAGGAGTATAGATTAGCCTTTTCAGTATGTCCGATTAACAGATTCTGATGAGACTTGCATTGATAATTTTTCATGAACCCTTTCAGTATATTACATATTGTTCTATCGTTCTTCACCGAATACTACACTAAATGATCAACGAAAGAAGTTGGCCCTTAACAGCCTAAATTTTGTATGGCTAAAAATATACAGGGTGATTCAGCTCGTCGGTGACAAACTTTAAGGATCGATAGAGCACACCTAGACGAACATTTTTGAATAGGGAATGTAGGGTCCCTGACGCGATGGTAAGGCGCTAGGCGCTTTCGAAAATTTGGGTGCCGAAATTCGAAACGTCATAAAAACTAGGCAAATGGTTAGATTTTCTTGCTTGTTGCGTCGAAATGATTCTGTTTGTTTAGACTTTCTTCAGTACCAATTTGATAAGCGTATCTCTTAAAACATGGATAGGGGGCGCTACAGACTTTGGAGAGCTAGACAACAACTTTAAGCCCGCTATTTTGATAATTTAACACATGCTCGCCAAAGTTTATACTCTAACTTAAAGTTTGAACCCAAAAGTAGAGCCCTGCAAAAAGCGTAAGAGCCGGAATAAAATGTCAAAGTACAGGGTGGTCGAAACTCGAAGGCTCCTAGGAGATAAACAAACAGATTTCTTGACTTATGGCATGCATTTTCATGATTCTGTTTGCTGGGGCTCTCTGAAACTCAGTTGAACGGTACAAAAAGAAACATCGATATGGTGCGCTTTGGGCAAAAAACATAATTCGTTGACATTTTGGACGCTAACTGGAAACGGGGCGCTACGATCAGTTAGAAACAAAACAAGAGAGTAATTTACTTATTATAAGAAGCTATTAAAACTGCAGTTTGTTTGTTTTTTTTTAACAAACATAGCTGGTTTCAATCATGCACAATGCGCGCAATAAAATTTACATAAGGTGCTTTTTGCTGATTTATGCAAAAGATATCGTACCATATCGATATGCAAAAGATACGTAATGCGTAGACGACAACGCGAGATGACGTAGTTGTATGCGCAGACACGTCTTTTGAACGTGCGGTACCTACTTAAGCTTCGGGTTACTTGTCTGCAGATCGGTAGTAGGATGGAACGGTACACAAACTCTGAATTGGCTGACATGCATTTGGCGTATGGCGCTGCTGGTTGTAATGGACGAGCCGCTCAGCGGTTGTACGCCGAGCGTTACCCCAACAGGCAAATCCCCTGCCATGCCTTCTTCGCTCGAGTACACCAGAGGTTGTCCACAACGGGATCTTTCGACGGAGGCAGGCCTGAACGGGAGCGATCAGTGAGCACCCCCGACAACGAAGAGGCTGTGCTTAACCTGGGTTGTGACGAGAGATATCGCCAGACATGTTGGCATTTCGCAAGCAACTGCGTGGCGCATCTTACGTTCCCGGAATCTGCACCCCTACCACATCCAGCGGGTGCAGTTGCTCAGAGAGCAGGATTTTGGCCCTCGAGTGGAATTCTCAAGATGGTACTTGGCGATGAGATCCAGGGATCCCCGTTTTGTAAACAGCATTTTGTTTACGGACGAGTCCACCTTCAGCCGGGAGGGAATGTGGAACGCCCACAACAGTCATGTGTGGTGTGATGAAAATCCACATGAAACCAGAAGCCGAGCAGCCCAGGAGCGTTTCTCAGTAAATGTGTGGGCCGGCATTCTGGGGGATTGCCTCATTGGCCCTTATTTGTTACCTGAACGGCTGACAGGTGGAAATTACCTGATTTTCCTGGATCAAGTGCTGCCGCAGCTTCTGGATGAGGCGCACGTACCCGAAGGTTCGCGTCGCCAGATGTGGTTCCAGCACGATGGAGCTCCGGCTCATTACACGAACGACGTGCGTCTCCATCTAAACGCAAGGTATGGCCAGCGGTGGATCGGGCGTGGGGGTCCAGTTCACTGGCCTGCCCGATCACCAGACCTCACCTGCTTGGATTTCTTCCTTTGGGGTTACCTGAAGGCCGAGGTATACCATACACCTGTCAGCAGTGCTGAAGAACTTGTGGCGCGCATTGTGGCAGCTGCAGGGCAGATCAGAGATACTCCTGGCATTGTTGGAAACACACACTCCTCAATGCGACGGAGGTGCGAAGCCTGCATCATGGCCCAAGGTCGAAATTTCGAGCATCTTCTGTAGTGTTATTTTTTGTAAATAAATTTCCAGTATCATTGATGTTTTTGGTCTAAATTTATTCAGAAGTGTTGAGCAGAGGTAGAAAATGTGTTTTCATTATTACTAACTGATCGTAGCGCCCCGTTTCCAGTTACCGTCCGAAATGTCAACGAATTATGTTTTTTGCCCAAAGCGCCCCCTATCGATGTTTCTTTTTGTACCGTTCAACTGAGTTTCAGAGAGCCCCAGCAAACAGAATCATGAAAATGCATGCCATAAGTCAAGAAATCTGTTTGTTTATCTCTTAGGAGCCTTCGAGTTTCGACCACCCTGTACTTTGACATTTTATTCCGGCTCTTACGCTTTTTGCAGGGCTCTACTTTTGGGTTCAAACTTTAAGTTAGAGTATAAACTTTGGCGAGCATGTGTTAAATTATCAAAATAACGGGCTTAAAGTTGTTGTCTAGCTCTCCAAAGTCTGCAGCGCCCCCTATCCATGTTTTAAGAGATACGCTTATCAAATTGGTACTGAAGAAAGTCTAAACAAACAGAATCATTTCGACGCAACAAGCAAGAAAATCTAACCATTTCCCTAGTTTTTATGACGTTTCGAATTTCGGCACCCAAATTTTCGAAAGCGCCTAGCGCCTTACCATCGCGTCAGGGACCCTACATTCCCTATTCAAAAATGTTCGTCTAGGTGTGCTCTATCGATCCTTAAAGTTTGTCACCGACGAGCTGAATCACCCTGTATAATAGCGTAATAACGTTCATATTGTTTGGGCATTCCAGGTAAATGTCCATATTGCTTTAAAACGCATGATCAAATTTACAGATATATTTCGTTTGATTCAAGGTTTCTTTAGAAATACTGACCAGCGTAGCGGGCATTAGGCTGCTAGTAAGAGTATAAAATACAATTAGACGGAATAACCTGTGAGCTCAATGTTATCAGTTTCCCTGGGTATTTTTCATTTTATTTTATATATGAATCGATTTTTTTACATTAAAAGCCTTATTTTTTTTTTTTTTAAGTTTTAAAAATATTAAACAATTGCTAAGTTTAAAAATGTTTCAAAAAATTATCTTTTAATATTTATATATTTAACGTAGATATATAGCTAAGAGAATTTCATGCAAGCCATATATTATGTTTCTTTTAAACTTAACTAAATGGAGCAAGCTTTAAGTTTAAAATATTTCACAAAATAGCAAAGGCATTCCTAAAATATTTTCACACTTAAAAGTGTTGAACTGGAGCAAAGTGAATAATCTTCCAGAAGCTACAAAAGTTTAGAATTATTAAACTTCTTCATATGTTTGAGAAGTTTTTGAAATCCCCAGAAAATGTAGGAAAAATATGTTTATATTATAGATGCATTTTGTCTCTGATTATATCTAAAAACTGTTGATATTTAATTCTATATGAAATTAATTATGATTGAAGAAAAATATTTTTTGTAAAATATTAATTTTAAGTAAAAAGTACACAAAAAGTATATATATTGCTTCATCTTTTTACTTAAAAAATATTCACAAGAATATTTTCTTTAAGAATATTATTATTTTTTAAGTCCTGAAACAAATTTTCGAGTTCCACAGTCTACGATTAAAAAATACTAAACCAATATAATACATTTATAGTTTTACATTTTCTTTCATTTGATTAATTTTTTACCGCATTATAATACATTATCGTTTCTTTCCCTAACTTAATTTTCAAATCTTTCTACACTTAGCAGCTTAGCGTATCCGTAGGAAAAATAATTATATCTTAGAATATATTATTAAAGCTATAAACGTATGTTTAATTTCCAAAGGGTCGATTCCAAATATTTTTCGCTCCAAATTCGGGCCCGTATTGCATTATTTTACTCCAGTAACGAGTTCCGACAGCCGGGGGTTGATTGGTTGAACGGTGTTACGGTAATGTAACTATTATCGTGCTTTGACGTCGTAATGGACAAAATCTGATGTGCCGACTGCGAGAGTTCAGTTTTCGTGTTTTTCCTTGTGATAAAAAATCTACTAAAAAACAACTTTTCAAAAGTAAAAAATAAGCCAAGCAAAAAAAAAAAAAAAAAGAAAAGAAAAGAAAAAAGGTGAAAGTTGTGGCTAAAAAATAGTGTGATATCAAATTTCCAAGCTTATATTGCGGTACTTATTTAACATTTTTTGATAAAAATTTATCATATGTAAGTCGAGTACCTAAGTATGCGTTGATAGAAAGCCTTTCCTCCTTTACTAAATACATCATAACGTGTTTCTGAAAATTAATTTTTTTTAAATTATGCATGATGGGCTTGGCGGCCATCTTTCCATACTTTACACAAATTTCTAAGCACACAAGTTCATTGTTAAGATTGGAAGTTCGAAATTGTTAATAAAGCAAGCATTTTATTCTTTTAATTTATGGAAATGAGTGCCTAAAAATTTGTGTCTAAAAATAAAGCTGAAGTAACTTCAGGTTTCATCTTATGATTCTCTTTTTTCGGAGGGGGGTTAATTAATTAGTTAAAGCAGTAAAAATCAATTTGTTTTTTCAAAATAAAAAACTTTCTTAATTTATCTGTCTGTAGCTAAAACTATAAGTTCGAAATTCTTAATAATGCAAATATGTTACGAACTTGAGTGCTTAGAAATTTGTGTAAAATATGGAAAGATGGCCGCCAAGCCCATCATGCATAATTTAAAAAAAATTAATTTTCAGAAACACGTTATGATGTATTTAGTAAAGGAGAAAAGGCTTTCTATCAACGCATACTTAGGTACTCGACTTACATATGATAAATTTTTATCAAAAAATGTTAAATAAGTACCGCAATATAAGCTTGGAAATTTGATATCACACTATTTTTTAGCCACAACTTTCACCTTTTTTCTTTTCTTTTCTTTTTTTTTTTTTTTTTTTTGCTTGGCTTATTTTTTACTTTTGAAAAGTTGTTTTTTAGTAGATATCAGTTCTTTTTTTAAAACAAATGATATATAACTGAAATAATTCTACTAGCTCAAATTAAAATTAGTCCTTGTATAGCCTTTATAAGCAGGGAGCAAACACAATATTATACATTTTGTTTACCTATCATTCATTTTTTATAGTGATTAATAATTTAAAAGTAAGGAAAGTCAATTTCTTCTTTCAAAGTATCAGTCTTTCTCAATTTATATCTCCTTAAAATTTTCTACGAAAGATGAAAATTTAGTAAAAAACAGAGTCGAAATAAAGTATATATTTACAGTTAGTCTGTCAGTTAATTGTTTTTTCTAACTTTTTTTGCTGACGGTTTTGCAAAATAAATTTACCTTTACAAATACCTACGGTTAATCCGAGAATGAAAACCCGCAGGCATCTAATGAATCGAAGATCTGTAAATCTAGCAATTCTAGACATAATAAAGGAACATTTTTGATAAAAAATATCTAAAAATTTAAAGATATAAACTGTATATATAACCTCATCTTCATTTAGATCGTGTTATAGAGAAGAAAGAATAAATATGTAATTTTACTCAAGTCTGTTTATCCACACCTATTTGCATAAATGTGAGGATATTAATTTACTATAAAATTTCCCCTAAATTGATTATCTTTAATAGTCTATTATTAAAGCCGCATATACATTAGAATTAATATTTTTCGGTTAAAAATTGCCTGAAATCTATAGTCTTATCGTTCGTTAAATTTGTTTTTTTTTTATGCCCAGACTCGTTTTCTGAACTCTGACAAAAGATCACAGACATATTGAAGCTATCCAAATTCTTATATCTTTCTATCGTATTTCTTTTTTTGAGGGGGGTGTGAGGAAGAGCCTTACGAACTTCGTTTTGTTCTCAGAATTCTGAATTATTCATTCAAAAGATCTACCTACATAAGTCTTGTTGAAGAATTTTGATTAGTTAAGAGTTGCATCAAGTTATACATCATGTGAATCTATTAAATTAATTTTGTGAAATACTAGGTGGGAGCCATTGATATTTCCAGACCATTTGCCTACATTTTAAACTTGAGTCATTTACTACTATTCATTAATTTTCTATACGAATTAAAGAAGTCGTTGTTTCCATGCCAACTGTACCTTTCACTATTGCTTGCTTGTTTGTTTGTTTGATTTATTGAACACATACATCATATCACATGCGGATCACGGCCGGATTCGAATCTGCTTCCACCTACGCTCTCAAGCGATTAGCGGCATTGTGTCTTATCCACTCAGCCACAGTGGGCCACTATTGCTTTCTCTAATGCCCAGATACTCAAATTTAACCAACTGCACTTAGAATCATGGTCATAACACAGAACATTTATATGTTAGAGCAGTGTTGCCAGTGGGCTACTTTTTTTTAATTCAGATTTCTTGATTGCCAGCACTTATTATAAACGGTAAAATTCCCATTGTTTTCGCCTTAATTAATATGTCATTAAATAAGGCACATTTTACAATTTCAAAAAAGTGGTGCCAATCAAGTATCTGAGTTAAAAAAAAGTAGCCCATCTGGCAACACTGTGTTAGAGTGGTGACATATGCACAAGTCGTGTACTCATATTCAATTTTTTGTCCAAAGTACGGTAACTCAGTTTTCAGTAATAGACGAGGAAGATTTCAATTAAACTAACCAGAAAAGTTAACAAACATTGGCTTCCTGATTTGATTTTATTCAAAATTGTTTTAACCAACCAAAGTTAATGTCCGGGATCCAGATAAATTTTCCTCTGTTAGTAAAATTACATTGACCAATTAGTAGCCTTTATCCTTGCAAGCTTTTCGGTGTTTACTGCAAACATCAAAAAGTTCGGAAAAATGCAGACGTCTGATTGATCAATCCCATCCCGCTAATAGCGAAATATCTATCTTGATCCCGGCCTATTCAACGCCCTTTAAATATTGGAGAAAGCCTTGACACGTGTCAGAAAAACGTCACACAAAGCAGGCAAAACAAAGAAGAAAAATCATTCATTGGCTCGTTCATATTCACGAGCCGATGAATGATTTTGTTTCTTTGCTTTGCCTGCTTTGTGTGATGTTTTCGTGACACGAGTCAAGACTTTCTCAGATATTTAGGATGCTTTGGTGTATTTCACCACCATGAAGTTATGAAAGGAGAGGAACAGACATGTTAATCTTCCCGTGTGAAAAACTAGTTACCAAAAAAAAAACGAGTTATTTCCCTTTCTTCTGCCCTTTTCTCTCTTGATTTTGACCGATAGCAGCCCATTTAGCAGTCTCAGTACAAGATGCCGCTATGTACGGTGGACGCAGGAGGGAGGGTGTTAGCGCGACCAATGACATAATAGGCCAGTTCATGATGTTTAAAAGTCACACGCAGTTGGATCGAGGCTAACGAAAAAGACAGGCTACCGCGGTGGGTCCGATTCTTCTTTTTTTACAAACCGCTGGAGTCACGTGATGCTCTTTTCACGCACCGTCTTTGGTGCATTCGAGCATCACGTGACTCCAGCGGTCTGTAAAAAAAGAAGAATCGGACCCACCGCGGTAGCCTGTGTTTTTCGTTACTCTCAGAGTTGGATCATCTTTACACGATGATTAGTACAAAGCTGCGAGCCGATTTTTTTTGTGTCCATTACCGTGTACAGATAATCAACTCCGTGTGACGTTATGAACTGGCCTTATATGTTGTTGGCCACAGTTTATGAACAGCTACAAAGGACTACATCTATATCTACTCCGAGGTAAACGAAAAAGACAGGCTACCGCGGTGCCACAGCGCCTAGAATATATAGTGTGGAAATCGGCTATCCCAGTAATACTTTAAAAAGTGCTAATATATTGGATCTCTTAAATTTCAAATGATGCTGAAATCCAATGAGTCAATCACAGCGATATCTGCAGGATATTTCCTAAAACTTCATGACGATTTGGTAACAGCGTCTAGAATACCTAGTGTGGAAATATTTTATTAAACAAAGCTAAAAATTTGTATCCCGTAAATGATCGACGATACTGCTAAAATTCCAAGTGTCGATCGCAGCGAAATCTGCGGGATTTTCGTATTACATTGTATAGACTAGCAATATCTTTCAGTTATAGAAAATATCCTGCAGATGTCGCTGCGATTTGTATATTTCAGCAGCATCGTTGCACATTTAAGGATACAATATTTTACCACTTTTTTAAGTATTACAGGGATAGCCAATTTCCACACTATATATTCTAGGCGCTATAATTTGGTCTAGACGCTGTAGCGTTTTTTTTTTTTTACATTTTATTAACATACATCTGACCTGTGTGCTTGGCGTCAAGCCCGCTGTAATAATACGATGTTTACTTTGAAAGTTTATCACAGATGTCGCTGCGATCAGCTCCCTGGATTTCAGCGTCAGTGCACATTTAAGGGATACAACTTTTTAGCGCTGCTTGGATAGCAAAATTCCACAGTATGTATTCTAGACGCTATAGCGGTGCATTACACGTGTCTCTAAAAAATATCCTGCAGATGTCGCTGTAAATGACTGTTTGGAATTCAACATCGTTGTACATTTAAGGGATTCACTATTTCCGCGCTTTTTTAAGTATTGCTGGGATAGTTGATTTCTACAACATATAATCTAGGCCTATAACGGAGCTATAGTACAGCGCCTAGAAGATACAGTGTGGAAAACGGCTATTCCTATAACGCTTTAAAAAGTGCTAAAAACTTGTATCCCATAAATCTTCAACAATGCTCAGCGGCAATATGCTGATACGAGCGCCATCTCGTAACTCTTTTCAATATAAACACTGAGTTTTCAAAAATTATAGAATGTTAAATATCGGAAACTATAAATATAAGATATTTTGGTCTGTTATAAGCTAATTTAGTTAAGGAATGACGTGAAATAGGTTAAAGAGTCTCTTTTAGAATGACTATCGTTTTTAAATCACTACGATGGCGCTACTATGGACATCTTGTTATTCAGCATCGTTGTACATTTATGGGATTCAATTTTTTAGCACTATTTTGTAGCCGTTTTCCACACAAAATCTTCTAGGCGCTGTATATATAGTGTGGAAATTGGCTATCCCTGTAATACTTTAAAAAGTGCTAAAATATTGTATCCCTTAACTGTGCAATGATGCGGCTGAAATATACAGATCACAGCGACACCTGCAGGATATTTTCTCAAACTGCAAGATATTGCTAGTCTATACAATGTAATACTAAATCCCGCTGTGATCGATACTTGGGATTTTAGCAGTATCGTCGCACATTTAAGGGATACAAATTTTTAGCGTTGTTTGGATAGCATATTTCCACACGAGGTATTCTAGACGCTGTAGCCATACTTTCGGCAAAAACTTGAAATGAGCATGCTTCCTGTGCATATATCACCACTCTTATGTATGAAGGCTCTCTGTTATGGTGTTGATTGTGAGCGCTCTTTTTTAAATTTCTATATTTGTGTTTTAGAGAAAGCAATACAGAAAAGTACTGTTACTATGGAAACAACAACTTCTTTAATATTGAAAGGTATAGCAAAGGAGTTCAGAATCAGTGCCTTAAAATAGTTTCGAATATGTATTGTTGTTATGACAATTAATACCCTACCTGGATGTGGAAATGCAAAATTGTGTTCTACATAATGGAGGATATTCCATCTACATTTTGATCACGTGGTCAAGGTAAAAACTTCTATCGTAAAGAAGGGAAGGCTCCGTAGACGTGTAATGTAAATCCCCGCTAGCCAATGAAACGGCTCATAAGGCAAAGTAGTAGTATCTTCCCTTCTTATCAGATAGAAGTTCCTTGGATAAATTACCGGTATCACGTGACATTTTCAGCCTCGAACCCATATTTGGAATATCCTCCATTGTGCGCAATCTAGATATATTTTTGGCTGTCAGAGAAACGAGATTCATCAATCAGAAGCCTGCATTTTTGTGAACTTTTCGCTGTTTGCAGAAATGCAGGCTATTGATTGGCGATTCTCGTTTCGCTAACAGCGAAAAATCTATCTGGATCCTAGCCTACATTTCTACAAACATTGCACTTCATCCACGGCACTAAAAAAAATGACTCAAAACTTTCATGACATTGGTCGGGATCCACAAACAGCAGATATTCTCAAACATGCAGGCTTCTGATTGATCAAACTCATTTCGCTAACAGCGAAAAATCTATCTGCTTCTCAGCCATAGTTATCTTCGATGAAATCAATGCAAAAGGATAATATAAAAGAAAAGTATAAGATTTCTAAAATATTTTGGCGGGTTTATCGCTATTTGGCATAATTTGTAAACTTTAGAACTAATTAACAGTTTTTCGCTAATTATGAATAGAAAATTAATGTTTTTAAAGCTGAATTTTATAAAAGCACGTAGATTGAGTAAATATCTATCCAAAAATTCAATCCTTACTTTTTTCTGTCCATTATTTAAGTCTCTACCTCGATTTAAACATAAGTTGTGACGAAGAAAATAAATCTGTCATTTTCAGTATCTCGACGTTATTTTAAAAAATCTATAATACTGTTTATAATTAATTTATGAGGATGCATTTGATCTCAAATTGAAGATCTTCTTTATTAGGTCCTTCTAGTGTTGGTTTTATTTTTCAGCGATGATTGCTTCTTTTGATATGGGAAATTTTACGCTGGCATATTTCGTTCATTTAACATGGAGAAGTTGTCATCAGTATAATAAGCAGTTACGGTGTCTTGCCTTATTCTTGGCGTTTGTTTGTTTGGCGGGGTTAGCATTTTTTTTCAGCTTGGCTTGGCAGAACGACCGTCCTGCTTGATCATGCAACATTGAAAAGCCATGGAATATTTTACCGTGTATTATTCGGAATTGTTTACTTTTACTGCGGAGGTGTTAAATTAATTTATCGGTTACTTTCAGATGATATAAATCTGGTATGTAGTTGTTATTCAGTTTCTTTTGAAATCGTTGTAAGTCACGGTGAATTGATATGACAGTATAATTTGTTATAAAACTAATTAGGAGCGATGCGCGTCATGATTTGCATGATATGGGTGCCAAAATGCTATTATGTGTTAGAGTCCCAGGCATGCTCCGAAGTCCGAACTCGAATCACTAGCGGTAATTTTCTTTCGTTAAACACGGGAATTATATTCTTTTCAAATCTGGTCCATGACGTTCATTTTTTTCTGTAGATTCGAGCAGAGTCCTCGTTTTTTTTTTCTTTTTTTTTTGGGGGGGGGGGGGGGAGGTCCGTCAGCTATTTTTTTTTTTTTCATCTGGTGGTAACATTTCTCCATTATTGGTGGTGAAATTGAACAATGAATTTTTTTTTTCCATCTTTAAATTGAATTCATATATTGACTAATCACGCGATTTTTTTTTCAGTGCTGCGAATGGCTGATCGTTTCTTTTAAACTACGCACTTATATATCACTCTCATAAAAATCCGTGAATTTTTTTCCGCCATTTCGTTTTCGTTAAAATACGAAAATATCCGCTTGCTTCCCCATTTCCCCGCAAAAATACCTCACTCTCTTAAAGTAAATGTTCCCTGAAATACGCTAATATCCAATCTAAAGCTGCGTTTTCATAAAATCACAGGGGTGGTCTGGTAACTGTAATACATGTTACGTTTTCGTATTAGAAAAGCAATTTTTATTTCTATTCTTCTTCCTTTCAAACTAAAAAAAAAATCGCCAACCAAAAAGTGAAATTTCCTGAAATTCACCGGTTAAAAGACAAAACATTCTTGAAATAACAGACAAGTCGCTTCCATTGAGAAGGGTATTCTGCAATTTGCGGGTTGTAATTTTTACGTTTTGCCTTCATCATTTTTGAAGAAACAAACTAAGGCGAATTCTAAAAAAAATTAATAAAGAGTAGAAGGTGATGAGATTTAGATAATTAGTCTTATATTGTTGGTAGTAAGAACACTGAACTGTGTTTACATTGATGCTTTCCTCACAACAAACTTCATTAATGTTTCGCGCGGTTTGTTCTGCAGTGCGAACGAGTTTAAACTCGTAAAAATAAATTAGTTGAAAATCTTTCTTTGACATCTCAGCTTCTGAAGTCAATTAGTAATGAAAAAAATAAAAAAAATAAAACATTTAAACTACTACGAAAGTGCTTAAAAAGAGAGTAAGTGTGATCACAGATCGCACAGAGGGTTTCGTTTAATATTCGTTTCAAAACACTTTATCCTTTTGCAAAATCTGTTAGTTCCATATTTCGCAACCAGAGTGATCTATTGTAAACAAAACTCTATCCGAACAAAACTTCGTTTTATAACCTATCCGTAGATATATTAGTCGAGGGGATGGGGGCCATAGCACACGAGATAGTTAGTCGGCCCTGGCGCTAAAAGGCGCAACTAAAATATGTAAGTCTATGGTGCATAATAGGAAAGAGTGGTCAAAGGGGTGTCGGTTAAAGTTAGAAAAATCCCCCCCTCCCTGGGGTGCAAAGGGTGGAGGTTAGAAAAATTACTTAAAATACACAAGTTAGAGACCGGGGTGTAAATATAAGCCTTTTTTAAAAATTTTGTAAAATTGTCGTGTGATCGCAAGTGTTCAGCTATGCGTATTCAAAATTTCAAGTATTCAACTTAATTAGGGGCTCAGTTCAGAGAAAAGCTTAAAATACACATGTTAGATTCCAGACGGGTAAATATAAGATTTTTTTCAAAATTTTATGATTTGTCGTTTGATGTGAGGTGCTCAGCTATAAGTATCCAAAATTTCAACTCTCCAACATATATAGTTTCTGAACACGGGTTCTGTGACAGACAGACAGACAGAGGATTGAGGCGAATAGGGTTTTGTTAGATGAACGAAATCCTAATAAAAGCTTTAAAATGACATATAACACATACCACTATTAAATTCTGTTTACAAAATGCTTATAAAATAAGTTGCATTGTAAAATCATCAAAAAGGTGTGAAATATAGCCTAAAATTTCAGATACACGCAATGAGTCGGAGATCGTTACATGCCCGAATATACATGGTACGGATATCTCCCCTATATATATAAAATCCTACTGAAACGACGTTATGAAACGATTTTATGAAACGAATTTATGAAACGACTGATTAACAGATTGATTCAGTTTCACGGCTATTTCTCCTAAAATATAGCGTATTATGCCGTGAAATTAACACTAAAAATCCGTATTGTTCAACAGTTTAAAAATGGTATAAGAATTTTAAAATTTGAATTAGTTTTCGAAATATTAATTTTTTTCTAATTTTAATTACATTTCTGTATTGAAAATCTGTAATGGCAACAAAATTACTCTCTTTTTTAAGAGGAGAATGGGGAAAAACTACAGGGATTATTAGATTTCTTATTTTTCATCAATTTCAGCTTGGTAATTGAAATTATATCTATTGTTTGAACTGATAGTGAAACAATATTTAGATTAAATTATATTTTTCAGAAAAATTAAAAAAAAAAAAAACACATTTTGATCATCCGGAAACAATTTATTAAAAAGAAAACGAAAATCGCCCGTCAATTTCAAATTCCATAAACGGAAATGGGGTTTCTTTTTCAATTTTAAAGATATAATCACATCAATAATCTTAAGTACAAAAAGAAAATTTTAAAATAAGAATTTAACCATAGTATGTTAAAAGCAGAAAATAAGGAAAGTTACGTCAAATTCTTTACACATAAATCTTAAAAATACAAAGAAAATTTTAACATAGGAATTTAATCACCACATATTAAAAAAAAAAAAAAAAAAAAAGGGGGGGGGGGATATTAAAAAAGTACGAAAACTTTAAAATAATAAAATATCACACGCGAAACGCATTTAAAGACGATAATTACGTCATTTGTAAAAGCCTAAACATTACATATCGTAAGATTAAAGTGCCCAATTTAAAGTGCCTAAAATAATTAAATTGTTACGCTTGAAAAACTTTTAATGATGAATATTAGGTCATGATATTTAAAAAGCTCAAATAATATTTCCAAATGCTTTTAAGTTAAATAATATATGTACCCGTGAATCTTAAAACAGAAAAAAAGATTAAAATAAATAAATCAATACATGAGGCATGCATTCCATAGGGAAAATTACGTCAAATATTAAAACGATACATTTAAAACAGTTTATATTCCGGAGACTTCTCCTAACGTCACATGGAATAAAATTAGTGCGGTAAGCAAATTTGTTTATATATTAAATCCCATGATGCAGCATAAATACAGGTAAATGTATGCGCAAAATTCTTTCGATTTATTTTGTAGAAATAACTATTTATTAAATACGTATTAGAAAATTCGGGTATTCTTATTAATTCATAAAAACGGTACTACTTGATTATCCCGTGGACCAATTTCGCCAAATTATACAAACTTACATAATTTTTTTAAAATAAGTATAAATACAAAAAAAGATTTTTTTAATCATGCTTTCATTAAAATTCACAAAAATGCAGATTTTCTTTTAATGCACTAAAAAGTAGAATTTTGAATTTCACCAAATTAGCTAGTTATCGCCAAGTTGGCTTCATATATGGCAATTTATTTTTGCCTCCCAATTTGACGACATTGTTCTGTGTGGGTCAAAATTTGGCGCTTTGTGGCAACCCTGCCATTAGCAATTTTCAACAATTATTCATTGTTGAAGCAGATACTGATTTATCCTTAGGAAATCAACTGTTGTCCCATTGGTATCGAATTTTAAAAAATCAATGTCCAATTCATGTTTTGCCCTCGTGGATACACATATATTCTAAATTTCAAAGATCTATGTCAACAAGAAGTGGGTGAAAAAAGAGTCACAAGATTTGACTGCCACACACAAACATAATTGTAAGTGAAAAGAAAGAATGTAATAATAACCAATAGAGTCAAAACACTGTTTTAAACACTAGTGTCGTGAAGGAAATTTTCACCTTGTTATTAATAAACTTTATAATATACTTATAACTACATAAAATGTGACAAAAACATATAAAAATATTATTTAATGTAACCCGAGATCTTTCGAATACACACGCGTTCATTTTCAAAGGGATAAAAGATGAGTGACTGAATAGAAATACATTTTAAAAACGAAAACAAAAATAGTACGCATGCGCAAGCGGAGTTCAGTCATTTCTCTGCAGAGGGGTGAAAGGATCATTTCATATTATCAGGAGGTCGTGAAATATTTAGGATATTGTACCAAATTGCAGGAATATTATAGGAAAGGACGTCGTTACAAACATTATCACTTCTAAGTAAAATTTCAATGTATTCACGGATTATTAATGAGTAGTGGTTAGACGTTGAAATGATAACTTTAGCTTTTTCAAAGTTTATCTTAATATTTTCTGTTTGATGCAATCTGAATAAAGCTGTATTGGGTTTATTAAACTTGATATCAGAAATGTGCTCTTTTAATCTTTCCTTAAATTTTCGACATTTCATACCAATCTATACTTCATATTATAAAGAGGTAAAAATTGTTTATTTGTAGGAGGTAAGCTCTGGAACTACCGAACCAATTCCAAAAGTAATGGTATCAAAATGATGGTGTTAGTCCAACTTAGAAAATAGGCTATATTTTATGTCGGTGCCACTACCCCAAAGGGGGTGCAGGAGCAAAAAAACGTTCTAAAAACACGATTTTTGCGTTACTGAAGGGCCTAGAAATACGAAATTTGGAATATTAGTTACTTATAAGATATAAATGATGTCTAAGAACAGTTCTATAAAAATTCGAAATTTAAAAGGGGTGAAAATGCACAAAAAGTGTTCTAAAAAACGTTCTAAATGGTAGTTTCTACATAATCTCAGGAAATACCAAACCGAATTAAAAAATATTGGTGTCAAAATGACGGTGACAACGCTTGCTGCAAGATAGGCTATGTTTTACGTCGGTCCACTACCCCAAATTAGGTGCAGGATCAAAAAACGTTCTAAAAATGTGATTTATGTGTTACTGAAGGGCCTAGAAATATGAAATTTGAAATATTAGCTACTTATTAGGTATAAAGGATTTCTAAGAACAGTTCTTAAACGATTCGAAATTTAAAAGGGGTGAAAATGCGCGAAAAGCGTTCTAAAAAACGTTCTAAATGGTGGTTTCTACACAATCTCAGGAAATACCAAACCGATTTAAAAAATAATGGTGTCAAAATGACGGTGACAACACTTGCTCCAACATAGGCTACGTTTTATGTCGGTGACACTACCCCAAAGGTGGTGCAGGGGAAAAACGTTCTAAATTGCGGTTTTTGCGTTACGGACGGGCCTAGAATCGTGAAATTTGGAATGGTAGTTAGTTATAAGATATCAATGATCGATAAGGGCATTTCCTAAAAAAAAATCGAAATTTAAAAGGGAGTCAAAATGCGCAAAAAGCGTTGTATAAAACGTTCTAAATTGCGATTTCTATGCAATCTTAGGAAGTACTGAACCGATTTCAAATATAATGGTGTAAAAATTATGCTGACAGATCTCGCTCCAAGTTAGGCTATATTTTATATCTGTTTCCACTACCCCAGAGAAGATGCAGGAGCAAAATGCGCGAAAAGCGTTCTAAAAACTTTCTAAATGCCGATTTGTCAGCGATATCTCAGGAAAAATCAACTTATTTCAAAAGAAATGGTAGGAAATTGATGCTGACAGACTCTGCTCTAACATAGACACTTTTTTATGTCGGTATCACTATCACCTAGACATTTCAGGAGCAAAAAAGCGTTCTAAATTTCGATTTTTGTGATCGGTACGGGATAGCAACTTAAAATTAGGCAAGGTACATATTTATTAGATATAAATGAATTTTAAGAACAGTTTCGAAAAAATTAGAAATTTAAAAAGGGGTGAAAATGCGCGAAAAGCGTTCTAAAAACGTTCTAAATTGCGATTTATACTCAATCTCAGGATATACCAAAGCTATTTCAAAAGTAATGGTTGCAAATCAATCATTTTGTTTCAAAATAGCGGCCATTTAAAATTCTTTTAAATCTAAAATTTGAAATGTGGTACCAAAAAATTGAAAATGGAAAAATATTTTTTTCTTATGTATTTGACCTTTATACAAAGATTCCGGAGCAGTTTTTGTTTCGTCTATATCTTAAAAAATGGCTGAGTTATAGCATTTTGAATTTCTAGCCTGGCTGAAATTTTGAAACGTTCTGAATTTTGTCACGCGATAAAAGGCGTATTTATGAACCGATTTGTATGTAACTTCGTTTATACATAGTACATACCAATGTGTCGACCGAGTTCGTTGGCCAGCTTCATCCGCCATCTTGTTTAAAAATGGCGGCCATTTAAATTTTTAAGAAAAATTTAAATTTGAAATGTGGTACCAAAAAATTGAAAAAAAATATCTTTTTCTTATGTGTTTGACCTTGATAAAAGGATTCGGGAGCAGTTTTTGTTTCGTCTATATCTTAAAAAATGGCTGAGTTATAGCATTTTGAATTTCTAGCGTGGCTGACATTTTGAAACGGCCTGATTTTTTTCACGTGATAACGGGCATATTTATGAACCGATTTGGATGTACCTTGGTGTGTACATAGTTAATACAAATATCTCGACCGAGTTCGTTGTCCAGCTTCGTCCGCCATGTTGTTTCAAAATGGCAGCCATTTAAAAAATTTTTAAAAAAATTAAATTTAAAATGAGATACGAAAAATTTGGAAAATGAAAAAGATTTTTTTTTTGTATGTGTTTGACTTTAATACAAAGATTTCGGATCAGTTTTTGTTTCGTCTATATCTAAAAAAATGGCTGAGTTATAGTATTTTGAATTTCTATTCTGGCTGATATTTTAAAACGACCTGATTTTTGTCACGCGATAACAGGTGCATTTATGAACCGATTTGGATGTAATTTGGTCTGTCAAAGTACATACCAATGTCTCGACCGAGTTCGTTGGCTAGCTTCATTCGCCATCTTGTTTCAAAACGGTTGCCATTTAAAAAAAATTAAAATTTAAAATGAGGTATTAAAAAATTGGAAAATGAAAAAGATTTTTTTTATGTTTTTGGCCTTGATACAAAAATTCCGGATCAGTTTTTGTTTCTGAAAATTTGTTTTTTTTGTTTATATCTTTAAAAAGTGGTTGAATTATAGCACTTTGAATTTCTAGCATGGCTAATATTTTGAAACGATCTTGTATTTGTTACGCGATAACACACGTATTCGCCTATTTCGATGTAAGAAGGCATGTGGATAGTACACTTCAATATCTCGACCAAGTTCGCTGGCCATCTTCATCAGCCATCTTGTTTTAAAATGGCGGCCATTAAATAAAAAAAAAATATATATTTAAAGTGAGGTGCAAAAAAATTAGAAATTGAAAAAGGTTTCTTTCTTAAGTATTTGACATTGATATAAGGATTCAGGAGCATTTTTTGTTTGCTTTATCTTAAAAAATGGCTCAGATATAGCAATTTCACTAGCTAATGTGGGTGAAATTTTGAAATATCTGAATTTTTGCCTGCGAGAGGACTAATATATATCAATCGATTCCGATGTGAGTGAGCATGTGCACAGCAATTACAAAGGTCTCGACCAATTTCACTGGTTAGCCTCATCCACCATGTTGTCTTAAAATGGCAGGCACTTTAATAAATCGCCGAATTTGACAGCCAAATATAAGTTACTTTAAATAAAAGCAACTTGGATAAAGCTGACTAATTTCGCGAAATTCTCATTCATAATGATTTAGTATTGATAAAAATTAGTATTGAATCTCCTATATTCGGTTTCCACTAAATTGAGCTTCGTGTGTTTCAATAATATAAGTTGCCTTTTTTAAAATAAGGAATATGAAAGCTACCTCTTCCTCCCGGCACTGGCCGGAAGGACTTTTTTATATCTATGCCACTACCACCAGAGGGTTGCAGGAGCTAAAAACTTTCTAAATTGCGTTTTCTGTGATACTGAAAAGGCTAGAAACTTTAAATATGGCATGGTAGTTACTTATAAAATATAAATGCCCTCGAAGGACTGTCGAAAATAAATTCGAATTAAAAAGGGGTGAAGCGAAGGGGAGGTGTGAAAAGCATTCTAAAAAAGTTCTAAATTACGATATCTATGCAATTTCAGGGAATATAAACCCATTATAAAATTAATAGTTGCGAATCAATGGTAACAGTCTCTGATCCTACACAGGCCGATGAATGAATACTGAAATGAGCGTATTAAATGAGCTTAAAGTTTTCAAAATATTTTCTAAATTATCATTTATTTAGTTTTATTATTAATTTAAGTCTCATTTCTGTCTAATGCAGTGTAATAATGATGTTTAATCAAACTGTGTTTTAAATAGTAATTTTTGAATTATTCTTAAAAGTAATAAGTAAAAATTTACTTAGTACCTTTTAATAAAAATTAGACATATAAATATCACTTGGCATATTTCAAATATTACGCGAGCAAAGCCGCGGGGTTTGCTAGTATAAAATAAATTCTTATGCTGATCTGTGCTGAATGGGAGGATGTAGACTCCAGCTTTTTCATAATCGGTAATAGGATCAATTTTGCTGTGAATCAAATCGTTCAATTTTGTTGGAGGTTTAGCTATTAAATTAATATTATATTTTAGTAAGGCATATCTTTATCTCTCATAAAGCTGTGGGATATAATCAAATGTGCAATAAATAGACTTGGTCAAACTTAATTCCTTCTTCTGCCTTGGTTGTTTTGCTTGATTAACTAATTTATTAACGTGTTGAGGAGGGAAACCATTCTCAATAGCAATTTGTTTTATTATACTAATCACGTCTTCTAGGTATTTATCTGTACAAACTTCGAAGGCACGCTTAACATAAAACCTGTAGCCAGAAATTTTATATGAAAATGGTGAGTTACAATCAAAAGGAATAGTGTTGTTAGATCTGCATGGTTTTTTATAAATAGTACGCTCCACTTTATTTCCATAACTATTCTTTATTAATTTAATATCAAGGAAGGGTAAAATACCCTCTTTCTCAATTTCTAACGTAAACTTTATCTTTGTATCCAAATCATTAAGTTTTAACAGGAAATTATTTAAAGACCGCAAATCGTGATCCCAAATTATGAAAATGTCATCTACATATCTTATCCAAATTAATACTGACAAAATTAAACGGCAATCTATGCCCATCATGAGGATTCTAAAGATATGAAATTCCGTGCATTAGTTCTTGAGATATGGCTGAATCTCTGAATTCGTGTAAATCCAACAAAATTCAGCCTAGTAGCGCCACCTATTGGGTGCTTTACACCAAAACCCATGTTACATCAAAACCACCAAGCAACCACTTATGTCAAAGTCTAAATATATCTAAAGTTTCGGGAAAATCCATGCATTAGTTTTTGGGATACAGTTATTGCGAAAATCATGAAATTTCCAGCATAGCAGCGCCACCTATTGGATGATTAACACAAAAACCTAATTAGAAACAACTTCTGTTAACATCTAACTAAATCTGAATTTAGATGAACATTCGTGCATTAGTTTTTGAGGTAGAGCTATTTCGGGAATAGTGCAAAATGCAGCACAGCAGTGCCACCTGTTGAGCGATTTGCACAAAAACGTAATCAGCATCAAGTCATATCAAGGACTAACTTAATCTGAAGTTTCATGAAAATCCGTGCATTAGTTCCTGAGATAGAGCCATTGCGGAAATCGTAAAAAATGCAGCATAGCAGTGCCACCTGTTGAGCGATTTGCACCAAAAACTAATCAGCATCAATTTGTATCAGGGACTAACTGGATATAAATTTTTATTAAATTCGTGCATTAGTTCTTGAGATAGAGCGCCCACAAAATTTGTGTCACACACAGACACAGACAGACTCACAGACAGACATTTTGTAAAAACATGTTTTTCGAGTTCTCTGACACCTAAAACGTGTAAATCCGTCGAAAACCGGAATTCGAAAATTTTCATGAATCCAGTACTTCCTTTTTGTAAAGATAGAAGAAAGTAAAAAACTTAATTTAAAATATTAAACATTTAATTCAATTTTATGCATATAATAATACTTTTTGTTCATTGAAAAAGATTTTGCATTTGGATTTTTTATTTAAAATTCTCTACCGATCCACATAATCGTTGTACAATGTTTTAAAAAAAAGCTTTTCATTACCCTTTTTATAAAATGCCATTTCTTATCGTAATGACAGAAGGTTACTATAAAAAAAAACAAGAAAACTGCATTTTTTTTTTTTTTTTCAAGGTTGTTTACAATGTGTTCCAAATGATAGCCCCATTCTGTTTAGAAATAAAAGTGAAAACCGAAAATTATACCGTAAAAATATATAAGTGTTTTAATTTTTTTCTTTTAGATGTTGGTAAGAAAATAATTAGTCAGTAATACATAATTATCTTCTGAAAATAAAGCTGTACTACAAAGAAACAGTACAGTTCTTTCATATACTTTTAGCATCTCAGAGTTAAATATGAACGCATTACTTTAAAATAATTTAGACATGCTATAATTTAAAATTTGCACATTTACTTTCTTAAATACTTTGAAGAGAAACTTTTCTCTGCTCTCCATGGAAACGAAGGTCGCGCGATGCGCGCGCATCCTACTTTAGAATGCGATTGCGTTTTGTTGTGGCTGGAACGATACGAAGCAATGTTGTGATTTTAAAAAGCATGATCGCTGTAATATTTTACAGTTTGTTGATGAGGCTATGCCTCCCTTATTTCGAAAAACCGGATCATTTGTTTGATAATTCTTGCTGTATATATGTATATAATCATGATCTGTAAATAGTCATTAAATATTTAAAGAAAAGATCCCAGAAAGCACCTCCTTCTTTGAGTTGATGTTCGACTGTCTCTGAAATTTTTCTTCATGGTGCATCACGCCGGAAAGAAAGAAAAAAAAGTATTCGTTACCCTATTAATGTCTTCAAAACACAAATAAGGAAATAGAGCATAGTAAGTGATAAGAAGACGGCAAATGTAAGATTAAGTTTTTCATATTTATTTCGAAATGTCTGATTTAGAAAAGTTGAAAAAGAACCGTACAGTTTTGAGAACAGCAGTAACAAAGCTGATTAATAATATAGAAAATGTTATGAAGGATAGTCCAATAAATTTTGATAATTTAGAAGAATTATTTATTCAGTTAGATACTAAAGCAGAATTATTGAAGTCAGTTGACGAGAAAATTGAGCCCCTTTTAGGGTTAGACGACTATGAAACTGAAATCAATTCTGTTTATGATTACGTGGATAAAATATCAGTTGCAAAATTCCGGGTGAAGAAAAAATTAACCGAAAACAAAAAAAATTGTTAATGTTGATTTAAATAACAGTCAAGATTTAAAATCGAATGTGATTAATTATGAAAACTCAGTTGTTAAATTGCCAAAACTCAATATACAAAAATTCTATGGCGACTGTACGCAATTTATTTCATTTTTAATACCTTTAAAAATACAATTCATGAAAATAAATCGCTTTCGAAAATTGAAAAATTTCATTATTTGAAGAGTTATTTGTCTGGAGCTGCGGCTAATGCTGTAGAAGGTTTTGAAATATCAGAAGCTAATTATGACGCAGCATTGAAAGTTTTAGAATCGCGTTATGGTCAAAAAGACGTGATAATTAATCATCACCTGAACAAGCTTGTTAATTTATCCCCTGTTTATAAGGCTAACGAAATTCAAAAATTGAAAAAATTGCACAGTGATATAGAAATAAATGTTCGATGTTTGTCCACATTAGGACTCGAACCAGCAAATTATGGCTCCATGCTTATCGCCGTAATTTTAAAATTAATACCGGCAGAATTAGCTTTGGAATATAATAGACAAAATGTAGATAATTTAACACTTTCAGATACATAAATTATTAGATTTTCTGCACGCTGAAATAAAAAGCAGAGAACACACACTTTTTTTCGAGAATGAAAGCATTTGAAAATAATAAAACAGAAATCAAGAGTCAAACAACAAAATCTGAATTTAAATCTACTTGTGAATTTATGAACATTTCGAATGATAAATCGACTTCAGATAGGCAGCTGGCTCATTGTATTTTTTGCAACGATAGTAAACATTCATCTGATTTGTGTGAGGCTGTTGATGTAAACACTAAAAGAAATTTGTTGAAATCTCAAGGAAGATGTTACCTTTGCTTAGGCAGGAAACACGTTATCAAAAATTGTAACTCTAAAACTAGTTGCAAGAACTGTTCAGGCAGACATAATCAAACGATATGCCTAAAATCTAAATTAATAAAAGAAGTAACTACATCCGAATTAAAAGGTAATGAAAGTGAAGCTAGGGAAAAAGTGATTTCGGCTATTTCCTCTACAGAAAATAATAAAATTCTTCTACAAACTTGTTGTGTAAAAATAAAATCAAACGGAAAACAATCTCTAATTAGGTTACTTTTAGATTGTGGGAGCATGCGCACCTTTATATCTGAAGAAATAGCAAATAAATTGAATTTACAGGCAATAAGAAAAGAAAAATTGTCGGTTTTTACATTTGGAAATGAGAACCCCATTGAAAAAACCTTTGAAGTAGTTAAACTAACTATTGAAAATAAAAATGTACCTAATTCAAAATTAGATATAGAAGCGCTAGTCACCAATCAAATATCAGCTACTGAAATCCCCCCCACCTGAAATCAATGATTTGATGAAAAGTAAACAATTTTAAAATTTAACCCTTGCGGACGCACCCACATCCAAAGAACCCATTACATTACTTATAGGTGCTGACTATTATTATGAGATTGTTACTGGAAATATAAAACATTTGAATAAAAAATTAGTAGCTGTCGACACCATTTTTGGTTGGTGTCTACAGGGAAAAACAACTGACAGTTATACGCCCTTATCATTTAATGTAATAGTAGAAAAAATTTTTATTTCTGAACAGATTGAAAAATTCTGGAATATCGAATCATCTGGCCTTTTTAATACTAAACAGGATTCAGATTTTTCGGAAAACAATGTTATGAAGCAGTTTGAGTCAGAAATTAAATACAATGATAAGCGATATACAGTTCGATTTCCGTGGAAGCTTGAAAGGGAATGTTTAAATGACAATCGGAAAATTGCAGAATATAGATTTTTTAAACTCAAACAAAGATTGATTAAAAACCCTGAATTATTTTTTGAGTATAAGGAGGTGTTAGCAGATTATTTGAAACAAGGTATTATTGAGTTAGTTACAGAGCCTGAAGAAAACAAAATGTAACTTTTTATTTACCTCATCGAGAAATAATTAGAATTGATAGGACAACGAGCAGATTACGCATAGTTTTCGATGCCTCTGCTCATGACACAGGCTCACTGTCTTTGAATAATTGCCTGCATGTAGGTCCAAATTTGTATCCTGAAATATTTGATGTTTTGTTACGGTTTAGATTTAATCCCATAGCTTTTACAACTGATATAAAACAAGCTTTTCTACAAATAATTATAGATGAAAAAGATCGTGATCAACAAGATTTTTATTTTCACAAGATTTGTTTGATAATTCTAAACCCTTTGAAATTTATAGATTCACCAGAGTGCTATTTGGAATTAGTAGCAGTCCCTTTTTATTGGCTGCAACAATTAAACACCACTTGAAAAAATACACCGAAAAATATCCAGACACAGTAAAATTTTTAAATGAAAATATATATGTCGATGACGTTATAGGAAGTCATGAAAATATTGATCAAGCCCTATCCACTAGTTTACAATGTATTGATATATTTGAAAATGCAAGTATGCATTTACACAAATGGCATACGAACTCTTTACCACTTAGTGAACTATGGAAAGAAAATGGCATAACTTCAGAAGTTAATTCTGAAGCTTTTGGAGAACAAAATCTCCCTTATAAAGTTTTAGAAATCGCTTGGAATAATTCCAAAGATTTACTTTATTTTGATGTTCGAGGTTTAGTTGATTTCGTTTCAAGAAGAATAGACACCAAAAGATTTATTCTACAAATTTTAGGTAGTATTTTTGATCCACTTGGATTCCTAGGACCATTTACATTAAGACTAAAATGTATAATTCAACAAATTTGGAATTTGGGTCTAGATTGGGATGACACCTTACCCGAAGATTTACGTATAGTTTGGAGTAGCTGGTGTAACGAACTCCCTCATTTGAAAAACTTTTCAGTACCCAGACACTATTTTTCTGACATCACCAATTGGCATGATTATGACCTACAATTACATATTTTTGCCGATTCGAGCATGAAGGCTTATGGTACGGTTGCTTATTTACGTGTAGCAACAACCACCGAAAATGTTCGAACAGTTTTTGTTGCTTCGAAAAACAGGGTTGCTCCACTGAAAGCGCTTACCTTGCCAAGGCTTGAATTGATGGCCGCATTGTTGTCGGCCAAGCTAAGTAGTAACATTTTGAAAGCTTTAAAATTGAATGTACCGACTTATTACTGGACAGATTCAAAAATATCCTATTTTGGATATAAGGATCCCCTAAAAAGTTTAAACCCTTTGTCAGAAACAGAATTGAAGAGATCCATAAATTGACATCACCTGATAACTGGTATCATTGTCCTGGTACTGCCAATCCAGCTGATATAGTTTCTCGAGGATCAAAAATCTCTAGGATAATCAATGATACAACTTGGTTACATGGACCAGAATGGCTATGTTTACCTCCTGAGTGTTGGCCAATATCAGAAAACAAAGAAATCGCTTACTCAGATGAATTAGAATACAAACAAATCCTAACGATGTTTTTCAGAGCGAGTGCTTAGTCAAAAAACTCGAAAATCCCATAAACATTTCAAAATATAGTAATTTAGAGAAACTTTTGAGAATTACCGTTTGGGTAAAGAAATTCATTATGAAGCTGAAAAAATCAATTGAAGTGCAAGACGTAGTAACAACCGAAGAATTACTCGAAGCTGAAAATTTTTTGATACAATCTGAACAAAAACAATTTTATAAGGAAGAAATAGAATCTCTAAAAAATAGTAAATCAGTGGATAAGACGTCATCCTTATCAAATTTCATGACCTTTATTGACAAAAACGGGTTGATGAGGTTGGACGGAAGGCTCGAATTTTTTAACCTGTCCGCAGAAGAGAAAAACCCAATAATTCTCCCCAAACATTCTTGGTTAACTACTCTAATAGTTCGTCAAGAGCACGGGAAAATTATGCATGGAGGGACAGCCAGTACTTTGGCAAAAATTAGATCTCGTTTTTGGATACCTAAAGGTCGTCAGTTGGTCAAGAGTGTTATCAAGAATTGTATAATATGTAAAAAATATTTCTCCAAACCAGCAGACCGGATCACCGCACCATTACCAAAAGACAGAGCTAGTGAAGCACCGCCATTCGCAATCTGCGGTTTAGACTTCGCCGGTCAGATCTATATCAGAAATTTTAAAGAAACGCAAAAATCTTACATTGTCCTGTTTACTTGCGGTGTGACTAGAGCCATTCACCTGGAACTCGCGTCTGATATGACAACAAATTCCTTTTTGATGGCATTCAGAAGATTCACAGCTAGACGAGGAAATCCCAAAATTATTTATTCTGACAACGCAAAAACCTTCAAAAAGGCCAAAGGTGAACTCGAAAATTTATACAACATACTGACAGACAAAGTATTTTTAAATTTTATTACAAAAGAGAGAATTGTATGAAGAATATTATAGAAAGAGCTGCATGGTGGGGAGGTTTTTATGAGCGACTAGTAAAGTCAGTCAAAGACTGTTTGAGAAAAGTAATTGGTAGAGCACTCTTAAGTTATGATGAATTAGCGACTCTGTTGACAGAAGTGGAAGCAGTTTTGAATACGCGACCATTGACGTATGTATATAGCGACAGCAATGAACCAGAACCTCTTACTCCAATGCACTTTTTAAATTTTGGAAAAGAACTTTCATTTCCTATTAATTTTTTTGAAATAATTGAAGATTGTTCGAAGAGATCAACACTCCTGAAAAGAAAAAAATTTCAATCTTTACTATTGAAACAATTGTGGACCAAAAGGAAAAAACAATATTTGAGGGATTTGAAAACAGCCCATTCCTTGAAAAATCCTAATGCCCATACGCCACTGGCGCGATGGGTGATAATAAAGTGGGCGATATTATTTAATTCAAGATGACGCAAAAAATAAGTTTCTTTGGAAACTTGGTAAGATTCAGACTGTCATTCCTGGAAGAGATGGCAATATTCGTTCACACAAAATAAAAACAGCGAGTGGAATCTTAAAAAGATCCATTCAGCACTTGTATCCCTTTGAAATACAAAACGACTAACAAGTGACTTTTTGCAGACTTTTTATGAACATTCATAAACTTTTATAGACATTTATTTAGTTTGTTTTTTCTGCATTTAGGACTCTAAATATTTTCTTTCTCTTTTTTAATTTTTAGTGTTATTTATATATAGAATCTTTTTGAATTTTGGTATAAGTATGTATATGATTTAACTGAAAAAAAAAAAAAAAAAAAAAAAAAAAAAAAAAAAAAAAATGTGTGTGTTATTTAACAGTCATTATTTTTACTATGTAATTTAAAGTGTTTTATTTAGAATTTATTGATATTTTGAATTTGACTAATTGATTAATTAGATATTGTTTGAATTCTTACATTTAGTATTTTGTATTCGAATTTTAAAAATTGTATTAGATTACTGAACCACTGATATGAAAAACTGAATTTTTATGATTTTATGATGGAATTCTGATTTGTGAACTCTTTAAGAGTTCAGGTGGGGAGTGTGAAGAGAAACTTTTCTCTGCTCTCCATGGAAACGGAGGTCGCGCGATGCGCGCGCATCCTACTTTAGAATGTGATTGCGTTTTGTTGTGGCTGGAACGATACGAAGCAATGTTGTGATTTTAAAAAGCATGATCGCTGTAATATTTTACAGTTTGTTGATGAGGCTAAGCCTCCCTTATTTCGAAAAACCGGATCATTTGTTTGATAGTTCTTGCTGTATATATGTATATAATCATGATCTGTAAATAGTCATTAAATATTTAAAGAAGCGATCCCAGAAAGCACCTCCTTCTTTGAGTTGATGTTCGACTGTCTCTGAAATTTTTCTTCAACTTCTTTATTTCTATGTTTTGTGGAGCTCAGCATAGCGAGGTTCGTAACATGGATTGTAGTTTCCATATAAGTATGTTACAAAAAAAGAAAAAACAATTCTTTCTATCTTTTTAATATAATTTCTATCCTGGAGTAGAGTACCGTGGCTCAACACTATTCCTTGCCCCATTTGTATTGGCTAGTTGACCGGCCTGGCGTTGCCCGGGTATAATATTCTTAAATGAATCTGAAATTTTTATCGCGGGCCCGTACAGAGGGGGTGTGTGTGGGGGGGGGGAGACGGTGCAAATTACCAGGGCCCGAATCACGTTCAGTTCCAAAGTTGAGGAAAGTAGTAGTTTATGTTTTTTAACTTTTATATGTTTCGTACTTTAAAATTTTTATTCCAAATTAGTTGTAGAACTCAATTAAATTTTAATTATATTTTCAATAATTTATTTTTTTTATTTAAAATCCTTAGACGAAAAGCAATTACAAATACAACATCAACTGCAATACTGAAAAAGAAATAATAAAATTGTAAGCAAATATTACTATATAGATTTTTTTAAAGTACCTTCCGGCAAATTTATTTTCTAATAGAGTAAAGACTGTTTATAACGGAATCCTGCAATAAACGAAAAAAAAAGTTCGAGCTCCCGCCTCCCCCCAAAAATGCTGTTATGCTTTGTTCAATTTAAATACAATGCATAAAACGGAATTTATCACTGGTCGTTTTCGTTTCCCTCTGAGCAGGTTTTATTACAACTTACTTCTGGTGGGCCTCTGAAATATTCTTAAATGAACCTGAAATTTGTATCAAAGGTCCTTACGGAGGGGAGTAGAAATGGTGCAAATTATAAGTGGCGAATTTTGACACAACAAATCTTTTATCAAATCGGGAGTTTCTGAATAAGAAGACAAAATTAGTTTAACGTCGTGACAACATTTTGTAAACTTCTTGCTGCTGTTTAATTCGCATTTCCAATACAGCGCTTTTCAGAAATTGCACGTTTCACTCAAACTCCCGCAGTTATGACCAAAGCGTTTAAATCAGTAGATTGGATTTCAAAAGCAACGCGCGCATGTGTGATACGGTTACTAAGCCTATTTTGGCGATCGCTTATGCTCTGTATTCTCGATCCAATCTATTTCGATTTATCTTCTTAATTTGGCTTCTTCTTAACTTTCAAGCATTCCCCGAGATCTTTTAAGGGCATTTCAAATAATTATTTGAAGCTCCATAAATGCAGGGAAATATATTGTAGCGAAAGTACGAAACGTAAATAAACCCGATCGTCATCATCCTAAATCCTGCCAAAGGACTTTTACACAATAACCAACGAGATGCGTTTCTGCAACGTTGCCATTAAACAATAGCAAATAATCACAATTTCTGGGTCATATACGTTAGCGTAATATATATATATATATATATAGATAGATAGATAGATAGATAGATAGATAGATTCCTCCATTTGCACCCGCAGTAAAGCCCATGTATCATATTTTATTTTTTGTCTTTCTCAATCGCTCATACCTCATCTACTTACTCGGATATCAATTGTGGCTTCAGCCGCAGATACTATTCAAACACGGTTCTTCGATTTAGAAATCAGTGTGGTACCACTACACAAGGGTCATGTGGCAGCTCTCTCTGTATCATATCTATTTCCAGCCCCCCGTTAATCAAAGTCTACTTTGAACACGTGAAATCATTAAATTAATTCTATTTCTTAAAACAATACGTAATTCTATCTACATGTTTATATATATATATATTTTTATTTTTTTCTCTCTCCTTTTCCCAGCAAACTTAACTTAACACGTTCAAATACAAAGACTTATGTTTTCATTTTCTAGTTATTCAAAATTCCATTCTCGAATATTTATTTTCTTAACGGTCTTTATTTAAAAGTAATCAAATACAATAAAAATATAAGCGCAGCTGTCCTTTTAACATTACATTTCCTTTTATCGTATTTTATCTGCGTTCTTAATTTCAGTTAGAATTTGGCGGGTAAATTGATATAAAAAATAATAAAAGTATTTTATGGGAATTGCGGTTTCAAATATATTTCATTTATTTTAGCACATGCCTTTTTCTCTGAATTTCAATACATTCATTAAGATTGCACAATCACATTTAAGCTCAATTTGTTCTGTTAATGTAAACAGATCCAGTCCTTATGGCGCCCTTTCATGAAATACAGTTGGGTTGTATTGCATACCGGTAAGTTGTGCTGTGGGGGGGGGGGGGGGGGGGCTGCCACATTACTTTCTGCTCAACTTCTCGCTAATGCTTTGTCTCTGTATTCTGGCGTCAGTAAGTTTTCAAATTGGCGATATTGTGTACCTCCAATATATCTGATTTCTAGCGAATCTCACACTTTTCTGCTGACCACCATCTCTAAAATATGTAATTGAAAATTGCCCCTCATGCGCATTGTGTTACGGGCTCTCTTTCTCATTTTACTGTGTTTCAATTTAGTGTATGATTCACCATAACTTAAATGACTTTAAATAAAATTTTATATTTCCAGTAAAATTATTAGTCTGAGTTTTTTGTGCAATTCTTAGAACCCGGTACTAAAACTGCAGTACAGGTCAGCTAGGTGCGGTTGTCTAGCAAATGGTTTAATCAATCACAAACACCACTAGCTGCGTGCATCTAATACCGCCATCACCACCACCAAAGACATGGTCCCGGAAGGACTCGCAGTGAAAGGCAATTGAGAATTTAAACTTTAAATACAACATAAATACAATATATTCATAAGAAGAAGACTAATTTTTTTCTGGGCGTTCCCGAGAAAAAACTTCGTAATTAATAAAATAATGAAATAATAGATAATAGGAGTTTTTAAGTTGTTGAAGACGCAGAAGCTCAATTTCGCTGCAAAGCTGGAAGTTCTGCAAAAATATAATAAAATACTAAATATTTATATACTAAATTAGAAAAAGATTTATAAGTTTAAAAATAATGAAAATATATAAAATCGGTAAAATAGTGAATAATTATGATGAAAATTATATATTTATATACAAAAGTTCAAAAGTCTATTTCAAGCAATATTTCATTTATAGTACAGTTTGTGGCTATTTTGAATTGATGGTCTGTGAATTCCGTGTACTTTTTGAACATATTATCTATCCCAGAGAGGAAGATGACTACTCATTTTATTTTTAGTATAATTTTCTTGCCTGATATGACTGAAAACAAAAAATACCGTTTTGTATTTATGATTCCTTATAACTTATTAATAAATGATAGTGATCTGAATTAAATAATGTTTATTTGTAATAAAAATCATGAATTTATTTTCTCCTTTTTGCATTTCAAATGTTACTTAAAAGAAAACTTTCCAACTTTTCAATTAAAATTCTAAAAACATTCTTCTTAAAAACAAATAAATATTTTTAAAGTATATGATAATTACTACGGTAAATATTACTTTTTTATTTCTATTTATTTTTTACAATCTAGTGTTTTTCTGATATCTTGATAAAGGGATAAAAACACTTGGATTTTCCAAACACGTTCTCTTTTTCCTACTTTGCGTTTTCTTACCAGGTAAACAATTCTCGTAAATTTCATTACAGGAGCGTGACTAACAGGAAAAATTGACTAACAGTAATTGTTAAGTCTGCGGAAAGTTATTTACATGTCGGAAATACAAATAATATATTTATCTAAATAAAAAATAATCAATATTCATAATGAATAGGTAATTAAAGATAAGGCGATTAATTAAAATTTTGCAAAAAAACAGAAAAAATAATTCACGTTTGAGAAAAGAATGAATAATTAAAACGTCAAACAATACTTTTTTTTATAAAAACCAGCAAAATCACAATATTTTCAATATTTTAACAAACTACAGTGGGTGATCGGTTAACGAACACTTTCGCGAGAGATCTTTATGATCGGTTAACAAACACTTCACAAAACAAAGTCAAGAAGAATCAATGCTGTGTTTCAGGTTTGCAGAGCTTTTTTTAATTTCATCTATTATCCACTTATAGAACATTTTAACCGATGTATATGTATGGCCTAATTAATTCATTGAATACCATGGGTTCGGGCACTACATTTTAGGGCCCCCGAAGAAAGATGAACAGATTAGAAAAATCAACTTTTATATTTTGTGTCCCTTTTTAAAAGAAATTTTTTTAATTGCAAATTAATTATTGTAATTGAAATTTAGTTCACAGATTGTAAACAAGCTGTAGGCTTCACTGGAGATTTGTCGAACCCTGTTGTAAATACGATTTTGAGAACTAAGGAGTTTTTAAAAGGTCAAAGTGATAAATTGATATTATTTAATGCTGTAGTTATTGAATGTAATCCTAAAAGTTTTCACATAGGCATGTCATTTATTTTTTTTTTAAATACACCACGACATGGACAAAGCCATCAAAATACAATCCGTCAATATTAAATATGGACGTATATTTACCCTATTATAAGGGGAACATTTATATTATTTTTTATATATTATTTAGCTTTTAAGAACAAATTAACCCTTTATCTACTGTCTGTACAATTTAAATAACTTGTTATAACATTCATTTAATACACCGATTTATAGCAATACAGTTTAGAATCAGTTATCGATGCATTACTCTATCCTATTCCAGAAGCATTATTGGTTATACAAAACAAAAATATTTTTAAAAGGATGATTTATTTTGTCTTTGCATCTTTTAAGCTTTCATCCTGTTGGGGGGGGGGGGGGGGATTTTTCAATTCGGAAACATTTTTCTATATTTCTATTGTAAAAATGTTATGTTTGTACATTTCGTAATTCTACAAAATACTAATAAAAATATTAAAAATAATAGATTTGAGTGTGATTAAAAATATTTCACAAAATGCATATAAATTCAAATTTAATTAATCCTTCTAAATCCTCCAATCCTTCAAAAATAATTATAAAATTTATTAAATGTTAATATAAATCTTCTAATCTATTTTCACAAATTTTCGGAAAATGCTTTAGAAAATAAATTTTCATGAATTGAATTCTCATACAAATCTATACAAAATTTATGATCGGTTAACGGACAATTCGATTAGTGAACACTGTTTTGGAACGAATAATGTCCGTTAACCGAACACACAGTACTATTACTACTGATAATCTCTCTATTCTAAAACAAGTAGGTAAGCGTGATCGAAGATCGCAGAAAAGGGTTCCTTCAATAATCTTTTCAAAGATGGCAGCACTACTCATAAACGAGAATTAAGTAATATAATTAAAATAATATCAAAATTTTATAAATTTTATAATTTATTTTCTGATCAGAGGTATTCAGCTATAGGTAAACAAAATTTCACGACTCTAACTTATACGTTTCTGAGAACGAACTCTCTGTCAGGCAGAAAGAGCTGTGTGACAAATAGGGTTTTGCCAGATGAACGAAATCCTAAAAAGTAAGTAACTGTGCAGCTGCCACTAACGTAACTAAATTCATTGTGATCAGTACTGTTTCTCGGCTTATATTATGATTCTATTCCATATAAAAATATGAAAACTGGTAGTTTTATAGAGAAATGCATAATGAACACGCAAAATCAGACAGATTTTAAATTGAGAATTCTTTTATTCACTATTTAAATTTGAAATCCGTCAAAATAGTTCAGCTAAGTAACTTCCTTATAGCGGTTATAAGAAAACATTTCTTCTACACGTTGTTATATATGTCCGTGTGATAGACAAAATGTCCACTTAACTGTATTGTACATTTTTTCCCAATGTGTGTAGTGCTATAAAAGTAACGATTAAATGAACACCCCTATGTGATCGTTACTTTCAAATTGGCTATCGAACTGCTTAGCGAAACCATTAAAGCTTACGACAATGGAACCTGTCTATAAAGTATTAAGCCGGTTCTCAAAAAACGTATATTCCCCTGCTCAGCACCGCAATACTTTCTGACGCATTCATCGATTCAGTCTACTGCATAAAATAGGCAGTCATGAAAATTGCAATGATATGGAATCGAATAGCGCTTTTCATACTCCATGGATAACGTATAATAGTGCATCGTTACAAACTCTATCTTTATTAGCAATTATTTGGATTGATTCTCTTATAATGGCTTCCTGGTAAGTATTTGTACGAAAGATGATTTTCGATTTATTAAAATCTATTTTAATAGATTGAGTTTGAGCTAATCTTGATAATGCAGTATCGGATCCATTTAATCTGAGATCTGCTTTATGTTCTTAAATTCAATCACGAAATTTTCTCATCCTCATACCAACATTAATAAAATATTTATTATCTTTTTGGAAATGTATAACGTATACTCCGGATCTATTGATTGCTTGTACAGGATCAATTTTAGTATTTAACAGATCTTTTAACTTTGGGGATGCACTGCGATTAATTTTACATCATATTTAAAGAGGTTATGTCTCATATTTTCAAAAAGTTTTGAAATGTAGTTACAAAATTTACAAAATTATAAAAAAAAAATAAGAATAGAAAATACAATTACATCCCGTTTTATGAAAAATATCATAAGAATGTTTGAAGTGGAAGATTACGTAAAACGAAGTGCAGTTCTAAATGAAAAATTTAAATATCAGAACTCGATAAGCATATTAAAATACAAATTACCAAGTTATATCTTGGTGAAAATCACTTTCAGACTCAATTTTAGTGATTTATAGTTAGGTTTATTGTTATGTTTTCCAGTATATTATAATAATTTAAAAAAAAAGTGGTAGAAGTTTCCATTATAAGCACCGGCAGCAAGTACTTGACGCTCAACATTTTGGCCTTCGATTACCATTTAGTACGACATCGCCGATTACAGGAGCACCCTGCTATTTCACAACTTTTTGTGATGTTACCACATTTCATACCAAACGAGGTACATGTCGTAGCTTTTTTATTGCAATGTTTTTATTTTTCCTAAAGTTGTTAACGTGAACTCAAGTTCAGTTAGGATGAAGCAAACCCGTATTTGTCACCAAATAAGTGTTTTGAGACCCCATGTTCTATGGTAATTTTTCATCCTCTTGATGATTGCTATCTCCCCTCTGACTTTCTCGGTCGCATTTGGCAACACTCTGTATATAAAGAGTTAACGGATATATACGAGCAGTTCCCTATTACGCTCGTTTTTTAAAACTAAACTTTATGAGTAACATAACCTCAAATATACTCACTCAGAATAATTATAGAACTATATGAAATCTTATTTATAGTATTGATATTTTGTAATTAAAAAAAAATATGCACATGTACTTGACAAAACTGCATTTAAAGCAATAATATGCGATACATGGTTCTCTTTTCAAATAAATTAGCGCTACCCTGATTTCCAATTTCCTTTCATACATGCACCTTATATTGTACAAAATTTTAATCCAGATGAAAAGCTGTGTCAGTGAATTTCTATCTCAGTAGTAGATGCATTGATATTAATAGACAAAGAATATTATCCTTTTAAAAATTTAGCGAGTAACATAATCACAAATGAATTGATTCAGTTTAATAGTAGCTCTTCTGGAAGTCCAATTCATAATCTTCATATTTTTGGTGTTAAAATCTAATTATTACTATGGCGTATTGTCTTACTGAATAGGGGAGAATAGGGACAGTTGACCATACAGGAGGCTTAACTAACCCATGAATTTTCATATTTAAAAGAAGTTCAGAGTTTTATCAATCAAGAGTCAACCAAAGCTATTGACATGCTCAAACAGTAGTCTTCGTTTCATACAGATAATCGAAATAGGTGTTTAAAAAATCAAGTGTGAAGCGTTTTCAAACTAAAAGTTGTGTTTTTTAGAAATATTTTGTAAGCTTATTTTAAATAAATTATATCATAGAAATTTAAGTAGGTTTACAGTAATGCAGAAATATCGAGCTTTCATTCCAGGCATAAGGATTGTAGAGTAAGTTAGGCTTAACATAACAATGCGCTATTCTTTAGAAAAGGTCTATGTAGGGAGGCTTGACCCAGTCAATATGAGGGAGAGTTGGCCAGATGCTCTAGTCTCCCTTAATTAAATGGTTTTTGAAATCTTCTTATTATACACTGTGCATAATGAAAATTTAATGGTTATATATATAAAATAATGTAAATTTATTCTGTAAAGCTTCAGTAAAATGGGGTGATGGAAAAGAAAATGTTTAAAACTGACTAAAGAAAGGTGTGAAAACTTGCTAGAAAATGGGAAAGTTGATAGGAACATTTTTTTTTTCATTTAAATATTACTTACAAAAGGTAAATAGAAACAGTGGGAAAGACTAGAAAAGATGAAAGCAGCAGTCTTAACACTTTCAAGGGCAGTGGTATGTTTACAATACCACTTAATTTTAATTCCGAAATGTCACAATGGCACCAGAATTTTACTAAAATCTTCTCCGTTTAATATGCATGTGAAATATAGCCTTTATCATATTTCCAAATACATTTGCTCTTAAATTCCGGTGCCAGTCATTTATTTCAACATTTTAACTTAAATTACTTTGCCCCTTAAAGGTTTAAAACATGTTAATGACAAGTTATGTGTTCATGCGGCTGCAAAAGATCATAGCTCGATCGAAAAACTTTAGGAAGGTATGTAGACAAATTTTACCAGGTAGAATACGAGAGATGAAGTCAAACTATGTGACAACTACAGTTGTCAGGTCGAATGTCATAAAAAATAGGACAAGGAGACAAAAAAGGCGGGACAGTGGCTCCTAAATCATAACATCAGACATAATAACATAAAACACTATGAAAAACGAACTTGTCTCTAACAGAATACTGAATTAAATGTTAAAATTTCATTTTCCCTGCTGCCCAATTATACATGCTCACACAAATCACTGTTTAAAACAAATTTTTTCTCCTCTGACTTCCTATTGCGTCTCAAGTTTTATTAAGCGTTATATTTTTAAAAAAATATTTTTTATAATAATTAAAGCATGTAGCATAAAGTTATTTTGCTTTTTTTTTAACTGATTTTATTTATCTTCACAAATATTGCAGAATAAAACAAAGTGAGTCAAGCCTCCCATATAGTGGGTCAACCCTCCCATAGCCTTGACCCAATATTTTTTCATAATTAAAATTAATCATTTTTCAAATTGTGTTACACTTATGTAGCAATTTTATTTTGATAACTGATTGTATAACAAATAAAATGATACATAAAACTTTATTCTACGTTCAATATTTAAAAAATAAAAAATCATTTTGTAAAAAGGGAGTCAACCCTCCCTATTCTCCTCCATATTATTTTTCTTCATTTAAGTTATGAACACAAGCAAAAAAGAGCCATGTACTGCAATTAATCTAATTCTTTCTCTTGTAGTGTGAAATATTTAAACACAACATTAAATATTTCTCATTCTAAATATTTGCAGGAATAGAGCTGTATAATGCAACATGGACTTTAGGTTGGGATTTTTCTTCATAGACATGATCTTATAGACGCATGCATCTTCTGCATGTATTTCTAATAAATAAAACCTGTACTTGGGTTTACATATAATAGAAATAGCATTTTATTTAGTGCATGATAAACTTTCTACATAAAATCATGAATTTTCCTATGAAATAATATTTTTGCAGTGTATAATGTATCATTGCCTTGCTGAAGGCCAAAACACTAGCCTTTTTTTCAGCCGGATTTCTCAATTAGATTATCATATTTGCCGTACTATTAATAACCTGTCTAGTATTTTTGAAATATTCTGCTGTCTTTCCATGAATAATGTTCATGGAAACATTTAATAGAAAAGTCTAAATGTCATGGAATCATGGAATAATTAAGTCTAAACAAAAATAGTGTTATATACATTGATGAATCGATTTTAGGTAGATTTTGTATGAAATACTACCTATTGGGATCGTTCCTATGCTGGAATTTCTGAAAAAAGTTTGCAGATCTACACCGATCATGACTCCTAGAACCCAAAACCACCCTCAGAAAAAAACTTTATCTATCTATCTATCTATCTATCTATTTATCTATCTATCTATCTATCTATCTATCTATCTATCTATGTATCTATCTATATATCTATATATTTCACTTTCTTCTGGACACGATAACTTTCGTAATTCTGCACCAATCTCTTCCAAACTGATACATAAAATCAAAGGGCATAAAATCTCGGTCAAGTTCGTTAATGGGCAAAATCGGACCAAGGGGATGGAAATAGAAAGGGTTTTTGTGAAAACCGAAAACCCCCATAACATCTTAATTTTTGTACATATCAAATCAGTTTAAAGATTTTATTACTTCTAAAAATAGGGCCAAAATTTTATGTATCACAGATTTTTGATAAAGTTAAAAATGGGCTCAAGGGGCGCAAAAAATAGGGTTTTTGGGAGAAAAAAATTCATAACTTCGTCAATTCTCAAGATATCAATTCCAATTAATTTTATTATAAATCTCCTTAATATTATCTACAACTTTCATATTCACAAGTTTTTGATAGAACAAATTCGTACCGCAAAAAAAATTAAAAACGAAAACAAAAAGGGTGTTTGAAGAAGTAAAAAATCCATAACTCCGTCAATTCAAAAGATATAAAATCCCCATGAATTTATCATATATCTTCTTAATATTGTCTACAATATCTATATAGACAAGTTTTGGATAGGACCAATTCTTACACCAAAAACAAATTAAAAATACATAGCGGTTGAAGAAAAAAATCATCTAAGTAAGGGTGTATTCAAATCCAAACTGCGTATTTTCTGACTCATTTTACGATTCGTTTTTGCTCTCAAAGGCTTCCAATTGGTACGTTTTCTTACTCAGAAACTATATAATGTACCGTAATGGTCGATGTTTTGATAGAAGCAGAATATATTTTTAAAAATGCTGTTAAAGTGGGCATTTTGAACCGAATTTCCCGAAGCGGATTGTGTTGGAAAAATCATTGCATTAAGGATGCACTTAAATCCAAACTGCTTATTTTCTGACTCATTTTTAAATTCATTTTTGCTCTCAAACGCATTTAATTGGTAGATTCGCTTATTCAGAAACTATATAATGTACCGCAATGATCGATTTTTTGATAGAGGCAGAATATATTTCAAAAAATTATGTCAAAGTGGGCATTTTGAACGGAATTTCCCGAAGCAATTGTGTTATCACTTTCTTCTGGACACGATAACTTCCGCAATTCTGCACAAATATCTTCCAATCTGATACATAAAATCAAGGGACATAAAATCTCGGTCAAGTTCGTTAATGGGCAAAAGCGGACAAAGGGGATGGAAGTAAGGAGGGGTTTTGTGAAAACAGAAAAAACCCCATAACTTCTTAATTTTTGTACATATCAAATCAGTTTAAAGTTTTTATTACTTCTAAAAATAGGACCAAAAATTTATGTATCACAGATTTTTGATAAAATTAAAAATGGACTCAAGGGGCGCAAAAAATAGGGTTTTTGTTGAGAAAAAAATTCCTAACTTCGCCAGTTCTCAATATATCAAATTCAATTAATTTTATTATACATCTCCTTAATACTATCTACAACTTTTATATTCACAAGTTTTTGATAGAACCAATTCGTACTGCAAGAAAAAAAAAAACGAAAACAAAAAAGGGGGGTTGAAGAAGAAAAATTTTCATAACTCCGTCAATTCACAAGATATAAAATCCCCATGAATTTATCATATATCTTCTTAATATTGTCCTCAACATTTTTATAGACAAGTTTTTGATAGGGCCAATTCTTAAAGCAAAAACAAATTAAAAATACATAGCGGTTTACGAAAAAAATCATCTTATTAAGGGTGCATTCAAATCCAAACTGTCTATTTTCTTACTCATTTTTAAATTCATTTTTGCTCTCAAACGCATCCAATTGCTAGATTCTCTTATTCAGAAACTATATAATGTACAGTAATAATCGATTTTTTCATAGAGGCAGAATATATTTCAAAAAATGATGTCAAAGTGGGCCTTTTGAACAGAATTTCCCGAAGCGATTGTGTTAGAAATGAAAAATATTGCCCTACTGAGAAAATAATTGTTTATTAATCAAGTTTTAATTAATTGAAAGAAAAATAAAAACACAGGTCGCTCATAAATCTTTTAAAAAATCACGTCAGCATGTTTCATATTTTTTTTTATTATTATTATTAAAAATTAATCTGAAAATGTGCCAGAAAATTTCGAGTTGTTGAGTATGAAATTTTTTTTTTAATATCGCCTTAACATGATTCTCATAAAACCAGCTATTTTATAAAAAGGAAATAAAAACTCGTCAAAAGCAGACAGATAAAACTGTTATAGTGGATTTATATCTAATCATGATTTAGTTTTTGCTGGTGAAATTAGTATACTTAACTTCGAAATCTACCTCTGCCTGTAGGCCGGGCCGGCAGGGATTTTTTTTAATTAACTGAAGATTTAATTTAGAAGTAATTATCTCATAAATACAAATATTTTAAATTACTGTTTTATAGTTGAAAAGTTTTATCACTGCTTTAATAAATGTTAAATGGTTTGAAATTTTGTATATCACTCTAGAAATTTGCAACAGTTATTTTTTTTTCTTTATGCATAATATAATGTTATGTGTATAATTCATATAAAATGATTATTTTCCCTCGTGTAAAAAGTAATGGTTATTTTGTTACGGATAATCTTTTTTCGTAATTTTTTAAAAATATTATAAACATTAATCATATGATCATTATAGATCAAATTAATTGAGTTATGATCCAAAAAATATTCATAAAACTTCAGCTTCTTTCGAAATTAACATTTATAAAGAAGATAAGAAATTATCTTTTAAGTTATATTTTATCAAACATACTTAGCCTTAGATAACTTGAAAGATAATTTGTCTCCGTGAAAAGAATTTGAATGAAACAAAAACTTTTACTGTTTCATGAATTAATTTCACAGCTGAGGTCATACATAAAATGACTCTTTGAAGGAAAAGTATAATTTCGTTATGTGTTTTCCATTTAGAGTGAATTTCTGTTTTATATTGAAACACATATATAAATTTTAGCTTTATTTATACATGGTTTAGTAATAAAATTTAAGATTATTAGTTATTTCTGATTTTATGGAACTATAAAAACAAATTATGTTTCAACTTATTTTTTTAATATATTTCATTTTTTTTTCATTCAGTCTTTTGAAAAGATTTTCATATTAATTACTGATAACGTTTACATATTCTTAAATACTTACTTATTCAAGCTCAAGTAAATAATGTTACAGAAATAATCAATCATACAGCAGGGTACTGCATGGATTAAATTCTCATATATCTTCAGTGCAATCAAGCAATTTAGTATATTTGATGGAGAAGGCTCAAAGTGCATTTGCATATAATTAATGCAGAAATAAAGTGATATTCGAATTTACGCTTCAATGACAGACGTTTTATATCGTTTAGTGTATATTTGACATGTTTAAACACGAAAAAATATTCATTTACTGAGTACAAAATTGAAATATTCAACATTTTATATTATTTTTGAAAATTGCAATTTAGAAACGAAATCCCAGCATAATGTATATATACATTTACAGAAAAAATACCAATCATGCATTGTAAAAACATTTAAGTTTTCATCTTTAAATAATAAATAAAAAAAAAATCGTTGATTAAACGAATAAATGAATCAGATTTGCTGTGAAAGAATTATCTTATTTTTATATACTACATATACACTGAAACTAAGCTTATTTTTATGTGCAGATTCTTTAGGTTTCAGAAAATCATTGTTCATGTTATAGGATAATATTTAAATAACTTCTCATAAACAATTTATTTCACGTTAACATATGTAAATTCTTCCAAATTAATGTTGAAAATAGTATTATTATATAAATATTCTATGATGTATCATGCATTATGTATATTTTTTAAACATGGAATATACTAAATATTAGATACTATCTATCGAAATATTCACTATAGTTATGTAAGGAATAAAATATCGATTTATATTTAAAATGTAGATATTCTAAATCTTTAGTTTTGATGTCTGTTTTTACTATTTTATTCTTCCTATTAACAATATGTCAGATATAATTAGATTAATTCTCTTGACTGGGTAGTTACTCCATTTGCATTTATAAAAATGTAAGTCTTTTTTAAAAACTTAATGTGCTTTTAAAAATTTAAAATCTGTGCAATCATTAAGATAGGTTGATGTGATAATTATAAAATATTCTTTGCATAAAAGATTAGTAGACTTAGCATTATAGAAAATTCTTTTATATAAGATATTTTAACTTTTTTTTTTTTTTTTTTTTTTTTTTTTTTTTTTTTTTAAATGATAGACTAGGAACTTCATGAAACACAAGATATTAAATTTTGAAATGCACATTAATCTTTTTTTAAGACTTATATTTATGAGTACAGAGGATAACTACATAAGGAAGAGACAATAATTAATTGAGTGGAGCGTAGAATAAAAATGTTTGAATTTAAAATCGATCTGGTATGCGAAAATTGCGTATTGTATTTCTTACTATGTAAAAAAAAAAAAAAAAAAAAAATCCGCCCCCTGAATTGATATTTTCATGCGCCCTAAAGTTGCGCGAAATCCCTAAAATTTAACTAAATTACGCTATTTTCCAGAACTTTAATAGCCATTAAAAATTAATTTGTTACTGGCCCATTGTGGATACAATGCTATTATATTCCCTTACCATATATAAAAAACTTTAAATCCCGACAACATCATCTTTACAAGAGGAAAAATCTGAATTTCTGGAATGGAGGCTATTTTTAGCTACTATAAACATAAATATAATAAAAAAATGTATTTAACATTTTTCAGTAGTTTTTTAAACGATGCCATTTGGCATCATTGGGACCAAATAGGAATTTTACACCAAATGCTCATGAGGCCATTTGGCGTCATTGGAATCAAAAGGAAAGACAATATAAATTCGCTGTTTAATGTGTATTCATTTTTTAATCTCCATTTTATGTATAATCTAGACACATGGTAGTGTGTCAGCCAAGTTCGCCTGACATAGCCGTGTGTTATATTATACGAACCATTTCGACCTCTTTTCGTCAAATTTCGATGCTCTACTACTGAAAATCCATGTGACCTACGTACTTGTTATACGAAATCCGTAGTAAGGCCACCCTAATTACCTAGAATCCAAAATTTTATAAATAAAGCATACTTAGTTTCCTAGATAATGACATTTGAAAATGTCTCATAATCGATAATTTTATCACTGACTGACTGACTAACTCACACATAAAAAAGAACTCATATATCTACTGCAGCTACAGACTTCAAATTTGGTGCGAAGTTCGTTTACACTATCAAACTAAGGAATAAAATAAAAAACATTGTGAAGATCGATGAATTACCCACCTGGGGGTGTTCATTTTTACTTTAACATTGCATCTATTAGGCGAAATTTAAAAATGAGGTAGGAAGGGACGCTGTTCTCTCGCCAAATACCGCCAAGTTTCTCGCCAACATGACGATATATCGCCAAATTTGGCAACCAAAATTAGTCGCCAAAAGTGACGCCACCTTGTCGTTTTCGCTACTATTTCGCCAAATTCCCATAGACTTCCATTGTAAACATATCTACTTACTGGGGGTTTATCTGGGTTTACTTTCTTACAGAAAATCAACAAATTGAGATATTTTAATAATTTTTTAATATTAGCTTAAGGGATTATATTGTTTTTTCAGAAACAATAAAAATTTCGAATCAAAACATTTCGTTTCAAAACATGCATTCCATACAGCAGTATTAAAATATAGATTTCTGCAGCAAATTGACAGCCAAATACTTTGTAGCAGGAAATTAAAATTAAAATTGAATGTTGCTTGGTGAAAAGAATAGTCACATTTAAACACATTAAAAGGCATTAAGTAAAGTGTCTAAATATATTGTAATTTTCAAATAGTAATGATATCTAACAAAAACATAACTGTGAAAAAAGGGAGCCAAGTTCTGTAAAGACAATGGCAAGAAAAGAAGTGATATCTAAATGGGTGCCAAGTTCAAATAAAATTCACTCAAACTTACCTACTGAAGTATTAAAGCATTTTTTAATTGTTTAGAAATAAAAATTATTCATAGCATATTAATAATAAATCTAGAACTTGGCAAGTTTTTGCCTAACAAATTCATGTCTTAATAAAATGATGATGTTAATATTAACAACAATGTCATTATAAAAAAATTAATATATTTATTATTATAAACAAATTACTTATGTTAAAGATTTGATAAAGCAATAAATACACAGATACACTCCCGTTCGTCTTTGGTTATCACTCTAGCACCCACCCTTCGTAAACCTCAATGCAAACAGACTAAAAGGCCTGACAAAGAGGCAGATACGCTTGTTCTTGGTCAACACTCTAGAGACTTCACCCCTTTAACCCTTCAGGGGCAAATAACTTTTATTAGTGACATGCTGAAATGATTGAATCACACCAGAATTTAAAAACTAATTTATTTCAAAATGGGTAAAAGCTTCTTTTCACGTATTTAATAAACTTCTCAGTCCTGATTTCTGGTGTCAATGTGGAATTTTGCAGTTAAAATTAGGTGGGATATATTCCATCTCACCGCCCTTCAAAGGGAAAGAGGTCACTCAAATGAAGACTTCCAAACATGAAATAACAAGTTTTGATATAATAATGTCATTAATAAAAATAAATGACACGTAGGTAAAAACTTGCCAAGTTCTAGATTTATTATTAATACGCTATCAATAATTTTTATTTCTAAACAATTTAAAAAATGCTATAATACTTCAGTAGGTAAGCTTGAGGGAATTGTATTTGAACTTGGCACCTACTTAGATATCACTGCTTTTCTTGCCATTGTCTTTACAGAACTTGGCTCCTTTTTTCACAGTTATATTTTTGTTAGATTGTATTTACTGAAGTTCCAGGCTTTTGGCAAGAATAGAGGTTTGTTTGATGCATCATAGCACTAAGGTTGCAAAAATGCACTAACGTTTGACGCATAATGTTGGTGTTGTTCATGACGGCCGATTAACTACACGAGAGATATAGCCCGAGGGAGGGGTGCCCACAGAGGGGGGCCTTTTTAATTGAATCTAACCCGTATTTAGGCAAAGATACCCATGGCTCGATAAGAATCCCGGAAAACTCCGAAAAGCTAGGCCGACGAGTGCGATTGTTTCCAAACCAGCACTTCTCGACTTCTCGTCTATGATCTTTTCCAGCGGAACCTCTCAACCACTTGATATAGTATGTTACCTGTAATTTATTCATCTCAAAATAATTTAAAGTACTCATAAGGACTAAAATTTCATCAGAAGGCAATAAAGAAGTTTCTCTAAATGTCGTCTCAAATGGTTCAATATTCTTATCTTCTAATCGATCTACATTTTCAACATAAACTTCTAATATTTATTACCTGCAGAAATAGTAACAGGATCGACTGAATCATTTAAATTTAGATTAAGAATATTGACAATTGAATTGGGCAACCACGGAAAACTCCGAACAGTTAGGCCGACGAGTGCGACAATTGAATTTGGCAACCACGCAATGAATTGTCGCAATAGCGCGCGCAATCATTTGCTAGAATGCGTGCACTTTCACTGCCCCCCTTCGTCAGATTTTTCAGTTTCTGTATCAGAAAGATCACCATTCCTTAGTAAATAGGTTAGAGTAGCCGAATTTGGACTACTTCACTTATTTTCAGGTGTAACTCACTTAACTTTTGGAATATCTCCAAAATTTCACTACACGTGGTCAATCAATTCATCTAATAACTAAATAAATCTTTAGATCGATTTTTTTTTTTTTTTGACAATATTAAGTTTTATTTTAATTTGAAAAATTTGTCAAAAGTGGTCCAAATTCAGCAACTGGTCGCCTAAGTTAGACCCCCAGTCCCCTAAATTGTACCAATCAATATCAGGTTGTTTTAATGACTAGAGAATATAACTAATTTTATTAACAGCAAAGTTTGCGATTAATGAAAAAATTAAATAAAATAACAGCAATGAAATATAATGGAATCAAATATCTGAAAATAAGAATAATTGTTTTAAATCAAAATGTATTCAAAATATCAATCAAAGTTATCAGTAATTAAGAATAGAAATTATGGAACTAATTGCTAGTTATGTGAATATCATGTAAAGAAGTGATGCAAAGCTTACACATGAATTTCATTTATTCTTTTTTTATTCCAGCGGACACAACATCGAACCATATTTGGCAATTTGAACATCGAATCATTTCTGCTATTTTATTTTTCTTACAAATTGGGCAAAATCAATCATCACTGTTTTGAATTTTCTTTTTAGATTCTGGATCATTAGACTTTTTTTTGCAGCAAAAGTTTTTTTTTTTACATAACGTTTATAGTTCTTCCCTTCTATCATTTTCTTTCTAATTGCATTACACCTATTTTTTAAAACTTGATGTTCCTATTGCTGTTGCGCTGTGAGAGCTTCCTTTCTGTCTTCTTTTTCATTTGAAGGTTTACTTTATATGGCGAAGATGTTAACACAGCTAGTGTTTTTTTTTTTTTTTTGGCTCCCTTTGTACTTTAATTTAAATGAACTTAGCAAGGAAGATAACATTTCTAATAATTCTTTGGTGTTTTTTTTTTGGGGGGGGGGGAAGGGATTTGTAGCCTTCTTGCAGGTTAATTTCTTCACAACTTACTCTCTCGTTTTCGTTTCCTATATCTCTAACAGCTTTTGCTGTCACGGGTGTTTTTCTTCCAGAGAGTTTGTCTGTGTCATTTTCAAGATTTTTCAATTATATTAAAAAAGTGTTTAAAAAATATGCTCTATGGAAAAAAAATACGCTGCGATTAATCAAACGCAAAACATCATTTATTCAAACAGTGTCGAATTCACGGAACCCCCCTCCCCAGAGCATTGAGCCCAGAGCACCCCCTCCCGGAAGGCTTGAGATTTTTTTGTGTTTTAACGGCAAAAAAGTGTAACTACACCCTCCAAAACTGTAAAAAGCCCCCCCCCCCACTTCATGAAACCGTAAATATCCTTCAAGTAGAAAATGTTTGAATTCAACTCTGTAAATCAGATACGTCGTAGGAATAAAGAATTTAAAAAAAATACACATCCGAACAAGATAACAGAAATTCCAAACAAAATTTGTTGCATAAACATGTAAAAAAAAATTATGTTTTTACAAGCTGAAACTGTATAAAGAAATTGATCCAGATATACCAAAAATAAATAAATAAAAAAAATAAAATAAAAAACTTGCATTGAGCTAGTAATCCCTTTTAAAATATTAAAAACTAAAAAAATAGTTTAGAAAGCGCACGGACCTGGAAATTCATTACTTACTCTTCAAATTTATGATGGTATATCTAGTTCAAATTACGCAACTTAAATTGGCCCAATTAAGGCAACTGTGCCATTTTCAAAAACAGGTAATCTTAAGACTAAGAACAAAAACGAGACCAAATAACTCCACGTGAAAAATAAGCGAAATAAACTGATGAATTTATGTATGTATATGAAAACATTCCAACTTACCTTAGTTTTAAAGTAATTCACCTACGTTTAGTAGGAAAAAATTAGATCCAAACAGCTAATTTTAGTTTTTTTTTATTTTTTGAAATTGTCGGAAAACAGTACGTGCTAGTCGTGTGCGTCTTGTAATCATAAATGACGTCATTTTGATGAGTAAGATTTCAGCGGTAAATGGCGCCTCTTTCTGTAATTAACGACAGAATGGAAACGGTCCATTTAAAGCGGTGGTCCAAATATGGCTGCTCTCACCTAAATGGTCCTTTCTAATGATACAAACTCCTTTTTCGCTTTGGCATGATAGATAGTAAAGGATTTTTTTTTTTTTTTTTTTTTTTTTTTTTTTTTTTTTTTTCACAAAACTTCCAAAGCAGATAAGAAAACAAAATAAAGAGTTAAGTTGTAACTATCCCCATTCATGCCATTTGGAATCATATATATTTACTATATATTGTTGCTGAAATAAAAATATAATTGTTGGATTATAAATACATAAATATATATTTCATACTTCACACATATTAAAACTTAAATTTAAAAAATTGTAATTAAAAAAAGGAAAAGTGGGATTTTTTGAAGTGAAAACTTCTTTAGGCGCGTTGAGCTTTTTGTGAGATGGAGAAAAATCACTGATTTCGAGACACTGTAATGTAACCGACATGCCAGCATTTTGGCATTCATTATTGAAGGCGCTTTCCCATCGTCATCTATACTTCATATTATAAAGAGGAAAAAAATGTTTATTTGTAGGAGGTAAGCTCAGGAACTACCGAACCGATTCCAAAAGTAATGGTATCAAAATGATGGTGTTCGCCCAACTTAGAACATACGCTATATCTTATGTCGGTGCCACTACCCCAAAGGGGGTGCAGGAGCAAAAAACGTTCTAAAAATGCGATTTTTGCGTTACTGAAGGGCCTAGAAATAGGAAATTTGGAATATTAGTTACTTACAAGATATAAATGATGTCTAAGAACAGTTCTTAAACAATTCTAAATTAAAAAGGCGTGAGACTGCCCAAAAAGTGTTCTAAAAAACGTTCTAAATGGTAGTTTCTACATAATCTCAGGAAATACCGAACTGATTCCAAAAGTAATGGTATCAAAATGATGGTGTTAATCCAACTTAGAACATGGGCTATATTTTATGTCGGTGCCACTACCCTAAAGGGGTGCGGGAACAAAAAAGTTCTAACAATGTGATTTTTGCGTTACTGGAGGACCTAGAAATATAAAATTTGGAATATTAGTTACTTATAAGATATAAATGATGTCTAAGAAGAGTTCTTAAACAATTCGAAATTTAAAAGGGGTGAAAATGCACAAAAAGCGTTCTAAAAAACGTTCTAAATGGTAGTTTCTACAGAATCACAGGAAATACCAAACCGATTTAAAAAATATTGGTGTCAAAATGATAGTGACAACGTTTGCTCCAAGGTAGGCTATGTTTTATGTCGGTGCCACTACCCCAAATGGGGTGTAGGAGCAAAAAACGTTCTAAAAATGCGATTTATGTGTTATTGAAGGGACTAGAAATATGAAATTTGAAGTATCAGCTACTTATTAGATATAAAGGATTTCTAAGAACAGTTCTTAAACAATTCGAAATTTAAAAGGGGTGAAAATGCGCAAAAAGCGTTGTAAAAAACGTTCTAAATTGCAATTTCTATGCAATCTCAGGAAATACTGAACCGATTTCAAATATAATGGTATTAAAATGATGGTGACAGATCTTGCTCTAAGATAGGCTATATTTTATATCTATTTCCACTACCTCAGAAGAGATGCAGGAGCAAAATGAGCAAAAAGCGTTCTAAAAACGTTCTAAATGCCGATTTGTCACCAATATCTCAGGAAAAATCAAACTGATTTCAAAAGTAATGGTAAAAAATTGATGCTGACAGCCTCTGCTCTAACATAGATACTATTTCAAGTCGGTATCACTATCACCTAGACGTTGCAGGAGCAAAAAAGCATTCCATATTTCGATTTTTGTGATCGATAGGGGCTAGCAACTTAAAATTAGGCAAGGTACATATGTATTACATATAAATGATCTTTCAAAACAGTTTCCAAAAAATTGGAAATTTAAAAAGGGGTGAAAATGCGCGAAAAGCTTTTTAAAAACGTTCTAAATTGCGATTTCTACTCAATCTCAAGAAATTCCAAAGCTATTTCAAAAGTAATGGTTGCAAATCAATGGTGACAATCCCTGCTATAATATAGGTTATATTTTATGTTGCTGTCACTACCATCTGAGGGTTGCAAAAGCAAAACATATTCTAATTTGCGTTTTTTTGCATAACTGAACGGTCTAACACTTTGAAGTTTGGCATGTTATTTAATTACAAGATGCAACTGCTTTCTATGAACTGTCGAAAGAAATTTTCAAATTTAAAAAGATGAAGTCAGCGAAAAGCGTTATAAATTACAATTTTTATGTAATCTTATCAAATACCAAACCGATTAAAAAATAATGATAACAAATTGTTGGTGACAGAACCTGCTCAAACATAAGCTATATTTTATGTCTGTGCCACTACCACCAGAGGGTTGCAGTAGCTAAAAGCTTTCTACATTGCGATTTTCTGTGATACTGAAAAGGCTAGAAACTTTAAATATGGCATGATAGTTACTTATAAAATATAAATGCCCTCGAAGGACTGTCGAAAATAAATTTGAATTAAAAAAGGGTGAAGTGAAAGTGAGGTGCGAAATGCATTCTAAAAAACATTGACTTTCACAATTTTTCGAAATTGATGTAAATACTGCATATATTAAATATACGCCTGCAGGTCGCCAAGCAGTTTTCACATACTGTACCTCACTCCGAGTCCTTTGGAAACATTATGAGTAGTGATAGATTTTTTCACGGCACTAAGAGTATGCACTTCTATATCGCTTCTTTTTATGTGATATCACTTCTTTTTATGACTGACGTTTTAGGTTTGTGGCTTGGCGGGATCATTTACAACGAGTTGTTTTTGATTAGATATCACTTCTTTTTGTAAGGTATTTCATTTGCATTATACATATTCCATTTTAATTCAGAAAAGAAAAGATAAACAAAAGATTATAGAAGTAAAAAAATAATCAAATAGTGATGCTATAAACTTTTCAAAAGTGTGATATATCTAGTAAGACATAATGATGGACTTTTTAAAAATAATTCAGAACCATTTTATCGATCCTTACAAATCTTAGAAGAAATCATTTATTTTTTAGAGATGATAAAATGTGCGAACTAACAAGCAATATTTTTTGCTTGTTCCCTTTGTGAAGTCCAATATTTGAAACTTTAAAAAAATATTTCCATTTTACAATTGAAGAGAACATTAAAGGTCAAATAAAATATTATAAAATATTTTATTTGTTTTATCCTTTGATAATTGTATGAAGTTTAAAACAATCCGTTTAGTAAAATGGAAATTATTTCTCTTCAAACGGATAACATTTTAATTCAAAACCATTATGGAGCATCTGGTGATAGTATAAGATCTATGATTGATTGAAATTTGTTGTCAATGAATCGTGATGCGGAAACCGGATCAAATGCTACTAACTCACTTGTACTTTTTTATGTATATTTTTCACTAAAGGATTCATTTCTATAATAAAAGTAGCAAGATCATTCCAGTTCCATTCACTCGGAATTATTGTTAAAAACCAAGTAGCTTGTCCGTAATGGTAAGTCATACATCTTACATCATTTCTTGGCTGATATAGCAGTGTAAAATTGGCAAACAGAACGGTGCTGCGCCGCCCGCGATAAACAATGCAAACTTGATGGATCTGTTGCAAAATATGAATATTGAAATGTGATATGTTTAATTATAATTTATTTAAGATTATGCATCTCAGTTAATGTTTTTTGATTTAAATTAGTATTAAATAAAATTTATTTAGTAGTTCAATAATAAGTTATTTATCTTTCAATTTCATGTATTTCAACTCTTTATTAACTCTTAACTCCTGTTAGCGATCTCGCAGACCGCTATATTTTTCAATTTTCACAGTTAAACTTGTAATTTCCAGTTAAGCTATGAATACCGTTGAAATTTTCTTTCATTCTGAGCTCTAGAACTATTGCTAGACATTCTGAATGTTTGAAGTTTAATTATAATAGTCCTGGAAACAGTATTTGTGAGTTAATAGAGCCTTTCATTCATCTATTACTTAAACGGTCTAGGAGAACACACGCAGTAGTTATGCGACAATTCCTGTCACAGCAGTTAATGGTTAAGTAATTCCAAAAAATAATTGCAATTAACCCTCATCTGCTGTTAGTGCTGCTTTTTTTATTTTTCACAGTTTAACTTCTAATTTCCAATTTAACTATCAATACAGTAAAAATTTGCTTCATTTGCAGTCCAAGTACAATTGTTTGAAATGTTTGAAAAAACAAGATTTTATTAGAAATATTACTCTACAAACAGTTTAGTGCAAAAACAGTATTTTATGATTAATTGCGACTTTTATTCATCGTTCAATCGAATGGTTTCGCAAACCTTTCTGAATTGTTATGTGGCAATTTTCTGCAACAGCAATTAAGGGTTAAATGAACTTTTTCAGATGAATTCTCATGTGTATAATGCATTATTACATTTAGGACTATGGACATCTCATTCAAGTTTTAACTGCCGTAAATGCGAGAAAAATTACCTAAATGCGACCGACAATCGTATATTGTGGTGACTACAGATAATTATTAAATTTATACAAAACAAGTTAGTTTTGAACTATAGCTACCGTATTCAGTAATTTGCTGCTTAATAAAATGTATGTTTATATAATAAAATTCCAAATACAGCAAAACCTCCCTAAAGAGACCACATTCTCTTAATGGAGGTCATGTTTAAATATAGTTTTTAACTGTTGAAAAAAGGTAACAACTAATGTTACTAAAATTTATTTTTCACAGTAGCAGGGCTCCCAAATGGTCCGCCAACTGAATATCAATAAATTTTAACAGAAAATTTTAGGGTAGGTTTGAGCTAGAATTAACTTTCAAATGTGATTTCGGGGCGGTCTGTAAGAAAATTCTAAAAAGAAAATTTTTCTAAAAAAATATTGGTATTCAGTTGGCGGACCATTTGGGAGCCGTGCATTAGGGAAAAATATGCAAATTTAAGTATAAGAACAAATGTTAATTAGACAACTACTACATAGTTTAAAAAATGAATACATTTGCTTTGATTTTACCGTTTTACCTTTTATAACTTTTATTACCAAGTTCTTTCAAAGTTTCGTAAATAAATGTTTTTTTTTTTTTTTTTTTTTGACGGGAACAAATAATGACAATTTCATTAATTTATCTATTTCTTTGAGAGTTTCCTGACAGAATAGGGCAGGGGAGTTTATTGACCGTAATTTTTAATTTGTCATCAGAGTTAAATTCATTGCCTAAAAAGGCACAAAGGTGTTTAAACACTTAAATGTTATTGTAATAAATAAAATTCTAAACTTAGTTTAGAAGTTTGATGAATAATGCGCTCTCCGGAATTATTTTTCTAATAAAACCTTCTTCAAGCGACCAGGAAAAAGCGGAATTTGTTTTATTTTCTTCAAAGAAATGGGTCGCACGTGGAGGCAGTTCTACTGGGATGTTCTCTGAATGGAGGTAAAATTAGTATTGAGCCAATGGGAATAAATTTCGTTCCATGAAAAATGGTGGTTTAGGGAGGTGGTCGCTTAATGGAGGTGGTCGCACACAGAGGTTTCACTGTATACCCTAAATGCGACAAAACTATGGGGAATTGCGTCTCATTTAGGCACAATGACCTTACATATTACGTACGCCACGCTGAGCTCACATGGAAATATAAGTACCCTCATAGCATGCATGGTCACGGTGACGTCGTTGTGACGTCACTGTAAGTCACTGTGGTCACGTCACATCTGTGACCAAAATGCCACCACTCAGTGATGTCACGTTGTGACTGAGATGTGAACTTCTTAGAAAACTTTAAAAAATTACAAAAATTCTTTAAAACATGTTATTTACTGTAAAATTATATTTTTCTATCAGTTAAAAAAAAATTGAGACGTCATTGTTATGTCATTGCATGTAACGTACATCACGTCATATATGTGACCAAAAAAAACCACCATATTGTAAGTCACAGTGTGAAAAAAATATGAACTTTTAAAATCTTTGAAAATGAAGAGAAATATTTTAAACAGTATTTTAAACAGTCCCGAGTTACAGCGGCATGAGGAATGAAAATACATTAGTGGATAGCAAATGGTAAATTCTGCCACGAAGGGGGGGTTGGACATAATATATAAAGTGCACGATACAAGCATTAAAGCAATTTGGATAACATATTTAGAATTAGGAGTATTAAATCTGTACAGTATTTAGTTTGCAGAGAGGAAACTATTTTATTTTTTTTTCCAACCAGTGGTATTCTAAACACTTCTGTGGTTTCAAACTAAAAATTTTCTATTACAGTTAAGTCTGCAGCTTTTAATGAGCATTTAGAAAGAGTCTTCAGAGTTTAGTCGGAGTTTTTTTCTTGAGAGAGTTTTTTTCCTGACAACTATTTAACTATTTTAAGTAACTATTTTGGAAAAAATTCTACTTCTTTCAGACTTTTCAAATAAATTAACATTTTCCGAAAAAAAAAATATATATATATACAAAATTTATGCAAAACGCATAATAATTAATTATTCGTATTTCAAATTTGTATTTTAGAGATATGACTTTAAAAAAAAAGTTATTTTACAAATTGTTTTATTTTACAGAAAATTAATATGAAAAGATTGGCAGATTGGCAAAGAATTCTTTTATTTTATCATCGATAATCCTTTTTTATTTATTAAGAACATATCGCTCACGAGCAAGAAAAGTGACACATCTCGCAAAAATTCATTTTGCGTTTTATTCCACTAAAAGGTTGGTCATAGGTGCGCCTTGCTACACAAACAATTTCATAAGTTTAGCTACACGGAAAATCACGTTATTATGCTATATGTCCATTTGTGACCAAAGAAGAGGGGTGGATTATGTAGTGAGGTAAAATTATCCAACCCTCCAAACCACATCCTACGTTTTCATTCTTATGTGCTTTACGCTTTTATGCACTTTTTTATTCTTGCATGCAAAGCTAAGTGCTATAATTTCATGTTACAGTAAAATCATGCACATTTTCTTTTGCCTCTCCTGTGAAATTTACTTTTGCCGAGATGGGTCACTTTTCTTGTGGGTGAGCGATATTTTGTATTTATTACGTGTGAAACAAATTTTACTTTAAGAAAAGGGGGGTGGGGTTCATTACTACCATTAAATTGATATTTACTCATTTAAAAAATTTAAATAAAGTTTTATCTAATAAACTCTAATTATTATTATTTTTTTATTACTATTATTATTTACAAAAAAGAACCTTTACAATCCATTGTAACTTGAATTGTTTGGAACCGATAAAAAGAAAAGATAAAATACATTGGAAAATTCTTCAAAAAGAAAATTTTAATTAAAGACAGTCTCATAAAATTATTGCGCATTTGAGTTCAAAATCTTTTGTATTCAAAAACAAATAACGGTAAAAAATAACATCTGCTGAAAATCATAATCGTCTGCGCAGAGAAGAGAAGACGCCGGAAGTTTACTCTGTTTAGAACATCACGAAGTCTACAACACTTTTTTATAAAATAAGAGAAAGAAGCCCGACATTTTAAAATATTAGAAATACACGGATATTATAAATGGGACGTAAATGTAAGTCTTATTTAATTTAAATGTTTTATCCCTGTTTTGTATATTATGATGACTTAAATAGTTTTATGTTATATTAGTAAGGGACTGTTCTGCAATTGTTTTCAGAAACATTTTCCTATTCGATGCTGCGTTGAAAAATATCTTAATCTGCTATCACTTAAAAAGAAAAGGAAAAAAAAACAGCTGCGCAGAGACTGATTCTTAACTGCATTCATAGTGGAATTAATTTAAAGATTAATTTGCTGTTACTTGAGATTAAAAATATGTTGAGACAATGATTTGGAATTTTTTTCGGCTTCTTACTGTTTTGTGTTTCCTGATTACTAACACTTACAGTAGTTATAGACATTATTATTTTGGAGTTAAATATGATTTTCGATTATTATGATATTACGAAACTATTTCAGATTAGAAATTAGCATTATATTGGGAAAATGTATTTTTATGTATTACAGTAGTGAAACTTTTCAAAGATTTTTCTTTTAGTGGTAATAATATTTTAAATTATTATTTAAAATCATAAATCTTTATACCAATGGTTTTCAGATTTAGCATTTGCCAAAATTATAAAATAATAGAAATTTCTTATAACATATGCAACGATTTGTGAGATATTGTTAAATCTGATAATACATTTAATTCATCTATTGTAATTTATTGTTGTTTAATAGTACAATTATAAATACTAATTATTATTTTTAGTGTTTTTCAAATTGGTATATTTATTTTTTTTAATTGTATATAAGCATTTTTTTTTTGTTCGTGATTTTAATCTAACATTTAATTATAGACATTCTGAAGCGGTTATTAAAGTTTAGTCTATTATAAAATTATTTTCTAAGTTTATGATATACGTAATTATTGGCACTAAAAGTAAAATATGATATTTAAATATTGAAATAAAAAGTTTTTCGTGTCTAATAGGAAGTTTATAGATTAAACTACTTTAGTATATACATATTTTTAAGCTCATATTTATTTACATAATATAGGAGTGAATATTTTTTTAAACAGATTAACAGTGTTTAACTTCGGTTTGCCTGTCCGTTTTTCTGTATAGCCGTCTGTCCGTGCTCTAACTCTCGTAAATAAACTCGGATTGCCCTGAAACATTTAGATATTGACGTTTACCATAGCACGTTCCTTATTTCTAATGAAGTTTGTAGCATGTTTAGTTCATTTACAGGGACAGTCAAAAGTATTCCGTTACATTACGGCCTATGGGAAAAAAATCGTTTCAAAGGATTTTTAATGATTTTACCCGCTTTCAAACAGAATAAAATTGATATGCATTTATGAAGTGCATTTAAATACGCATTTTGCTGAATATGCGATGCATAGAATAGTTATTGTTCATTTACAGGGCTAAAAAGGGAATTCCAATACATAATGACATAGGGGTGGAGGGAATTGTTTGTGGCGTACTTTAATTATGTTAATCTATTTCATATATAATGAAATTTATATACGTTGCTGAAGTTTACATACTATAAATTATTTCATGTATAATACGAAGTGCATCTAGCATTTACAGGGACATACAAAATATTTCAATACTGTATTGTATCCGAAGTGCTGTTCATTAGCGATGATTGCTGGAAATGCATTTTTAATTATGCTATGCGCTTTTATGATTCACTATATTTATGCACAGTATATGGTGTATATAAATGCTACAATTCATATACACGGCTACACAAAAGTACTCAAAGGGTTACTGCGTATGGGCGCAAATTGTTTAAAGGTGATTTTTAAATGAGTTGTTCTTTTTCACGCTGAACTGCATTTAATTTGCTAAGAAATGTTTGTAGAATATAGATAAAATGATATACAGAGTCACGTAAAGAATTGGATGCATGGCCGTCTATAAATCATAATTTCTGGAAATGTGATTTCAGCAGTTTTAAAAGTGTCTTAGTTTGAATTAAATTTTAACTAAATAGTGGCGTGTAATAAAGGTTCTAGATAAACTACAGGATTGTACAAAAGTATTTAAATATCTCTCCATATATTAGTATAAATTGCTGAAAGAGAATTTCAACCTCTTATGTTTCTATTGCTAAACTAAATTTCCCCATTATATAGTATATATATCAACCTACAGATCCAATACAGGACTGGTCAAAAGAATTAGAAAACATATTTGGCTATGGACGGTAACTGCTGAACTCAGTTTTTCAAATGCTTTATGCGTTTTCTAAAATGTTTACTTAGTTATCTTATTTACGTTATTTCCCTAAATTACGATGTCTTCCTAAAGCATTCAGGAAGCGTTGGAAAGTGTTTTATAATCTATGCTTAACGCATAATTTTTCTTACTTGTTTTTTTCTTTTTCGCAGATCAGTCTTTTCCTATAAAACATACCAAATCTATTTAGGTCATATTCATAAAATACAATATACACGGGAATAAAAAATTTAAATAAATATGGCTTATTATGTCGTATTTAATAAAGCAATGACTAATCACAACTCATTAAAATCTTACACATTCTTAATATCGAGCTTGTGCTCAAGATCAAGCTTAGAACTTAATAAAAAGAAGATGTCAGTTAATAAGCATTGTTTTTTAAGTGGAAAAATTTAAAATAATGAAGGGAACGATTATTATTTCATTCATCATGTAAATGCTATAGTTATAGCTCGGATGAATGAAACTAGCGCTGCAGTTCGCAGCCAAGTCCAACTAATAAGAGTGAATTGTGTCAGCCAGGTATCGGTCCGGATAGCCTAACAGGTAAAGGCATTGGCACGGCACGCCAAGTATCCAGGTTCGATCCCTGGTCTGGACATTTTTCGCTCTGCTGGAATAAACCTCAACTGTGCTACTCCAGCCTTGAATAAAAATTTAAAATATTTTAGAAGAATAGTACTCCAAAATAGCGATATTTTGCTAAAAAGTATGGTAAAAAGATAAGATTTTACATTTCAAACAAAACTTTATTTCAAAATTGTGCATTTTAAAATACATCACAGTGTTTATGACAAGAACCATCACAGTATTAAAACTTGGAAATTTTTCCAGAGAGAAACATTCGGCTTGCATACAATATTTCAAATGAAAATCAAATTTTAAATTAATTGCTTAAAAGGTGCAAAGGCCAACATAGTGAAAAAGATTCCATGCCGGGACTCGAACCCGGGCCATCGGTATAGCTCACTGACATTCTCCCGAGTTAAACCACATGGAACGATACCCAGCCTGGTAAATTTCTCACTATTACATGTTGGCAAGGCTACAAAAGCAGCACAAGAAGGGATATTTATCGTGAGCCACCAACATGGGGCAAACACGAAACTTAATTAAATCCAGCTTCGATTGAAACTACATTAGTACTTGAAAAAATTTTTCCAAAGAGAAACCTTCGCCTTGAATACAATATTTAAAATGAAAATCAAATTTCAAATTAAAATTGCCTTTTAAGCATGTAATTTGAAATTTGATTTTCATTTGAAATATTGTATGCAAGGCGAATGGTTCTCTCTGGAAAAATTTCCAAATATTAATATAGTTTCAATCGATGCTGGATTTAATTAAGTTTCGTGTTTGCCCCATGTCAGTGGCTCACGATAAATATCCCATTTTGTGCTGCTTTTGTAGCCTTGCTAACATATAATAGTGAGAAATTTTCCAGGCTGGGTATCGTTCCATGTGGTTTAGTCGGGAGAATGTCAGTGCGCTATACTGATGGCCCGGGTTCGAGTCCCAGCATGGAATCTTTTTCACTATGTTGGCCTTTGCGTCTTTTAAGCAATTAATTTGAAATTTGATTTTTATTTGAAATCATCACAGTGTTTATGCCAAATTCGTCACAAATGACACATATTTCACAAATTGGTCACAATGTGACTTCAAAACATTGTCACATTCGTCACAGGTTCGTCACAAAGTTAATGCCAAAACAGTCACAAATGACACACTTTTCACAAATTAGTCACACCGTGACTTCACAGAGTGGTCACAATGTGACGTCACAAACGACCTCTAAAACGGCCATAACGACCTCGCATTCTAGTCACTATGACGTCACATCGACGTCACGTGACGTCACATCGACGTCACGTGACGTCACATCGACGGTCACAAAATCACAGCGTGACTTCACAACGACGTCGCCGTGACGTCACCATGCCTTACGGGTAGTGATATTATTACGTACGTCACGCTGAAATATAGGAGTAAATTACTTTAAACTGGTATAAATCAAAAACTAATTAATATTTTTACACGAAACTTTCAAAGGTTTGAACTACTCATAAAAACAGTTCAAATGCCGTAAAGCGCGTAAAAATCCGATAATTACACATTGCTGTAGCCCTGTCAACAGATTTGTTCGGAACAAGAATTTAAAAAGTGCAAAAAACAGCACTTTTAAAATCGCATTTACTAAAAACCTATTCGCCGGATTCCACTTTACTTTCGTTTTCTGAGTCACGTGGCACGCCCCATTCCATAGGAACAAGAATTTTTGTTTCTATCATAAATAGTTCTCGAGCTATAGATGTGTCAAAATCCCGTTTTGGTCAGTCCGGAAAAATGTAAACTAGACAGAGTACTAAAAAAATTTTACAAAATCGTTTGGCATTATTTGGCGGAAATTCCTTTCATTTACGGTTCATTGCACTATTGTTTCTTTTGCTTGGCGAGAAACTCTGTCGAGTTTCTATGATTGCGCTGCCGCGCAATACTTAAATAAAGGATGTCGCAAAATTCCCCCAAGAAGTAATTTAGATAGAAAACATCGGTTTATAATTAAAAATTGTAATTTGTTTTTTTTAATTAATTCCCAAAATGTACAGCATTGAGTTATGTATGGAATTGATAATCGGGTAAATGTCCTACACGGCTTTGATGTGTGTCAAAATTCACACATGATTTGAATTTCGCGCAACTTGTTCCATAATTTTTTGCGAATAAATTTCAAGACATGGATGTGGACAAAATTTTGTTTCAAAAAGACGGCGCCACATGCCACACAACCCGAAAAACAATTCAATTGCTGCATGATTAATTTCCTACTCTTGTAACTTTTCGTTTTGGTGAACAGAATTGGCCGCCCAGATCATGAGATCAGATTTAACAGTCTTTTTCTTTGCGGTTTTTTGGTCTAAGATTTATGCAAAAAACCCCAGTACCACACACACGTTCAAGAAAAAAATTGAGATCCCAACAAAAAGTTTTCGGTAAAAAAAAAAAGCGCCAAGTTCTCCTTAATGTTTCGGCCAGAAAAAGTAGTGATATCTGATGTTCGCACAAGTTAAAAGCCAAACATCCCAAATCTTTCATTGAAAATGGCTTCCTGCGACTTGTCCGTTAATGCCTTCTGCAGCATTTAAAAATTAATGATTGGAAATTACGCATTTATGAATTATTTAAATATTAAAAGTAATATTAGAATGCAAAGAGGCAAATTCACATAAAGACATTATAAGTAAAAGATTTAACTACCATTCTGTTTCAACAAACATTAGTTTTGATTACAGATCATTTAGTCCACTTGCGGTTTAATTGCCATTTCGTACGGTCTAAAGCTAAAGTCATTAACGTAAAACCCAAGAAATAAAACAAAATTTACTTACTTCATACCTCACAATATGTTACATTATATTGTATTATATAATATTGAAATGTTGTGTATTGACGAAAGAGATTTTTTTCGTTTGAACATTTATTATAGTTTGTTTGCAAACATTAAGAGGTATTCGATTTATAAACTGTTAAAAGTTGATATTAATTATGTTTTAGCAATTAGAGATATTATCTCCTGAATACAAGTATTTTGTTATTTTTAACTTCTAAGCATTTAAATAGACTGAAGTTGTTTAAATGCTTTTTTCAAATGTGTATTTTATTTCTGTATTCTGTGTCACAAAATGCCTAAAATAATCAAAAAATGTAGTTGGCATGTAGCTCATTAGTACATATTTTAAAATTTTAAAAACTCTCACGAAGGCATTAACGGCCAAGTCGCAGGAAGCCATTTTCAATGAAAGATTTGGGATGTTTGGCTTTTAACTTGTGCGAACATCAGATATCACTACTTTTTCTGGCCGAAACATTAAGGAGAACTTGGCGCTTTTTTTTTTACCGAAAACTTTTTGTTGGGATATCACTACTTTTTGTATGTTTTTTCAAGTTATAGTTTTTCTAAACTATAATAATATGGAAAAACTTAAATTTCGGTACTTTTATGTTAGCCGGGAGCAAATCTCCTCATTAGCCTTTTGTTTTTCGCCAATAGCAGTTTTCATTTTTCACATGTGTAAATTAGAAACAATGCTTTGATTTTCAAATAAAATATTTTAGTTTATGTTATTATTTCTTATTTATTTATTTATTTATTTCTATGTTAAATATTCGATTAAATAAAATGAGGGAAATGCATCTATTTTAAATGAGATGACTGAAAAGTATATATCTTTAAATGAAATGAATGCAATATGAACAAGGGGGGAGTTGGGAACAGTATTTGGCGATTTGCCACTTACGCCCGGCTAACATAAAAATACCTAAATTTATTTTATTGAGCTTTACAAATCTGTACTAAAACGCACTTAAAAGAATAGTGTTTCATAAATAGTAGAGATAATTGCCAGATTGTCCAGAGTGCTATTGAGATTAGAATACCGACATTTATAATAGACGTCTGTACACACCATCACCTCATCGAGTTTACATCTGAAATTTTAGGATTAGTTAAAACTAGATTAGCATATTTAAATGCAACTGGTCTGTTAAGTCATATCTTGGTAGAAACCACCTGAAGACCTAATTTTAGTGGTTAACTGATAGGTTTACTATTGTATTTTCCTGCATCCAAAAGTTTGGAAACATGGAGGAATGGGTGCAGGAAAACACAATGGAAAATCCACCAATTAACCCGTAAAATCGGGTCTGTAGGTGGTTTCCACAAAGATATGACTTGGCAGATCAGTTACATTTCAATACGCTAATCGATATTTAACTAATCCTAAAATTTCATCCGTCAACTCGATGAGGTGATGATCTGTGCAGACGCCTCCCGGTCTTTAATAAAATTTGTTTTAAGGAAGTAAAAGATAGAAAGATGGACAACTGAAAGATTTGCCTTATTAAGATTTTTGTAAAAGCATATAAAATTTCATTCAGCTTGAAATCATGTAACACCTTTATAACTCAGGCTAATTTTCTGTAATCGTGTTTTGGCGACCAACATATCTTATCTATAACTATAAACTTTCTTTTACAGATTTAAAATTGACAGTATATGAATTAACAGTAAGTAGGCTAATAATACAATATAATAACATTAGCAGCGGGCTTCGGACGCCGCATCTGTCGCACATCGTTAAAGATAGTTTATTAGTTACACATTTCATTTAATTAAAAGGGGATTTTTAAACTTTCATATGGAATTAAGATATTTTTCCACTATGGGAACCTTGGCATTTTAAAAAAATCTTGGCGCAATTCGGACTTCAGAAACTGAGATAGGTTGCCAAATGATATAAACAGCTACGAAAACAAACCTGGTGAACTTTTATGTTATTTATATGTATTTATATACATATAAACATTTTATTTATACATGTATAAAATATTATTTTTTATATACAGATTATTTATGTTGGTATATAAAAATAAATAAACCGGTTCCTTACATTAAATAAATTGTATACATATGGAAGAAATTGCTTGTGTATATGACACAGTAAATAGGTTGCCAGAAAATACGTTATTATCAAATTTCTTTTCTCGTCAAGGCTATTTTCTGTATTTCGCCATGGCTACTATATCGGAAACGTACCGAATTGCGGTTATATTTTGTTAAATGCTTTATTGTTTTAATATCGTAAATATATCATAAACTATACTGATTAAAATTTTTAGGTATATTCATTTTTTCTATTTAACAAACATCTTTGGAAAAGCATATATATAAAATGTTATTCTGCTTGAAATCACGTGAGCGCCTTCAAAGCTCTGTAATCGAGTTTTGGCGACCAACATTGGCACAATTGAATGCGTAGGAACTGTTTACGGCCAAATGAACACACCCTGTATGAAGGGTTTAGAGGCGGAAATTCTGTGTTTTCAGATTTTTCTGGTTAATTGTGCTACAAACCCGACTTACTTGTGAAATTTCATGATTCTACGACTTTTAGAAGTACCTTAGTTATTTGATGATGCGAAGTGAGTCAGTGACAAAAAAGCGCTTTTTCGGAATTTAATATTTCGAAAACTACTAAATATAGAAACATAAATCCTGGAACCTTAGTTCAGTTGGACCATACGAACATGTGTATAAAAGAAAAATTTCTATATCTCTCCCTAAAACGACGTTATGAGGGGGTGAAAAGTATGCCGAAATGGTTCAGGAAAAGGTAGCTTACGGCTTGTGCGAACTTGGCGGACGCACTGCCGTGCTCCCAGATCTGTATCAACGAAATTCTGCCACATTTATGCAAACATGTCTTGGAAAATTTCAACAAAATAGTTAGATTGTGCCAGAAAAGCCGTGAAGACAATTTATCCTATATGCTATTATATATATAACAATGCATTATGAATCAATGAAAAAATTATAATTTTTAATTAAAAACCTTTGTTCAATACCTGTGTATCAAAATTACTTCTTGCGTGAGTTTTGGAATACCCTTTAATTAAAGTGAGAGATAAGATATAGATATAATCCATGCATATAAATGTGGTTGAAATTTAATGTATTTATTATAGGGTTATATATAGGTTATTACCTGCTATGTAATCTCCTAATCTGTCTTTGAAAAACATGAGATATTATTTAAATAGTACTCCATGCTTTCCTTTAAAAAGCTGTACATTTAATTTAAACATCATAAGATATTATTTAAATAGTTAAACGTTACTATTTTAATGATTTTAGTACGATTGTGTATAATCCCAAATTTTTAATTAGAAAACAATAAACATAAAGGGACATATGTGTCTCTAACTCAAAAAGTTTCGTTTGAAATGCATAGCTCTTAATGTTATCTCTTTGATTTAGCCTACTTTAAATACAGATTTGTGTATGTAAAAAAATAGTAAGTGGAGTTTGATTTGAAATACATAATCCCCCAGAAATGCTCTTATCACGAAATGTATCAAGCGTTAAGAAGACATATAATCTTTAAGTGCATCTGAGCATTAAGACGAAACAGTAAAGATGGAATACTTTAGACTTTGTAAATGAAAGCCTACATTCAAATGCATCGTAAGACACGTTATTTTTAGCTTACTTATCTAAAGCACTTTATATTTAAAATAAACGGTTTAATTTATATGAGTGTTAAAAATTCACTTTTGAAATTGCAATTTCTTAAAATATTATTCTTGCATTTGAAACAGAAAAAATGTTAATGTATTTCTGAGACGGCAGTATACATTATTAGAATAAAATATATTTTTAAATTTTACTGTAAATTAGTTCTGTTTTTAAATTTTTCTCTTTCACGAAAGACATTTTAACTTACAAATACTTCTAAAATATTCATACTCAAGAAAATTCATCGAATTCAACATCATTGCTTTTTTTAAATAACTTTTTCCAATTCTTATATTTTCTTGAAAACAATTGGATATACCTCAATATACATAAGAAATTTTCCAATTTGTAATTGTAGAAGGATGTGTTATTTTTATTTTATTCAAAGTATCCGACAACATAACGTAATGTTTTGTTGCTAGAATACGGATAATATAACGTGTTTTTCTATGTATTCTTTGTAAATTAATATATACTATTTTAAATTCCGTATTTAGGTTCTAAGAAAAAGTTAACACTGCGCTTTTTTATCGTCTAAAAATTTCAATATAGCATTATACAAAAATGTATAGAAATAGGAAAGTTCGAAATTTTTAATTTTTTAAGTGAACAATTTGAGTATATGTCAAAATTTTTAGATAGATTTTGAAATAAAAAATATAGTCCCAAGAAAAAGCTCTCCTCAAGCGAGTTAAGACGGTATTTAATTTTTAAGTGCATCTGAGCAAAAAAATAAAACACTTAAGATGGAATATTTTAAATATTTTTAGGAAAACGTGTTATCAAATGCATCCTAACACATACTATTCTAACGTCACACATATAAAGAAAGTTCTATTTAAATTAGAAAATAGGTTTAATTTCTTTAAACGTAAAACATATATATACATTAGAACATAATATAAATATATACTTCATAAAACGTAATCTCTTAATGGTATTTTTGACAGGCAGTATACATAATAGTCAAAATGACAGATTGCACATTGAGGCGATATTAAGGCCAATATATCAAATAGACAAAGCAACAAAATCACAAATGAAATTGTAGATGTTAAAAAAGAATCAAACCGCTTATTCGGAATTTCAGAACTTCATCATCAGAGCAATAAGTATCAATACAAAAGGCTAATGCATTAAAAAAGGAGAGAGCAAGCAATACAGCCAGCGTTGCAGAGTTAAATGGTTGTATGTGTTAAAAAACTTGTATCCTTTATTTTCACACTTACTGCGATTTCATACACGACCTCAGGATACATTGCGTATGCTTGCTCTTTCTATTTTTTTATACATTGGCTTTTTGGATTTCCAACCTTTGCCCTTAGAATGGAGGTTTACGAGTTCCGAAAATACTGTTCACCAAGTTTTTATAGCACTTTAGTATCGTTTTTTAATTGTTTCTTAATTGTCTTATTTTCTAATTGTTTCTTATATGTTGTTTGTGGTTGTAGAAGGGTGCGTTATTTTTATTTGACTCAAAGTATCCGACAGCGTAACGAAATGTTTTGTTACTAGTATACGAAAAATATAACCAGTTTTCCTATGTATGCTTTGTAAATTAATATATACAATTTTAAATTTCGTGTATAGCTTCTAAGAAAAAGTTTACACTGCATTTTTTAATCGTCTAAAAAGTTCAACATAACAGCATTATACAAAAATGCATAGAAATAAGAGAGTTCGAAATGTTTCATTTTTAAATAATCATTTTAAATATATGTCATTTGTTTAGATAGTGTGTGAACTGAAACACATAGTCCAAAGAAAAAGCTATTCTCAGGCGAGTAGAATTTCTCTTTCATAGAATTTCTAAGCGAATCTGAGCAAAGAAATAAAATACTTTTGACGTTTTTAGGAAAACATATTATCAAATGCGTCCTTACATATGCTACTCTAACGTCACACATTTAAAGAACTTTCTATTTAAATTAGAAAATAGGTTTATTTTATTTAAATGTAAAAAAATATGCAAACGTTATAACCAGGGATGAGATTTCCGCTTTTTTGCACACCAGTATTTTGTTAGAGAAAATGTTATTTGATGTAATCGGAACTTTTTTGCGATTTAACATAACAACATTTTCTCTAATAAAATACTGGTGTGCAAAAAAGCGGAAATCTCATCCCTGGTTATAACATAATATGTGTACACTGTAAAAAAAAAAAAAAAAAAACACTGTAAATTTGCCAGAACAAACTCGATCGCAGTGAATGTATTGTATCTTTCTTTGGTTTCCTGACTATATTAACATGGAAAATACAGCAGTTGCGTAAAATTAGCAGCACAAATTAACAGCGTCAGCACAAACTGCTAGCGTCCAAATTGTCAGCACATTTTGCTGTTAAATTTACGCAACTACTGTATTTTCCATTTTAATATAGTCAAGTATCCAAAGAAAGATACAGCACATTCACTGTGATCGAGTTTGTGCGCCAGATTAACAGTACTTTGTACTGTAAAAATGTCGTTTTTTTACAGTGTATATATATATATATATATATATATGTGTGTGTGCCATAAAACGTAATCTCTTAAAGGTCTTCTTGAAAGGCAGTATCTATATTAGTTAAAATGACGGGGTTGCACATTGAGGTGATATTAAGGGCAATGCATCAAATAGATAAGGCGACAAAACCACAAAAGAAATTGTAGATTTTAAAAGAGGAGCAAACCGAATTTTCGGAACTTCTAAAATTCATTATTAGAGAAATCGGTATCAACACAAAAGGGGAATGCATAAAAAATGGAAAGAGAAAGCAATACAGCCAGCGTTAAAGGATTAAATTGTTGTATGTGTTGAAAAACTTGTATTCTTTGTTTTCACACTCACTGACACTCCATACACGACCTCTGTATACATTGCTTATGCTAGCTCTTTCTATTTTTCTATACATTGGCTTTTTGGATTTTTAACCTTTGCCCTTAGAATAGAGCTTTACGAGTTCCGAAAACACTGTTCGCCCATTTTTTTAAAGCACTTTAGTATTGTTTTCTAATTGTTTATTAAGTAGATATAATGTGTTATAGAAAAATGTATCTTTGAAAGTTTCAGGAGAAAAACTGTAACTGTATTTTTTAAAGCACATTGTATCTATTATATAATATTTTAAATAGCTATAAAGTTAAATATTTTAGTACGTTTTCATATTATCTCAATGTTTTTAATTAGACAGCAATAAAACGTAAGATGCACCAAAGATTATAAAAGTAAAGTTGTTCTACAATTTAAAAACATGATCTCTTTTCAAATATTCCCAATAAATAACATTTTAAGAAACTGAACAATTTCTCAATTAGAGCATGAATTGAACTGTGTGACACTCAGAAAATTCATAAATGTTATCTAACGTTAATAAGACATATGGACATTAGATGCATTTGAGCATTAAGATGAAACAAACAAGGAAAACGGAATAGATTAGAGACATTTGGGAAAAGATAACTTCTAAATGCATCTCTATATTTGTTATTATTAGATTAAAAAGGACAAAAATTTTTTTTATTAACATACTAGTTTCGATTTCCGTGATCCACCACGACAAGGTGCTGCCCCAGCAGATTGGAAAATAATCGGTTTTTAATGGTCTCTAAGATAAAAAACGCAAAAAAAGCAAACAGGAAATCGGTTTTTAATTGTCTCTAGGTCAAAAACCTTAAAAAAAAGCAAAAACGAAATTAGTTTTAAATTGTCCATAGGCCAAAACCCGTCGAAAAAGCAAAAACGAAATCTGTTTTTAATTGTCCCTAGGACAAAAACCATAGGAAAAGCATAAACTGATAAAACCATCAATAAAAGGATGTCGGTTACTACTTTCTTAATTAATGTTAAATATGCTGTCCACCGTTTACTCCTCCGAGCTGAAAGCACAAAACAGCATGTTCCACAAAAGATCGGAGTGTATTAGATGTGACATTTTAAATGTGTAGGGTAATGCGTGTTTTCAATTGACACAAGTTCGCGACTGGACCCCGGTACATAATATGTTGTAGGTAATCCAACAGCCATAAGTCTCAAAAGTTCAGGTCAGGTAATCGTGGCGGCCAGGCTGTTGGAAAATGGAGGGTGATAATTCTGTCATATCCAAAATGCAGATTCAACTGCTGCTTCACTGGTGTTGCTATGTGCGGAGGAGCACCATCTTGCATAAAATTTGTGCTGTCCACATATACACGCTGTTGCAGTTCTGGAATGAGCTGGTTGTGTTAAACAGATTCATAACTTATCACATTGGCCGAACAGGTGATAGGACCCGAAGGACGAATCTCCTTGAAAAAGAAAAGCGCAACGATAAAGACAGTTGTGAACCCGCACTACTCAGTAATCTTTTCAGAATGAAGACGCAATGGTCGCATTGGGAACGGATTCTCACTTGTCCATATTCTGTAATTTTGAGTATTTTCAGAACATTGGGAATGAGGATGGGCTTCGTCTGTTCACAAAATATTCGATGACCGGCTATGTCCACTTCCATTCGAGTAAGAAATTGCAGGGCGAAAGCTTCTCGTTTTGGAAGATCAGCAGGAAGCGACACCTGAACGTGCATAATTTTGTATGGATAGCACTGCAGGATGTTTCGTAAAATTTTTCGAACTATACTGACAGGCATGATTAAAGTTCGGGAAATTCCCCGTGCTTTACACGTTTCCAAAGCGCTGCTTGACACTTCCTGCAATTCTGCAGACACATCCACCACTGATCTCCAAGCATTTGCTTTTCTCCCTCTACCACCTCTCACGTGAAATAAACTTGTTTCTTCGAATTTATTAATCATGTTCTTCATACCGCATGCTATCATCGGGCAAGAGCCGCTTCTTAAACGGTTTAATGTCCCAAATTTCTTCAATGCAATTGCCACACACTCACCGTTCTTGTAAAAAAGTTTCCCAAGCAGATGAGATCCTTCAATGACAGAGTCACGCCTGCCTTCACAGACGCAGAATAACAGGAAATGCAGATTCCCCGCCTTTTTATCACCAGTGTAGCACACGGTCTGCATGTCACGTCTTTTAATGAGCAAACTATGACGAGTAAACTACGATTGGTTTACTTTTGGGTCTTTTTTTCTTTCTCAGAAAAAATTCTCATTGATTCACGTATATTCAGCTGAAATATCATGTCTTTCTCACAAGTGGTTCTTTTTTTACAGCCTTTTGAAAGTGAAACTTTAATTATAATAACCCTGTATATTTCTTAATATTTTTAAATTACTATCATTCATGCTTTTTAAAAAATACTTTAAGTTTCACTTAAAAAAGTAGCAAATCAAAGAAGAAGAATAAAAAATACTTATATACTTATTATACGTCCCGAATGAAAGACTCTCTAACGAAAGCCAGATTGAAAAAAAAAATCAAAAATTGAAACCGGACAAATTTAAAAGGGAAATTACACAAATTAAAGACACTGAAAAGCGGGATGGGATGGGCTCGGGGCGATGAAGTTACCGAACGACTCCGAGCTACTTCTAGCTTATTATTATATTTAAATTATTTTCTATTATTTTAAACGGAAATAACAATAAATAAAAAAAATTAATTAATAACTATAGAAAAAAAACGATTTATATAACTTTAAAAAAGAAAATAAAGGTAAATAAACAATTTATTAATAAACAAACAACAATAGCCGGGTTACCATGTCAGTCAAAATAACGCCATTTTGGAGCCCATTAGGTCCATGGAGCGTATATGACATCAATGAAAAAACCCTTGACGGGTTAAAAGTTTCTGACGCAGCACTTTATCTTATGCTCTAAGAATTTTAAATATGGAACTTAAAAATACTGATATCAAATTTTGAGTGACGTTATGCTATTTCTTAAAAAATATATTTGTATTTATTTCATCATTTTATTTTTGTTTTATTTATAATCGCATGTGCAAAAGTTATGTTCAACATGAAAAGCTGCATAAAATTTTATTCGCTGTTGCTTTATCATTTACATCTCTCATAAATTCAAAATATGAGTTACATGAATATGTTATTTTATAACCTTATACTTTTCCAGTTTTTAGATAGCTGGCTACAAATCAAGAGGTGCCAGATTAGAATTCTGTTGAGATCAGGCTTTGGTGTTCTAGGCGTGTTGGATTCCACTTTGAAGACCGATACCGGTATGATAGCTATTGATTGTCACGGAAAACGTTAGAGACATTACTGTTCGGTTATTCACCTGTTTATCGTTCAACGTTTTCCCAGATCTCGGTTCAACACTTACGTATTTTATTTTTCAACATTTTATTAATCATGATTCAATAATTGTGGAATTCACAGTTCAACTACACAAATGTATTGATCTTCCAGAGAATGAAATGTTTGAACGAGGTTTAACTCTCTTATTGTTAAAGCTACTGCAACAATAAGGGGCTTAACAATAAACCACATTAACATGAAGAGTTTTTTACTCCTAATATTAAATTTGTATCTGTTCAGTAATAATTTAAAGTGTAAAGTTTAAATAATTTATGATCAGGTCATGTTAATAAAAGTTTTTCAAAAGAGTTCATATTCAGTATTATCAAGCCTCTAAAATTTTATTAAAGACAATGATAGAACATTTTGGTATTAGAAAGTTTGAGCAGTAAATATAGACCTAATTGAACAGAAGCTTAAATCATTTATCTTAAATGTGAAACATTTAATTCAAATATTTTTTAAAGACTTAAAATTTATGATGATTTATCTTCAATTACTTGAATATATTTTCTGTACTACTTTTTTGTAAGTATACATTCAACAAAGAAATAATATTTTTTAAAGGCATAATATAATAATACTAGAAAAACTCACGGCTGTTCACTAGTAGTTTTTTAACTATGCCTTGATATTTGCGTATATTTGTAATGGATGTGAAATTTATTTATTAACAATAGGTAGCACTGTCTGTCAAATATTTGAGAAACACTAGAGGCCAAATATTGTATTTGAGTTTGTACATAGTGAAGTTCAATGTGTAAATTTTGTAAAGCAATCTAAAGATGCCTCGACAACAAATCTCTCAAAAATATAATAAATCACAATTTTCTTTGTAATTATAATATGCATTTAATCTAAAAATATTTTTCTTATCTCAAACTCGAATTAAAAACCGAAACATATAATTCTTACTTAAATATATAGTTATTTAAAATATTCCTAAAAATATATCATGATTGAAAGGCTTTTTTTCGGAAATAATGGTGAAAAATATTTTAGTATTTTCTTTTTAAAGTAGTACATTTTAAATTGAATTTCATATGAATATGCTCATATAAAACAAATGTTTTGCGTGGCTTTTTAAGTTTCAATATGCAAGAAATAAAAAAAAAAATATTTCAATGGAATTACACAATTATATAATTAAGTACTTAGAAAAAGCGATGCAAATTAACTTTTGTATACATATCAATTTTTCAATCACAGTGAAGACTTTTTCTTTTTAATGCCAAACACTAATTTAAAAAATGAATACAGTTTTCAACAGTGAAGAAGACAATAGAATGGATATGAAAAGTAAAATATATTATATAAGAGGTAAAACTCATATGCTTATCAATGTGATATATTTCAGCCATCCATAACTAAACAAAGCGATTAAGTTCCGAAGTGAATAAATGCACGTGATCTACGTCAAAATTTAAATATGCTGCCGAAATCTGTGCTATTTTTAATGTGATGACTATTAATGACTATATAAATGTCACTAATATATGATGACTATATAAATGTCATTTTAAAGTATTTTTCTTATATTTTCTTCTTTAATGTTCCCCGAAGAACATTTGTTTTTTGCGCATTTATCACTTCAAAAAAAAAAAAAAAAAAAAAAAAAAAAAAAAGAAAAGAAAAGAAAAAGAAAACTTTAAATAAGTACATACATGATATTTAAGACTTCGAAAAAAAATATCACTTTTTCTGCTAATAAAAAAAAAAAAAAAAAAAAAGTTTATTTTCATTTTCTTGATAAATATTGTAATATCTTTTTTTTTTTTTTTTTTTTTTTTTTTTTTTTTTTTTTTTCCTTGCATGCTAAATAGTTCAGTTGCGATATTTCTTTTGGAACTGCTTTCTTTTAAATTAATGTAAAAGAAAGTTTTCGAAATAAACGCTAAAAACTTCTAGTACAAAACAAAACTTCTACTCCAAAACTTTTTATATTTTTGGAAAAAAAAACATAGTTTTAATCAATTTTCTACTTTTTGTTTCTCTCTTTTCTTCAACAAAAGAAAATGAAATTTTAAGCTTCGATAGTTTTTATAATAACAAAAGGGTCGTGTGAATGTATCTTTAAACACTATACTTTTTCTATTTCTTATGCATTCCTATTTTATTCTGTATACTAAAATAGAAAGAGCAACTATTATATATTGGGAATTTATAAAGAGGATAGTTATTGTTTATTTCGCAAGATAATAATTTATGAACGACATGAAAAAAATATGACAAATACCATGAAAGTCGCTTACTCGTATTTATTTTTTATTCATTTATGCTATATTTATTTTACATAAAAACTATTGAGTTCAATTACTTTTTCATTAAGGGATTGCGATTCTTTTATTAATAATATTATAACGAACAAAATAAAGAAAAAAATCTTAAACTGCACTGTAAAAAAAAAAAAAAAGACCAGTTTTCCTGTAGGAATCCGAAAAATAGTTGCCCTTATCATACCGGAAAAATGTCCGACCCACCTCGGAATAAAATCCGTAAATTCGGAATAAAATAACGTTTTATTGACTTTTTTTTTTTTTTTTTTTTTTTTTTTTTTTTTTTTTTTTTACGGATTTTATTCCGAGCTGGGTCGGAAAAGTTTCCGGTACGACAATGGCAACTATTTTTCCGATTCCTACAGAAAAACTGGTCGGATTTTTTTTACAGTGTGCGTTTTTAAAATTTTCAATACATATATATTATTCGAGACACTTTATATCGGAATTCTGAGTAACTGATGAAATGTAAAGTTACTAACAGTCACAAAACAAGCACCCATATTTTTTAGCTACTAAATTTCTACACTATAAAAAAAATCCGACCAGTCTTTCTGTAGGAATTGGAAAAACAGTCGCCCTTATCGTACCGGAACATTTTCGGAACCAGCTCGGAATAAAATCCGTAAAAAAAGTAAATATTCAATAAAACGGTATTTTACGGATTTTTTTTCGATTTTACGGATTTCATTACGAGCTGGGTCGGAAATTCTTCAGGTACGATAAGGGCAACTACTTTTGCGATTCGTACAGGAAAGCCGGTCGTATTTTTTTTAACAGTGTATATTTTCTGCTACATAATTTTATTTTCTCTATTTTATAATTGCAACACATAACCAACAAAAAAAAATCTTCGTAATAAATTCTGCATGCTATAATCATAAAACTTTTCAGAGAAAACCCCGACTTCATTACCTGACTTCTTGTTAAATTTAAAATTTGTCAGGGAGTTTGGCTCTCCAACTGTAAAATAAATTCGACCAGTTTTCCTGTAGGAATCGGAAAAATAGTTGCCCCTATCGTACCAGAAAATTTTCCGACCCAACTCTGAATAAAATCCGTAAAAAAAAGGAAATAGTCGATAAAACGATATTTTACGGAATTTATTCCGAGCTGGGTCAGAAAATTTTCCGGTACGATAAGGGCAACTACTTTTCCGATTTCTACAGGAAAACTGGTCGTATTTTTTTACAGTGCAGGTATTTGCGTACAAATCCCCCTACCATAAAAGTATACTTTACCAAATGAACCGAGTGTACCACAGAAATCTTGTGTGAATTTAAACGGTTTACAATTTTGATTTCTTTTTTTGATTGCTTATATAATAAAAGTTTATAAGGATTAAAAGATTGCTTTTTTTTACTACAACAAACCTAGATAAATAAAAACCGTACAATGATTGAGGAAACTCACCGTGCAGCGACGTTCTCGCCAAACAGTCAATTGAAGAAAATCAATGAAAATGAAATAATTTAGAGACGATTACTTATTACTTACCTATCATACGTAGTATAGGGTAAGCCTTGTAATCGTTTTAAAAATCGAAAAAAAAATTGACGGATTTACACGTTTCAGACACTGGAGATTCCGAAAAACATATTTTTAGAAGAAAAAAAAATTGTCCGTCCGTCTGCATGTGTGTGTGTCTTTAAACGCTCTATCTCCCGAACAAATTGAGATAGGGACTTGAAATTCAGCGCGTACTTAGGGAGTAATAATGGGAAGAAGTCTATTGAATATCAGTAACCTCGATTAATCGGAACTATTTTTTTCGGACTCTTGAAATATTCGTTCTGATAAAAGGTATACAAAACTTTTCGAAATTGTTTATTTGAAGGAGTGAATATATAAGACAATACAAAAACATAAATTTTGCATCATGAATGGACTCGGTGGGATAATGAGTTGCCGAGGTATTTGTAATTCTATTTTTCACACTCTTCGATTTTTCATGACCCTGTGTTTCATTCAAATTTCAATTCAAAGATATATCTTAATTGAAAATGAGATGCTAAATCCGACGCAGTAAACTGTTAGTTAATAGGATTATAATTTTTCGAGTTATAATGATTTTTCTTTTATGCAATTAGGTACTACTTGATTTTCCCGCCGACCAAAAAACTATCGCCAAACTATAAGATTAAATGCCAATAATGGCTTATCGTAAATGTCAAGCATTTAATGCCTCTCCATACATATAAGGGGGTTTACCAGGGGGGGACCCTGTTCTGTCGCCAAATACTGCCAAGTTTGTCGCCAATTTCGCGGCATATCGCCAAATTTGGCGGCCAAAATGAGTCGCCAAAAGTGACGCCAAATTGGCGGTATCTCTAATATTTCGCCAAATTCCCATAGACTTCCATTGTAAACCAATAGCGTTTACTTGCTTACGGAAAATCAACAAATTCAGATATTTTAATGCAACAAAAAGTGATATTAGCTTAAGGGGTTATGTTAATTATATTTAAGGGAGTCCAAATAAATTAAATTATGAATAAAAGTAACATGGTACAATGCTTAGTAAATATCACATGTTTTATTTTTATATTTTATATTATCTATATCCATGATGGGTAAGTTTTACGGTGGCCCCCAGCAACTAGTTTTTTGTTTGTTGTTGAATTTCTAAAAATGTACTGAACAAATTTTAATGAAATTTAAATAGCAAAACATTTTAATGCGTCACATTTAATTTTTTACCAATGATGATGACTGTTTTAATTAGTGGAAAGCGCTTGAGTGTCGAATTGTTTAACATCTTTGACGGTTTTTATGTTTTAAAAACCTATTTTATGCATTATAGGCACATTTTTAGTGCGATAAATCATAATTTTGATTTTTTGTATACTCTTTACTTTTTGTTTAATTACAAGGTGAACATTACCTTTCGAAAATTATAGTTAAACTATATTTAAAATTAAATACAAATGTTCAATATATGGACATTTTTAGTAATTTTTTAACTATTTCATTATAATCTGTTTAGCTAATTAATTTTTCATAATATAGATGATTATTGAATATCTGTTGACATTTTCACAACCGACCATGACAAATACAACATGATTTTTTTAATTATATATTAATAATTTTTTTTAAATAAAAAAAAGTATTTAAACTCAAAATTTATAATTCTTGCAATTTACTTTGATTTAATTTCATGTATCATTAATATATTGATTGATATATTGCTTTAGATAAACTTGTAAATAGTCACTTAGTATTTTTAAAATTAGAATATTTGAACAAATGTATTTATTTTATCCTAGCGTAGTAAATTGCATAAATATGGCATTATAAAATATGTAAAGATTGTAAAAGTAAAAAAAAAAAAATGGTTGGACTTTTTTTTTATAGAAATGATAAATAGAGAAACGGAAGACAAATGTTATTATAGTATTTATCAACAAAAAAAAATAATTATTCTGACATAATATCAGAGACCTTAATGCTTTTATTTAAATTAACTTTTCCTACTTTTCATTTTTAATTCAGTAATATGCTATCCATGTTATTACTCTCATTAAATGATAAGTAATCCTTTATAAAGAAAGTTAAAGAATGTTTGAATAGTTAATCGCTCATCTATTACAGCGAAATTTAAAATCAAATGTGGGAAAAAATATGTTTTACTCAGGTTCAATGATGTTTATGATCTCGACTTAGATATTATTATAGGTCATTTTCGTTTCAACCTTGTTATTAAAATAAAAACCGTAATGTATATTTACGCTAATTTGACAAAGTATTTTAGTCGATCATACAAAGCGCAATTTCCCGTTATTTTCTGAAACATGTATTTCTTATCCATGAATTTTCAATAGAGGAATCTAATCCAAAAAGAAATAAGAAATATTCATTAAATGATACAAAATTATAAATACTGACGAATTTTGTTCGAAGTCTTCGAAAATTGAACGTTACATATGATAATCACACAATCACGTATGTGTGCTCAAGAGTGCCAATGACATTTTTTGCGCTTTTTTCACTTTTACAATAAAAAATTTGTGTTAAAGAAGAACACAAATATATGTCAATATAATATATAAGAAAAGTAAAATTTTTATAATTTAATCGTGTCGAACGTCGTCCGGCTTTCACGGCAGCCGATATTCTTCTTGGCATGTACTCTAAAAGTTGCTGAAACAGTCTAGGGCTATTATGAAAGAATGTCAGTTCTTTATTCCCTGAGACATAAGATTTATCAGATTCATCAAAATTTTCGGATAAAAGTCAGATACTCTACACGTGCAAAGCTCTAGTTTCAACTTACGGAAAAAAAAAATGTTGTGATATCTTTTATAAACATTTTTTAGTTAAATGATAAATTGCAGGTACTTTTTACTCGAAATGAATATTTATATCAATTAACAGAAAAAAAAAATTCTCAAATAATCTCCAGTGTTTCGAAATTGGAAAATCTCATAAAATTATTGGTGTTTAGTAGCTTTTAGTAAATCTTTCCAACTTGTCCCATACATACTCAATTTGGGTTCTGGTGACTAAGGAGACAACTAAAGTTAATGAAATTTGAAATCGAGTTTCAAAAACTTATCTGAAATTATTGTAGTTCGGTGGAGGGAGCATTGTCCACCTGGAAAAACCCAAGACCATCAGTGAACATTAGGGCCATAAATAGCTGCGCGTGTTCAGCAAAGATTTGGAGTTAATATCTAATGAAAACGGTGGGTGCTGCCGACAGAAGGATTCGATCAAGTATAAACCAGACAAATGCTCCCCAGACTGTGATTCCATCGCCGTATTCATGAACAGATATCGTGTGGCATACCTGATCCATAACTTTCAGCTGTTTTCGCCACACTTGGACATTATCATTATACTGACTTGCCAGATCAGACAACTTTTTTCCACTTATTCAGTCTCCAATGTACGAATTCTTTAGTTTACAACTTTTCTGAACTCCTTTTTTTTTTGGGGGGGGGGGGGGGAGCAGGAGGAGTCATAAAATAAAAGTTACTTTTGTTGGCTGCAGGATATTAAAAACAAATCGTTTAATATTAGTCTTGTGGGTTGATTGTGTATACTTTGTGATATTCAAACAACGTATTACGCTGCAACTTCTGCCATTTTAGCACTTCTATTGTGACACAGAATGCCATTCAGTCGCCCGGCCCGTGATTCGTTCACAAGCGATTTCTGTACGAAATTGTTTAGCATAGTTTCTACTTTTGAAATTCGAGTGAGGAAAACGCAAGAGCTGTTTCACAGATAATGTAAATACTTCTTCTGTTGCTCTCAGTCATGATACTTTAAAAATCGCTTTAAATCTCTCATTTTCCCCCATAAAAGGAAAATCGTAATGTACAATACTGGTTCTGTCTACGAGCTTTTTTCTTCTAATTATTATTAGCGAATTCAGTTAAATCAGTCATTACTTACGGCTTACAGAAAAATTCAAGTTTGAATGAACGAACTATGCTCCTAATTTTTTGGAAACTCAGTTTATATTTGGAAAAAAAAAAATGTATTTTAAATATAAAAGGTAATAGATTTATTTAGAATTTCGTAAATATAAAATATTACTCATTTCCCAGTTTTTTAAATGCATTATTAAAATTATTTTGCATTCCTTCTAAAATTTAAATTCTATATATTAAACAAATATGTACTTCAAACAGAAAAATTATAGTCTCAAGATTTGTATTTTAAGGTCTTCACGTTTTAATCAATGTACTTACGCTGTAGATAAAAAGTATGTGTCTTCAAACCAAAATTTACAAATATGTTGAATTCCCAAAAGTAGAAAAAAACATACTATTTCCGGTATTTTTTATTCTCTTTAAAAACTGATCTTCTCTCTATACATTTTAAAATTATATTTCTGTAAAAAATTAAATGTTTATGAACTTATATACTTTTAATAGATGCACATATATTAGAAATAATAGCGTAGAAACTTTAATACAAAAAAATACTGTATTATATTATTTTGAAAAGTGGAAATGAACATCCTTTCTTTGTATCTTTGAATGCGTTATTATAAAAATATAGCTGTCTTCTAAAAAAAAGTTTTATCTATATGGATTTAAAAATAATTTTTCTATTTTAAAAAATTTAAATGCTTATGAACTTTTACTTTAAAAGTTTCTATCTTTTAAAAGATGCATTCATAACAACATGTATAATAATCACTTATAAACAGATTAAGCTAAATAATACTATAAAATGTGATAAATTTCTTTATTTAGATTGACGAACGTTTGACCGTACAAACGGCGACATTTTCAAAATCATTCATGATATAAATATTTTCAGGAAATTTAAAAATACCTGCAGGTACCTTGCTCAATAACGTTTTAAACCAGATTAATAGCCAGATTAAACCAGATTAAATTTGATTCTAAAATTAAATTTACATTAGAAATAGAACTGAATGGTAAGCTATCTTATTTAGAAGTATTATTAATCAAGACGCTACAGGGAATAAACAGAAGGGGTGGTTTACAGAAAACCCATAGCCAGTCAATCCACTATCCCTCATAATGCTGAAGCACCCTTTTCATACAATGTCTATGCATTTAGACATTCTATTGAAAGAGTTTTCACAGTCTGTATTCCGAGCAAATAAATAACGAAATAAATAATATATATTATATTACACGAAAAACGAATACAAAGAAAGCCCCATAGAAAAATTAAGTATTAGCTTGAAGAGTAAGAAAAGAAATCTTAATCCACAAAATTCCATGTTATTCTCTTTACAATATTTTTGCTGGTTCCTTTGAAAGTTTGTCCCTCTTGCTGGTCATTGGCCGTCATAAATACAACTATACAACCTTCGAAAGTTTGAAATATAAACCCAATAAATTCAATATCTTCCTTGTTACAAAACCTTCCATGAAATTAAAAAATGCAGTATGCATGAAAATAGATAAATTGAATCAAATCAACTGTCAGGAGTATATGAAATATCTTTCACCAATGAAGATGGAACTTACAATGCAGTTTTATATAGGTATGACAAGCAGGAAACTTAGAACTAGAATCAAAGAACATATAGCAGACATCAAATACAACAGGAGAACCACAGCTTTGGCCAGATTGTGTAGCAAAGAACCTTTACAGATCAATTTTTAAAATAGCAGAATAATTTATCCATCAAGATTTTATTTGCCATCCATTATCCGGGAATCAAAAGAGATATTTTTACGCAACATGAAAATTTGCAGTGATACAGTGTCCCTTGATTTACCTAAAATTTGGAAAGAGATGTATGCAATTTAGTAATAATAGTAAAAATTAATCCACGCTCACAAATATCCAATTTCATTTTATTTTACACTGATTATTTTACACTGACTTATTATACACTGATTTTCATTATGCATGATATCTCGTGACATTGTTTACCAAATTATTGTTTTTTTTTTTTTTTTTTTTTTTTTTTAATTTTGTGAAAATATTTGTATTGTGAATGATTTTGAGAATGTCGACGTCTGTGCGGTGAAAAGTTCGTCAATCTAAATCTAAATAAATATATTTTATCACTTTTTTTAGCATTATTTAGCTTAAGATGCATTCATAGTAATCATAAAAGGTATTATCTTTTAAATAAAAAATTAGTTTTATTTATTTTTCTTAAATATGAAAATTATGCAGGCCCTTACTGCAATATGTGATAAATTTATTTATCGCTTTCAAATAAAAAATATTTTCAAATCACTTTCAAATAAAATGCTCTTCAACCCATAAATAGGAAATATATCGATATGTTAAACAATAAATGTCCAAAAACTTCCACTTAAACGTTTCGCAACTGTGTATAGATGCACATATATAAATTGTTAATACTCGAGTTTCTATTATAAAAATGTGGAAAAATGTTGGGTAAAATTGGATATCTTATTATTAGTTTCTGATGCTAAATCTGTTGTCCATGTTTATTTAATTTTTATTATCCTCTCATCTTTTGTTCTCATGATACTATTTGTATATGATGTAACGTGAATTAGAAATTGTATTTTTTTATGTATTACATATTTTTTGGAAAAAGGTAAAAAAAAATTAGCGGTAAATAAATTATTTGTGTTTAAGAGGTTAATTGACTTCTTTTTGTACATTTTAAGTTGATGAATGACATCAGCAATATATTCTGAAAGCTGGGTTGTTAAAATAACATCCTTTTTGAACGCTTTAATTAACACTAATTCAAGCTAGAATTTCCAACATAATATAACTAAATTCTCATAAATACTTTGAACTTCTCCGTGTATGTCAATAATGCCATTGTAAATCTATGATTTATTTAAGATATTTTGAATTAGAATCGATTTTATTAAGAAAGCAATTTCCTCAGCCTTATCTTGTATGTGGAATAAGACAGAGCTAACCTTATCGAATATATATGTATATATATATATATATATATATATATATATATATATATATATATATATAAATTTAAGAAGGAAAATATTTTTTTTTTTTTTTTTCAAAATAACTAAAGGACATGCCCAGAAATGTTAAAATTTTAAGACTAATGATTTACTATATAAAAAAAGAATAATTAGTAAATCTGCAGAACATGAGCTTCAACGTCATTGTTTGTTAACACATTTTGCGTGGTTTTCAACTTCCTTCATACCGTAATTTAAAGTTTTTAAATTACATAAACATTTATAAGAATAAAACATTCTTGGGGGTTTTCCGAATTTATAACTGTTAAATGAAACACGTTGTTATGTAACGATATTCTGAAATTCTGATAAGCTGCTTATTCAGGTAAATTTTTAGATAATGAAGTATATTATCTAAATTTGGCTTCATTTGGGATGAGGGGGGGAGGGCTCCGTAACCTGAACATTCCGTAATCTCATATATTTTACATTCATAATTTCCTATTGATTCAGCGAATGATTATAATATATTTTTTATTTCGTTTTACATTGTGATTTTATTCTTATAGACAACTGTCTGGATAAGCATTTTATGTTATCCTAATGTCCATATTTAGATCTAAGATCTTATCTAAATGCTTTACATCTTATCGATAGCATTAGAATATTGAATTCATAATAAAGTAGACGTATTTCCAGACTTTTAAAGCTAACGTGTAATCATTCATCATCGTGTCTACTGTTAAATGACTAAATAGCAACCGTGATTTTGGGCTATAATTTTTTTTGTTTTCTTTGAGATAGCCTTTTATCCATATTTAATTAATGTTACAAACATCGTTCATATATGACTCAAACCTATCTTGCAGACCCTATTAAGAAAAATTTACTATCTTTTATTTCCCACAATGATACTTTCTGCTTAAACTTTCGTAATAGGGATTACTTGAATTTCTTTTTGGTTTTTTATAGACTGTGAAATACAGTTGGTAGGTAACTAACAAAACAAAAAGAAAAAAAAATATAATCTAACTTAAGACCCTTATAGTGGAATTTTAGCTGCGATAATTTAACATTTAAATCTATAAGTCAAATGCGCCATTTTCTTTCAACAAATATAAATTTGAAAATCGTATGAATTTCCATAGAAAAGCATTGTTGTACAAAATAAAATGTTCTATATTTTCCGAACGAATGAACCAAATTTAAGCTAAAAGAAAAGATACAGCTATATCAGGGTACCTCATAAATATACTTACTTAATTACAAACTTATCGGATGCTTTTTTGTCGTAGAACATACGCACTGACTAACAGGCGGAAACCAAAAATTTTCGTGTCCCCACTATAATTTTCACTGACGTTCCGTAATTATCTTCATTACATTTTTTTTAAAAGTCGATCAGTTTCAGAAAATAATAATTTTTCTTGCCCATGCATGTTAGACGTGCATTTTTTTAGCCTCAAATGCTGTCTCTGTCACTCTACTTATTTCTCTCTGTCTCTCTATAATTTATATGTATATAATGGTTTGTTATATGTATCTATGTATATAGAAAGATGGATTGATATTTGTGTGTATTTATTTCATTATTTATTTGGTAAATTTATCTTATTTGAAAATCTGAAATTCCGTAATTATGGTATGTATTATTCTAAATGTAGCGTTTAACTGTATAAACGCATATATATATATATATATATATATATTATTTTTTGTTTAATGTCATTGAGAATTCATAAAGTTAGTCATTTTATCAAGAACTAGAATCTCAATCCATATTTAATAAAACAAAATTACTCACAACCACCTGCGATACAAATTTTATGAACTTACATTTACGAAACATAGCCAATATGTAGGACGAAATGAATTCAGTAAATCTTCCTGAACCTTAAAATTCTATGTTCCCTCGAGGCGAATTCTATTTTTATTCCATTTCTTAGGAAATTTTATTTTTACTCCATAAACATGAGCATTTTTTGTGATTTGAAATTTCTCTCTTTATTTATTAATGTTACAATTTTGGATGAGACAATATATTTTGTAGGCTTTTAGATTTTGAAATCTTTATTGTACTGAAAGCTTTTGGTTAAATATTAAAGAAATGGTTTAATGGAAGAAAAAATGCATGGAAATCAAAATTCTTTTGAAAATAGTATTACAACAAATATTTGGATAAAATGAAATAATAGATTTTTTAATAAATAAAGGCACAATCTTGCTTAATGGTACACAAAACAGGAACTTTAATAAGCTAAAAGTTAACTTCTACGTTTCGAGGTGTTTCTACAGCCGTCTTCAAGAAAATATGATGGTAAAAAGGAAAAAGTTCAGAGACGAAAGCTTCCTGTGCAAGAGATAATTAGTCGAAACGTGACCAATGATTTGGATACAAAAATGTACTGTTGCCATCTAGTGAAAATAAATAATTATTAATGAACTGAGATCAGATTGATCAAAAAGGTTGATTTAAGAAACCACGAGTGCCGCCATCTACACATGTGGGACAAAATCACGTTCAACTGAGTTTTCATTCACGTTTTGGCAACATAATACAAGTTTAGGCTGAAATAATGTAATTAGATGTAGAATTATGACTTAATGATATTATGCCAGATTTTTGGGATATTGTAGGATAAATTAACGTTACAAGGTTTATCTTCACGTGTGATGATTTCAACTGATTCTCTAATTTTATTTTCAAAGGGGTTATTGCACGGAATTATAATTTTTGCTTCAGCAAAGTTAATTTGGTAAACTTCATTAGCTAAGCAGAATCTAGAAAAGCTGTGTTCTATTTAATATGTTTAGTGTCTCTGCGATGCTTCATAATCTTTACTGATAACTTACGTTTTGTCATGCCGATGTAGACTTTTTCAACATTTGTAGATAAAGTTATAGGGCTTTCATATATACCAGATTTTTGATCCATTGGGATCCTATCGATCTTATTACTGACGATATCAATGAGGAAAGAAGGTGAAATAGCGACCAACTTTATATTATATTTATGTATGATCTTTTTTAGCTTTTCGAATATAGTGGGAATGTAGTGAAATTTTCTGTAGTCCATAAGTTGATTATTATCCTATAGTTAACCGTATAGATTTTTGTTTACTTTAAATGACTTTGGCGAACAGCTTTAGTGTTACACAGTGTGTTACTTTCGTCTCTCTCTGTGTGTGTGTATTATTTAGAAACTGTTTTTCAGTTAAACTGACAAAGAAAGGTTAAGATATTGTGAGTAATATATTTTTATTTGAAAATTTGTAACATATGAATAAATATCCTCTATCTATTAAAGCTGTTTTAGTTTTTTGTCATGTAATTCCTAATCTATTACATATTTTCTATTAACGTTTAAATCATCAACGTAAAAAACTAAAATATTTCATTAAAAATTATCAACGCTCAGTAAGTGTTTATGCACACTCTTACTCTTTCCCGCACAAAGCATGGGATTTCGGTAATATTTTACTTTGGTTAAAGGAAGCGCTAAAAGAATCTAAGTTGCTTCTTTTAATCATCTTTAAAACTTAGTGTATCCACTTAAAATAACTTTATAATTTCATACAATTTAGATTCAATAATTGCAATAATAAATGAAACTTTTATTTAAATTCTATTTCCTGCAGTAAATTTCAGTCTGGTGAAATCAATATTAAAAAAAATATATTTTCTGTAGAACTATGACTTGTTTTAAATTATAAATGGGTTTTAATGAAGAATATATAACTACGAATTTTATTTAAAGGATAAGACTTTTTCCAGACAAACTGACTAAGAAATACAAGAATTTTTCATTTATTATATTTACCTTACTGAGATGATACACTTAACAATCGGATATGACGTTCAAGGCATCACAGACGGCAAATTTAAAATATAGTTAGCTTTTTGTGTTTTAAAATTGTCAAATTTTAAAGTAGAATAATATCCAGAATGTACATTTATATGAGGTACGTGCAGTGTACTTATGATGAATCAAGATTTTCCCTAAAAATATCTAGCATTATTTAGTTGAAGAAGACAAAAATAGAAATATCTAATATATAAAAAAAAAAAAAAAAAAAAAAAAAACCTTCTATGTTTTGCGAAAAACAAAGGACGGAGAGAAATTTTGAAATGTAATTTTATTCAATTTTCAAGCCTTTAGAATTTTCGATTTTGCATGTTTGTTTAATTTGATCTTTAGAAATATAAAAAGTTATTCTTCAACGGACTTTTTTCATCTATTTATTGAATATGTTTTCAATTTTACATTTTTGAGGTGGCGATTTTAAATTCCAGCTAAATATTTTACGTTTGAGCACGTAAAACAAAATAATAACTCAGCGGACCACATAGAAATTACATTACAACCGAAATATATTTTTAAAATTGAAATTACATAATGTCCTTACTCTCAACAGAATTCGCACAAAGCAAGTTCTGTCAAAGATGCACAAATTTTGATTTAAATTTAAAAAAAAAATTAAACCATTGAAAAAATATGTATTCAGGAATACCAATCACTTTCAGACGTATAAAGAAACCTTTTCGCTGAATTCTAGTTACTCTTTTATAAGAGCAGAACTTAACTGGGAGAGTCATTTTTCTGATTTTGCATATTACTGTGTTGTCCTTAATCGCTAATATTTGTGAGAGAGAAATTTCTTCTATCTTTCTTGAGGTTTTTCAAAGTTTATATGGATATGCCTAATCAGTTGTTAATTACTGCAACTATAATATTTGCTAAGGTCTAATTATACTACAATGATATATTAATTAACCCTTAAATTCCGGGTGTTGCCTTTCGGCAACATACCCAATTTAGGCTTATCAATACTATTAGAATAATATTGAAGCTATAATGACGAATGTTGCCAATAAAATTCATTCTGAAAATATAATTAAATCGATTTTCAACATTTAGATGGCAACGCTTGTGCTGTTTATAAATAAAGATAGATTTATATTTTCAATTGTTGATACATGTTCTTTTTGTTTTGTTTGGAGGTTTGCTAAATACCCTATTTTGTTCTGCAGTGAGCAAGCAAAATTTATTTCTTATCATAGTTCTCAAAACTCTTGTGTGTTTAATATTATAGAATTTTACCAAGGAAGATTATTTTTTCAATTAAACACCAGCATTGCCCATTATTAACAAACAGTGTTTTAGCTGTAAACCATACTTAAAACAAAATATGATTTTTTAAAGTATTTTCCCCATGATTTATTTAAAAAAATAAAGCCGAAAAAATTTTTTAAATGATTTTTGAAAACTCGGGCATTTAATGCTTAAGTTTGATTTGGTATTGTAGTTGCTATATTGCTAAAGTAAGGTTTTATTTATGTGAATCTTATCGATAAAGTGTTCTAACTCGGTCAATACCTGTCATGGAGATTTTCGCAGAGTTCATTATACTGCAGACTGTGCATGTCTCCTAAAAAATGGATTTACTGAATGGCTTCACGTTCTGTTGCACGCGAAACATATCTCGCATGCTGCCCGGAACGAAAGGGTTACGCACAATGCGGCACTTATTGGGCCTGAGAATTATGCAACAACTCAACTCTTTTGGTACTGAATGATGAGAAATCATGGCAGCAGTTACATCCATTTTTAACCACGGATGAACGGCAATTGCTCAAAATTCCAACAGCCAGTTTTGGAAGAAACGAAGATGTTTCACTTTTAGTTTTAAAATGATTGATTTTCAAGAATTCAAAAGGTTATTTACATGAATTTTTTTGAATTATTGTTATCAAGCACAAAATTTCAGCGAAATTTATAGGAAGTGGGAAAGAAAATCGAACAACAAAAACTAACCTGAATTTGCGCAAAATGTTTCTACTGATTACTGACAGTTCACATCAAAATTGATCAAAAAATCGATTTTCCTTTTTAGGTGCGTTCGTAATTATATAAATGTGTAGCACCTATAGTCGTCGTTCAGTCCGTCTGTTCGTCCGAATATAACAGAGCAAAAACTACCCAACCGAATGGTCTGAAATTTTAAATATATAGTTGTTGCAAACTTTTGTCGAGTCATTCAAATTTTATGAAAATCGGATGTATAGTTTAATTACAGTTACAGTCAAATGTTTTCCGTTACATTAAGACCAATGGGTAAAGATTATTGTAATTGCATTTTAATGATATTAAAGCCTTCCGAATGATCTGAAATTTTAACTATATAATTGTTGTAAAACTTTGTCGATTTACTTCAAATTTTATGAAAATCGGATGTATAGTTTAATTACAGGGACAGTCAAATGTTTTCCGTTACATTAAGACCAATGGGTAAATATTATTGTGAGTGCATTTTGATGATGCTGCAGCCTTCCAAATGGCCTGAAATTTTAAATATGCAATTCTTGCAAAATTTGATCGAGTAATTTCAAATTTTATGAAAATTGGATGTATAGTTTGATTACAGAGACAGTCAAACTTTTTCGTTACATTAAGGCCAATGTAACCGAAAAAAAATATTTCAAGTGCATTTTAATGATGCTACAGACTTTCGAACAGAATGAAATTGATATACACTTATGAAGTGCATTCAAATGTACATTCAGTACAATATGCGGTGCAAAAAATTACTATAAAACTAGTTATAGTACGAACGCACCTCATTTTCCACGTTTAACGAGCAAATTTCAACTTGTTTAATATTAATATTCATCTACATAGAATAAAGTTATATACTTAATTGAGTCTGTTTAACTGTACAACGTTAAGTAACGTTTATGCTTCTAGAAAAGTGAGTTATATTAGAAACATTGAAAATTTATAGCCTGAAAGTATTTTTGCCAAACTGGGAAAGTGTCTTAATACGCTTTCGTAGACCAAATAAAATTAAAGTTGTTTCTCTACATGCCATACCCTTTTTAAAAGAGAAATAATAAATCTTATTTTTGTTGTTAAATTGGTATTATTTTCAAATTTGCTACCAGAAAATGGGAGGGGCTGTCAGAAGTCATTTCAAAACAGATTAAGGAACATCACTTTAATCGTGAAATTTGACACCCTCAAAAATAATACATTTTTAATTAAAAAATAGTTAAATTGATTTTCATTAATGAAAAATGTTCATTCCTTTATATTTGCTTACACTAAAATTCTCCTTTATTAGCTTTTTTTTTCAATCAGTCACCACATGAAGAATATATTACCCTTGTAACCTACGATTACTGAAAAATATCCTATTAGTTAAGTAGTACCTTGAAAACAAGATTTATTCTATTGAGGAAAAAATAAATAAACAAATCAAATCTATAAAATTAAATAAACAAATCACTTAAATAGACAGTTTTCTTTTCATTTATTTTGTAACATAGAGGATAATTCGGCGATATATTGTAGTTACTAAAACAATTGGAAACACTAAATAATTAGCATTATTTCTTCTTTTTATTTTTAGGTTCCGTACTTAAAAAATAAAAACGGAACCATTATAAGATCACTCCTGTGTCTGTCTCTCTGTCACACCCATTTTACTCGTAAACTATGGAAAGCTCAAATGGGGGGAAGTAATAAAGACTATTGATCCACATATTTCCAAATTATTAACCATTTATAAATATTTTTAGGGAAAATGTATAGGGGCTGAATAAGTTACTTGTAGAAAAATTATTTACTTTGTATATCGTGTGAAAGCTTTTGTAACGCTGAACTCAAAATACAGTTCTTTCAAGTTTAGGTACCATATTAAAAGAGATATCGTCAAAAAAAGAAGTGTAAAAATGTGTTCCGTAGACGTTAATTATTTTAAACCTTGCAGGAAAATTATAACGATTACCCTAAGTCACATAGCTTTTCAGAAAATCGTATTTTTTCGTTACATAAAAATTTCGATATTATCGTAAACGAAAGTTACTGGTACCGAAAGATTGGAAATAAAGTCTACTTTTAAATGACGTATATAAAATTCGCTTAGGTCTACATAGTAAAATGAATCAAAACTTCATTTTTTTCAATGGCAATACCCAATTTTAACGAGATATTTCAAATCTTTGGTTCAAACTATGCCTAGACATCAAATTTCAAGTCATTTGAATGATAAGTTTTTGAATTATAAACATTCAGAATTGAGTGCTTCTAATGTTAAATTACAATTCATATTTTGATTTATAACTTCTGAAATTATACTCCCAGTGTTTTAATTTTTTATGTAGCAATAATACTAATTGTACCCAAACATAAATACGTTGAATTTCCAATTTTTATAATTTTCTGATATAAATTATGGATTATGAAATTAATATTAAAAAAATTATGAATTGCAACCTACAGTTTTTTTGATGGGTTCAGATTTATTAAGTCCTGTTTTATGGAAATCTAAAATTTCACATTTTTCTTCCAAGTAGTTTTCAAATTATGCTTAAAAAACGGCAAAATGATGGTTTACGGGGCCGTCTATGATAGAAGTGACTAAGTATCTTGAAATTTTATATGCTGTCCTGTACTCTAACGGGCTTAATTGGCTGCTTAAAGTGTCTTGATCAAAAAGGGAGCTCTCTCGGTTAACAATCGATTACTGAACTTCAATTTGGATACAACCCTTAAAATACGCTCGTTTTAAAATAATTAATTTCTCGGAAACTTATGGTACGAATTGCATATTTTTTTTTTAGACAAATTGAAGGGTGTATATTTCATTTATGCTGTCATAATCGTGTACTGCTATTGAAAAAAAACAAAATTATGGTTCGTTTTAATATGCAGATTGCCCCCTAAGCAAATTATATGTACATCATTTAAAAATAGACTTCACTTCCAACCGTTCGGTACCAGTCACTTCCTTCTACGATAATTTGTTGAGGAGTTAGTAGGGGTGTTTACTCTTTTTTTCACGATCGTACCTATCGTATGACAAGTGTAAAAGTATTATTGATAATGATTTTCGAAAAACGTCGTCGGTAATTAGCCGAGATATTAACACTTAAAGAAACGGACGGTTTACACATACATAATGAACGGGGCAGCATACTCTGTGCAAAGTCTAGATAAAACTTTCAATGATATATTTGTGTAATGCAATGCCCAGTAGCAGTATAAAATCAATAAACGCCAAATTGTTAAAAACAGACTAATTTAATTAGACTTAATTGCATAAATACTATGGGATTCGCAACCAGTTTGCATTGAGCAGATATCTGAATACGCCTCCCGTGTCATTAAAAGTTAATTAAAAACATATCTGGAAAAATGCGGCAGGGATCATTCGGAGTTGCAACTTTGCGACCTCTTTTTGAAGCGCGCTTAGCACAATGCCAAGTTTACATTGAACAATAGTTTTGTTTTAGCTACACTGTAAAAATGTTTATTACGACGCGTAATTTAGTTTTATGAAATACCAAATGAAGTTTAAATATGCACTTTTTTTTATTGTCAATGTTGAATTAAGTTCATCTTAAACATCTGTTTATGATGAAACAAGATGATTTAAACAAAAGTTATACAGAATAGCAATATTTGTCATTATTAGGCTTCATATCTCTTTGAACTTTAACGGTATATCCGTTCATAGTTTTCTAGTATATATACAGCTATATCAAACCCTACGTTCTATAGCTTTTACAGTCTTTTTTTTTTTTTTCTTTCATCTATCTTTACATGAAGAAAGTATTGAATTCGTGAAAATGTTCGGCTTCCGTTTTTCGAAAGATTTACACGTTTTAGGGGTCAGAAATCCTGAAAACATGTTCTTAGAAAATGTCTGTACGTGACACAAATTTTGTGGGCGCTCTATCTCAATGACTAATGCATGGAATTTAATAAATTTTATATTCAGGTTGTCCCCACACAATTTGGTGCTGATTTGTTTTTGGTGTAAAGCGTCCAAAAGGTGGCGCTGCCGTACTGCATTTTTCGCGATTTCTGCAACAGCTCTATCTCAAGAACTAATGCACGGTTTTTCATCAAACTTCAGATTCAGTTAGTCCTTGATAAAAGTTGTCACTGGTTACATTTTAGTCTAAATCGCCCAACAGGTGGCGCCGCTATGCTGCATATTGCAGGAGTTACACGATTTCCTCTGTATTAACACGATTTCCTCAGTATTCCTCAGTATTGAAGTATTAACATGCATGAGATAGAAGAAAGTAGTACTAGTTCTTTTAGTAAAGAATTTTTTAATAGTACAGTAGAGCGCCGATTATCAAAACTCCAATTAATCGAACTTCCAGTTATCCGAATAGCCTACCCGTAAGGCATGGTGACGTCACGGCGACGGCGTTGTGAAGTCACACTGTGATTTTGCGACCGTCGATGTGACGTCATAGTAAATATAATGCGAGGTCGTTATGGCCGTTTCAGATGTCGTTTGTGACGTCACATTGTGACAACTCTGTGAAGTCACGGTGTGACAAATTTGTGAAAAGTGTGTCATTTGTGACTATTTTGGCATTAACTTTGTGACGAAAGCGACAATGCTTTGAAGTCACACTGTGACCAATTTGTGAAATATGTGTCATTTGTGACGAACTTGTCATAAACACTGTGATTTCAAATGAAAATCAAATTTCAAATTAATTGCTTAAAAGTCGCAAATAGTGAAAAAGATTCAATGCTGCGACTCGAACCCGGGCCATCAGTACAGCGCACTGACATTCTACCGACTAAATAACATGGAACGATACTCAGGCTGGAAAATTTCTCACTATTACATGTTGGCAAGGCTACGAAGGCAGCACAAGATGGAATATTTAGCGTGTGCCACCAACATGATGCAAACACGAGAGTTAATTAAATCCAGCATCGATTGAAATTATATTAATTCTTGGAAATTTTTCCAGAGAGAACCATTCGCCTTGCATAGAATATTTCAAATGAAAATCAAATTTCAAATTAATTGCTTAAAAGGCAATTTTAATTTGAAATGTTGTATGCAAGGCGAATGTTTCTCCCTGGAAAAATTTCCAGTTATTAATATAGTTTCAATCGATGCTGGATTTAATTAAGTTTCGTGTTTACCCCATGTGGGTGGATCACGATAAATAGTCCATCTTGTGCTACGTTTGTAGCCTTGCCAACATGTAATAGTGAGAAATGTTACAGGCTGAGCGTCATTCCATGTGATTTAGTCGGTAGAATGTCAGGTGCTATACTGATGGCCCCGGTTCGAGTCCCGGCATGGAATCTTTTTCACTATGTTGGCCTTTGCGCCTTTTAAGCAATTAATTTGATATTTGATTTTCATTTGAAATATTGTATATAAGGCGAATGATTCTCTCTGGAAAAATTTCTATGTATTAATACAGCGATGAATTTTAAAATAAACTTTTGCTGTAAATATAAAATCTTATAATTTTACAGTACTTTTTAGCAAAATATCGCTATTTTGAAATCTTATTCTTCTAAAACATTTTAAATTTTTCCACTTAAAAAACAATGTTTATCAACTGACATATTTTTTATTAAGTTCTATGCTTGATATTGAGTTAAAGCTTGATATTTAGAATGTGTAAGTTTTTTAATTTGTTGTGATTTGTCATTGCTTTATTAAATATAAACATGGAGACTAACGGATATTAATACAACTATTATTTATAGAGCGGCATGATAAGCTATATTTATTTAAATTTTTTTATTCCCGTGTATATTGTATTTTGTGAATATGAGCTAAATATATTTGGTATGTTTTATAGGAAAAGACTGATTTGGGAAATAGAAAAAAAAAATACGAGTAAGAAAAATCATGCGTTATGCATAGATTATAAAATACTTTCCAACACTATCTGAATTCTTTAACAAGACATCGTAATTTAGGGAAATGACGTAAATAAGATAACTAAGTAAACATTTTAGAAAACGCATAAAACATTTGAAAAACTGATTTCAGCAGTTACCGTCCATAGCCAAATATGTTTTCCAATTCTTTTGAACAGCCCTGTATTTGATCTGTAGGTTGATACACTGAAAAAAATGAAGTACTCAAAAATGACTAAACTGATGTACTCATATCGAATTGAATATTTTTGGATCAAAAATGAACCTAACCTTTCTCTATTTTGAAACATCACATGTTATCAAACCCAAACAAACGAATAGTTTTGTACCCTGCAATGGTTCATTTCATTTATAGCGGCATAAATGATGTTTATTAATGTAAATATTAAATTATACACAGCATTTTAAAAATAATTTAAAAGTGCTTGGAAATAATGCTCTTGTCATAAAAATATTCGATTTGAGTATCTTGTTAAGAATTTTGCTATTTTTCAAATAAATAATCAATTAAACATTTCTTGTTAAGAACTTTGAACGGGAAATGTCAGTACATTTTTACTTTAAATTTTAGGGGGTTTTTTTTTGGGGGGGGGGCAGTACATAACGATTCATATTTGATCACAACCATGGAATAAAAAATGAGTACATGTGTTTCTCAACTTTGAGTACATTTGGATCGGAGCTATTTTGAGTATGTGACGCATTTAAAATTGAGTACTTTTTACTCACTTTTGAGTACCCATTTTTTTAAGTGTATATATACTATATAATGGGAAAATTTAGTTTAGCAAGAAAACGCCTAACAGGTTGAAATTCTTTTTCAGCAATTTTTACTAATGTATGGAAACATACTTGAATACATTTGTACAACCCTGTAGTTTACCTAGAATCTTTATTACACGCCACTATTTAGTTAAAATTTAATTCAAACTAAGACACTCTTAAAACTGCTGAAATCACATTTCCAGATATTATAATATATAGACGGCCATGTATCCAATTCTTTACGTGACCCTGTATATCATTTTATCTATATTCTACAAACATTTCTTGGTAAATTAAATGCAATTCAGCGCGAAAAAAAGCATAACTCATTTAAAAACCATCTTTAAGCAATTTGCGCCCATACCCAGTAATCGTAACGAATACTTTTGTGTAGCCTTGTATAGGAATTATAGCATTTATAAACACCATATACTATGCATAAATATAGTGAATCATAAAAGCGCATATCATAATTAAAAATTTATCCAATTCTTTGCATGACCCTGTATATCATTTTATCTATATTCTACAAACAGTAAATTAAATTCAGTTCAGCGTAAAAATGCATAGCTCATTTAAAAGCCACCTTCAAGTAACTTGCGCTCATACCCAGTGACCCTTACGAATACTTTTGTGTAGTCCTGTATATGAATTATAGCATATATATATACACCATATGCTATGCATAAATGTAGTGAATCATAATTAAAAATGCATTTCCAGCAAACATCGCTAATGAACAGTACTTCGGATACAATATAGTATCTGAAATATTTTGTGTGTCCCTGTAAATGCTATATACGTATTATTCGTATTATACATGAAATAATTTATAGTATGTAAACCTCAGCGACATATATCAATTTCATTATATATGAAATAGATTAACATAATTAAAGTATGCCGCAAACAATTCCCTCCAACCCTATGTCATTATGTATTTGAATTAATTTTTTAGCCCTGTAAATGAACAGTAACTATTCTTTGCATCGCATAGTCAACAGAATGCATATTTTAGTTCACTTCATAAATGCATATAAATTTTATTATGTTTGAAAGCGTGCGTAAAATCATTAAAAATCATTTGGAACGATTTTTTCCCATAGGCCATAATTTAACGGAAAAATTTGGCTGGCCCTGTAAATGAACAAAGCATGCTACAAACTTCATTACAAATAGGTACCGTGTTATGGTAAACGTCAATAACATCCAAAAAATTCAGGGCAATCCGAGTATATTTTCGAGAGTTAGAGTGCGGACAGACTGCTAGACGGACAGACGGAGAGACAAACCTGAGTCATAAGCACTATTCAACTTGTGCCCTATATTATGTATCCTGTATTATATGAACTTTTAAAAAATATATACTAAAGCAGTTTAATCTATAACTTCCTATCAGGCATGAAAAACACTTTATTTCAATGCTTAAATATCATATTTTACTTTTTAGTGCCAATAATTACGCGTATCATAAACGTAGAAAATGAATTTACAATAGGAGAAAATTTAATAAACGATTCAGAATGTCTATAATTAAATGTTTGATTAAAATCACAAGCAGAAAAAATGCTTACATACAATTAAAAAAAATAAATATACCAATTTGAAAAATACTAAAAATAATAATTAGTATTTATAATTGTACTATTAAACAACGGCAAACTACAATAGATAAATTAAATGCATTATTAGATTTAACAATATCTCAAAAATATTTCCATATGGTATAATGAATTCCTATTATTTTATAATTTTGGCAAATGTTAAATCTGAAAACATTGGTTTGAAGATTTAGGATTTTAAAAGATAATTTAAAATATTATTAGCACTAAAAGAAAATTCTTTCAAATGTTTCACTACTGTAATACGTAAAAATACATTTTCCCAGTATAATGTTAATTTCTAATCTGAAACAGTTTCGTAATCTCATGATAATCGAACATCATATTCAACCCCAAAATAATAACTATAAGTGTTAGTAATCAAAAAATAGTAAGAAGCCGATAAAATAATTCCAAATCATTGTCGTTCCATACATTTTCAATCTCAAGTAAGATTAATTTAAAATTTACATTAATACCAGTATGAATCTAGTCATGAATCAGTCTCTGCGCAGTTTTTTTTTTCTTTTTACCAAGCGATGGCAGATTAAGATATTTTTCTTTTCAGTTATCGAATTGGAAAATATCGCTTCTGACAGTTAAAGATCAGTCTCTTACAAATATAACATAAAACTGTTTAACTCATAATATGCAAATCAGGAACAAAATATTTAAATTAAATAACACTTACATATACCTTCCATTAATATCCGTGTATCCTAAAATGGTCATTTCCTTATCTTAAAGTGTTGTAGACGTGGTGAAGTTCTAAAAACAGTGAACAATTTCCCGCGTCTTCTCATATTTATTTTCCTGTGGGCAGACGATTTTCAAGCAGGTGGTCTGTTACAGATTATTTGTTTTTGTACACAAGAAATATAGAACTTGAATGCGCAGTAATTTTCTGAAAGTATCGTTAATTAAAATTTTGTATTTGAAGAAATGTCCAATGTATTTAACCTTTTTCTTTTTATCCGTTCCAAATAATTCAAGTTCAAATGTATTGTAAAGTTCCTTTTTTCTAAATAAGTATAATAATAATATTCATAATTAGAGTTTATTAGATAAAACATTGTTTAAATTTTAAAAAGGTGTAAAAATAAATTTAATGGTAATAAAGACCCCCCCCCCTTTTTTTTCTTCTTTTTTTTTAAATTAAAGTTTGTTTTGCACAAATTTTGTACATTTCTTTTATTTTCGGAAAATGCTAATTTTATGTAAAATGTCTGAAAGAAGTAGAATTTATGACTTGAATACAAATTATAAAAATATTCTAAAGCAAGAAATGTATAGATGACTAAACTCTGAAGACTCTTTCTACGTGCTCATTAAAAGGTGCAGATTTAACTGTAATAGAAAATTTTTAGTTTGAAACCATATAAGTGTTTCGAATAATCCTGTTCGGTAAAAAAAGAAAGAAATAAATAAATTTCCTCCCAGCAAACTAAATATGTAGAGTGTATAAATTTAATATTCCTAATTCTAAATATATTATCCAAATGCTAAATAAAAGTGAAATCATGAAAAATATACATTCACTGTCTTACATATCAAATTGATAAAATATAGCCTGAAAATTTAGTTTATTAATGCTTGTATCGTGCACTTTATTTATTACCCCCCCCCCCTCCCATTTAGTGACAGAATTTACCATTTGCTATCCACTAATATATTTTCATTCCTTATGCCGCTGTAACTCGTGACTGTTTAAAATACTTCTCTTCATTTTCAAAGATTTTTGAAGTTCATATTTTTGTCACACTGTGACTTACAATATAGTGTTTTTTTTTGTCACATATGTAACGTGACATACGTTACATAGCAGTGACATAACAGCGACGTCACAATTTTTTTTAATTGCCAGAAAAATATAATTTTACAGTAAATAACATGTTTTGAAGAATTTTCTAAATTTTTTAAAGTTTTCTAAGAAGTTCACATCTCAGTCACAATGTGACATCACTGAGTGGTGGCATTTTGGTCACAGATGTGACGTGACCACAGTGACATACAGTGACGTCACAACGACGTGACCATGCATGCTATGAGGGTATTTCTCTTTAAAAAAAAAAAAAAATAACCGAACTTCGATTTATCCGAAAAACCTATTTCTCTCAATATTTTTTTCTTTTTCTTTTTTTGATTATGAGATTGTGGATGAGATTTAAGATGAAAAAGAAATTGAAAAAATGAAAATGAATGCTCTCAAAAAGGAGGCAGGTCCATCACATAGCTGTTTGGAAACAGCTATGAAATGACTGGAACGGCAGAAGAACTCTGATCCTATTCAACTAACGTATTTAAGAAGAATTCGAGATATGGCAACATTGGAAAGAATGTCTTCTTTGAAGGAAGCAACAATCGGAAGCTTTTTTACCTAAATTATAATTTCTGGAGTTCAGGAAATGATAAAAAGAGAAAAAGAAAATTTTAAACGATAAAAAAGTAAACAAAAAAAACAGTTTTTAAACAGTCATTTAGCACTAACTGGTGCTGCCAGTCCTAAGCCTGGATAAAGTGTGAAGGTTTTAGTATAGTCAGGAATATCTCTTAAATTGTCTGTCCATTTATCTGAACTTTTGCTTATCCAAACTAGAGACGGTCCCGACTTGTTCGGATAATCGGTGCTCTACTGTACAGTTAATAATTCATATATTTATTGCACGGAACCCTCTGAGCGCAAGTAATACTCGCACTTAACCCTTTATGCATTCTTCACAGGATATACAGGTCCATAATTAAACGTCCGTCTTTTAATGTTGCCTACAGAAGAACCTATTGTTCAGAAATTTGTGAAATTTTGTGTAAGAAATTATGGAGGGATGGGAATTCGTTTAAGCGAAGAAAATAAAAAGTTCACAATTCCTCTGCCAGAGTGCGTTTTTTTAATAAATTACACTAGGATAAATTTACGACGGTCTAATTTTTTTTTAATTTATTTATTTACTTTACCCTTTCTTATCTTAAAGACAGAACTTCACGACATAGTCTCAGCATTTCCCAGAACACACCGTGGTCAACTGTGGAACATGCAGTCTTGCAGTTATAAATGGTACCTGTAAATTCTGGCGGTCATATGGGCAAATGTTTTGTTGAAATCAAATTATAAAGTGTCGTAAATGTATCCTAAATGTGTAATGCACTTAAACATGACCTCGGTGGGTAAAATACTGATTTTTTTTTAAACCATTTGGAAAAATCGTTATTGTCCTCTGTTAGGGTAGGAAATCAAAAACATATCTGGAGCGTTTTATTAGTTGATTCCGCATTTTATTCGTTTTCTGATTGGTCTAGACAGTAATCTGTATTTTCCCTTTACTTTTAACAGATATAGATACTTCTGTTGCCACTATGACAAAAAAGAAATAAAAACTACAAACAAAAAAAATTAATAACTCAGAAACAAATTGAGATACAGCTTTCAAACAACTTACATTTAAAAGTACATTTTTTGTCTCTATACGACGGTGTAAAAAGTAATATTTTGGGATGTTTAGAAGTTTCAGAATGAAATTTCATTTAAAATTGGTCCAGGAATATTAATGTTTAATCCATGGCGTACGTAATGAATGACCAGCTCCGTAGAAGTTTAAAAATTTACAGTACCAAAAAATGTAATCCATGTCGTACGTAATGTATGATCAACTGCGTGCGATTTTTTATGTCTTAAATTTTAGTCTCTGAAAAAATCATTTTTCAAATGGTCGTTGTAATTTGTTAAATAGCATATATATATATATATATATATATATATTTTATTTTTTTTTTTTTCTTTTTTTGCTTAAACATATTCTCATACCTTCATTCATTATGTCCAGGGCTGCGGATTCCGAGTCGCTACCACTTCTGAGCGAAAGATTCGGAGTCGGATCTGTTAAAATTCCCTGAGCCGGAGTCGTCCATTATATAAGCAGATCTGCTATGTCGGAGTCGGAGTCGTCCGTTTTACCCACCGACTCCGCAGCCCTAATTATGTCTCTCTAAAAATTTCACGACTTCCTGAACAAAAGTTTTGTTTGTAGACAACTTTAAAGTAGGGTCGTTTAATTACGAACACCATGCACATCGTAATAGGATACACAAATTTGCGTTTTAATCTTGGATATATTTTATACGAACGATATTACTTTATATTACATAATCATTTATATAAATTGCAAATCACTAAAAATGTGTGAAAAAGATTGCATTTTTATAGGAGACACGTGATACAGAAAAAAATTTGAACTTTAGATTAAGAATCCACATTTTAAACATATTTATAAGTATTTATATTAAAAAATTTTAAACAAATTATAATTTATTTTTAATTTTAAGCTGTATATGATATTTAGTATATTTTAGCTACTGATTTTCTTTAATTCATTTTTTAAGGAAAATTTCGATTGTTCTCCTTTTTGGAATTAATTCTCAGTTTTTCATAAATTTCTAGTTTTGCTTCTCTCAGAAAAAAATCGATATAAGATAAGTTTAGAAAATAATAGAGTTTTAACATAAAAAATTATTAGCGTGTAACAGTTTGTGGTAAATTGCTCGTTATATTTTAAGTAAAAAAAAAAAATAGTTTTTTTTTTTTTTATATAAGCGCATTTAAAATAGTTAATTAACGTTTATGCAAACTATATATTATATTTTTTTAAATCCTTACTGCCGAGTGCTTGCTTTAAGTGAAAATATTTTTCGAAATAGCAGAAGCATTCCTAAACTATTTTCACACTTAACAGTCTCAAAATCGAGCATAGTGAATAATCTTCCAGATGTTTTGAAAGTTTAAAATTCTTGAACTCCTTCATACACTTCAGAACGTCGAAATCTTTCAGAAAATGTAGAAGAAAAATATTTTTATATGATAGATTAGTTCTTATCAGATTAAAAGTACGAACTATTGATAAAAATATATTTAAAAAAACATTTTTTGTTATTAAACACAAAAGATATATTACTACTTTAAACATTTCTGTAACAAACTTTCAAATGATGTGTCTTAAATATTGTAATAGCTTTTTAGAATAACAAACTCATATACGTGCTACTTGTTATGTAATAAATATATATATATATATATTAACTTTATATTTTTAAATATAACTTTATTGCCAAAAGTGTTAGAAGTGCCAACTATTCACATCTAAATATCGATTGCATTGGGCGTTCAATATTTCAGAAAATAATTAAATTTATTTATGTCATCATTGACCGAAATACTCTTCATTTCAAGAGTTTTTCATGACGCCTTTGCATTCTATACAGAGCAGGATGATTCAAAGTATATTCACACTAAAGTTTTAAGCAACATTTGTTGTTATTAAACACAAAACTATATATTTCTTTAATATTTTTTATAACAAACTTTGAAAGGACATTTTCATAAATATGTTAATTTAAAACATAATAGCATAAATAATTCCCCTGTTACTTTTTATATGGAAAAAATAAATTAATAGTATGAGGTTTATATTTCTTTAAACATACGTAACATGTTAAATTTTCTATAATATATATATATATATATATATATATATATATATATATATATTACTCTAACGATTCGCATAACAATCTATTAAATAAAATTTAATTAAATATCTTTAATTAGTTTTAAAATGCTACGAATAGTTCCCATGTTATATTTTGTTTGATATTAAAAATATTAATAGCCCCAGACTTGTCTTTCTTTTTGTACCTTTCTCGTTTCTGACAGTAAAATCAAGGTAAACTGTTGTTTTTAATACACAATTGTGAAATTAGAATTACTCTAACAGACTATCACATCAGAATAACAGTTTTTGCTCCAAATGATTTCCAAAGTTTACAAAGGCATAATCTATATCCAACAGCAATTTTTGTAATAAGGGGTAAAACAATGACTTTACAATGGCTTTTTTTCTAAAAAAACTCCACAGTTTACTAAGGTGAATGAACAATTTGGAAAACGCATAACCATAACGTATTTCCAAAACCCAATTTCTGCTATTATAATTAATAATCGTGCAAATATGTGTAGCTCTGTATATGTTATGTGGATATATATGTATGCTATATAGTATGCTAAATGTTAGTTCAGTTAAATGCATAGCACCCTTGAAAGTTTCCATTCAGGAATTTACGCCAATAAACGGAGCTTGTTGAAAACTTTTTGCGGCCCTGTTTGTGATACATAGAATTCATAGACAACAAGTAACATTTAAAAAATATTTAAATTTAAAAATGCAAACCAGAACCGAAAATGCAGTTCCAACAATTATTTTTCGTATATTTCAATAGTTCAGTTATTGCTCATTTTCTACTGTAGACAAATTATTTTGTGTGTCCCTGTATATGAACGAAAAAGACTATACATACCATATTCTATAATAAGAACCTTGTAGTACACTTCAATGATACATATAAACTTCAATATGTTTAAAATAGTGGAATGTCGTTAAAATACAGTTTTCCCCCATAGACCGTAATTTAACGAAATTCTTTTGAGTGTCCTTGTAGAAGTAGATGAACCATAAATGCTAAACACTTACCAAATCAATACCAAACATGCCATACTAAACTCCAATAACATATACCAATTTCATGACTATATTTACGCTTGTTAGAGTATGGACAAACAAACCGAATTCCTAAACAATTTCCAACATAGCTGAAAAGAGTTAAATACAGAAAACTTCAAACAGTATAATAATCATATTGTTCCACAAAAGATTAAACAAAACGGTCAACAGAAAATTTTGTCTTATTTTAATTTATGTTAAAACAAAAACCTTAGGGAATTGCCTTCTTAGAAAAAGTGTAACAAACTCTGATATTTTCAATAAGAAGACACCTGTTATTTTAACTTTATAGTTGGATTGTGTGATAAATTGTACTTTAAAATACCAAACAAGAAGTCATTACGTCAAATAGTTTAGGAAATATTAAGATTTAAAGTTTGAAATTCAGAATGTCAAATTAATTTATAATCCTTATAAAACAGATTGTCATTCTGGTAGTTTTTTAAACGTAACTCAAGATCGATTTGACAGAATGGGCTTTAATTTTAAATTCGCATATTTGAAACATTTTGAAATCGATTTCAGTTAAATAATTCATTTGTTACAGTTTATAAGGTTTTTCAATATAAACCTGATTGAAAATTAATTTTCAAAACAAATTTGCATTGTAACCTATTAATTTTTTATCATCAATCGATTTCAAGATGCTTTAATCTCTCTATTCTAAAAAAAAAAGTACATAACGCTGTCACTGCGGCCGGTTTTGAATTTTTTGTACCGGAGGTCTTTTTAACACTTTCCAACGTAGTTGAAAAGTGTTTTTGACTTCGGTTTGTCTGGCCGTCTGGCCATCTGTCCACGCTCTAACTCCCATAATTATACTCGGATTTTCATGAAATTGATAAAGGTTATTTAGGGTCACCTAAGCATGTTTGGTATTGTATATGAAGCATGTAGGATTAACAGTTGAATTACAGGGGCACTCAAAATTATTCCATTACATTATGGTATAGGGGAAAAATCGTTTGCAGAAAATTTTAATGATATTACGCTATTTCATATGTATTGAAACTGGTATAAATCACTGAATTTCACTACGAGCATGTTAGACCAGGGGATTCATAGCTTTTTTTATTAATTTACAGGAAAAAAAAATCGGTTAGAGTACAGTACTGTCTTTGAGTCATAATTGCTTAAGTGTACGGTTTAAAATTCTGAATGCGCTTTTCAATTTATTTAATTTTTTGCATCTTACTCGTTACATATAAATTCTATACCTCAAATACAGGGCTGCACAAAAGTATCCACGTACCGTTCCCCTTATTAGAGGAAAATGATGAAGGTAAAATTTCAACTGAAGTACATGTATCTCTTAAGTGAACTGTATTTTGGCAAGCATGTAGCTTTTAGATTCAAATCTACAATCGTGATCAAAAGTTTAGGACCACCGTGCAGAAACTAGCGTTTTTACAATTGAAACCACTGATAACGTCATAAATCAAATCAATTGCGTCAGACGGCGTCATTCCGTCTGGCAGTGGAGTACTGTATTTACTTCCCGTTTGATCTTTGAGTAATAAACGTTGCAGACGCAATTGTTGCTTGTTTTACAAGTTTTGAAAACCTATGAAAATGGATCGAAAATCGTCAGTTTCTGACGCTCAGCGTGCACAAATTGTTACTCTTCATTATGAAGGATATTCTGAACGATTAATTAGTGAACTAGTGAGACGCAGCAAGAATGCAATTCACAATGCGATCAAGAAATTTAAAGAAACAGGTACTTATGTTGATACCAAAAGGTGTGGTTGACCTCGTAAAATCACACCTAGGTATGACCATGTCATTAGAAGAATAGCAGTTCGTTCTCCAATGAGTTCCGCAAGCAAGATACGGTCAGTACTGCTTGCAAAAGGTACGGATGTTAGTCGTAGAACAGTAAGTCGGCATTTTTTCGACGACTTTCATTTAAAATCCCATAAACCTGCGAAAAAACCCCAGGTTAACAGCGGCCATGAGAGCTAAGCGCTTGGACTTTGCCAAGGAACATGCCAAATGGACCATTCGTCAGTGGCAACGGGTTTTTTTTTCCGGACGAATCTACTATACAGCAGTTCTCTACACGCAAGTAATATGCCCGTAGACCTCCTGGAAAGCGGTTCGATGAACGTTACACTTTACAGATTGTTAAACACTCCCCAAGTGTTTAATTAGGGGTGGAATGTCAGTGAACGGAACGGCTGCATTGTTCTTCTACCACCAGGAACGACTATGAATGGCAAAAAATACGTGGATTTGTTGAAGGAGAAGTTAGAATCACACACGGCCGTTCATAAAAGCACAATTTTTATGCATGATGGTGCACCATGTCATCGCTCTGAAATTGTTACTCAGTTCTTGAACACGAAGACAATTCAAATCCTTGACTGGCCTGGAAACAGTCCCGATTTGAATCCGATTGAAAACTTAAGGACTCTCTTAAAGCAGCCTGAGAAACAGCCAACAAATGCTAAGGAACTGGAAAAAGCAATTAAGGAAGTTTGGGTGAAAAACTTATCATCTGCATACTGCCGAAGTCTGGTAGAGAGCAATCCAAAACGTTTGCAGGCCGTAATAAAAGCTAACGGCGGACTAACAAAATATTGCTTTTTTCTGTAAAATTTGTGTTTAATGTATGTGATTTACATGCGTAGAAATGTAGTATTCATGTAATAAACGGAGTTTATAATTTTACCAACTAGTAAGTATCCAATTTATTATCTGGATCTTAATTTTCGGTAGTGGTCCTAAACGTATGGCCACGACTGTATATATCCTATACAAGGCTGCTGAAAAAATTTGGATACTTTTCAGATTGTGGATGGGAACAGCTGAAATTGGGTTTTCAAATGTGTTATGCGTTTCCATAGGGTTGAATTAGACGCAATATTTTAATTTTTTAAACGGTGCAGTTTTGTTACATTATTCTGAATCTGTTGGAAAGTGTTTCATAATCTATGCTTGACGCATGATTTTTTCTTTCTTGTTTCCGTCATATTAAGAAACATATTGCATTCAAAAATATGAAAATCTTTAGGTTAACAGGGTGGGCGATTAGAATTGATTAGATTAGGTATTATAGGTAAATGTTTGACAAACATGCTGATGCAGACAGTTTTCAAATCGAAGAATTTTTTAAAGAAATATTTAATGTTAAAGTTGGTCAAAATCGTTCCATTAAAACAGTTTATAGGAGCAAAAACTATATGTAGGAATTTAATCAACATTAGTGACAGTAATGTTCCATTCAACTATAAAACTGATGCGTATCGATTTTATGTTAAAAGAGCTTTTCAGGTTTGTTCGGAGGTATATCTGATGAATTGATTAAAATTAAAGAGATTGCTTGTGAAAATGGGTTTTCGAATAAATTTAGCAACAAGTTAATTTATGAATATGATAATAGTAATAAAATATCTACAAATGTTAGTAAAGATAAAGAAAGACCTACTAAATTTTGCATTATGGAATATATTCCACATCTTTTTGATCGGATTAGGCATGCTTTGAAGAAATATAATGTAATTCTTATCGCTAAACCACCGACAAAGTGGACATGTTGACGTGCCCACCTTAAACGTTCCCTCCGGTGACATGAAGTGAGCGGCACACAAATGTCTGGTCGCATCGTGTAAAGACCACCTTCATGAAGTTTTCTACGCAAAGTAGACGTTGATACCAACCTTCCAGTGGCTGCAAAAAGGGAGGCTCTAAGATGAGAGGAGGTTGCTGTTCTATTCCTTCGTACACATAACTACAAATATCAGTCATCGGTGCTTTTCGTAGCTCTTGCCCGTCTTTGGCTAAACCTTCTGGAGGCCGAACCAGGGGTTTGAAATTGTTTCCAAGGCCTATGAACAACAGAAGAACTCAGATTTAGCTATCTGGCCACCTCTGTCTGACTTTGGCTTATATCCAATTTTCCAATAGCTCTGTATCTCACTTATGTGGACAAATGATACCTCGAGGTCATACTGATAAATTGGCTATCTCTGTTTTCTTATCTCATAATCACAGCGACACCAGCAGTCGTACTCTCTAGCATGCATTTTTATGCTCCGCACAGATGACGCAATCCGATTGCAGCGCCACTAATTTTCATTTTGTAATTTTAATCTGCATCTTTTTGTTAACAACATATCCAAATTTCATATGGATAGGTTAATTTTTGAACGAGTTATCGCACTTTTTGTGATTTTTCCTTAATTTTTGGAAACCGGTGTATATCATTAAGATACCGATAAAAAGAGGAAATTTTATATCTACTGTATTAACAATGTATCAATCTATACCAAATGACATGTATGACGTAACTCTATTGTTATTGTTAGAAGTATGTTAGGTGAAGAGAAAGGAGTATATAGCGGATAAACAAGTTACTAGAACATAAAATTGAGCTCACTAGTTCTAATATCAAACATTTATTTAAAATATATTTCTATAACGTATATTTATGTTAATCATAAAATGATTCCGATTTCGAATATTGTTTTATAAAATTTTAAAACCCGCACACCCATTGCAGGAATATTAAAAAACACAATCACAATTTAAAAAATTTACTAATTTGTAATCGAAAAATTGATAATCATTTAATTGTGATATGTCTCAAATTCCTTACTTCAAGTATGAAAGATTTTCTCCTTTTTAAGATTAGAAAAGTTATCTGCATTATCACATATTTGTTGATTTTTATTTTAAATAAAAATTTTAAAAGAATTTTAAAGTAAACAACTACGAAAAAATTTGCGTGCAGCATAAATTATGAAACATTTCCCAACAGATTCAGAAAACTGTAACAAAACATCACTGTTTAATCAGGTGAAAGCCAATGTCTAAATAAACGATTTCGAAAACTCACAAAGCAATGAAAACACATTCTTCTTCCGATCAAAAGTTGGAAACGTATCGAAATGTTTTGTAGATCCCTGTATATGGTCAATAGATTCGTAAATAAGTATACTATGCTAAAGTATGTTAAGGGGACGGGAAAACAAAATTCAACCAAAAAATCGATTTTTACTTTTTTATATCATTAAATAGTTTAAACTTTTATCTTTCAAACGATGTGTCACTCATGTTTATATATAAAAAATAAGTGTTGAAATTATTCATCATTTTCTAAGAGTAATCCACAGATTAATGGCCATTTAAATCTTCAATTGACTTTTTCTCAAATGTTGGATTTTTCATGTTTATGTTCCTTTTTTTCAATATCTATTAAACTTAAGAACTCAGATTTTTTTTAATATTTATATTATGTTATATTGTATAGTTAAACACAGTGATTTAATGATTTGTTGAGAATTATTTATTTTAGTCAGTGAAATCTTACCAAAAATGTTAATTTAAAAATGACTTTCAATAAATAATTGATAATTCATTTTGAGTTTCACTTAGAAAGAATATGGTCTGTTAAAATACGTAAATCATGTTATTCTAACTACTCTAAAAAATCTAGACCTCTATCTTTCACCATTTCTGAGGAAAAGGTATATAAAGTTGGTGAATTTAACATGGCGGAGATAGGGCTTTCCCGCTCCCCTTAAACGTTAGTTCAGTTAAACACGTGGCACAGTTGAAAATTTCCATTCAGCAATTTCAGCACATAAACGAAAATGTGCTTGAGAACGTTGGTGCTGTGCTGTATATGATCAATGAAATATATACACACCAATTAATATTAAATAAACTAGCTCAAATTAAAACCAGGTTCATAACTGAAAAATCAACTCCAATAATTATTGTTCATAGGCTTTAATAGTTAAATTATAATTAATTTTTTTCACTAGCCAAATTCGGTCGCATCTCCCTGTTAATTATATGTCTACGCCATATTGGGTAGATTTCGTATGAAATACTACCTATTACATTCTGCCCTATGTTGGAATTTCTGAACATTTTTTGCAGATCTACATTGATCATGCAGCCTAGAACCCAAAACCACCCTCAGTAAAAAAATTTATATACATATATTCAAAATTCAAACCAAACCAAATCAGATATTTATATATATACATATATATATGTATGTATGTATGTATAACTTTTTTATGTACACGATAACTTCCACAATTCCTCACAAATCTTTCCCAAACTAATACATAAAATCAAGGGGGATAAAATCTCGGTCAAGTTCGTTAATGAGCAAAATCGGACTAAGGTGTTGGAAATAGGGAGGGATTTTCTGAAAACCGAGATAGAGAGAAAAGAGGCCAAAATTTTATGCATGACAGATTTTTGCTAAAATTAAAAATGGTGTCAAGGGACGAAAAAAACAGGGTTTTGGGCGAAAAACAATTCATAACTTCGTCAATTCTCAAGATATCAAATCCAATTAAATTTATTATAAATCTTCTTAATATAATCTACAACTTTTAAATTGACAAGTTTTTGATAGGACCAACTCTTACAGCAAAAACAAGTTAAAAATACATAGCGGTTGAAGAAAAAATCATCATATTAAGGGTGTACTCAAATCCAAACTGCTTATTTTCTGACTCATTTTCAAATTAATTTTTGCTGTCAAACAGCATCCAATTGTAAGATTCTCCTATTTAGAAACTGTATAATGTGCCGTAATGGTCGACTTTTTGATAGAGGTAGAATATATTTCAAACTAGTTGGATGTGCCAATCCCAAAACTTACTTCTATCTTAAACATCTTAATATTTCAAAAACTAGTTGCACATGTTAATACTTCAATACTATTAGTTCATTACTATACAAACTTTGATTTTCATCTTAAATTTCTGCTTCAGTTAATTAAATGAACTAAAAACGAGTTAATCTATATCATGATATTTGTTAAAATTAATAGTTTTTCCTTATCCTGTTGTTATCAGATGTTTGCGAATAGCCGGCTTAGCAGGAAGTGAGTTCCTGCCTTTGCACGAGCCGCCGATGGACAAAAGAACTACGAAAAATCAAGAAAAGTATACAAAAATCGCTATCACAGAGCCCCTTTACCGCGCGATATTTCCAAATTCAAGGAGGACCTGTGGGCCAAAGCCAAAAACATGTACAAAAAAATTGGTTCAATTGTATGCATAATTTTATACACTTTTCGATTGTACAATAAAGGAAATGGTACAGACATCGTAATTATAGCGCCCCCTTGCAGCGGAATTTTTCCAAATTCAGGGAGGACCTTCATGCCATGACCAAAAATAAAAACAAAAAATTTGGCTCAATTCTATGCATAACTTCATACACTTTTCGATGTTACAATATTCAAAATGGCACAAAAATCGCTATTACATGAAGGTATGCGCCTCCTACCGGCGTTTTTTTTCAAATTAAGGAAGGACCTGCTTGCTATAGCCAAGAACTTAAAATATGAAATTTGGTTCAATTCTATGCATAACTTCATACACTTTTCGATGGTAAAATATGCAAAATCGCTATTACAGCGCCCCCTAGGCGCGATTTTTTTCCAAATTCAGGGAGGGCCTGCTTGTTATATCCATACACTTAAAATAAAAATTTGGTTCAATTCTATGCATAACTTCATACACTTTTGGATGGTACAATATTCAAAATCGCACAAAAAGTGCTATTACAGCGCTCCCTACCGGCGAATTTTTTTCCAAATTCAGGGAGAATCTGCTTGCCTTAGCCAAAAACTTAAAATAAAAATTTGGTTCAATTCTATGCATAACTTCATACACTTTTTTATGGTACAATGGCGACAGACAGACGGACACACGGACAGACAGACATTTTCTATAAACATGTTTTTGGGGATCTCTGACCCCTAAAACATGTAAATCCGTCGAAAACCGGAAGTCGAAAAAAATTTCGATTACAATACTTTCTTCTATTGAAGATAGAAGAAAGTAAAAATGATGTCAAAGAGTGCATTTTGAATTTGTTTTTGCTGTAAGAGTTGCTCCTATAAAAAACTTGTCAATATAAAAGTTGTAGATAATATTAAGAAGATATATAAAATGTTGGTAACGAAAAATATTGTCCAACTGAGAATATCATTGTGTATAAATCAAGTTCTAATTAATTGAACGAAAAATATAAAACACAGGGCGCTTATAAATATCGTTAAAAATCACTTCAGCAAGTTTCATGTTTTTCTTTTAAAAATTAGTCTGAAAAAGGGTCAGAAAATTTCGAGTTGTTGAGCATGGAAAAGTACTTTTTTATACCACCTTAACATGATTCTAATAAAACCATCTCTTATATAAAAATGAAAATAAAAATTCTTCAAAAGCGGCCAGATAAAATTGGTAAAGTGGGTTTATCTTTAATCATGATTTAGTTTTTCTTGTTGAAATTAGTACTTAACTTCGAAATCAACCTGAGCCTGTAGGCCCTGCCGGAAGGGATTTTTCTACAGTATGCGCCATGTATTACACATAGATGATATATATATATATATATGAATTTCCATGTGTTTTAAATAGTGTAATATCAAAAATACACCCCAAATGATTTTTTCCACAGACTGTAATGTAACGTAATTCTGTTGAGTTTCCCTGAAAATGAACCGTAAATGACACAATTTGTGTTTTCAATACCTAACATTCCATAGTAAACCCTAATAACATAGATACATTTCATTGCAGTCTGAATATATTTACATGAGTTAGCGACGTCCAAACCGAATTCGTTTGAACTATGTTGGAAAGTGTTAAAAAACTTTTTTTCTTTACATTTCATAATAATTAATCATCAACAATTCATAATGATTATATGCAATTAAAGGAAATGTAAACAGAAAAAGTACAAAAAATCCTTTTTTACACTACCATAAGCTTAAAGGTTTACGGACAATGAATACGCTTTGTCTTTCAGTAATTACACGTATACTTACAAGGAGAGGGCCAACCTTGGTAATCACAGATTTTGATAATTTTAATATATGTTGTAGGGTAGAGACCCCTTAATCTCAAGTTCAACGGATTTTATGCAAAGCTTCTTAGTGCTTGAGAAACCGGGGGGTCAGTTAAACTCACATTTAGTAATTAGTACTCAACTTAAATAATTACTTTGTAACGAAAGGTATATGTTAGTCGTAGCTCAGTTGGTTTTTTGTTTTATAAATAAACTTGTAATTATAATTTAATAATCTCATTGTCAATTAAAATTTATAATATTGTATATCAATTATAATTTTAACCTATTTAAATTTTTACTTTTAACTAAATAGCTGTATAAAATATCATAAAACTGTTTTTTTTAATCACTTTTAAAATTCATTCCATATATTCTTTACCGATGCAATGATATTAAACAATTGTGTCAATTCGTAATTTTAAAGAAACATCATTTATGCATTGCTTTAACAAGGGAAGTCAATACGGAGATACTATTGCTCTGTTTTTAAAGTAACAAGCATAATTATATTAAAAATTAGCATCGGAATTAAATTACAACCGATATTTTGCATATTAACGATTCATAAATTTGTAATACGTATGCTTGCGCTTTCAATTATTTTGATTTCTCCGTTATCTTATTTCTGCTTTTATTTTTATTTTATTTGAATATGTTTTATTTTAACAAAACTAGATGGCGCCACAACAAATTTTGTAACAATTTTGGAATTTTTATTATTCAATATTAGATCTAATTTCTTTTTAAATCTCTTTAAAGGATGAGAAATAATAGTTCAAAAAAAAAAATGATAAGTTTAAATTTAAATTTGTTTACATTATAATCAATGTACTATATTAAAATTCCTATCATTCCTATCATTCAAGCACCTATCATTTTTTTTTTACAAAGTAAGTATTTAAGTTGTGTACTAATATTACCCCCCCCCCCCGCCCCCCGGTTTCTCAAGAACTAAGGAGCGTTGTATAAAATTCGTTGAACCTTAGACTAAGTGGTCTCTACCCTACAACATATATTAAAATAATAAAAATCTGTGATTACCAAGGTTGACCCTCTCCTTGTTAGTTCAAGGAAACAGAGACTAAATTGTAGAAGGTTACTATTTTAAATATAACAGTATTTAAATAGCGTAACTGTTAAGTCAATTACTATGTAAAACAGAGTTACGTACATAGTTTATAATTAGTGTCAAAGTATCATATCTAAATATGAACTTAATCTTTGAAATACATAAAGGAATATTACAACGCTAAATTCGCAAAATACCTTAAAAATTATCATATCTGTATACATGATTTAGTTTATAGTATTTTTTGAAAGATTATAAAATATTTCAACATTATGAACTTATAAAAAAGTTTGTATAAAATATTAATAATGTGAAATACTTAATTTCATCTGGATAAAAATCATACAGATTTTTTGTTTTTTGTTTCTAATTTTTATTTTTATGTAAGCTTTTTATCTTCTAACATATATGCTCAGAACACGTGACTGAAAATCGTAAAATTGTGAAGCTCGATCGACATATACTTACTTTGCGTTTATTTAATAACTGCAATGATGAATATTATTTATATATTTTCTTTAGCATTTAAACGTCTAGTTTTCTTCCAGGATCTTAATAAAGGAATAAAACTACGTATAATATTCGTAGCACGTTCTTCCACCTTTTTTTACCAGGTAAACAATTCTCGTAAATTGCATTATTGGGACGTGCCACATTCTAACAAACTCGTGGTAGTTACAAAGTTATCGGGGAAATATATATATATATATATTTTAAAAAAACATTGAATTAAAAATTGTGTCAAATAAAAGATTTCGGTTTATGTATATATATATATATATGTGTGTGTGTGTGTGTCTGTACGTGTATATATATATATATATATTATGATCCGTAAATCGATAAATAAATTGACTGTACTATGTTCCCAAATGGATAAATAAATGGGCAGAAATAAAGGCAATTGTGAGAATGACATGGGAGTTAAAATACTTTAATTTCCAGCAGAACGTTTTCCTCATAAGGTAAGAAATATCTACATAAGTGTTTGATAATCTTTCCTCCATGTTTCCTGTAACCGTTTTTAACATATATAGAAAAATATGTTTTTAACAAGCAAAAAAAAAAAAAAAAAAAAAAAAAAAAAAACATTTGTTGCACTAAGAGATTATATTGTAAAGAGAAAGGAGTCTAAAGCATTGAATTTAAATTCGATGATTCGAAAATATATTTTACACCTTTAACCTTAACAGAACTACGAAAATTCGAGAAAATCGCTATCGCAGTCCGTTTACGAGGAAATTACCTCCATGTCAAAAACATATATATGAAATTTGGTTCAATACTATGCATAGCTTCCTGTACTTGTCGATGACACAATATTGAAAATGGCAGAATTGCTATTACAGCATCCACTTATGGTGGATTTTTCTCAAATTCACGTGGGACCTACTATCCGAAGTCAAAAGCATATATGTAAAATTTGGTTTAATTTTATGTATAACTTTATACATTTTTTCATGATACAATTTTGAAAATGGCACAAAAATTGCGATTACAGCGCCCAGTTCGGACGAATTCATTCCCAAATTGACGTGGGACCGGCTGGCCGTAGCCAAAAACATGTATATGAAATTTGGTTTAATCCAATGCTTAACTTCAGACATTTTCACATGATACAAAGATAATATGAACACACACGAACACACGGACGTACGGAGGGACAGACAGACATTTGTATACATATTTTTCGGGAACTCTGACACCTAAAACCTGTAAATCCCTCGAAAACTGAAAGTCGAAAAATATTTCGATTACAATACTTTCTTCTTTAGAATGTAGGATGCAAAAATATTTGTTTCTAATAAATAAATATATAACAGAAAGAAGTATATAAAAAATTCCCCTGCCAACTGTTTTCTGAAATTTAGGAAAAGTATATTATTTTATCAAAAGTCTTCAGACGCTTTTGATTTTAGTCGTTTTGATGAATATATAGAGACGTAGTTTACGAATACATATGGAATATCATGAATATAAAGAAAATATATATACCCTCATATTCTCATCGACGGTTTAAGGAAGATGTAGGTTTGAATGATGTACATTATATGAAACATAATAAAGATTAAATGCTGTTCGTGATACACTTGAACCAATTTTCTGTGGAATATGAAGCTGAAAGTCTTATCATTCTATTACAGGGTCATCCAAATTCTATTACATAGTAGTCTACAAATGAGGAATTGTTTGCAGTGTATGAAAATGATTTTACAATATTTGGGCATTTGGAAAGCCCTATACCTACCATGTTAATTCAATGTACCTTTTTCTCAGAAACTACGAAAGATATTAAATGGAATTTTTTTATAAACAATTTATGAATAAAATCCAATAAAGAGAAGAGAACTTTATAAACAGATGTTCTTTAGACTTTTTTTTTTTAAATCGGGAATAAAAACCACATTTAAATAAACTAATGCTGATTCAATAGACATACTTGATTACATTAAAAACAAATAAATTAAATTAAAAATATACTTTAAAACATTTAATTAAAAACAAAAATATACAAAAAATAGACGTTTCGATATGCAACGCACAGCCTCATCAGAACAAACATCAGCAATAACAGAATATCGAACATGTCCTGGACAAGGTCAAAGTCTAAGATAAAGTTATTCTTTCAAAAACAACTGCAAATATTCCGTCAAGGTGGTATCAGATTCTTTGAGCGTGTAAGGTTATAGTCTAGTGAACCAATTTTCCATGAATAATCTATAATGATAAGCGTTGCAATTATTTTTCAAAATCAATGAATTTTTTAGGGTTGGGGTGTGGTCGGTTTCAAAGGCTAGTTTAAAGCACTAGTTTAAAATTTAATTTTCCATTTTTAAAGTGCCGACATGCTCTTTAAGTCTGATCTCCGTCGATCTAACACATTTAAATAACAAAAAACTTGAATTTTTCCAAAGGAAATCTTTTTTATTAAAATATTGTATATATATTTGTAACAAAAGTTCTCCTGAGATTGATCAGAGATATGTGTAAAATATTCAGGGAATATTACAAACAATAATATGTATTAACGTACCTGGGCCTAACATGGCCCGGTTCCCATTATGTCCTTGTTGTTTATTTCATTTACTTTCTTTTTAATTCAATATATGGCAGTATACGTTCGATCTTTGGGACGATAGGAAATAGAAAAAAACAATAAAGGCGAAGTCGTATCATGTGAGCGATGCTACTGGCAGAGTAAGTGAAATTTTCAGCCAAACAAATTGTGTTATTATTTCTTAAAGATAAGGAATATTTCGTATCATTAATATTTGTTAGCGTTTAACACAAAGTAAAAATGAATATAATAACACCGTTTATCTACTTTAAGATACTATCAATAGTTTTATCATTACTTAATATTATATCCGTTTTGGGGGCAAATAAAAAAAAATGGCAAATGTTCCCATTATGGCCAGGGTGGGCCATATGTTTGTAGTGACTTCAAGCTTATATATATTTTTTACGAACATAATTTTGTTTCACTTCTGTTCTCCAATTAATACGTTTCTTAGTAAATATATATATTTTTTTTTATTCTAATTTTTTTTGTGATTTTTCTGGTTTTCAATAAATTGCAATATTATATACATAACTAGGGAGTTCTGCCCCCTGCAAGCTACGCTCCCCAACCCCCGTTCAGAAACCGCAGAATCTAAAAACACGCTAATCTGATCGGTTTAAAAAATATTATAGAAGATTGAATTATACTGAAAAAAGCTGTGCAGGTCTCCCTGTAAACGGGTTTCCATTCAATTTTCTTTGATTTAAAAAATTTAAGGCCGAATCAGTTGCTGTTAAGACATGCGATGGTTGTTTTCGTGTTTGATTAAAGAGGATCAGTTAAACGTTTGAAAAGAAGCTAAAAATAAAAGGAATTAAGTGTACAGAGTCTTTGTTTCCCGGTATTTTAAAACAATTTCTATAACAATAGCCTAAGCCATGTGACTATCATCAAGTGTTCCCGGCGAACCACTTCGCTTTTTATATTTCTGGTGCCATTTTGGTACTTTAATATTAGCCAGGTACAGGTGATAAATCGCCAAATATTATTCTATCGCCATCATTTCATCTATATTATAATAGTCCAAGTCATGTAACTGCCATACATAAATACGCTCTGATCCCTTCGCTTTTCATATGAAAGTTTGGCCCAGATATCATATACGGCCCCATATTGGCGCGATTTTTTTCCGACGCTAATTTGGGGAAAACATCAACAGCATAAACAACATCCGGCTTATCAAATCAAGCAAAATAACGATACTATGGCGCCAGTTAAGTACCCGTTGCGTATATGACATTGGCGTCGGAAAAAAATAGCGCCAATATGGGACCGTATGTGGCATCTGTGCCGAAAGTTTTCCATTTCGATTTTAAAAAAATCATTTTTTTTCGAATAACACTACATAAAAGCGTTGTCGCAAAGAATTCTTGGTACTGTTACGCTAGCTGGGTGCAAATCTCGCCAATAACTATTTTTCAACTCGCCAGTTAGCTTTTTTTTTTCGAGTGGTAAATTAAAACATTGCTTTGAAGTTGAAATTAAATGTCATCGTTTGTTACATCATTTAATATTTGGCCAGATGCCATATACGCACCTGGTTTGGCGTGATTTTTTTTACGAAAATTTGGCGAAATCCTCGTTTTCGAATACCAGTTACTTATGTATTTTTGATACTACATAGTTATCCCGTCGAACAAAAATCTATCACCAAACTATAAGATTAAATTCCAATAATGGTTTATAAATTTCACATTCACTTGACTTTAAGCAAGTTACACATCTTTACGTCATCAAGTGATTTTTATTTCGACGTTTTATTTGTATATTTATTAATCCCATCAAAAACATCTCATATAAAAAAAAAAGCCAAGTCTCCTGACTCTTTGACCGTAAAAAGTTCAGAGATCATGTGTAGAGCCAAGCTTAGCTCTCTTATTAACTCTGATATTTTAATTCACAAATTACTTCTAGTCTCTACACCTTTAGTAAATGATTATTCTGTGACTTGGCAATTACGCAGCACAGGAAAGTTATTACGTAAACACTTTACTTATGTTTTGAATTGGGATTAGATTATTTGATTAAGGCTGAATATGAACACGAGGGATAGAAGAAGCCTGAAGGAGAGATACACCGATTGGGGGTCTTTGTAAAAGAGGGGTCTGGCTCGTATTCACGTTACATAGGAAGAAAATCACCCAAAACTCCGGACATCAAGTTTGACCAGTAGAGATTTTTCGCATCGGGGCTTACAATGTAATGTAAAATTATTTTCATGCTACAAATACATATATGTTCAGTGCTCTTATGGAAACTATTTTATGCAAAACGTTATAAATAAACGTTAATATTAAAATGTAAACAACAGCCTTTACATTTTCGTGCTGCGTCATTTCCAAGTCACAAAATAATCATTTACTAAAGGTGTAGAGACTAGAAGTAATTTGTGAATTAAAATATCAGAGTTAATAAGAGAGCTAAGCTTGGCTCTACACATGATCTCAGAACTTTTTACGGTCAAAGAGTCAGGAGACTTGGCTTTTTTTTACATGAGATTTTTTGATGGGATTTCACTTATTTTTGTAAGGAGGAAGCCAAAGAAAGCTTTTCCAGTAGCGTCGATTTCAATTACACTATCTTTAACTTCATAGACTTTATGGCTCCTGATTGCTTCGATGTTCCGCTTTTCCTAGAAAAACGAATTGGCATGTGTGCTACTGTTTGAAATCCATTCATTCAAATTTTCTAGTAACTATATTAGTTTTTGTTTCAATTTATCAGCTGTTCAATCAAAGTCCTCCAAAGTTAATTCTACTGTGCAGAGTCCATTTTATAACTTTGTCTGCTTCCAGTCTATTTCCCATTTTTTTAGTTATAGCTCTCGTAATGTTTTCTAAAGTGTTTATTTTAAACTGCAGCTTACCCCAAAACTTTTTTCTTCAGTAAGCTCCAATATTCATACCAAGGTGGACAACAGAACAGCGCGCGACTTCTTAGCGAGCTACGTCTTCCCATTTCAGAGTGTGAATCGTTGTAACGCAGCACAGCATGTGTGTTTTTGTTTTCGAAAATGGTTTTGACGATAAAGAGCTCTAGCGTCTTGGAGCTGTTGAGAACGCGATTTCTCGGAACGATTAGGCCTTCCCCATTTGACCTCAATAGGTCTTCTAATTTTTTTCTCTAGTTGATTTCTCTCTGTGATAGGTATTCATTTGGAAAAATAATAGATTATTGCTAGCTGTTAAGAAGAGGAAGTAGAACGTCAAAGTGAACGTCAAAAAAATTCTCCTAAGAAACTAATCCCAGCTAATCCCAGTGCGCAACCACATACTCAACTATAGCACATCTGATATCATAGGACTAGGCTATGTTACCTAGCACAGAAAAGAAAATATATATGAAACAGATACGAACGATCTCCAGATGTAGGAACTACTCGATTAGGACTTTCTTCGCTGTGATCAAAATATAACATTTCAGTTTTTTCCTTTCAAACTTTCTTCGATCAACAATGTCTTTCGTTGGAATATCATACAATTTCGCGTTTCCTTTCGTTACCGCGTCTTTTCAGCAATTTTGCAGATGCACACTGACATCTAGAATTCAAATTTTACACAATAAAAAACTGTGTCGCCAAAATTTGAAATTCAGTTATTCCTCTTTTCGATATGTAACACTTACAATCAAGTTATTTTTAGAAACAAGTAGGTGAAAAAATTTTACACAAAAGTTTCAATCCTTCATACTTTCGAATTTAAAGTAAATCGTAATAATTTTATTATTTAAATGATTTTAGTACACAGTAGACCGAGCATAGCTCGGTAGTTTTTCTTTAAATTTTTATTTTGTTTTAGTAAATTAGAAATGTGATAGATACTATCCGCAAAACATCAATAAGTTGAGGAGAATATAGCGGAATTTTTGTTAATGCGTCTCCTCTTAAGACGTATCTCCGGTTAATGCGGACAGTTTCATTTCCCCATCATATTTAATTAATGTTAAAGGCATCGTTTATTGTGGATTTCGGTTACAGATGATAAATGGCCTCCCTTGGAAGTCCACTAACGATGGTTAACTGAATATTCATATCTACCTTTCGTAGTCTTAGCACGGTTGATAGTGAAAAGTCAGAGAAAATGACGTCATAGTGGTGCAAAAGTGATAATTTTTAAGATTTAAATATAAAAATAATTGACTTCTTTTCAATATGTCATTTTTTTGGAGAGAGGGGAATGTAGAATTTTGATTTTGAATTCCAAATCGATAATTTGAGTACCTAAAAAACATTTAAAAAATTATACATCGCAGGGGAGTTTGTATTGCCATTAAAAAAAATAAACTTTTTTTTACGTATGCGATTATGTTGGTCACATCCTGAGTGCCACTCTCCATGTTTTATAAACATTGAATTTATTATACTTCAACAATTGTTGTCTACGTCTACGGCAATAGTTTGGCAACAAATGTGAGCTATTTTGTAAATATAAGGTAAGTTTGACAGCAAAATTCTCTTGCTTTTAAAACTGCTGCTAATTTTGCGCCATGATCTATTAACATTGCATCAAACTATAGCGATGTTTAAAATAATATGGTAGTGATGCTAAATATAGCTAAAGTATAAGAGCTGCTATCTATCAAGAAATGTTAGCATATTTGCAGAATGTTTATAAAATATTTAAATTCACTAAATTAACATTTGGTAAAATAAATTTATTTTATTTGGGTACTATTTGAGGCACAGATGTCATATTCGTCCCATATTGGCGCGTTTTTTTCCGACGCTGATTTGGCGAAAACATCAACAGCATAAACAACAACATCGGGTTACCATATCAAGCAAAATAACGACACATTGCCGTCGGTTAAGTATACATTGCGGATATGACATTGGCGTCAGAAAAAATCGCGCCAATATGGGTCGAATATGACATCTGTGCCCTATTTGATTATCCCGTCGATCAATTTTGCCAAATTATACAAATTGCCGTATTTTTATTTTAAATAACGAAAAAACAAATAAATTAATAAAACCTTAATGAAACTACAAGTAAAAAGTCGAATTAAAAATCATTTGATGACGTAACAAACACTTCTATGGTGTTTAATGTCAAGTGAATGCGACATTTACGATCATCCATTATTAGCATTTAATCTTATAGTTTGGCGATAGTTTTTGGTCGACGGGATAATCAAGTAGTACCTTTATTTGTTCTAGTCAATTACAACGAATTTTACTGTATTCAGGACCCAGCTATTTCGTGCTCGATTTAGTATAGTTGAAAAACCGATGGTTTAGTTGACAAACTGCGTTTTATCATGTTGATAATCAGTGAGCAACAGTATCGGCAACAGTTCCGACTACGGAAAATAAAAGATTTTCGATTTTTTTTTCTAATTTTCCAATTTTTTTAAATTTTTCCTTTCTTTGTATCCCAAATACTACCTTCTTACTAAATTTCAAGTTTCTAGGGCTACAGGATGTACCTCAGATTTTTGATGATTGGTGAGTCAGTCAGTCAGTGTCGAAAAAGCGAAACTTTGAGTTCATATATTTTCTGAACTAGAAAAGATGGAAACGCGGAAATTTTACCATTTGCTTCCGTTTGAAGATTACTTTTAGAAAAACAAAGTTTCAAGTTCCTGGGAAATTCCAGCGAAGGGATATAGGGCTATCAAAAGTACCCTGAGTTGCTTCCAGAAAATGATGCTTACTGCTGTGCTTTCTCGACTTAGCAGAGGCACTGCCGTGCCCCCAGATGTTATACTATTTTCTTTGTTCTTTCGTTATTTAAAATAAAAATTATGTCAAATTGAATAATTTGGCGAGTGGTTTGGCGATTTATATAATTTGGCGAAATGGGTCGATGGAATAACTAAGTAGTATTTTTTAATTATTTTCTATTATTTTTTTATTTTTAAAGGAAAATAACCAAAAAAAAATAATTAACTATAGAACAAAACAATATATGTAATTTAAAAAAAGAAAGTAAATAAACACTTATTATTAAATAAACAACAATAGCCGAGTTACCATGTCAATCAAAATAATGCCATTTTGGCGCCAATTAGGTACCCCGGTGCATATATGACATCTGTGCCTAACATTTTTCTTTTCATTTCGTTTAAAAAAAATGAAGTGAAAGCCATTTATTTTAAATGTTTCTGTTTGTATTAAATAAAATGATAATGAAATACAAATTGAATTATGAATAAAAGTAACATGATACATATTTTAGCATACATTTAAGGGAGGCCAAACTTCTCACCAAGTTAGTTTAAAATAGTAACCTTATCTAAAATCTGAAAAAAAAAAAATATCAGTTTGATTAAAATTTGAGTTGCCATCATTAGAAAAATGTATATAAATTTAGAAAAAAATTAATATTTCGAAAACTAATTCGAATTTTAAAATTCTAATACCAGTTTTGAAATCTGCGGATCAATATTGATTTTTGGTGTTAATTTCATCGCAAAGTATTGCATATTTTAGGAGAAATCGCCGTGAAACAAAATCAGTTGTTTAATCAGTCGATTCAAAGAATTGATACATTTCAGGCGTTTCATATATTCGTTTCATAAATTCGTTTCATTAGAATTATATATATATATATAGGGTAGATATGTATATATGAATATACCAGGTGTCCCAAAAAGGACTGACTGATTTTAAAATTCAAGAACTTGCAAACGGTGAAAGATATTTAAAAAAATTCTTGAAGGAGGGTTATGCATGAGGCCAAAGGTATTTTTACAGTGATTTTCGATTTTAGTTCGAATTACAAACAATAGAGGGCGCTGCGATCGATAGACGCTAAATTCAGGCTCGAATTTTGGTACTTCCTGGCCCGCTCAATACATTTCCATCTCCTTTTTCGGCATGGAAGACGAAATCAGTCAAAAAATCGAACCTGTTTTTAGCTCCTGTTGCTTACAGCGCCATCTATTGTTTGTAATTCGAACTAAAATCGAAAATCACTGTAAAAAACTTTTGACCTTATACATAACCCCCCCCCCCCCCTGTAAGAATTTTTTTAAATATCTGTCACCGTTTGCAAGTTATTGAATTTTAAAATCAGTCAGTCCTTTTTAGGACACCCGATACATACATTATATAACATATAACAATTTGCAATTATTTTGAAAATTCCTAAAAAAATACAAATTTGACCATATTGAGAAAGGGTTTTTTCCAATATGGCCCTTTTTACATTTCATTTTATATAATTTTTAATAATATAATAACAAGTATAAAGTCTTTACTTTTATTTACCACATTAATCCCCCTAAGCAACAGCATAAATAGTTTCCGCGAAAAATAATATTAACATGGTGAAAAAAGTAATCAAATCTTAGGTGGTCCATAATGGGGCCAGATATCTTATTTTCTATAAAAAGTTACATCGAAATTCAAAAAAGAACATTTTGAGAAAATTGAGCTTTAAGTTTTTGTGTGTAATGCTTATGTATGATTAAACAAACTAAATTACTCAATTAATTTTTTTTAAACTTCTCGTTGTCGTATAAACAAAAGCTCTTTAATACCATTCGAAAGCGGTAAAATTAAGGATTCAAAATACAAAAAAAAATTCTTTTATTACGAATTTCTCTTACAACTGCCCTTAAACAAAGTTAAATTTATTTTTATTACTCAGATGCATTACACGATGCTTACCTATGTAATATGACGTATATAGCTTTTATCATTCATATACACGGGCACAGAAAATATTTCGGTTACAGTAATGTCTATGGGCGATAATTGCTGAAACCGCATTTTTAGTCGTGGTGTGTGTTTTAAAATTATTTTTTTTTTGGGGATAAATAGTGTTACAGGAGGACATTTGTGTTGTTGGAGATTATTTAGCAAATAAATTTATGCAAGTTTTGTTATTAAAAAATAAATGTATTTTGTACATTTTAACAAATTACTAATTGTATAGTACTGTATAAATTAAATATGTTAAACGGTATTTAAATAAAAAACTATAATACTTTTGTTTATTTATAATGGAACATAACGTTTTAAACATTTGATCATTTTACAAGATTTAAAATATAATACATTGCATTTTTTTATCTCAATAATTAATACAGTAAGTAATATATCACATCATTTGGGGCGGATGAAATTTTCAATTTTATTTCGCCTTCCGTTTAATTTTTTTCCAGTATTTTGGATGATATTCCATGCTGTTAAATTTTCATTTCGTCATAAGAGCCATGTAGTTCCACTCAGAACCGAAAACTATTTGTAAAAACTGAAAACCATTTACAAAATTATTTTTCACAACTTCATTATGTACACATACTGTATAGTTTCCAAGAGTTTTTAAAAAAAGTAGGATTTGGAAGATAGCTTATAAAAGAAACAAAATGATCAGCTTTCTTTTATCTCTTTGTAATTTTGTAGCATTTAAGTAGCCTTTATAAAAGATTCCCTCTTACTACGTATTTAACAAAAGTTGTTATTACATGGGAGCTATTAACAGATATTCCACCGTTTATTTTATGACCATATATCTAAACTTTTTTAAGAGGCTTTTGTCTGGGTATTTGGATAACATTAAAAATTTAAACTGTAATATATATACTAAACGAATTTTTTATTGTTCTTATTGATTTAGCTTATACTTCTTTTTCCCATAGTATTTGACAATGTCATCGAACATTTCAAAGCTATAATATTAATGTGGTGATTGAGCTAGGAGGCAAAGTCAAAGTAAAATAGTTCCGTTATTTTCAAGTATTTAATAAAATCTCCATGATTAAACATATTGTAATAGAAGTATATATAATGGCCATATTTAAAAAAAGGTAGAGAATTATAATATAGATAACCGAGTTTATTATGGAACTAGTTAAAGGGCCAACGCACCAATCATAGAAATGAAATCAAAGTTCCACAAAGACGCTCTCTCTGTGACCAATGCTTAAATACATCTATCTAGTTATACGGAAAACTTAACACTTAGCTTGCAATATTTGACCGGGACTTTCACATCCGAACGCAATTACTCTTCGCATCTGGTTTTGCGTGATAATTCCGGCACCCCATTAATTTAGTTTTTAAATACGTCATTAAATCTTTAGGAGTATAGTAATTATCAAAATAAAGTTAATAATTCATATTCTCATATACTGTTCGAGTTTGTCTAATGCCAACATTTCAACTTGATCCAAAATCTCATTCATTGGAAAGATGAGCCATACTTTTGTCATCAGTATAAATTTTTAAATCATAAGCAAAACAAGCATATGATCATTTATTTGAGGTAAAGTGATATCAATGCTTAGTTGTACTGATATTCCGTATTGCACACTGCGTAGTATACCCAAGGGCAACAAGTAAAACGTTAATAAAAATATTTATTTTAAATAAAAAAATAACGTATATTGGTGTTAATATAAAAATATAAGTGCACATTAACTAGTAATTGTTTTCTAAATATGTTAAGTAAAGTATTTCGATAAAAATTCAGCGGTTGTTGTACATTTTTCTTTAAATGTAACTTGATAGTATAACACTAAGGGATATTTTTACTTATAATTAAGATAGGTTATTTTACAATGGAAGATTATTTTCGTAATCCGAAATATAAAAACTTCTTCAAAGGGCTGAACCATGTGATTATAGGATTAAAATAATCTTTTTTAAAAAGCTTTTTTTTTTTTTTTTTTTTTTTTTTTTTGATATTTTAGACTTTTTTATGTCAGAAGCTAAATATTTCTTTCATCAAAAAAGCACTTATATACTACTGAAATTCACTATCTGATAAAAATACTTTCAATCTGTGAGTCTCAAATCATCACTGTAGAAATTTGCTGTAGTCATCTTCATTATAAAGTATAGAACTGTAAATCTTATCTAATGGGGAACTCATAATATGAAAGCTTCTCGCGATGCAACCAATGCTTTTTCGGTAAAAATCCCCTATGTCAATAAAAACTACACATTAAGTAGAAAGTGGAAAGAATTTTCTAATACGGCATTCTCGTATTACAAAATCTAGTTAAGGGGGTCTCTGGAAATTTAAAATTGTAAAAAATGAAAAAAAAAAAGACAATTTTCAACATTTAATATCTTAAAATTCATATGGCTTTAAAACACAATCTTTATTGGGATTAAAAGATATAAGTATGTTCTTTGTATTTAAAAAAATGCACGATAAAGAATTTGTATTTATAGGCTACTCCAAACTGCCAGAATATTTTCGAAAAGAAAATTGGTAAGCAGCTTACGCGCAGGATTACAAAATAAATTTTGCGATTAGAATGAAATTTTCTGTGCCTAATTATACATCATACTATAGTTATTACATTGAAACTAAATAAATTGTGTTTAAAGTATTTTTATTTTTTTACTGCAAAGTTGAATTTAGCTAATACAAAATTTTGAAATTTTCAACAGTATAATCACCTAAAAAATATATTTTTTTAACAATAAAACTGAAATGTTTGGTTCCTTTTATACAGACTAACATGAAACATACGTTTTGAAAATTTCATGAAAAAATATTCTTAAGTTTTTGAGATAACCTGCGCGTTATTCCGAAAAACGTCATTTAGAGAAAAATAATTTCAAAGTGTCGGAAACGTCACTTTAGCTATTGAGCTGGTATAATTCTAATAGCCATAACTTCTGTTCTAATGGGAATTTCAAGGAAATAATCATATCAAATTGTTTAGAAAAAATAAAAGTTTAACATGCAAAAAAATTTAAATTTTGAAAATTTGGAAGTTTTAAGAGTCCTGAGACCCTTAAAAATTACATTTCGCCTACCTGAATCGCAACTGAAAAATATACAGATCGATTAGAATAGTATCTTTCATGTAGGTGCATAAACTTACGTCTAAAATTAAAACTTTCATGTTTAAAAATAGTACTCGCTGATGGCCTTTATAACTGAGATGCGATGTTCTTCTTCAGACATGATGGAAATATTAAATGCTTTTAGCCAGTATTGAAAAATCCACAGGCATTTCATTTTAAAGAAAGATAATTATTTATTTTCAATTTTTACTATAATTAAAAGTAATATCTTAAGAAACAATTCTTCTTAGATTTTTTTTTCTATCTACATGAAAAAAATCGATTTTCTATGTTTGGTAAAGCTTCATACATAAAATGTATTTATCTTCTGCATAAAACAGAGATCTATCATTTCACCGCCAGTGTATTTTCTCTTTAGACAGATTCACGTAGTAAAAAGAAAGAACTTCCTACTCTTGATATCTCTTTATTCTGACTATTACAAGATTAGATGTTCCCATAAAGAAATGATTTATGATAACAAAACATCTTCTTATATACATTACGGATATTGAATTAGGTTTTGTATACTATTTTAATAAAAATAGAATCTAATGTATTGAAATTTTTGGGAAAATATTTACATTGAAATTCTTTCATTTGTAAAAAAATAAAAACAAAATATATATTTATGTTTTTTGTCAAAATTGAAATATGTTTAACCCTTAAGGGGTCTCAGGACTCTTAACCATTTCTGGACGGGTGATGCATATATGCATCGTCAAAAGGTACATGTGAAATTTGTTTTTGACACCATTAATAAATAACTGTAATATTTGTCTTTTTTAATTAGAGTAATGTTTGGTATTTTACAAGTAAAAAGAACTGTTTAAAAAAAAAAAGCGTTTACCATTCAAATAAAATTTGTGTAAGGTGCACCTCGAAAGGGCGCACAAAGCTTAAAAATTTTCGAAATTTTAATTTTTTTTAAATGTTAAATGCCTGTCTTTTCTGAACATTTTGATATAATTGTTTCCTTGAAATTCCCATTAGAACAGAAGTTATGGGTTTTAGTATTGTACCCAATCAACAGCTGAAGTGGCGTTTCCGAAAATTTAATGTCATTTTTCTCCAAATGACGTTTTTGGAATAACGCTCAGAATATGTCAAAAACTTGTGAATATTTTTTGATGAAAATTTCATAACGTATGTTTTATGTTAGTCTGTATAAACGGAACGTAAAATTTCCTTTTTATTGTTTAAGAAAATATTTTTTTAGGTGCATTAGCTAAATACAGCAATGTATTTAAAATATAAAAATTTCTTTAAATACAAATTTATATAGGATAAGGATAATTATTACAATCTGAAGTATAAGTAGGCACCAAAATTTTCATTCTCGTTGCAAAATTGACATTGTAATCCTGCGCATAAGATGCTATGCCGATTTTCTGCTTGTCAAATGTCTGACAGTTTGGATCCCCTGTAAATGATAATTCTGCATTTCGCAAATTTTTCCAAGAACATACTTACCGGGTGAGCAAAAAGTCCGTATAAACTTTAAAAATTCATAAAAACCGAAAAAATAACCGAAATGAAAAACTGTTTCCCGGACTAGCATCTATAGGACACGGGAATTTTTTTAAGACAGAAATAATAAATAACACAAAAAACAGCCGACAGATGGCGCTGGTTCGTGCGATTTTGGTGGAAATATGCAAATGAAACAGTTATACGAACTTGTGCTCCTAATCCAGAACTAGGTCACCGTTGTGAGCCGTGTACGTGATCAAGGATGCTGGGTATGAAGGATAAAGCTTTGTTGATGAAGTTATTTTACGTGAGCTAGTTCTGGATTAGGAGAGCAAATTCTTATAACTGTTTCATTTGCATATTTCCACCAAAATTGCACGAACCAGCGCCATCTATCGACTGTTTTTTGAGTTATTTTTTATTTCTGTCTTTAAAAAATTCCTGTGACCTATAGATGCTAATCCCGCAAACAGTTTTTTTATTTCGGTTATTTTTTTCGGTTTTTATGAATTCTTAAAGTTTATACGGACTTTTTGCTCACCGGGTATATCTTTTATTCCAATTAAAATTGTGTTTTAAACTCAAATACATTTTAAGATATTAAATGTTGAAAATGGTCTTTTTTTCGTTTTTTCTAATTTTAAGACCCATTAACACGTTGAGTACCACGGTGGCTGACACTGAAGCTGAAACATTTGCAATATTTTAAGTAATTTTTAAGAAAGTATAATTGAGTGATATATAAAAAGTAAGTAAATTTTAAATAAATTTAAATTAAGTACATAAAACAGTATATATATATTTAGTTTTATATCATATTTTAGACCGTCAGTCATCGGTGAATGGCGCGTTCTAAACGGTAAGTTCAGTGTCAGTCATCGGTGACAAACGTGACGCTTAACTTGTTTACAGGTGTTGGCGGTCTCAGAGACCGAAGATTTATTCAGTTTTCATAGTTAAACTTGTTATTTTAAATTTAAATCTAGATTCTAGTGAAATTTTGTTTCAAAAAACTAAATAAAATAAGACAGACTTGAATACAGTTTTACTAAAAACATTAAAAATAAATTCAATAAACGTTTTGCATTGTAAAAACAAACAAAAGAACAAATCAAGCACAGTTAAATATACTTGATTTTTTCTGTTGTTTGTTTTTACAACGGTTAAATTGTACTGGTGAGGCCTTGCGGTTGCTTGGCGAAACGTTTACTGAATGCAGTTTTAATGTTTTTTGTAAAACTGTATTCAACTTTGTCTTATTTCATTAACCATTTGGAAAAATGGTTATTGTCCTCGTCAGGGTAGGAAATCAAAAGCATATCTGAAGCGTTTTATTGGTTTAATCCGCATTTTATTCGTTTTCTGATTGGTCTATACGCTAACCTTTACTTTCAACATAGATGGATACTTCTGTTGCCACTATGACAAAAAAGTAATAAAAACTACAAAAAAATTTAATAACTCAGAAACAAACTGAGATACAGCTTTCAAACAAATTGCATTTAAAAGTACATTTTTTCCCTTTATACGACGGTATAAAAAGTAATATTGTGTGGATGTTCAGAAGTTTAAGAATGAAATTTCATTTAAAATTGGTCGCCAAATTTCTTGGAAATCTGACGATGGAAAAGCCTTTTCCCGACAGCCAATGAAATGCTTGAATAATACGCAAGTTTCAGGTGGATAATACGTAAGTTTCAGGAAATCTTGCAATTTTTACGTGTAATAACACTATCAATGTTTAATCCATGGAGTACGTAATGTATGATCAACTCCGGGCGATTTTTTATGTCTTAAATTTTAGTCTTTGAAAAAATCATTTTCCAAATGGTCGTTGTAATTTGTTAAATTGCTTTTTTTCCTTTTTTATTAAGTCTTTTAAAAGTTTAAAATTCAGACGTTAAATGTATGTATATTGCAAATTTTGTTTCGTTTGGAGTTCTAGTACTATCGATAGAGACTTCTGAATAGGTAAATTTTAATCATAATAAACCTGTATATAAAATTTAGTACAGAAACCGTATCTTATGAGTGAATCGAAATGCTTCCATCAAGCTTCCTTCCATGCTTCCATCAAGCGGTGCTTCCATCCACCGCCTAATGTTACGCGACAGTTTTGCACAGATGTTATGCACTGCAATCAGGTGGCAATTTTAGTCACACCAGTTTAAATTTAAATATTCACATTTTATGTAAGTAAAAATATTCTGTACATGGATCGGCTTGTATTTCGTATAATTTTATCAATGTTTTGAATATTTAAAATGATCAAATGAATGAGATATAAATACTTCCGTAGTATATAATAAAATATTCTTTATTTAAAACATTTTATATCAATCTTTATGATGAGCAGATTAACGTAATTTAAAATACATTTACATATGTTTTGAGAATTGTTACATTACTTATTCATTATTTATTAGATATTTAAAACAAAAAGACATGGACAATATTTTGGATTACATTGTATAATACCGGATAATCTCATATTTACTAAAACACCTACGCCCAGATAAATAAATATATATATATATATATATAGATAGATAGATAGATAGATACACACACACACACACACATATATATATATATATATATATATATATATATATACATATATAGATATAGATATATAGATATAGATAGATATAGATAGATATAGATATATAGATATATAGATAGACAGATAGATAAATAGATAGATAGATACTTCACTTTTTCTAAGTGTAGCTGATAGTAGTGTATTATATCTGGCCAAAATGCGCTGCACATACATTTACTCTAAGAGTGTAATCATTCTGCACTCAAAACAAGTAATGCCTTAGAGAGTATCATTGCATAAATGAATAGGAACATGCAGAGTTGGCTTGGAGGAAGGATCGCATCTTGCATCTTACACTGAATAAATGAGCTTCTCTTTTCTATCTAGTATACAATTATGTACAGCAATACATATTAATCATTCGCTGTACATAAAGGTCTGAAAATTATACATATATGCTATATAAATATGTACGGAGAGAGGGTAAGAAAACATTTAAATATTTTTAAAAATTATTTTAGAATACGGATATCGACAGTTATTTATACTGATTGCCATTGATGCTAATATATCAGCACTTCGGCTATATATTGACTTCTAATTCCAACCACTAGACACACTCACTCGCGCCAGTTTAAAATTTAATTTAATCCTTACAAAGTAAGATTATTTTCTCGGTACATTCTCCTCTCACTATTAAAAAATAATAATTTAACGATCTTTCTCTAAAAAAAGAAAATATAAATATAAACGGAACAATTAATCTGTCAACCGCTAACCACATTTATCACATGTACTCAGCTTTCCCGTTATCGTCTCCTTAAATTCCAATTCAACAGTCCTCAAGCCATCAAAATGAAAGACATATTTGTACCTGACTTCTGGATAATGTTATTGTGGTCATATTATTCTTATTTATGTATGTTCGCATATTTGAATCTGCACTCTCTGGTATAGAAATGGATATTTTAACTAAAATCATTAACTTACTTTTAAAATGTATGATTCACTATATCTTAGCCTCGGTACTCCTTTTACCAGAAAAATTCTTTTAATAGGCAGTCTTAGAACCACTACATACTCTCTGTAACCATTTCTCAAAGAGAATAGTTTTTCTGACCAAAACCTTTGTCTATTAGCACTCATAATTGCCAAAACTTTGTGAGCTGATATGTTTCATCAGTCAAGTGGCAGTAAGTTGTAATGGTATTTTCAACAGTTCGTCCTCTACATGCTGACTGTTCGGACTTAAAGATAGAGGCTCCGGCTCTTGTACTGATCTTCAATGCACCTCTATTTATGTATCACGGCCCTGCTTTAAACGTTGAGACACTTGCAATAAAGATCATTGTATCGCAATATCAATTTGAAATACCAGTTGGAGTGTTTTTCATGTCTATTTTAAGGTAATCTGCGAATTTCACTTCATTATCGTATGTGTGGCAAAACACTGTCACATAATTTTCATGTCGTGACCTATTTTCCCAAACATTAAAGAAAAAAAATTACATATCAAGGTGAGTTGTCCTTTCCTTCCCTTATCTCGTCTAAAAAATCAACGTCAGCCGCATTTCTAAGCTGGATGGATATTGCTGTGAAAATGTTGCTGTATTCCTTTCTGAAGCTCTCTCTCTATCCATCTCTGCAACACCAGCAGTAATGGAAGAATGAATGGTTTCATATATTTTGATGTCGGCTCCTTCACTCCACTGAAACCGGCTATTTTCACTTCTTGCACAGTTCTCTCTTCCTTCGCGAAACGTTCGGAAAGATTTCATTGCCGCAGAATCTGATCCTCTCGATTCAGAAACTTGAGGTCGGCGCTCATCTCTTTATATCAACGACAGTGCTTCATCTCCCCTACATTCCATCATTTTGCGTGTGTGATTTTTTTTATGCAACAGCAGTGCGTGAAAAACGGTTTAAAGGTTTACTATGCTTCAAATTATTCTTTCAAAGCGTGTACAAGATAGATCCCATCTATACACTTCGGCAAGGAAGGTTGAGTGAAGCAAAATTCTTCATTAGTTCATCATTCAATCAAAATAAAATGTGTTTCATGAATACTGATATTCTTATTACTTGCTCAAATAAAAAACCTGCATTAATTTTGGTAGATTTCACACATAAGTTAAATATAATATAAATCTTTACTTCGGTTAACTGCTATAATTCTTACATGCTATAATTCTACTTTGAGCTTATTTTACATGATAGGGTCACTTTGTCTCTCTTCATTCTCGGATTGTGTTTTTCAGTTTGATATATAAGATATTTATCCATTTTTTTATCATTGCATCAAAAGTAATGAGCAGGCAGTTCAAAATTGTTGTCATAAAATTCCACACCTCATTGTGATAAGAGACCAGCCCCCTGAATCGGTGCTCCTATTCATGTTCCTTAAAAAACAATGTTTACGATAAATCAAAACGCGCCCCTGTGGGAACAATGCAGTCTTCGGGGAACAATGGACCCATTTTCGTAGTCGAAAAATACTGCAATGTGGGCCTCAATCTTATTCCCCTCCTCATCTAGGACTGAGGCTGTAAGACAATGCCATTATACATGTTTATTTACAAGGATTAGGGCGGACATGTTTTTGTCGGCAGACTACATGCATGCTTTTAATCGTCCTTTGCGGAAAACGAAATTTAACAAATTTTGACATTCATTCTTCATTCCAATTTATTACTTTCAAGTTCATCTTTCAGTATTATACACATTTTTACAGTATTTAAACATTTTTTATATCATTTTCATTTTTAGCTCTGTGTTTATGATTTTAATTTGCTTGTGTGTCGATTTTGATACGTCGTCTCGCATCAATACACAAAGATCTAAACTCAATCGTAATTGTTTTGAGAAAGAATATAACATTTATTTGTATCTTCTCAATTCATGATGGCCTTCCAATAGTAAATAAAAGAACATTGAATTTACCTGGTACCAGAATAATAAAAAAAAAATCTTATATGAAAGAAAAGTGCCTCTAATAAAAAGTGACAACAATAAAAAGAAAGAATTTATAGAGGCTAAATTTAATGGCAATAAAAAAAGTGATGCTAATATAGTTAAGAGCTAGATGTTTATTTATATACATATAAGGTAATTCGGGGGAAGATAATAGGATAATTTTCTTAGTAGAGCCAAAATTGAAAGGATAAGATAAATAAAAAATATACCACCATGCTCTTCAATATTTAATTGGTCATGTACACTCATTAATTCCTTTCCCAGTGATTAAATGATTGAGAAATTTAATGTTAAATAAACTCGTGTAATTGTGGCATGTTCCCCCATATATACGGGGAAGATGCCACCTGCTATGAGGGAAGATGCCACACCACAGAAAATAAGAAAAATAAGACTAATATTGAAACTATACCTGTGAATTAACAAAAACGTATGGTCAAACAAACAAATCTGTAAACTTAAATATTTTTTTCAAATTTATCTTTCTAAAGCAATTAAAAGTACTAGCCTGCACAACATTTCATTTAGTGCGAATGATCACCATTGCAATCTTCGTGCAAACATTTCTTGTATTTGATGGACTGAATCCAACCACTCTTGAGACCTTTTTTTAGCTTAAAAGAATCCATTTCATACAGCACAAAAATCATCATCAAAACTATCACCACTGGTATCCAGAGGAACCTTTTCACTTGAGAAAGACGCGCTTACATATATCATTTACTTTTGCTTTTTCGAAGGTTTCTTTTTATTTATTTTACATTTTCCCGATTTTCTCTAACCTTTTCCCACATGGTTTTTTATCTCAGTGATGCATTTAAGACATCTGCTGCTTGTTTCTTACGCCCAAATGGTTTAAGTTTTCTGACCTGAGGAATAGGACTCATTGCTTTTTTACAGGAAATCCCTTTTTCTGTGCTGGAAAAGGCAATTGTTGGTGACACTACACACACACTAGTGGAAGCAACACTCCACTGCCACTAGATCTGCTGTTAGAAGCAACTGCTGGTGTAGGAATTCATGATCTGTTGGTGGAAGCAACTGCTGGTGTGGGCCTATTGTCACATGCGCCGCTAGTGGAAGCAACAGCTCTGTCATTAATGGAACCTTCAGAGATATCAAACGCATGTTCTCGGTTTGCTTGTAGGTTATAGGAATAAATCCCAGTATATCCTATTTTGGCAGCCTTGCTCCAAGCTGTATTCAAAAGAGATCAAAACTGAAGTCTTTAAAGTTTACGATATGGCTTGATGTGGATCCAGGCGTTCAGGGTTTGTCGCAAATGTGTTTTTAATGGTTTGAAAAAGGAGTGATTAAATGTCTGTTAGTACTGGGTAATGATATTTGGAAGACAGAAAAGAATGAATTAATTTTTGTGTTCATTTTAGCTTATTTTTTAGCCATGTTCCGTCACCCCCCAAGTATAAGGGGAAGATGCCACACACTGTTATTTTCGTATAGATGCAAGATTATGACCGCTTCTGCTTGTTCTTGTGTGTGTAACAGAATGTGGAACTCACTTATATTGCTAGTATATCATTTAAACTATTAAAACATTCTTTTATAATTATAAATTAGTTTTAATGTAAATTATAATTTTATAATTTACATTAAAACATTCTTTTATAAACTTTAAATATAATCAACGGAATATTATAAGGTCTTTACTCACCCGGTTAAATGCTCACGAGATCAAAAAATAACGGCCATTGAAAGCGATAAATTAAGATAAATCAACAAACCACGTGCACACTGAGACAAGACTTCCTCACACAAGCCGGTCATTATTGCCATCTGTTGACACATATATAAATACTAGGAACAAACTTGCTTCTGTCTCTGAACTACCTTAATTTTTTTTATCTATATTATTGTATAGCACATGTGCATGCGGTGAGACGCAGAGGCTTTTTTTTTTTTTTTTTTTTTTTTTTTTTTAATGTGTAATGGGTCCGGCGGGTGATATATACAATAGGGTTTCTGTGACACATTTAGTTTCTTTTCAGTTAATTATGCCCTTAATATATTCAAAAATCAGTTAGTAAAGACTGTCTAAACGGTACTCTAAATTCATTATTTTAGTCGCTCACTATTCCTGAATTCTTTCAAGTTTATGTATTTCTATATATAGAGAAAGCACAGTTCATTAAAAAGCCTTTCGTTTTTACATTTCTCTCCCCCAAGTATTTTTGAAGTATAAAAATGAGTAAAGTAATCTTCAAATTTATTTACACACCCTATTGTTTAATAAATATAACGCATTATATTTTCATAAAAGACACCACAAGAGCATTTAATTCGAATTCAAATGTTCTTTTATACTATACCTAAAAGGTTATAAGTACAAAAAATTATCATCATAATTGCAAACGTCAAATATAAAAATGTCTTTCTTTAATGTATGCACACGTATATTGTAACATGTAAAAACTTAAATAAATGCGTAATCCATAATATCAGAAAATATTCATTAAGTATATCCCCTTGTAACATTTTTTGTTTACAATTTGTCTATATGATTCCATCATTTTTTATATGTTTATCCTCTTTTCTTATTTTACTTTCAAAAAATACATAAGAAAAGAAAGTAAACATAAAAAAAGATTTACGTAAATAACTTAGTTTTTTCTTTGCAAAAAAAGTATACAATTTTTTTTTACATTATTGAGGAAAATCTGCATTTACCCTTTCTTTGATATGCGAAAAATTATCACTTTTTTGTTATTGTTTTTGTTTCTGAGAAATGAATTACAATTGAAGACATTTATTGCAATAAATAATTCCGCATGATAAATTACTGATGAACGTCAAAATGTCAGGAAATGAATACAGAATTAGAATAATAATACAACAGAACCTACTTTGAAAAATTCATTGCTGACAGATATATAATATATATATATATATATATATATATATATATATATATATATATATATATAATTGATTAAATTGTAAATAAAGTTGTTAAAGTGGTTATATATTTTTTAAGAATTAAACTTTATCATAATATTAAGTTATTTGCATTTGGCTGTGTACCATTGTACCACCATATTTGGCTCTGTCCATGTTGTCCAAGAACTTCGTGTACAAACTTCGAGGGGAGGTAGAAAACATCCTTAGGAAACATAATAACATAGAAAAGCATCGACGGAAATTGTTAGCTGCCGATGTATGCGAGCTCTCAAGATCGATACGCGTGACTTCCTCATTGTAGACGATGCGCGTAGTACGCGCGATCAACATGAAACAAACGGGCAACAACCCAAATGGAGCCCGACAAGGAGCCGCACAAAAACGCTTCACTATTATTAGGTGGACGGGTGTCGTAGCAGGCAGTTTAGTAGGGCTATACATCTTACCACCTCGATTGGACTCGCGCAAATATCTTATTTTTATTCACGAAGTTCTTCTGGAAATGCTTAACGATGTCCCCGCTCACTCGAAATGTGGTTTCAACATGATGGTGTGCCATCTAATTAAGCAAGCCGTGTAAGTGACCATTTGGACTGGATGTTTAGAAACCATAGAATTGGGCATCGTTGTCCCATCGCATCCCCCCCTCCCAGATCACCTGATTTATCTCCTATTGATTATTTTCTCTGGTGTGCCAGGAAGAACACTGTGTGCGACACGGCGGTAAATTTTGAAATCGACCTGGAGGCACGAAACTGTATCCCTGTGGTTACCATCAACCCATCAACCTGAATATTCGAAGATATTCGCCAGTCCATGCCGCATAAGTGTCATGCAATCAATCATACCAATGGGCGTAATTTCGAACAGCTTTTGTGATGCTTGAAAGTCATATATTGTACTTGTTTCTGTGTAATAAAGCGTTTTGCACTGCTTTCTGCATTGTGGACTTATTCTATTTTTGTTTCACTTTATCACGTGAGGGTGACGTTTCTGGCCGTGCTTTCCTATGTAATTATGGTTCCTAACGATTTTCTCTACCTCCTCTCCAAGTTTGTACACGAAGATACTGGGACACAGTATATATAAGAAAACTTTTTGCTTTTCCATTTGATAGATATAATCTAACTATATAATCAAATATTCACTTCACGGCATTTGTTTATTTCGAGAATTCCAAAAGTGATATTTGAATATTTACAATTCGTAAAATTATCTCTTTAAACTGATTCTCTTTAAAAAACATTTTCAGGAACTGAAAGTTTTCATAACCAGATCCTGAATCTAAATGCATGATTTAGAGAAAGGACCTTATAATGATATTTATCAAGCGTCAAGCAGGCATACGATATTTAAGTGCAGTTGAACATTAAAACAAAACAGTGAAGACCGGGTACTTTCGATACTTTGAGGACAATTTATTATTACATATAAACATTACAATAAATGCATACTTCACACGTTATTTTCAGATTATTGATTTTAAAAAAGGTTATATTTAAATTGTAAAGAATTTTTTGGTATTTTACTTAAAATATATGCGTATAAATGGACGTTTTAAAATGTGTCAACATTAAAGATATTCTATTATGTATGCACCATTTTACTTCGGAAAAAAATTTGCTTTGAAATTAAGGAAGACTGCAGCTTTATTTTTCTTGCTTGATTTAAAATAACTTAAAACTTAATCAAATATACATAATGTAGAACTCATATTATAAGCAATTTTTTACGAATTAAACTTCGTTATAATATAGGGGAGACTACAGAGCGTTGACAATAGGGGAGGCTTGAACCAACTATCAATTTTCATATTTAGAAAATTTCAGAGTTTTACCGAGAGGTGCCAACCAAAGCTACTGGAATGCTCAAACAACACTCTTTGTTTCATACAGATAAACGAAATACGTGTGGAATAAATCAATTGTGAGGCATTTTCAATATAAAAGTTGTGGTTTTAGAAATATTTTGTAAGCTTTTTTCAAATAAAATATATGATAGAAATTTAAGTAATGCAGAAATATCGAGCTTCCATTCCAAGCATAAAAATTGTACAGTAAGTTAGGCTTAACATAACAATGTGCTATTCTTTAGAAAAGGGCTATGTGGGGAGGCTTTTCCCAGTCAATGTGAGGGAGGGTTGACCAGATGAAATCTTTTTATTGTACACTATGCATAATGGATGGTTAATGGTTATATATAAAAAATAATGTAAATTTATTCTGTAAAGTCACGGTAAAATAGGGTGATGGAAAATAAAATGTTTAAAACTGATTAAAGAAAAATGTGAAAAATTGCTATTCCACTGCAAGAAAAAATTTAATGGAATATAAATGGGAAAATTGATAAGAACTTCTTTCCATATACATATTACTTACAATAGGTAAATACAAACAGTGGAAAAGAATAGAAAAGGCTGTAAAGTATGAAAGCAACAGTCTTAACCCTTTCAAGGGTAGTAGTATGTTTATGAAACCACTTAATTTTAACTACCAAACGCCGTAATGACACCAGAATTTTGCTAAAATCTTTTTCATTTAATATATATATATATATATGAAATTTAGCCTTTTTCTTATTTCCAATTTTTTTTCTGTAAATTCCCGTGTCTGTTATTTATTTCAACATTTTAGTATAAAGTACATTGTCCCTAAAAGGGTTAATAGGTGTTAATGATAAGTTAGTGCTTGTGCGGCTGCAAAAGAATATAGCATTGATTGAAAAACTTTAGGAAGGTATGTAGACAAATTTCATAAATATGAATATAGTGAAATGAAGTCAAACTATGTGACAACTAGAGTTGTCTTGCCGAGTGTCACAAAAAGTAGGACAAGGAGAAAAAAAATGCCGGAGGGTGGCTCCTAAATCCGGACATAATTACATGAAACCCTATGAAAACTGAACCTACCTTTAACGGAATACTGTCATAAATGTTAAAATTTCATTTTCCCTGCTGTACAAGTTACGATTGCGCCTAAACATGTTTGTTTAAGCGTCATATTTTCAAAAAAAATTTCTTTATAAAAATGAAACCATTCAGCATAAAGTTAATTTGTTTTTTAGGGTTCCGTACTTAACCCTCCGACTGTCTTGGAAAAGGGCAAAATTGTAATGTTGTTTTCTCTGCATTTTGTTTTAAATGCTAAAAAAATGATTCTTTGAACATTTTATAAAAAAACTTAATAACGGATATTAATGCAATCCCTGGAAGTATTAATCATTGTTCAATGTATTAAAAATACATTAAATCAATAGAATTATATTACTTTTAATATTGCTTGTATTGCAGTGAAACCTGGAGCTTAGTGAACGTGTTAACACGGGCTTGTCAGTGAGGGGGTTTTAAAAAGTAAAAACGGAACCATTATAAGATCACTCCTGTGTCTGCCCGTCTGTCTGTCTGTCACAGCCATTTTACTCGTAAACTATGGAACGTGGAAAATTCAAATTCGGGGAAGTAATAAAGACCATTGACCCACATATTTTCAGATTAATAAACATTCATAAATATATTTAGTAAGATAGTAGAGGGGCTAATTATGCTACTTGAAAAAAAAAATCTTTTATTTGTATATCATGTGGGGTATCCTGTGAAAGCTTTTGTAACGCTAGACTCAAAAATATATTCCTTTTAATTTTAGGTATTATATTTTCAAAGATATTGCTGAAAATGAAACGCAAAAATATGTTCCCCCTCCATGTAATTCCGAATCTACTGAAACTAAAATTATGAAAAAATTAGGGGTAGTAGACGTTAATATAAACCTTGTCGGAAAATTATAGCGAATACCCTAGGTCACATAGTTTTTGAGTAATTAGCATTTTTCTGTTATACACAAATTTCGATTTACGGGCATTCAGAAAATTTGTTGAGCATCGCTGAATATATTTTCAAAAAAAATTTCTTTATACAAATGAAACCATTCAGCATAAAGTTAATTTGTTTTTTAGGGTTCCGTACTTAAAAAGTAAAAACGGAACCATTATAAGATCACTCGATTTACGGGCATCGAGTGATCTTACTATTGCTGAAGCGTTTTGTGTACGCAATAAAGTCGTAAACTATGGAACGTGGAAAATTGGAAAATTAAACGCAAGTTACGATTGCGTCATAAATTATATGACGTAATTTATGTATATATTGATGAGTGTATTTGTTCGTTTGGACATACACAAAGACAGGGGCGGCGTACTCTACTCCTAGTAAACAACGTTTAATGATATATATGTGTAATGTAATATCCAGTAACAGTATAAAAGCAATAAACGTCAAATTGTTAAAAATATACTAATTTAAGGGGTCTCGGGACACTAAAAAATGGAAAAAAGGAAAAAAAGACCATTTTCAACCTTTAATGTCTTAAAATGTATATGATTTTAAAATACTATTTTAATTGGGATGAAAGATTTAAGTATGTTCTTTCGTTTCATGTATTTAAAAAATTGCAAGATACAGAATTAGTATTTATCGGCGACTCGAAACTGTTCGACATTTGTCGAACACAAAATTGGCATAACAGTTTACGCGCAGGATTACAAAATAAATATTGCAACTAGAATGAAAATTTTGGTGTTTACTTATACTTCAGATTATAATAATTTCCGTGAACTTAAATAAATTTGTATTTAAAGCATTTTTATATTTTTAATGCAATGTTGCATTTAGCTAATACAAAATTTTGAAAATTTCAACAGTAAAATCACCTAAAAAAATATATTTTTGAACAATAAAAAGGAAATTTTAGGTTCAGTTTATACATACTAACATGATATATATGTTTTGAAAATTTCATGAAAAAATCTTCAGAATTTTTTGAGGTATCCTGCGCGTTAGGCCCAAAAAACGCCATTTGGAAAATAATTACTTTAAAGTTTCGGAAACGCCGTTTCAGCTATTGAGCGGGTATAATTCTAAAAGAGAAAACTTCTGTTCTAATGGGAATTTTAAGGAAACAATTATATCAAAATATTCAGAAAAGATAGGAGTTTAACATCTAAAAAAAATAAAATATGTTAAATTTCGAAGCTTTAAGAGTTCTGCGACCACTTAAGGCTAATTCCATGAAAACTTGTCATGTCTGTAACGCAGCTAAAAATTGTATGCTTCTTGGCTACCAGTATTTTAGAACGAGAAAATGTGACTTATTTTATCGGAGATATCTCATCAATTGAATAACGCGAAGCAAACTTTTTGAAAAGAAAGGGTGGTGAACAAGCATAGAAATTTTCAGCTGTGTGACAGACATGACAAGTTTGCATGGAATTAGCCTTAATCCTTTCCGGCACGGAGTAATTCTATTTATAAATTTATGAAATAATGAACTGACGCCAGAATTTATAAACGAATTTATTAGAAAATGCCAACTTGTTTATTTTCACGTTCATGATAAAAGGAAAATTTTAATTAAATATTCTTGGTGCCGTTTTTCTGTTTTGAATTAAAATTAGGTGTCCGTTTTTTAAGGGCATCGCCCTCGAAAGATTTAATTAGAATGAATCGCATAAATACTGTGGGATTCGCCATAGTTTGCATTGATTGTATCTCTCAATACGCCTCGAGTGACTTTAAAATTTAACTAAACACCTATCTGGAAAAACGCGGCACTGACCAAGGCGGCGTTGCAACTTTGAGACCTCAATTCGAAGCGCGCTTAGCACAATGCCAAATTTAAACTTTGAATGAAGGTTTTATTTTAGCTACACTGTAGAAATAAATGTTATTACTACGCTGAATTTAGCTTCATGAAATGCCAAATGAAGTTTAACTATGCACTGCTTTTATTGTCAGTACTGAATTAAGTTCATCATAAACATATTAGGATAATATTAAAAAAAAGAGTTATACGAATAGCTATATTTGATATTATTTAGGTTCCATATCTCTTCGAACTTTCATGGTATACCCGATTACACTTTTCTAATATATACAGTTCTACCCAACTCTACGTTGTACAGTTTTTTACAAAATCTTACCATTCTTTTAGCAACTTTTTTTTTTTTTAATAATACAATTACAAATTCATATATTTATTCTACGGAACCCTCTGTGCGCGAGTAATGCTCGCACTTGACCGTTTATTTAAAGAGATTTTATTTCTCTTCACAAATATTTCAATATAAAACAAAGTGAGTCATACCTCCCATATAGTGGGTCAACCCTCCTATATGTGGGGAGCTGTGAACCATTATTTTCTCATGATTAAAATCGATCATTTTTTTTTTTATATCACACATATGTCGCAATTTTATTTTGATAACTGATTGTATAACGAATGGAATGTTAGATAAAACTTTATTCTACGTTTAACATTTAAAAATAAAAAATATTTTTGTAAAAAGTGGGTCAACCCTCTTTAGTCTCCCCTAAAGTTATTTTCCATTGGATGTGCAACATTATATTAATTAAAATTTGATGCTAATTTATTTTGTATAATGAAACCTAAATAGTATATAAGGGAATGTTCACATTAGTGTATAAACACTATAAATATTTTTTGCGTGCGTACTTCGAAAAGCATTAGTTAATATTTGAAATAAATTCGAAAATAATATCTACTTTAAGATCTTATTACGCTATTCATCACATCAATTTTTCGGGAAGAGTGCAAGAAACATTAATATGTAAGAGATCCGTTTTTGCCCCCAAAGTCAGAATTTCAAGTACACGGTTCTTAAGATGATCTATTAGTAATTCATTTCGAGAAATTGAACATTTCATAAGTAGAGCATGAATTAAAATATATGATCCGCAGAAAGGCTCTTATCATAAAAGTTATCCAGCGTTAAAAGACATATGATATTTAAGTGCATGTGAGCATTAAGATGAAATATTGAAGACGGATTACATTAGACTCTCTAAGATTACTTTTTATGCATCCTAACACACGTTATATTTAGACGACTTATTTAAAACACACTATATTTAAATTACAGAACATGTTTGATTATAGTGATTGTAAAAAAAATGCACTTCTGAAAATGCAATATTTTAAGAATTTTATTCGTGCATTAAGAAGAGAGAAAATTTTATCGTAGTTCTGAAAATCAGTGTATTGCTATGCTATCCGCAAATGTATTTCTTAAATTTGAAAAAAAATTCGCTTCAAGGTTAATATATATATTTTTTTTTTCACGAAAGAGATATAAAATGAAAATCTTAATAAAGTACGCATGTTTTTGAAAATACATCTGACTAATCGTCACTGATAATGCGGAATAAATTTTCATGTTTGTTATATTTTACTTATAATCAAAAATGATTTTTTACATTTAAAATACAAATTTTTAATACGGTCTAACGTGTATATCATTTCTACTCTATTTTATTTTTTGCAAAATTTTGCTACATACTATTTAGTTCTACTCATCACAAATATCTATAAACATATCTGGAAATTATGTATAATAAAATGTGCATTATAATAAGACATTGAATAGATATTACATACATACATATTTGTAGTAGAAATGAGAACACAAAAAATTACTACGTTAATTCATTATGAAATTTTAACATTTCTAAATAATATATATATATATATATATATATATATATATATGTGTGTGTGTGTGTGTGTGTGTGTGTGAGTTGTGGGTTAGATGCTCATGCTAGCAACAAGATGCCTCAGCATTTTCCCAAGAAAGACCTATGACGTAAAGCCCAAACCAATCGCAAGTATTTGCTGAGATATAACTTTTACTAAACTAGCTTGAGAACAAATTGGGATGACAAAAGTAGAGAAAGGCTTTGGCTTTTGAACGGGAAGGACGAGTCTTTGTTCTTCTAGACGGACGAGTCTTCTTTGTTCGAGCCTCTCGATAATTCGTCGTGTCGGCCCGGTTTCTGTTATTTCCCAAGTCCCCTTAATTTTAAATAGTAAATAGTGTAGTTATCTCATGTAATTTAGATTCATTAAACTATTATTTACCTTAACAGCTAGATTTATTATATAACATGGGGGCCGACATGTTTGAATCCGACACAAATTAAAAAACAAAATACCCCTAGGCTCACTTATCGATCTACATTCAGTATCGGAGTACTTTTTCATTCCGTTCTCAACTTTTGCGTTTCAGCTGATGTGATTCATCTACTTAGTCATCTGTTGTTGCGGCTCAACCTTCCTTTTATTTTTATTTTTACAAGATCGTCAACATTAAGTGTTGCAAGAAATGAATCTCTGGCTGCAAGTATATTTTTTTCTCCATATCATTAGTTGGATCGACATACCGGGTGTCCCAAAAAGGACTGACTGATTTTAAAATTCAATAACTTGCAAACGGTGGCAGATGTTTAAAAAATTCTTGCAGGAGGGTTATGTATAAGGTCAAAAGTTTTTTTACAGTGATTTTCAATTTTAGTTCGAATTACAAACAATAGATGGCGTTGCGATCAATAGACGCTGAATTCAGGCTCGATTTTTGGTTCTTCGTGGCCCGGATAATACATATCCATCTCCTTTTTCAGCATGGAACAAGAGAAAGGACTAGAAATCGAGCCTGTATTTAGCGACTATTGCTTACAGCGCCATCTATTGTTTGTAAATCGAACTAATATTGAAAATCACTGTACTAAAACTTTTGACCTTATGCATAACCCTCCTGCAAGAATTTTTTTAATATCTGTCACCGTTTGCAAGTTATTGAATTTTAAAATCAGTCAGTCCTTTTTGGGACACCCGGTATATGTAGTAGCAGAGAAAATTGTTTAATTGGATAATTCCTTCCAAGTAAGTTTATTTTTTTCTTTCCTCTCTTGCTTTTAAAATGGAATTACAGGAAATAGAATTTATTAAAAGCCAGTTAAAATCGGCCACGTCGGATAAGATTAAACTACTGCATAAACTTATATTTGGTTGCGATAAAAATCGCGAAAATAGAGCAAATCTTCGGAAATTTAAAGGGTTTCCTTTTACCGAAAAAAGCGATGAATATCACAATAAAGTGAAAGAAATTTTGGATAATTACGATCAACTGCAATTAATTACTGTCGTTAATATCTTATCCATTGATATACATGGATCGGCGGAGGATACAGCACAGCGTATTTTAATCGCACTAGATGACATTTCAGCTTTTAAAGAAACATTTATTGCAGTTTCCGCATCGGACACATAATTTGATGACAGCTCAATAGTAGTGGAAGCACTGGTTTAACTTCCCCTTTGGGAGTACAGCCAGACCAGGCGGGTGTACACTGTACACACTCCGCGTCCAAACAAACAATTTCTTTCCATGATGTTGATCATTTAATTACACCCTGTAGTGGCGATAAATCGGAAAGCATTCAAACATGGATTTTACGATTTGAATGTTTAGTCCGGTCATTTCAACTGTCTGACATGCAGAAATTTGTGTTTGCTGAACGTGCGTTAAAAGGTTTAGCGTATTGTATGTACGCAGTGAAAATAACATTTCTTCATGTACATCGTTAAAAGAAGCATTGTTTCGCGAATTTGGACAATCAGCTTCGTCCGTCCAGATTCATCAATTATTAGCCACCAGAGGCTGCCGCTCAAATGAAAAACTGTTTGAATATTTTTTGAAAATGAAAGAAATAGCACAAAGAGGAAACGTCGATGACATCTCTTTAATTTACTACATAATTAATGGGATTAACGACACACCACATAACAAAGCAATATTATATGGAATCTCCGAATTAGCAGAGTTTAAGAAAAAACTTTTAATTTATGAAGAAGTCTGTAGTTCGGTTACACATTTCAAACCTAAGGCGACACACGTCCCTTTGGAATCCCAGAAATCATTTCCAAGTGAAAAACCCAGGAAAATTATTTGTTTTACTTGTGGGGCCAGGGGACATAAATCAACAGTTTGTACGCGTAAAGGGCAAGGCCCTGAGTACTCAAGTTACTCTCGTCACGGTCGCGTATCTTCTTAACGCGCAGAACGAAATTCCGAAAGTTCGACTTCAACTCAAGGCACCTCTCCTGTCCCCGAAATCAATATTCAAGTGCATACCATAGATACCCTTTCTACATTATCCAGTACTGCGGCGATTGTGAAAATAAATGATATTTCGTTCGTAGCCAACGCAAACCCAGTACACAACCTTAATTTTATCAGCAAAGAGCTTATATACGTTTGAGATCCCCACCTTTAACTAATTCATCGATAATAGTTTTTGATCCTGACACCTCCACTTTAAAACAAATTCAATATTTTGTCGCTAAAACAGAGTTTAATAATAACATTTATCAAGATTCTTTCTACGTGCTTTCAACACCTATGCAGTATGCAGTAATTTTCGCTTCAAGACCGAATAAAAGCTTCGATGACCCATATTTGCCTTCTGACGTCAGTAATCATTCTCTATCATCATCGCAGTTTGAAGCAGATAAGAATGATTCACCAAGTTCAGTTCTTGACATTGGTATTAACAGCGAAATGACATCACCCACTATCCACTCAGTTAGTACTAGTGAAAACATCCTCTCTTCCTGTGCTAGTAAAAACGAAACTGAAAATGAACCCAGTACGTTAAGTACACTGGACTGGCAAAAAGACGCCAGAATTTGTCCACATGATAATGTCAATCATATAGTGACAGATGAATTCCCGAAATTACCGCAAGATCAATATTTCTTTTTCACTTTGGCGCGCTTTCTTCAAACAGTCTTCAGTTTCATTATTTTAGCATGTTTACTAGCTAACATGTTTCATCTTAATCAAACATGCAGACCTCCTGAGTCATACTTGAGTACCAGCAGTGACTACAGTATACTTCAAATAATATTCTGTGTAATGTACAATCAATTATTTTCTTATATTTCACGCACACCTTCCAATTTCACCACTAGGAAAAAGAAAAAGAAAAATAATCGCAAAGTTACGAAAAATAAAAGTTTCGTTAGTTGTGCATAGAAATTTTCAGTGTTTATCTATACAGTTTACCACAAAATGTTTTACTTTTTTCTTCTTAAAAGAGCAGAATTCCAGTGCTTTTTTTAGAAGTTTTGCTCAACATTTTTTTTATTGATGACGTACAGCCGTGAAAGTTCATTCTTCATTCTTCTTGTTTTTATAGATTTTTTTTATATCAAGTGTGACTTTTTAGTTTGTTTTAGAACTGTGTTATTTTCGAATTTTAATTATTAATCAAGAAGATATTTTTTGTTATCGATTTTATATATGTGCTATAAACTATTTTATTAAACGCATGCAGTGCTTTTTTTTCGCATGGCAAATCTTTTTCTTAAAACGGCAAAACAGTGATGTTTTTTAGTTTTGCTTAAACCTTTTTCTTAAAACTGTAAAACAGTTTTTTTTTTTTTTTTTTTTTTTTTTTTTTTTTTTTTTTTTTTTTTTAGTTTTGCATAAACCTTTTTATTAAAACTGCAAAACAGTGATTTTTTTTTTAGTTTTGCATAAAACTTTTTCTCAGACTGCCAGCAGTGACTCTTTTTTCGTTTTGCATAAAACATTAAACTTTGACAACCCAGAACTGTTGCCACCAATATTATTGTTTTATTATTATGCATATGTTTTGATATATTTGAATTTTCCCCTGTATTTTTATAATTTTAAATGTTATATGTATGAGTATATTATTATTATGTGTGTCCCCCCCCTTCTCATATCAGCATTCCTGGCTCTCCAGGCTGAACACGGTTATAGTTACTCAGCACAAAAAAAATTTAGTTAACGTTTTTTTTCTCCTTTCTCTTTCGGTTACATTAACCAAAATTATGCTCATACGGGGCAAATTCCTTTTTTTTTGAACGATGCAAAATTATGCTCAGACGGAGTACATTTTGTAATTATTTTTGTGTTGACGACGAATCAAAATTGCGCTCAGACGGAGTAAATTTTGATTTTTTTTTGTGTGTGTGTGTTTCAAATGAGACAAAATTTTCTTCACACGAGACAAAGTTTGTATTTTTTTTTTGTTTGTAAATCTCTACAAGGCAAAAAGCGACGTAATTGTTTTTCCTTTACTTTTAAATTGGCGCAAAATTTACCAAGATGAGTTTTTTGGAAATTTCTAGTATTTTTTTAATGATGACTGCGTGAAGTAGACGACTTCATGCCAGCATGCAACGACTTTTTTCCCATAAAGATTAATTTTTTATCTCCCTCTCTTCTTTTCCAAAATTGAAACTTTTTGTTTGCATTCTTGTTGCTTTAGGTTCAGACGTGAAACGAGGTCGTTCACATGTCGAATGGCCGAGTGTGAGTTGTGGTTAAACACTCATGCTAGGAACAAGATGCCTCAGCATTTTCCCATGAAAGACCTATGACCTAAAGCCCAACCCAATCGCAAGTATTTGCTGAGATATAACTTTTACTAAACTAGCCTGAGAACAAATTGTGATGGCTTTGGCTTTTGAACAGAAAGGACGCCCCCGTTCGAGTCTCTCGATAATTGCGGCCGTCGTGTCGGCCCGGTTTCTGTTATTTCCCCAAAGTCTCCTTCATTTTAAATTGTAAATAGTGTAGTTATCTCATGTAATCTAGATTCATTAAACTAGTATTTACCTTAACAGCCAGATTTATTATGTAACATATATATGCTCCAACATATACCAAAATTTTCAAAAATTATGTTTTACATAAATGTAATTTTAACTTTCTTTTAATGGAAAAAACACAATTTTAAATCGTAATATACACATAAATACAATGTAATCATGGAAAAAACAAAATTATAAGTTTTAATATACACAAAAATGCTTTAATTTTTTTTCTTAAATCACTCTAAGACTAATCGCTTAATCGAAAGTAAATATTTAATATAATTTAAGAGCAAGAAACATTTTTTTAAATTGTGCATCTACAAGTATTGTGAAAATCTTAAAATTATGCGAAAAGCAAGTATCTGTGATTTTGCAAGTTGACTGTATGAGATATAAAATGAGGACAATTTAAACTAAAACTATAACGTTATATCTTAAGATGGATGCATTTAAAAAAAAAAAAAAACATGATCTCAAGTTGTACCATGTTAAGGTCCTTTAAAACTACTGAAATATTTAAAAGAACATCACCTTTATAAGTTTTCAACATGAGTCTTGTTAAAAGAAGAATTTCAGATATAAAATAATATACTCTTGTTGAATAATTTTGAAATATTATGTCTTCCTTTCACGATAATTATTATATCTTCCTTTCACGTATAGCAATAGCAATAAATTTAAAAATACATATCACAGAATAATAACCAGGAAAAAATGTAATAGCTGTCGATTTACTATAGTAACTAAATTTTATAATTCCACCTGAGACTTTTCGAAGTAACTTACACAATGAAAAATTATCGTATGTATATGTTTTTTTTTTTTTTTTTTTTTTTTTTTTTTTAATCTGACTTTTATTTCTTTTACAGGCTCACAGGGGTATTAAAATGTCAAAAACGGTAAAAATTGCTCATTTTATATGTTAAAAAGCATACCTCACTAAAACTCAATTTCTCAAGGAAATAAATACATGTCTCTTCTTCCTTTCAATTTTTTTTTTCAGATCATAATAAGGAAAATTTGCTGTTATAAGGATATTTTATCTTGTCGAGGAAAAAATTGGAAATACAAGTTGTACATATCATTTCAAAGCAATTTCTAAACGCAAAAGAAAACTTTTTGATATCTAATTATATTTTATAGTTAAATGCTTACATTGAACCTAAAAACAAGTTTTTATTTTTAGCATTTGTATATTTTAAAATCAAAACAAAACCTTCCTTGTATAAAAATATCAAACGTTTATCAATATAACACCAGGAAAAGATAGATTTTTAAAAGACAAAATTAGGTTCACTTTATACATTATATATCCTGAAAATTTCATGAAAAATATTGAAAAGTTTTTATCTATTTTCTCGTACGTAATACCCCAGTATCACATTTTGAAGGAAAAAGGACTTCAAAGCTCTCTTGAAAATATTCCAATTTAACAACTATTAAGATTGGAATTCATTTTGTTTCAAAGTATTCAGAAATGAGTAGTCTTTATTATATTATTTTTCTTTAAAGATTGCACATTTTTAAAGTTTAAAAGTCCTATGACACCTTTATGAACCTTTCTATTTTAAAGGAAAGCATTAGGATTTCCCTCAATAAACGGTTGCTTCACCTATCCACACTTGCACGTTGAATGTTAGAAATGAGAATCTACTTTCAAGAGAAACAAGTGGAAATGTTTATTTCCAATTCGAAAGAAAACGGAAAAACTGCTATAATACCTTAACTGTTTTTTTTTTTACACTATAAATTAAAAATAAGGACAAATTTTTTAATAAAATATTTGGATTTGTGGAATCGAAAAATGTGAGATTTAAAAAAGCAGAAATTACAGTTAAAATTAAGTGGTATCCAAAAGTTTCTAGTAACGAAGGTAGCAAAAACATTTTGCCTGACCGGCACTCCGGAAAAATAGTTAAATATAATAATATATTATAATATAATAAGTTAAATATAAATATAAATTACGCACAACACTTATTCGTTCTGAGTGGCAGCTGCCCAGAGCCGTTGTCATAGCAGCGCAGACAAAAATGTTTACATTGCGTTTTGTTTGTTCGAATATGATCCGTGTCAGAATCGACGTTTATCAATGTTCTACGAATAAAAATAGTAAAGTGTCTAAAAGTGAGTGAGTATTTTATATGATCAACACACCAGAATGGTTACCACGGACTGTTGATATGTAGTTAAGGAATAATACCAACCTTCGGCGATTAAATTGGAATGTTATCCGATCATTTTCATAATTCAAAGGATACATCGTTCTATAGCGGCTAGATGGAAAGCAGATAAGTTCTTCTGAGTCATTTTCCTAATATTTTTCTGTTATTTTATTAGAAAATTTTAACTCGCGAATTCATTTTGGTTTGATTGTGTTATTTTATAAATTTATAACCATAAAACATGTCTAGTGTCGATGCTGTTCAAATTCCACTATATAACAGATCAGATCCTGCGTTGTTGTTTGTGATGTGCGAAAGCACATTTGCTTTAGCTACCCCCAAGGCAATAACAGAATCTGTTACAAAATATAATTATATTGTTTCGCATCTTCCACCCGATGTTGCATCAATCATTCGTGATATTTTAATGCAACCGGATGCTACTGACCCTTATGGTGTCTTAAAAAAAGGAATTAATTGCGCGCTCAGGTGAATCATCGCAGCAAGAGGTACAACTGCTATTGTCTGGAGAAGAAATAGGAAATCGGAAAACTTCAGATTTATTACGTAGTATGAAACGTCGCGCGGAATCCCTAAATGTTCCAGACAATTTAATGTTTGAATTGTTTTAGCAACGATTACCAAATTCTATTCAGACAATTTTAGCGGCTGTTTTTGAATTAACCCTTGATAAAGCAGCGGAAATTTCAGATCGTACTTCGGAAGTTACCCCTTCCCCAGCTTCTACATTTGCCGTGTCCTGCTCGAATGAACAGGCGATAGAGGGTAAATTATTGAAAGAAATAGAAAAATTAAATGCACGCATTGATCAGCTTGCTGTTTCATGTGGTCCGTCCCCATACCGCAGGAAATGGAGTAAACCTCGATGGCGAAGTAATGGTGATAATCGTGATTCAACTATTTGTTGGTATCATTGACGATTTGGAAAATAATTAGGGAAGAAACATGCATAAAGCCGTGTTCTTGGGCGGGAAACGAAACCAGCAAAGAGTAGAGGCGACTTATTCTTTGCCTCAACAGTCACGTCGCCTGTTCATTAGAGACCGGACTACAAATGTTTCTTTTCTGATCGACACTGGTTCGGACGTGTCAATCCTTCTTGCCAACAATGTACAGAAACAGAATCCACCCGTACAAACACTTTTGGCTGCTAATACTTCACCTATAAATGTTTATGGTCAACAAACCCTTTCACTAGACTTTAAGTTAAGACGAAAATTTAATTGGACTTTTCTGGTGGCAAATGTTACTACACCGATTTTGGGAGCAGATTTTCTCCATAATTTCGAATTGGTTCCAGATCTTCACCACAAATGTCTAAGAGATATAAAAACAAAATTTGAAACAACAGGTCACATAAAATGTGCACTAAATCATTCAATAAAAACAATCAATATTGATAATATATATAATGCACTTCTTAAAAAATTCCCATCTATTACAAAATTACTAGATCCCAATAAGCCTGTCAAACACAACACAATGCATTTTATTTCATCAAAAGGACCTCCAGTTGTTGCAAAACCCCACAAGTTGGCTCCAGATCGCCTGAAAATTGCTAAAACCGAATTTCAAAATATGATGCAACTCGGACATTTAAGACCTTCACGTAGCAACTATGCATCCCCTTTGCACATGGTTCCAAAAAAGTGAATTATGGATTGGAGACTTGTAGGTGATTATCGTGCCCTGAATGCACAAACCAAAAAAGACAGACTCCCGATACCATGTATAGCTGATTTTAATGCTAATTTACGTGACACTAAAATTTTTAGTCGACTTGACCTCATTAAAGCATATCATCAAATACCAATCAATCCAGATGATATTCCCAAAACAGCGATAAGCACACCTTTTGGATTGTTCGAAAACACACGCATGCAATTTGGCTTATGCAATGCGTCTGCAACATTCCAGAGATTCATCGACGAGATAATACGTGATGTACCAGGCTTTCGTCGATGATATGCTCATAGCCTCTAAAATGCCGAGGAGCATTATCATCATTTAAAATCACTAATTTTCCAAATTAGCAGAATATGGTTTGTGCGTAAATGTTTCCAAGTGCACATTTGTAAACCTACCATCGATTTCTTAGAATTTCGAATATCTGAACATGGTATTCAACCACTTCCAGATAAAGTTAAATGCATAATCGATTTACCGCAACCCACAATCTTATCTCAACTTCGACGATTTTGGGGTATGTTTAATTTTTATAAGTCTTTCATATATCAAGCTGCACACATACTTGCGCCTGAAATTGTTAGAAGGCCATACAAACAAAAAGAAATCTCGTTCCCGTGTTCTTAAAACCGAACATGTTAACTGGAACGAAGATGCTGAAAAAGCTTTCATAGCTGCCAAAAATGCAATAGCTCAGGCTGCTCTTTTACGGCATCCTATTCTAGGCGCTCAGTTGAGTATATGGGTTGTCGCCTCAGATGTCGCGATCGGCGGCACTCTTATGCAGTTTTTTCAGGAACGCTATGAACCTCTAGCATTTTTTCCATGAAAATAAACAACAGTCAACGGAATTGGTCAACATATGACCGGGAATTATTTTCTATTTATCCTGCAATAAAAAAATTTCGTCACATGCTAGAGGAGAGAATTCTTCAAATTTATACTGATCAAAAACCTCTAATTTATGCATTTAAGCAAAATCCCAAAAAATGTTCGCCGCGGCAATCACGCCATTTAGATTACATTTCAAAATATTCCACTAACATCAGACTTGTACCAGGTTCCAAAAACATTGTTGCAGATTGCCTCTCAATAATTGAATTGATTCTATTTCAAAATCTCCAATCTTAAACTTTGAGAATTCGCAAAAGCTCAGGAAAATGATTCAGAGCTACAGAACCTGCAGAGTAGTACATCGCTCAAATTGGAATTGAAATCTTGCCTCATTTCTGATCGTAGCCTGCTATGTGATACTTCACCAGGTACGCCTCGACCCTTAGTTCCTAGTTCCTTTCGTCGACTGATATACGAACATTTGCACAACCTAGCCCATCCAGGCATAGCAACTACCACAAAACTAATTTGTTCCAGATACGTGTATGGTCAAATATGAAACGAGACATCAAAAACTGGGTTCGTTGCTGTGAGAAGTGTCAAAGATAAAAAATACAGAGGCACACCAAAGCACCTCTTGGCACCTTCTATCTTCCTGATGCACGTTTTTCCCAAATACATATAGATATCGTGGGTCCCCTGCCTCAATCTGACGGTTTCAGCTATCTTTTAAAGATGATTGACCGATTTAGCAGATGACCAGAAGCCGTACCCATAACTGATACACGAGCTAAAACAATTTGTAGTGCCATATTAAAGCATTGGATATCAAGATTTGGTTGCCCTTCACTCATAACAACGGATCTAGGCCCACAAATGCGATCAGCGATATTTGATGAATTTACGAAAATGATGGGAACACAGAAGTTCCACACAACGGCATATCATCCGATATCGAATGGCATTATCAAACGATTTCATCGACATTTAAAGTATCCATCAAAGCTCACGAAACCAGTAGGTGGACTGAAATATTACCGATAGTTTTACTAGGCATTCGCACAGCAGTGAAGGAAGATATACAAGCTTCTTGCGCTGAACTTGTCTTCGGCACTACGTTGAGATTACCCTTTGGTATGCTGGATGAATCCAAGATCCAGCCTTGCAACGATAACTTCGTCAAACAACTACGAAACACCATGCGACAGTTAAGTCCAGTTGCTACATCATCTCACTCTCAAGAGAAGTTCTACATACATGCTTTCTTGACACCTTGTTCACACATCTTTCTAAGAGTGGATCATGTACAACTTCCATTTTTTCAACCATATACTGGTCCTCACAAAGTCCTAAGTAGAAATGGGAAAACTATAACAATCGAACATAATGGTCGTAGGTCTACGGTATCAATAGATCGTGTGAAGCCAGCTCATTTGATTCATACATCAGACTTGTCCACGAAAACTGTTCCAGAGAACTCTAATTTAAAACTCTCTCTTAAAGCGGACAGTAACTCTGAGCAAACAAAAACTATTAAACGTTCGTGCAGAATTGTCCATTTTCCTCAAAAACTGGCATGTGATATTACTTACTGAAATTATTGTTAAAATTGTTCATTTTGCATACTACACATTATGCTATATTTTGTTATATATTGCAATTGTATTTCAGTGTATATATTCTTGTAATTTTTTCTCAGTAAGCCTAAATTCTGACACAGATATTCAGAAAAAAATTAGTATGTACTTGTATATCGTTTCTTCGGTGCCCTATGTGACTGGGGGGATACTCTGTGGCGGAGAGCGTAGGAGAAAACATTTCTTCGTTCTGGGTGGCAGCTGACCAGAGCCGTTGTCATAGCAGCGCAGACGAAAATGTTTACATTGCGTTTTGTGCGTTCGAATATGATCCGTTTCAGAATCGACGTTTATCAATGTTCTACGAATAAAAATATTAAAGTGTCTAAAAGTGAGTGATTATTTTATATGAGCAACACACCACAAGGAATTAGCCCGTTCGGGACCAGCATCTTTTACATGAATTTCATTTGATGGACAACACTTTGTGTTAAATAATTATATTTAGTTTTTACAATCAAGAAAATGATTTAATTAAATAAGGAAAATTTTACTTTTGTTTTTTAGTGGTATCAAGAACAAGTGCTGTAAGCATCTTTTGAAGATATACATATGCACCCATGGTCCCGGAGGGGTTAAATATATGTATTTCATCTTCGGGTCTATAATCAAGCATTTAGATAACTCCAGTTGATTTTGGAACAATGCACATCAATGAAGAGTATTCGTGTTCTAATCCAGAAGGAGAGAATACGAAAAGAATGTTGTGTGATTAATAAGCTTAAGAACACCTTCCGAGTAAATATGCATCAGTATATGTAATTGCTACTTATATTACACTGGCCTCCAAACGTTAAGGTACAGGGACTGGATGATTTCGATTGTACATTGTTTGTCGAATATTGACTAATTGTTATTGAACATTTGGGTTATAAAGAACATTTTTAATTTCATATTTCTAGATAAAGATTTAGTCGGGCCGACAATTAGGGGGCTAAAAATAAATTAAATAATAAAATAATATTTGCGATCAGCTATGTAACAGAAAATGCTGGAAATGGTTTGTCACTGTGGTAAATGGCTATTTGGGTCCTGTTCAACGTTTGTGTGCACTTGTGCAAGCATATCACTCATATTCGTAAAATTGTTAACGTTTTTGTGAAAAATTCAAGAGTTTTTTGTTTATAGCATACAGATTTTTCAACCAAATTTAACACAACTTTCTCAAAACATGACAAAGAACAGTAGCAACAGTAAACTTCAATTAAAACATGAATATATTGAATATTTGATGAGATATGGGCACTTCTATGAAATACTTTTTAACTGCGCATGCGTGGAAGATTTCAAAATTTTTATTTCATAATTTGGTAGTCAGCTATTTAGGGCAACTTATCTAAAATGTCCAGTAAAATATCGAGAAATTTCCCAAAAATAGGTTCGATATAGTGAGTTGCTTTCTAAAAATAGCTGTATTATAAGGGTTTTTCAACAACTTTTCAATCAAATCACTATATCTTTCTGAGTTTTCACAATATTTGACTGTACTTTTTACAGACGTTACTCAAAATAGCTGGCTAAAAATTATGAAATAAAAATTTTGAAATATTCCACGCATGCGCAGTTAAAAATTATTTCATACAAGTGCCCATATCTCATCAAATATTCAATATATTCATGTTTTTAATGCAGTATACTGTTGCTACTGTCCTTTGTCAGGTTATTGGAAAGTTGTGTTAAATTGAAAAAAATTAAAGTTGAAAACTCAGTAAGCTATAAACAAAAATCTTTTGAATTTTTCACAAAAATGTTAACATCTTCTCGAATATGAGTGCTATGCTTACAAAAATGCATGCAAACATTGAACAGGACTCAATTAGCCATTTACCAGAGTGACAAACCATTTCCAGCTTTTTCTGTTACATAGGTGATCGCAAATATTATTTTATTATTAAATTTATTATTAGCCCCCTAATTGTACCCCCCGATAAATCTTCAACGAGAAATATAAAATCAAACATGTTCTTTACATCCTAGAATTTCAAGAACAATTCGCCAATAATGTTGGTACATATTCGACAAACCATGTACTATCGAAAACATCCAGTCCCTGTACCTTAAATTTTGGAGGCCAGCGTACATTTAATATTGAGCCTATTTCTTTCAAAAAATGGACATTTTCCATCTTAACTAATAGGCAAATTTTCATAGGAAAAGCAGAAAAATACTAAAGTGAGAGTTTCGTAAATAACTTAAAATAAAAACAACATTATCCCCGGTGCATCCGTTTATTTACGGAATTAAATTTTACAATGTGGTTTCTGCACACACAAAGAACAAAGGCGGTTTGAGAGCTGGCAATTATACTAAATGGTAATAAGTTCAATATGGAATTTTTATTGAGTCACATAGTATCTGCAGTCTCAATGGAATGACAAATGATATGCTTTATATCGGTTAATAATATAATTCAAGTGTTCATATATGAATATTCAAAAACAATTCGCACGTATGTGTTCATAATTATGTGAAATGTTGTTTACGGAAAAACACTGTTTTAATACAGTTCATTCACATAATTTCACGTAAAGTAAAATTTTAGTGCATTTGTGAAAATGTTACCTCGCTTTGTCAGTAATTAATTCCAAGATTAGTAAGAAACGTTTCAAACGAATGCATCACACAATATCTTTTTTTTTTTTTAACGTTCGGCATTATAAAACATATTTTGGGGTTTTTTTCACAAGAAAAAACAGAAAATTAACAATCATTGTAACTCGGAAACCTTTAATCATGCCAAAATAATCCTTTTAGTGATTAACTTAATAAAAGCACTGTGAAATTTTTTCTAAAAATATTGTATAACCCGAAGTAATGCTTAAAATTCTAATTTTCCTAACTGTTACAAAAATAGTTCATTTGAAGTAAATGAAATTTGCTATAATGATGAACAAAATTTGAAACTTGATTCCAATAGACTCGTAAAACTAACGGATTGGGAATCAGATATTATACAATGAAAGGGCAGTTCACATTGCATGCCATAAAAGAAAATTCATTGATGAAATTGGACAATGTTCTGCCTGCAAAGTCGACATATGTTCTCCATTTTTTTTTTATCTCGTTGATATTACCTGTCTTTTAAGATTTTTATTTTCCGCTATTCAAAACAAGAAAATTTCAGTATTCTGAAATAAATGTCAACAATATTGCAATTTTGATAAGGAAAAAGAAGATAATAATTATATATAATGGTCAATATTTATATGGAATATGTATTTGTATAGCAGATTATCATATCCGTTTTTTACTGTTTTTCTTTCTCCGGAATCGAAATGTGGTATCGTGTGGAACATTTGCTCTTACCCGTACTACACTACCTGGCCGCATACAGCGGTTTGGTTTTAAGCCAAAACATCAATTATGAAAATTAACATGCCGTTTCTTTTTTTCTCTCAAATGGAAAAGAACATTTCTTTTTGTCTCTGTACGAAGGAATATTTCCAATTTCAACATTTAAAGCTTAAAAAAAAAAAAAAAAAAAAAAAAAAAAGAAAGAAAAGAAAAAAAAAATTTAGGTTTATTTCTGGGCTCTTGTGCTTTTGAAACCTGACGAAACTCAACAAGAATATTCAAATTTTGAATTAATGTATCTCCAAAATCTTTTTATGCTTTAAAAATCAAATTTGTACTATTAATTAAACAGATTGTGCTTTTAATATACTACAATCATAAAGTGACTAGACTTTTACAAAATATGTGTATTGTTGAAATTAAGGTAGCTCTTTTTTTTATTCCGTAAGTCATTGCGCGCAATATCTTCAGAAAACGCTAGTTTAAATTCCTCTATCGTAAGTTTTATAGTTGATTAGATTCATAAAATGAACTTATTTTCATGCGCCATAGATGAATTATAAAGATTTCCAATAACGAATGTAAACTTTTAATATATTTATTAACTTGATAACATAGCAAATTAAAAATTCGCCACTGTAACACGTTAAATCCATTTCACAAAGTTTTAAAATCCAACATTATACACTTCATATTTTTCCCGCCACATCGTTCAGTTTTTTTCCGGCTTTCTTACAATCGTCTTCTCGTTGCCATTTGTGCTTGAAAAAAGTTCCGCGGCAAAAGAAGAATTCAAGTCAAAATTGTTTCCTTAACCATGCAAAAAAAAAAAAAAAAAAAAAAAAAAAAAAAATCAAAATGTTACATTTTTTAATGAATAAAAATAGTCATAACTAAAAAAGATATGACTCTAAATAATTAAAAGTACATCATTTAAAAAATTCTTATACGTTTATTATATGTATGAAATTTCATTGCAATCCATTCATATGTTCTTAAGATATCATGCGTGCATTGACGGACTGAGTAAAAAAAGTTATTTTAATTTCAACAATACACAAATTCTGTAAAAGACTAGTCAGTCACGATGCTGCTATATTTAAAAGCACAATATGTTTAATTAATAGTCAAAATTTCATTTTTATACATAAAAACGTTTCGAAGAACTGATTCAAACTCTGATTTTTTTTTTGTTTTTGTTTTTATCACGTTTAAAATTGTACAAGACCCCTTCAGGAAAATTTATCATTTCAACTCAAAATAGAAAAATTCGATAAAAAGAAAGCATTTTTTCATAAAATTACCCGTATATATGCTGTAATATTTTTACAGGGTTTACATACAAAAGTATAGATAGTTAAATGACGAGTTTGATCAAAGGTGATTTCCAAACACAATTTTATATCTAAATTTTTATATTATATATTCGTTTAGAATATAATAATAATGCATAAAATTCTTCAACACATCTTCTTTGATATGAAAGGAATCTTTTGGGGGAAAATATTGTATTTTTAAAGAAATAAAAATGGAATTTTTAATAAATTATTTTTAATTTTCTAATTATCATTACTCTAATGTTTAACATTATTTTAAAGTTAAACATGTAAATACTATTTTTTTTTTCAAAATATCTGTATTAGGTATTAATCGTGAATGAGTTTATGATTTTGTTTATAAAACATTACCGTAAAGTACTGAAAGTAAGCCCCCCTTCGAATATAAGCCCTCTCCCATGTATGGGAATTTTTATTTATTTATTTTATGTTTTTTTTTTTTTTTTTTTTTTTTTGAAAAAGTGCCATTTGTAAGCCCTCCCCTTCAAGTTTTATTTTCTGACGCTTTCAATCTTTTTTTTTTCACAAATTTCCTTAAGTTTTTTTTTTTTTTTACCATATCTCCTAAATGAATATATCTTACGATTTTTTTTATCTAATCTCTTTAGATATCATTGCGTCAGAATGGCATATGTTCTCTGTATTATGCTATTAATGTTTTCCTTGATTTTTATGTACTAATATTTATTAGGTAGATATATAGAGTTAAAGATTTAAATTTTAGTTCATATCTAACTAAATTTTTTTTTCACGTAAATTTGATCATTAATTTATTATTTGTATTAATGAAAACTATTTAGCTTGTATGGAAGGGAATTTTAAAACAAAAAAAATGTTTTTTTTTTATCTGATTTTATTTTGCACACTGTATAAATCCTGTGAAATTTCACCAATTCCAAATATACCCCCATCTTTCTAATATTCCTATCCTTTTCAGAAAAGTTCCAATTATAAGGCCCCTTAAAATCATTAGAAATTCCTGTCTACTAAGGTGTAGCTTACATCGGTACTTTACGATAAATATAATTTTGCTTTTCATACGAACATGTCCAATTAAAACTAATTTTCTATAAATCAATATGCACGTTATTTCAACTTTTTCTTCAAGTGGAATAAAACAGTTGTATAAAAACATGAAAGATTTTGACATGAAAAGTTATTTATAAATAATAAATATGTATACAGAAGGGTACGTGAAATATTTTTTATATGTAAACAATATATCCTAATAAAACATTAACAAATCTTTTAGCGTTAAGAGTTAAATGATCTCATTTGAGTACCTATAAGTACAAAAAAATGATAAGATACAAATTTATAAGAAAAGTATGACTACTACATAAATGAGTATCAAGAAGCTTTTGAAATCTTTTTATTCATTAGCTTGCATTCTGTTTTTTATCAGCACTTCATTCTTGAAGATGATTTTTGATATATGTGAAGTGTCTCTTATTAATTATATCTTTATATACTTGAGATATTTTTTTCTTCTATAATTTGTGTAATTATATTGTTAATGTCATTCTGTTCTTTTTAATACTTTGTGTGCAATTACAAATCCCTAAATTTTCAATAACATTTATTTTCGTTAAAAAAAAAGCACTGTTTTTATTCTTAAAGAAATTATTCAGATGAATCTAGCACATCCATTGAAAATTATGTGAAATACATTTTTTTAGAATTACGTATTTTAACACATAAATTCATAGTGTAACACACGATTTATTTATTTATTTATTTATTTATTTGCCATTTCGCGCTTTATATTGGACTTTTGGTGAACAAGGATATGTTACATGCGTGTGATAACATACATTTAAAGTCGCGAAGTCTATGTTACGTCTGACGTGTCACCACGGGGAGGCTATTACATCTTTTGTTGAAACTGCATGCAATGTGCTCGACTGGCGTTTTTCTCTTTATAAGGTAGTGTTCATTAATTCTGCAAACTATTAAAGAATTATAAAAATTATTATATCGTTGAATAGTTATTGTGCAGTTTAAACAATTGTAAGACTATAATTTAAAAATATATTTTTTGTTATGCAACTCAGGAGGGACATTATGATATTGTGTCCAAAGCAAACTTAAATAATTTTTTTCACTATTTTTCTGGTGGATAACTAGCAATAATAGACTGAAATATAATAGACTGGGAGGTAGCAGTCAAGACAATAACCTCATCGAGTTTACGGCTGAAATTCAAGAATTGGTTAAAACTCGATTCGCATATTAAAACACAATCGGTCTGACCTGCCATATCTTGAGGGAAAACCCCTGAAAATCCGATTTTAGCGGTTTACTCGTAGAATTAACATTGTGTTTTCCTGCTCCCAGTTCTCCATGTTTTCATAACGTTGGGTGCTGGAAAACACAATGGAGGTCTTGGCAGACCGATTGCGTTATAATATGCGAATAGAGTTTTAACAAATTCTGGAATTTCACCCGTGAACTCGATGAAGTGATTGTTTGTGGTGCCACCTCCCGGTCTATAATGTTTTTCTGAACAAAATAAAACATATTGCTTTAAAGGGATAAATAAAATACCTTACACAAATATGAAACTATTAAATATCATTCTAAATAAAAAGAAACCTATATTCCAGAAGAATTTTTCAGAAATTAAAATTGAAAAAGTCAGTACAAAGCCTTATTAGCCTCAGTGTCGAGTCTGATTTGTATATAATTTCGTTTTCTAAGCTAAAATTAGCCAAAGTATATTTTTTAAAGCAATTCCGTAATTTATTGCAAATATGACTAAAAGAATGCAACCCATGATAATTAATTAAAGGGGTAGCATAATTAATTACTATACATAGTATTTTCAATCACCATGCACAATATTGGATGAGTAGCATAACCAATTATTATATTGATTGATTTTTTCAGTGCAATTGGTGCATCGTCTTCCTAGATTTGTATCAGTCGGTGTGCGGCAGTTGTATGTAAATGGATTATACGATACCTTCAAAATATTTATTGAGACTACGTGCATAAAATATTCAGATTACTTCATTCAGATTCACCTACGCATTTTCAAAATAAAATTGACTTTTCATAATTCTTAAGTTGCGACAGAATTAATATGGTTGAAAGCACTTTTTTCATAGCAAATTAGATTTACTATTAAGACACACTATCACCCCAACGTAATCAATATTTTAGTGAATTATTGTTTTATTGCATTATGGTGTATGGAGAACATTTTTCCATTTAGATATAGATCAATCTAAATCTGAAAATTTCCAACAAGTATTTTTTTTTCAAGCCTTTATCAAATATTCCTAGTCATCATTCTTATGTATTCATCCATGCGTATCTCATAGTATTTTGAAATATATACTTAAAACTATCAGTAATGGTGGAATAACATTTCAAGATTATTAAGTATTTATGAGTAACTGCATATAAAATTATTTGAAACATAATACAATTTTATGAAAAATTGGCGGTTTAGATGAAATATGAAAGTACAACTAAAAATGTTAAAAACCTGCGATACGTTTCAATCTTGATTTCAAATCATTGTAATTGTTAGACAGCATACTGAATTCTAATCTTTAAAAGTGTAAAAGGACTAACTCTTAAATTAAAAAAATGGTCAAAATCACAAAATGACGATAGAAAAAAATATTCGTGATAAAAGAGTTAGGTTATATTAAAGGGGACCTCTAGGTAAAAATTGTTAATCTTTTAAACTACTGCCATTTTATCCACTTTATACTATCGAAAACAAAGCATATTATTTTATAAACGAAGACGGATTAAATACAATTATTGTTTATGATAAACTTTTAGTAATTAGAAAACATCATTTTGGTTCATCCAATCATTCATCCAGTTTGTCCAAAGATTTTGCATCAACACTTTGTCAATGGTTCTGAATGCTGCACAAATGCATTTTTTAAGTTGTGGCAGTCTCAAAGACATTGCTTATGTACCACCAATGAGCCGAAAACACTGCTAGAACTTAAAGAACGCATTTGCGTAGCATTCTTAACCATTGACAGACTGATGCTACAAAATGTTTGGAACGAACTGGATTAGAGATTTGACGTATGCCGGTTAACAAGTTGGTCACACATCGAACATTTGTAGCTGAAAAAGTCTTGGTATATTTCTCTTTAAATTCGTGTATCACTTATTGCAATATGTGCAGTAGTTTCAAAAATATGATTTTTTAAAATCGGGTTCATTATTTGTACTCAGCCTGTATATTGGAGACACTTTGGTAAATCGTGGTTTGGCAAAGGTATTTCAATTCCACATTTCATTTAGCTATAAAAGAGTAAAACTATGTTATCATCTTAAAAAATATATATTTTTTTTTTTTACACATTTTTGTAAAAACCTTATAGGATGAGAAAAATAGCAAACCAAATTTATCAGAAATTTACCAGAATATTCGCGTAATGCATCAGCAAAGAAGAAATCAAAATACAGGGTGTCCGGTCTCAACGGTGTCCAATGGCTAATTCCTAAACCGTAAGTCATAGACATATAGTTCCAATTTGAAAAATGCTTTAAATCAGATAAAGAAATATTTTAAAAGCGATTTGGGTCAATAAAAACATTTCTAAACAAATTACAAAATTTTATTTTTTATACGGTCCCCTGGTCCTGTAAGTTATATTTAGTAAAATTTTCCTATTACACTGACAAGTAAGACAAAAAATGTCCCGTTCATATGACACTAAAATTGTGCGAGTTATGAAACTTTAAAAATGCATGACTTATGCCACTTTTCTGCTCTGAAAACAAATGAGTTCGACTTGGCTTTCAGGGGTCATATTCCAAGTGCTTAAAGTATTCGAAGATCTCATTTCAAGTGTATTTGCGCTTTGAAAAAAATCATACATGTATTACGATTAAGTTAACATTTATTAAGTTTCAGATTGGCTGAAATAACATATGTTTTATTTTGTCAGGATTTGAGACTGTTTCTTTTATGATTTCTTTTAATAAAATTATGTTATTTTTATAAGTTTTTATGTTACTTCAATGATCTTATGTATGTTTTTCCAGTTCAAAATTTGTATTCGAACTTTAACCCACTCTCAAATATACGAACGTGAATACATTTTACATACTGGCTCAAATCCGATAACAATCTAATATTATTATGATTTTCGGTGGTTACCATTTATACTTATTTTATAGGATAACACGAAAAATTTCGGATAGATTACCGCCAAGAAGTTTATGAAAAAGTTTAGATTAGATAATACAAGACGGAGATTGTTGGGATTTTTAACTGTTATGTATTTTTTAGCACAGTATCCGAAAATTGCCTTAATTTTTAACCATCATGTCAGGATATTTCGCAAATCATAAATTGTCGAATTTAAAGAATAACAAAATTCGGATACTATAAAGTAGAGGAGATGGTTGTATTTTTTAACTTTTGATGATTGATTTTTACGTACTTTTTAGCACTAAATCTGAAAATGACTTTCATTTTTAACCATCACGTTTGAATTTTTTTGCAAATGTGTAAGTTAAAATATAGCGAAAACCTCATACTATAAAACATATGCAAAACTTTTTTTTTTAATTTTATTTGATATTTTTGCTTATCTTGGGATTCTTACAGCTGGGTGGTGTGATGAGATGGAGGAGGAGATTTAATTTTAACTTTTAACTTTTTAACTTTGAAATTTACAATTTGCGAAAAATCTTGATGCGATGGCTAAAAATGAAGGCCAATTCCGAATTCAGCGGTACAGAATACATAAGAATCAATTATCAAAAGCTAAAAAACATGAAATAACCCAACTTTTGCAGGCTAGTGTAATCTAATAACATTTTAAAATACGTATCATTTTGTAAAGAATTGAGGCTGTTAATTTAGCATCATTTTATTTAACAAAAATTCTTTTTTTTTTCCTTCTTAAATGTGTATTACAAGTTGTATATTTTGCATTAATATGTCAGAATGACTAAAGATTTCAAATTTATATTGCAATGTTAATTTTACTCTCAACCATTTTTTAATATATCTGACGAAATTATATTTCAACTAAATTTGTGAATGACCCCCAATTTGCAGCAAAAAATATGCTCCAACTTTAAACAGGTATTACTCGGTCAATTTTAATCGTAGAACAACAGGACTTTTTTTGTATTACTTGTCAGTGTAAAAGGAAAATTTTACTAAATATAACTTATAGGACCGGAGGACCGTATAAAAATTTAAATTTCGTAATTTTTTAAAAAATGTTTTTATTGACCCAAATCGCTTTTAAAATGTTTCTTTACCTGATTTAAAACATTTTTGTAATTGGAACTGTATGTCTATGACTAACGGTTTAGGAATTAGCCATTGGACACCGTTGAGACCGGACACCCAGTATAATGAAACTAATAATGCTAAAAAATAATGTAGTGCGAAATATATAATATATGTGTACACAAAAAACTATATAATAATGCACATTTAGCATTGCATACACATACAAAATTTATCTTAAAATACTACACTAAAACATACTAACTGCTGTAGTAGGATTCTCTTAGCGTTGTTTTTCAGTTTAACGAAGAGATATTTGACGATTTCCATGATTATACTTGGCTATCCATTTTTCCAATTTTTTTGAAATTTTCAGTTTTCAGATTGTTTATATTACTTTGCACAAATTTTTTTTCACTATAACTGAGTTATGTCAAGGCGAATGTGAATAAAAATACGTATTATCTCCTATTAAATATGATAAAATATTGGTTAATTATACATTATTTTAATTATTGGGATTGAAATGTTTTACTCAATTAATGCATTTATGCTTCTTTTAGTGCTATGTGAATGATGTCATGGGTAACTGCTGGTAAATATATGTATAATTCTCAGATATAATATGATAGTTTATGCAGAAAAAGAATAAAACTAAGCAAAATTTTTCGAAATTTTTAATATAATAGAAAATATATTTTACTAAAAGACCACGAACACGTTCTGTTGAATAGTTTATGTAATGTAAATTTTAAGCATGTGTCTTTTTGTTTGTTAAAACTATTTCTTTCTTTTTTTTGATTAATGAAAAAAAACTGTAAAAAGTGAGAAACATTTTATGGAGAATATATTTTTTTTCTCATTCAATAGAATAAATAAACAAAACTACAACGTATAAAATTTTTTAAATATATAATAAAGTTACTTGACTCTTTAAAAACATAACTTTGCAAAAAATGTTTTGTGCAGAAAGAAAACACAAATCTTTTCTAGATCGTTCCAAATTAATGATAATTATTATAATTTTTTGTGTACATTTTTCTTGTACATTATACGGTTCAGTTACGGCATTTCTTTTAAAAGCAATTTGTTTTACACTAATGTGAAATCTTATTTAAAAAATAATCACAAAAGCTCCTAGTCCAAAACTTTGCAATTTTTAGAAAATAATACAGTTTTATAAATAATCCACATTTGCTTCCGCTTAAATGTTCAACAATAGCAATTGGGGTTTTACGCTTCGGTAGTGTTTAATGATAACAAATTGTTGTCGAGGGACTTGTGAATGTTGCTTTTAACACTATTATTTTACTTATTTCTTATACGTCATTTTTTCCTTCTAGATTAATATATAAAGATCAAATATAACTTTTTGTAAAATTTAAAACAGACTTCATTTGTTTGCTTTAGATGACAATAATTTACTAAAGGCATATTGATAAACTGCATAAAAGTATCTTCTATTCCAGTTTATAATTGATTTACGCTATTTTATTGTTATGTAATAACTATCTTGTTCAATAATTTTTTTGTTTAAAGGATCATGAATTTTCCAGTAATAATCTAACGAAATAAAAATTCAAAAACTAGTTATCGTTATAAAACAAAATTATGCTGAATTTTAAGTAATTAATGTGTTTGCTAAAACTAATTACTATCACAGCAGCGTTACTAATGTGATAGTTATATAACTCTAGAATTTTTTATACATTAAATCCTTAAATTTTACAAGTGCAACCAATGATCAGTTAAACATGTGCTTTTGTATACGAATATTTTATTAAAATATATATGAAAGAATACTTTCTGATATAAACATAAGTCAATACTGTTACGAATGTAGAAGTACAACTACATTTTCCTTATATTATTATTGTGTCGTGCATTTGATATCAATAAAAAATGATCTTGGTGTATTGGAAAAAGGTTAATTGCTTTTTTCTAAGGTTTTTCTTTTTTTTAATGGACAACATTTTAAATTTCTCAATATTTCTGTGCGTTTGCGGAAAGTGTTTATTGCTATTTTTGGCCTCATTATGTATTTCTCATTAATATGGAAAAAACTAAAGTTTTATAATACATTTCCTTAAATAAAGTAAACTCTTATACTTTTAAAAACCCAATTAATATAGAACTTATTGTTCGCGATTTAACAAAACAAAAAACACAATTAGAGTTTATCTCAGTTTCTTGAGAAAACATATAAATATTTTGAAAATTTTTATTCTCTGGCACGTAATGAGAATCGGTTTTGATATCAATTTTTTCTTTTTTGTTCTAAATATAACTACTCGTATTTAATTCGGAATAACTGTAAAAGAATATTTTGGAAATAATAAATATTAAAAAAATCTACTTCCTCAATACTTTTAGCATTCTCAGTGAAAAAAAGTTCACTTTTACTAAAATTTCTCCTTTTGCTTCCCCTTTTTTGCTGAGCAATACAAGCAACGGAGTTACGCTTCGATAAAATTTTTAATGCTAGAAAATTATTGTTATTAGATTTGTAAATTAACAATTATCGAACTACCAGTACTGGACACTTTAAGAACATTTTTAGACAAATTTTTGTCTATCGTTCTTAGAAAACCAGTACGGTGTGTCTATGAGTAGTCGATCTTTCTGTCTCAGTCTTTTTAGCAGGCTTTCCAGAAATGAATACTAATCATTAACCCCTTGGAGGGCGGTGATGCCGCTATGGCATCACATAATTTTAATCCCTGATTGCCACGTTGGAACCCGATTTTTTCTATGGAAATATCACTTTTATTATGTACGTAAAAATATACTTTTACTTGTTTTAAAATTAATTTTCTTGTAAATATTGGTGTCATTGAATTATTTCAACATTTTACAAATACAAGTACCTTGCCCTAGAAAGTGTTATACTCGTTCATTATACTAATTCCCCGAGTGCGAGCTCGCCATTGGTATCCGTCAAGGAAGCGTTTCATTGTTCTCCTGGGTCGCTAATGGCTACTACAGTTTTCACAATGCACATGGAAACAAATTCTAGTTGCTCGGAAGCCAGTTGCCGGATAGCAGAAAATTCCGAGATCGAAAGTCGGGTTGTCCGGCACAGCGGCTAAATGTGGGAAATACTCTGGAGGAACGAACGCGTGGCCCACGGCAGCCTATTGCCTTAGCAAGGGGCTGTGCTCTCATAGGGATCTTTCCCACGAAACCAGAGAGCTGACAAATGCCACCTACTCTTTCCATATCCATTGCAGAAGAAAAATAATGTTCCTCACTTAGGATCACTTAGGTAATGAAAAAGACTGTCTTTGAATGCTTTCGTAAAATAAAAGTACTTCAGAAAATCTCAGGACTAAGGTCCTGTTCCAGTGCTCCTGTGGGTGTCCTATTTACTCGGGGACCTCAGGAAGACCAAGGGTACGACCTCGAACTGTACAGTATAATTCTTCAGCTAAGGTGTTTTCTATAGGTGGCGACCAAAATCCATAGATGGTGCATGGTGCTCAGGGAGAGTGTTGTGTGTTGGGCATTGCTTTGCCTTGGAAGTCACCCGCAATTCAGTAGTAGAGCATTACTATGTATTAAAAATATTTAACCCTTTAACGGTCGCATTAATGTACGGTTTAAAAATTCAAATTGCTTATTGGTACCACTTTTTTGAAAAAGAAATAGTCACCTGATTTAATGACAGATAAAATGATACCATAATAAAGCCAATTACACAATTTTATAAAACCGGTGAGAATTAAAGAATCTGAAAAAAAGACACAGCCCGTGGTTATCACGAGAGCGAGAATTAAGGAATTAAGAGCTTAGATTGGATAAAAACGCTTTGCCGCAAGACTTGTTGGTTTTATCCTACCGTTCTTAAATTTAGTGTCAGCAAACACAGAGGTTGTTCGTTGGCTAACATAAGTCCCGTACAAAACTATGCTGCAAAATTATCTGCTTTAAACATTTATAGAACATTTTTTTTCGGAGGGCTTAACCCCTTAATTCTCGCTGTCGTGATATTCACGGGCTATGTGTTTTATTCAGATTGTTTGATTCACACCAGTTTTACAAAATTGTGTAATTAGTTTTATTATGGTATCATTTTACCTGTCATCAAATAAAGTGACTATTTCTTTTTAAAATAAGTGGAGCCAATCAGAAATTTGCAGTTGTGGAAACATTCAAATTCTTCCCAAAAACATCAAATAGAAGACAAAATACATATTTAATTGACTGAAAAATATTTAAATGACAAAAAGTATTTCATGTTGTTTTAATGAGTTAACAAAAGGAACAAGCAAAAAAAAACTGCAATCAAAGCTGTAAAAAGTTTAACACGTTTCTAGCATGGTACATTGTGGAAAACAGCGCATTAATAGCAGTATTTTTTAAAAATTGTCTTAACGGAGAGATAGAAATTAAACCATAGCATTATGCAGTAACCTTAAAAGGCCTAGTCTAGTCACAACCCTACACATACGGAATAATAATCCTACGCGCTGCGCAAGTTCTAAAAATGCCGGCATAGGTGAATTATTCTCAGCGCTTGAACGGTCACTTTAATTAAGATATTTCTATTTCCGAATAGTAAGTTTTGCTTTTGTCGATTCTCCTCAATATAGGTTCATTCGATTAAGATTGTTCTTCAGCCGTTCGCAACATCGTACCCTTTTCACCAGGATTTATGCTATTGTTAGAGCTGTCAACTCTGGTTATAGTAATTTGTCGCGAAACCAGTACTAGTCACCTGTAAGAAATGTATCGGTCTGATTCAAAGTTCAAAACGAATTACAGTAATGGGATTCTGGAGGCCCATTTTGATAGAGTAAAGTTAAACAAAAAACATAAAATTGTGAGTTCAGCATACGATTAGAAACATTTTCCAAAGCATTCCGAATATTGTAACAAAACTTTACAGTTTATTAAGATGAATCACGTCTAAATAAACAATTTAGAAAATGCATAACGTATTTGAAAACCCAATTTCTGAAATCGCATCACTGTTTGGAAAAATATTCGAATTTTTTCGTGCAGTCCTTTATATCATCTGCAGATTTTTATGTATGGTACATGGTATGCTAAAAGTTAGTTCATATAAACACATACAATAGTACAAAGTTCTCTTTCACCAATATAAATCAATATATATTAAATCTTTTCTGTAGCGCAGTATATGATCTGAAGCATTTACGCACACCAAGAAATATGCAAAAAATAGCTAAATTTTAAAACGCGTACAACAACTGAAAACGCACTTCGGCAATTAGTCTTCATAGGTAGTAATGGAGCCAAATGCTTTTGTGTGTTCCTGTAAATCAATCGTAAAATATATGCATTCTATATCCCACAACAAGTACCTCGTAGTACACTTCAGTGATAGAAATAAATTTCAATGTGTTTAAAATAGTGTCATATGATTAAAATACAGCGGAAACGATTTTTCCCGTAGTAGGTAATGTAACGGAGTTGCTTTGGATGTTCATATAAATGAACCATAAATGCTAAAGACTTCATTTTCAATACCATTTTCATGTCATATTAAACATCAATAACATATATCAATATCATGGCAATTTGACAATAAATTCGCAAGTTAGAACTCGGACAGGTATACTAACAGACAGATAAACTGAATTCATAAGTTGGAAAGTGTTAAAAAGAATTGAGGACATGAATTTCAAAATTTGCCTTATCCAGAAAATCAATTTTTAGGAAATCGCAAACAACCTCTAACTGTATCCACTGGTTTCCATTGTAGACAAAATTTTACAATGTCAGAAATATAGGATAAAACAAGTTTTTTTGCAGCTTGTTGTGGTTTTTTTTTTTTTTTTTTTTTTTTTTTTTTTTTTTTTTTTTTTTTTTTTTCAGGTTGAACTGTAAATATCTATAGTGTTTCACTATTAATATTAGGAAAAATTTGTTGTTGTTTTTTTTATTTTATATAAAGCATGATTTGAAACTCACGTCCTCTATTCCTTAAATATAGACACAAAGAGATAAGCAAAATTTGACTAACATTTTACCAAACTACAATAAAACATGATAAGATAATTGAACGACCGCAATCTTTCAGTTGAAATCGTCTTGCTCGAAAATTAGAGGCTTAAAAAATGTGTAGAGTTAAAGGGCTTGACATTAGGGAATTGTATGAGGAAAAGGATGAGGAGAAGGAATTTCTGACAAATAATACCTGTTTTTTTTAAGTTAAAATTTTAAAGTGTCAATTACGAGTACGGTTACTATAAATGATGGTTTTATTACTATTGATTTTTCTTTGTGTTGCATATATTTAATTTTAATTCTAGATTTAAATATAAAATATTGGTATATGTATAGCTTTTTAGGTGCGTTGGTAATTATATAAATATGTAGCACTTACAGCCGTCGGATGGACCATCCGTCTCTCTGTCTTATGAATTTTTTCGAGTCATTTCAAATTTTATGAAAATCGAAATAAAACTTAAAAAGATATTAATCAAAGTTTTCTTCAGTCTATTAAATCTTATCATACATCATTAGTTCAATGATTTCTCAGGATAGGTAATGATTCTATGTTGCCATGGTGACTATGTCTTATTTAAGATGGAGACATATTATTTACATATTACTGAATGTAATATGCATAATTACGATAAATTTTGTATTCGTAAATTTTTGCCTAAGATTGCAACAGCTATTACACAAAGAGGTGAATATTGATAAAACAAGTTATAGTAAAAACGCACCTCATTTGCCACATTTGACTTAGAATTTACGACTTGTTGTAAATTAATAAAGAAGACTTCATATGTTTAGACATTGGTTTAAAACTGCGGCGATTATAAGCTCCATCTATACATTTAATAGGTTTATTTACTTTACTTCAAATGATTCTTGTTCCTATATTTTTATTCTTTTGTGAAAAAAAAGTAATACACCAGGCAATATTGTCTCTCAATTGTAGCAGACAGATGAGACATGTACCGTTCGAGTGAAAATTACATCTACGTTTCGAATAACAATATAATTTTCTAATTTGGTTGAATAAATATAAAAAATGTTTAACAGTGCAGTTTTAAATGGTAACAACCTTTAAAACTATATTTAATTTCCTTATATCAAGAAGTCCGTAAAAATGTTTAATTAATACATTGTGTTCCTTAAGCCTTAAAATATAGATCACTAACACTATAGATTTAGAAGAGTTAATAGTTTTAAGGCAGTAATGTTAAAACTTCACAAAATTTCCCTAAAAAACATCCTGCAGAAATATTTGATTAATATACCGGGTGTCCCAAAAAGGACTGACTGATTTTAAAATTCAATAACTTGCAAACGGTGACAGATATTTAAAAAATTCTTGCAGGAGGGTTATGCATAAGGTCAAAAGTTTTATTACAGTGATTTTCGATTTTAGTTCGAATTACAAACAATAGATGGCGCTGTAAGCAATAGTCGCTAAATACAGGCTCGATTTCTGGTCTTTTCTCTTGTTCCATGCTGAAAAAGGAGATGGAAATGTATTATCCGGGCCACGAAGTACCAAAAATCGAGCCTGAATTCAGCGTCTATTGATCGCAGCGCCATCTATTGCTTGTAATTCGAACTAAAATTGAAAATCACTGTAAAAAAACTTTTGACCTTATGCATAACCCTCCTGCAAGAATTTTTTAAATATCTGTCACCGTTTGCAAGTTATTGAATTTTAAAATCAGTCAGTCCTTTTTGGGACACCCGGTATATCTAATTGATCCAAATATATCCTGGATATGTTTTCGATTCAAAAATATAATTTTTGATTATGAAACTTATTCATAAATTCATAATAAAGACTAATTAGCTATGATCCACATTAATTTCTGTTTCAAACAAGCCACATTTGTCAAAAGCATTTTTTGAAAAATAGATAAATTTAATATTCGACTCCGTAATAAGACAGTCTCATCTTCAATTTAGCATCCAAGGAAAAGTAAATGCTAGACAGTCTTAATATCTCAAGTATGTGGAAAGTTGGAAAGTGTTCAAGAAATTTCTTTAAATGGAAATATTCTTAAACGTTTCATATTATGGTATTTTATCACATAATTGAAAACAATTTACACGAATAAAAATGTTTTTAGAAGACAAATATTTTTAGATTTTTTTTTTATTATTATTTTTTAAACATTAAATGAGCAGCTTTAAATTTAGTATACAGAAATTGTTTCGGTTTCCGAATGCAAAATTATAACTAATAGTAAAGCGAGTACCATTTTTAAAACAAGAATTTTGAAATGCCACAGAGCTAGTACCATATACAGGGTGGATCAAAAAGTCATCTCCAAACGGCATGTGTGGGTGTGTCAGGTCGTGAGGATTAAGAATTACATAGGAACTGGCGTTCCGAAACGCAATCGTGACGGTGCAATTGCATCGTGACCGTGATTTTACAAAAAAACTTAATCGAAGTACATAATACAAATGAAAAATGTTACAACTCATGGCAAATTCTCAAAATGTGCCCCATTAGCCTTGATAGATGCTTTATATCGGCGCTGCATGGATTAGCAAACATGTTCCAATTGGTCAGGAGTCTCCCGGAAACCCAATCCGTGCCATGAGATTCATGGCGCATGGAACAATTATCTCGTACACCAGAAACTTACCATATCTCAAGAGGTAGAAATCCAGGGGGTTTAGGTCTGGGGATCGCGACTGTTTCACTGTACAGGGCTGATTGGAATATTTTGAAGCACCCTGTACATAAATAACCCGTCTATCTAAAAATTTAAGATCACAACTTAAAAAGACATTTAAGGAGTGCTATTTAGTGGGTACAGCTCGTGGTTTGTGGCCATTATAAAACGTTCTTCTATACGAGGACGAGAGTTTCAAAACTCGCCTTATCCAGAACTTCAATTTATGGGAAATCGCAAAAACCCTCTAACCGCACCCATTGGTTTTCATTGTAAAGTAATATTTTACAATGGCAGAAATACAGAATAAAACGAGTTTTTTGCAGATTGTTGAGTTTTTTCGGTGCAAGTTTACTAATAGAAAACGTTGATAGAGAAAACACGATTTCTTAAATTTTGGATAAGGCAATTTTTGAAACTCTCGTTCTCATATTATTCTGATATATTTATTTATAATATAATCCAGAGTTGCGAAAACAAAGTTATGAAAGTGTAGATCACTGCTTTAAATTTAACAAAAAGTGACTGTGAACAGTGAATTAAAAAAGTACAGAACAACAACACACCCTGTTGTATATTAAAATTTAAAATTATATTCACATGAACCTTTTAAAACATGAATCCCAAATATAATATTTGGTGCATTTCTACGCAATATAAAGTGATATACAATAATAAAAGTATAAATTTAGTAATAGAATTTTTTAGAAGTGCATCATGATTTATTTAAATAGCTAGGGTCATTTGCCCCGTACGAGCTACGCTCGCCAACCCCCGTTCAGAAACCGCAAAATCTAAAAGCACGCTAATTTGATAGGCTATAAAAAACATTTCGGAAGAATGAATTATAATTTTAAAAAAAAACAGTGGCTATCTCCCTGCTACCGTGTTGTTTTCGTCTTTGATTAAATCAGATCAATGAAACATGTAAAAATAAGCTAATATTATATTATTTATGTAAACAGAGTCTTTGTCTCCCGGTACTTTTTAACAATTCTATAAGAAAGGTTTTTTTTTAATAAGACATTTTAAATCTGACGTAGTTTTCTTTCTATTTTTAATATTCACGTGAAAATACTTTTGTTGTTAGAAATTGAATATTATTTGCTCCGTCTTAGCATTCTCAACACAAGAGCAATGCGACTCGTGTTGGCACTTCAATAACATCTGCATTGGTTCATTGGTTCAAAATATCTCAATTTGTTGATTTTCTGTAGCAAGTAAACCCTACTGCTTTACAAAGGAAGTCCATGGGAATTTGGCGGAATATTATAGATATCGCCAAGTTGGTGACAAACTTGGCAGTATTTGGCGACAGAACAGGATCCCCCTATGGTAACCCTCTTATAAGTATGGTGATGAATTAAATGCTGTTCAATAACCAATGAGATTTTTTACTATAGTTTTTATGACGTAATCATCAATATTTTCCTGCTTTTAATACGTAATCATTTAATTCTCATTTCAAAAGTATTTTCTGTTTAAAAAAGTCACGTGTAAATAATTTTTTAATTTAAAGGAAATATTATTCTTTGCGCTGTTTTTGTAATTTGTTAACAATTTAAAATAATACCCTTTTCTAAAAGTGTAAAAATATCTCTCTAAATGCTGAGAATTTGAATTTAAAATAGAAATAAAGCCTCAAAGAATGACTCAAATTAGAAAATAAATGCAGTCTGCACACCAGGAACTTCTAATGCATAAAATGATATAAAAATGATTAAATTCCCATATGTAGTTTTTGCTCCTATGAAACTGCTTTAATGGAATGATTTTGACCAACTTTAACATTAAATATCTCTTAAAATAATTCTTCGATTTGAAAACCGTCTGCATCAGCGTGTTTATCAAACATTTCTCTGTAAAACCACCAATTTCCATATTTTTGTTTGCAAAATTTTCTTAATATTGATGAATAAAGACCTCCGTTTACAAAACATTCAAAACCGGCGGCGGCGGCGGCGGCAACAGCGTTAGTTACTTTTTTTTAGAATAGAAAGAATCTTAAAGCTATTATATTTTACTGTATTAGAATTATATAGAATAGCATTTTATAATATCCACTACTTACCAGTTATAATACTAGTTAACAATACTAAATAACGAATCGTTATTTTATTGTTTAGTTGAGAGCTTTGTTTTTCAAATAAATCTGTAAAAATGAAAACAGAAAATATGTTTCCACATTTTGTGACTGTAGATTTCTAAATTATACTTTCAAAAATCAAATTCGCTCTTTCTTTAAATACAGATTCGCATTCGAAAGCGGATACTTTTATTTGAGTAAGAAATTTAATGCCGCGACTTAATAATATTTAACAGGTATCACACTACTTTAAAAATGTTTTCGTCTAAGTACTTTTTATTCATTTACATGATAAAATATAGAGAATGCAAATTTTAAGCGCTTATTTTTTTAAATATCTATGTTATAACTTTAATTTAACCATAGTTTATGCGTTAAGCCAATGTATATAAGAGTTTTTACTATTGTAAAAAAATAATAAAATACCTTTATATTCACTTTTTAATTTAAATAATTTTATATTTATATATACCTATAAATGACCATTTACTTTAAAAAATCCTAATAAAATTTAAATATTTTAAGAAGAGAAATCATAAATAAGTAATGTATCAATGTCTTTATATGGTTTTATGTGTAAAAAAATCGTAGAAAATGTTCTCGAAAGAATATGATAGCCTAGGCTGTGTGACAGATGTAGGCATATTTTAGAATTTCAAAATTTACATGCATCGGGAATATATATTTTCTATACATCACGAATAAAAAAATGTCTGTCACCTAAAGAAAATTTAAAATGGCGAAAAAGAAAGAAAATGAGACGTTATTCTCTTGAAATACACTTTTCATACGAAACAGCATTGCTTTAAGTAGACTGTTAAAGAAATTTTTGAATTCCATGAGAGATATATTTCTATATTTTATGCAAATTTAAGGCATTTTATTACTAATATGTTCTACATATGTTGTTTTCAAGTTTATAATTTATTTTTAGTTTAAGAAAATATCGTTTTTTTATTTAAAAATAATTTCTCTATTTGTTTCCTCTCGTCCACAGTTCCAAGTAAAAGAATGAGAACAAAAGAAATTGGAAGCCATATTAAGACACCAACTTCAGTATCGATTGTAAGAAGATGAATAAAATTATTAGGAGCTCTTAGATATGCAAACCTACGTCGATGTCTCCGTTTATCATCTTGCTATTAAAAAGCTCGCATTCAGTTTGCAGCGAAATATCTGAAGCAACAAACAATTTGGTCTTAAATTATCTTCACTACTCAAAAGAATTTTAATTTCGATATTCCGTATGGTATTCTTTTATACTGGCATGCCTCAGAAAAGAAAAATGACATTTTTTTTTCAAGTCAATTAGGTGGAGGCTCCTTAATAGTTTGGGCTTTTTTTTATCGGAAGATAAGCTTATAATTTCTTTTCTAGAAACACAAACAAAATAAGCATACCTATATTCACATATAAGATATAATTTATTTGAATCATTTGTTATCTTCAATGCAACATTTGCCGGATTTAACTAAATTTGCAACAAGACAATGCCTAAATTCACTCTTACAAAGACGCAAAAGAGTGAGGAAAAGATAAACAAGATTTTCAAACTCGATTTACCGGTAATGGTCCGAACATAATTCTCAAAGAGGACGTCTTGAGCATTATAATGCCCAAAATCTACCGAAAAAGAGGTCAAATCCTGCTGTTTAACTCAAAAGAATTAAAAGGTATATGTGTTTTATCACCTTTACAAATCCGAAACCATGTAAAATCTATGCTACATTGTTCAATTGAAATTATGAAACACAAAAGAAGCCCAATTGACATACAATATTTGTAAAATTTACAAAAATCTGTTCTGCTCTTATCATTTTTGCTCCCAGTGCATATCAAGTAAAAACCCAAAGTATTGTATTGTATCTATAACAATTATTTTAGATTGTTTTCAAAATGTTTATATTCACTTTTTAGTTCTATAAAATAAAATTTCAAGGTTTACATGTGGATTAATCTAATGATATTTTTTATTTAGATAATTAGGTGATCGTTCCGATCCTTCCAAAAGACCGAGCTAAATTAGTGTCCTGTCAACTCGATAAAACTACATTCTCGCTGTATCATTGCTATAAAGCATTTTATTTTATAATCGGATAGAAAATTCTTCAGATTCTTAAAGACATTCCTTCGCAAAATTTCGCAAAATTTGGCGACATTATTTCATTTGGCGCTAAACATATGTTGAGAAAATTCTGCGTACCCTGATTTTTTGTGTTATGTTTTCGTGAACATTCTATAGACTCTGACAGGTTAAAGCATGCATCTTAGCTCCTATTGAAAATTTCTAGAAAATTCCTTTAGATTCTGAAAGCCAAATTTTTCGCCAAATGTCACCAAAATTTCTCCAATTATCGCCAGATTTGGCGTTATATATGTATACATATAGAGTTACAACTTATATGTATATATATATGTGTGTGTGTGTGTGAGGATAGAGATACCACAGCACACACTCTGGCAACAATATGAAGCAAACAGGTTCCCAGGCTAGATCTCTGACGTCATGCTGAGATCAAGTTTTTTAGGATCTCCTGGCTGAGAATTAATGTTGAATTTCCAACAAGAGTGTGATTAGAATTTGATCTGGGCAGATGCCCTGATATTGCGCTCCTTTCAACGATGTTGAGAAAGTTGATCTACTTTCAGTAAAAAATAATCAATTTAGCAATAATCAATTTAGAAATAATCAATTTATTTATTATAATAGCAATTAGGATATCTTACTGATTTTTCCAATACTTATATGGGGAACAAGGCCGGCAGTACCTCTAAATCACCCTAAATAATTTGCTATATTTACTCTTAAAATCTTTAAATACTTTCGATATAGCTCATGGATAGTGTTGCCAGGTTTTACGCGTAAAGTGGGTGTCCAAATGCCCTGAACACCAGTATTTTAAAGTCATTTTCTTCGTCTGTTTTCTTATCTAATCTAATTTTCGTCTAATTTTCTTATCTAATGGCGGAATTATCTACGATTAAAGATGGCGAAATAAACTGCAAGAAATTAGTGGTGTCCAGAGCATTTGGAGCTCTGATTCAAGCTTAGCATCTGGCGACACTACTCATGGACCTCTTAAGTTCTTTTCTATGTGTCTTCGACTAATTCATCAAAGTACACCTGTCTGTGTTTTACGAGGTAAGATTATTTCTTATACCTGTAATGCGCACAAAGAAAATCATTTTCAAATCTTATCATCAAATTATTTTTCATCCATATAAATTTTCGACGAAAGAAACCTGGTAAAGCGCAGATTCACAGAAGCAAGTAGTGTGTTTCTGTTTTTTTTTTTTTTTTTTTTTTTTTTTTTTTCAGTTGTGGTTTCTTTGTGGTTTCTGAGTCTTACAGAGTTTCGTTTAAGATATTGTGCCAGCTATAGTGCTAGTTTTACAAGAAAATACAGATTTTCAATAATTGTAAATAAGTTCAGTTTTTTTTATCAAATGCTTTTACAAGACATATCAAGGGTCACCACTCAAAATACTTGGTGCGGACTGACAAAATTAAAATTTTCCATCTAATCATTTTCGAGCAAGTTGGTGGTAAATAAAGAAGAAAAAATATCAGAGCGTTTGCTAATTTTGAGTTTAAAAGATATATAGAATATAATGCCAAGCTCATTGAAATTTCAGAGAGTTTTTAATATGTATAGTTAATTTCAGAACCTTATTTCCGTCAATTAGATTTTCAATGTACTGAATAAGAAATCGCATCTCGTATTCTTGACTCTTTGACTGATAACTGGGATTTTCAGCAATCCTTCACAGCCCATACCGATCTCGACACTGAAATACATGATACTAGAAGTACTTCTAAAACTAGAGCAGTATTAAATGGGGTGCCGCGCGCTACGGTTGCAGCTATTTCGACTGCCCTCTCCACCCAGTTAGTCTCATACCCTCACGAGACAGCATAAAATACGCCATCTAGTATTCAGTTTACTACACGACAAAACACCGGAAATGTAGTTTCATGTTCGAATGTTTTAAAGCGCTGGCTAATTGTTTCTTCTTTTTCAAACTGTAATGTAAAGGAAGGTTTATGGAAAGGAAGGTCTTTGTAGGGAAGGTTTAACATTTCGTAACAATATGCATGTTAGAGAAAGTTTCGTAATCTATATGAATCATTTTGCTCTTCATATACGTCAATTAATTAAAACTATGTTATAATTATGTTTTTGTGTCTCCTTTCTCCCCATTACTAAAGATCACTGCAAATAAATTACTACTATAATTGTAGTTGTACACTTTGTACTATTTTATCTGGAGGGACATCTGTTGCTATAAATGAGGAAGATTATTTCAACATTTCGTCTCAAAGTACAGTTGCTTTTGTAATAATATACTTTTATTACATTTATAATAGCTTTTCTTTATAAATATGCTTAATCAATTGCAGTTTTCTTCATTCACCTGAAAGAAACGTTAATCTTAAGCACTCCATCAACTTGAAAAAGTATGTTAGCCTTCTATTGATTTATGTTACTCCGAATAAATATTTTTGCCCAGAATATTACTGAGGCTAAGAAGATTAACTACTTACAGGCTGTAGTTGTGTTGTATTTTAAAGAGTTTATCTAATAAGTATTAGAATATTTATGCAATTACGTTATAGTGCTTATATATGTTTTTGGAAATAAGAAATTTCTTAAAAGACATTTTTTAAAGATTGCTTATTACATCTTTTAAAACACAGTCGGGTTTTTAAAAAGTTATGTAGCAATAACAAGTATGTAGCTAAAAATACTACTTATTATATCCTATTTATTACAAAATAATCTTACAAATTATAATACTGATTGTTATTGAATATTTTAAAAGTGTTTTGAAACGAAAGCATTGCATTAATGGACACTTTTAAACGCTACGTAGCCGTAGCATTCACATGCACAGTAGAACGTCGATTATCCGGACACCGATTAACCGAATTGTCCAATTAACAGGATCGATCAAGAACAATACGTTTTCTTCCCACTTTTTCCATTTTTTTTTTTTAAATTGAAACTACTTTAGGCACGGTAGGGTAAATATGGCTGGATGTCACGAAAGTTAGGAGCTCCAAAACTTGCTTCTTTTATCCCTAGGTGCCCTCGGAATGGGGACACTCGGACACTCTCCTCTTTCCTCTCGCATTTGTTTGTACAGTGTATGAATATATACATGCAATAATTTCTATGTATAATTTTGTACAAACTGTTTAGAAAATAAAATTTAATAATAAAACAAAACAAACATTCTAAACACGCCATTTATAATATGCTAAAATGTGCACGGCAGCAATTTCCTGTCATAAGTCTGGAAAAAGTGTGAAGGGAAGTTACCCCAAAAAAAATTGCTGTATCCGTTTTTTTTTTTTTTTTTTTTTTTTTTTTTTTTTTTTTTAAGTTATCCAATTATCCGGATTCTCCATTAACCAAATCGATCTCGGTCCCAGCCGGTCTAGATAATCGGCGCTCTACTGTATTTGTAACCTATATTGTACAAATACATGTATTTGTAACATGTATTTATACAACATTATCAGCTTATACGTCGAATTAACCGAGGTCATACGAATTGATCAATCAGTGTACATAGCAGTCGACAGTCAGTCAGCCAAGAAGGAAATGTCTGTAAGATCTACATACTTTATAAGTACGTTATGGTGAAAATTATATGGTTGTATATGAAGTAAAAAATTCCATTTCCATAAATCAGGAAGTTGGTTACATCAGTAGCACATCTAAATTAGAGAAATATAAATCTAGATCTTTAATATGACAAGGATTAACTTTATTATTTCTTATAATACATATCATTGAAAAAGAATTATTTCTGAACAATTTTTTTTAGATTACTAATGTAATATATATTTCGCACTGAATAATTCAAATAAATTATGTTAAAAAACATGACACAAGATATATCTAATCAAATACAACTCGTTGTAAATGGTGCCGCCAAGCCACAAACTTAAAACCCCAGTCATAAAAAGAAGTGATATTACATAAAAAGAAGCGATATAAAAATGCATACTCTGAGTGCCGTGTAAAAATCTATCACTACTCCTAATGTTTCCAAAGGACTCAGAGTGAGGTACAGTATGTGAAAACTGCTTCGCGACCTGCAGGCTTTTATAATGTGTTTTCTGCCTGCACTTACATATATATGACTTTTTGTTTAACAAATTTGTTCTTGTATTACTGATCCCATTAAACTGGGAAAATTCGAAGCTTATGGTGTTTACATGCCCATTCTTATTTAACACTATGGGATTGATTTGTTGATTATCATTATTTGAACGAGAAAGGCCACTTTTATGAGGAGGATTTTCTAAGTAAACATGTAATAAACATTTTGAGTTTGTAAAATAATAATAAAAAATAATGATCATATGAATATTACAAACAATGCACCTAATAATAGACGTTAATTAAACTAAGATATATTGCAGTAAAGCCTGCGTAAACGGAATTGCACATGACAGGGAGAAAATCTGTTCTAGTAAGGCTACTAGTATTATATATTATTCCTTATGTTGGAAACACGAACTTTACGTTTAAGAAATAAATATGTCATAAACAGGATCCATTTTACCAGTTTTCCCTTTAATTTTAATACAGTGTATTATTAAAAGTATTTATGTAATTAAAATTATGTTTAAAATCTTGAAAAGTATAATTGTAATAATAGATGATTACCACAATTACATGCCATTTCCTGCTTGTCTTACAAATCTTTCTGAATTATTACAGATCTTCCTCGACAAATATTTATAAGAGTGATATAATGAGAAATTAAAATTAATTTTTTCGACTTTCAAAATTTTTCGAAATTGGTATAGGTACTGCATAGATTAAATATACGCCTGCAAGTCGCCAAGCAGTTTTCATATACTGTACCTCAGCCCGAGTCCTATGGAAACATGAGTAGTGATAGATTTTTACACGGCACTTGGAGTATGCACTTCTATATCGCTTCTTTTTATGTGATATCACTTCTTTTTATGACTGACGTTTTAAGTTTGTGGCCTGGCGGTGTCATTTACATCGTGTTATTTTTGATTAGATATCACTTCTTTTTGTAAGGTATTTCATTTGCATTATACATATTCCATGTTAATTCAGAAAAGGAAAGATAAAGGAAAGATGAAAGAAGTAAAAAAAATAATTAAGTAGTCAGGCTATAAAATTTTCAAAAGTGTAATATATCTAGTAAGACATAATGTTGGACTTTTTAAAAACAATTCAAATACATTTTATCGATTCTTACAAATCTTAGAAGAAATCATTTATTTTTTAGAAATGATAAAACGTGTCGAACTAACAGGCAATATTTTTAGCTCTTGTTCTATAAGCTATAGGATGATTCATAAATTAACTCAGTAAGGATTTTATTTTAATAACTTTTGAAAAACTGTCATTACATTTTCAAAATTCGCATCATTTTACACAAAATATGTAAAGACTTAAAAACAGACTGAACAATGAGCATTTGTTTTATTTAAGTAATTTTTAAATAAAATTAGTTTGTTTATAATTTTGAAATCCAATGTCCCTCCGATAAGTGCGGCAGAAACTCAGATTACCTGATGAAGCCTCTTTCTTTAGAAAATGTTTTCATAAGCTCTAACACTTTTTGGATTTTCTGAATTTTCAATGCATGTACTTTATAAATTCATAATTGTTTTTACGTGACTAGAAGGACATACTAAGTCATATGATTTTAAAGTATTTTCTCACAAATTTCGGATCATTCATACGATCAATTATAATTTATTTCAATAAAAGTTCAGAATTCGATATTTCATCGTTATGAAATGATTTTCCCTAATTTCAGTCATATTTGTACATTTTTAAGTAGCTAGCTCTATTATCTCATTAGAAATTAACTAAAAGCTATTTATGGCATATCGATAACATTCTTTAATTACCAAGTCCAAAATAACAGAATAGATTAGGTTAATAAATCCCCTTATTAATCTTTTTACATGAAAAGAAAAGGTAAATTCCAATAAAACTGCCAAAAATTCAGTGATCCTTAAGTTCTGTCGAATTGTTTTCATGACTATAAGTACTCTGTGATTCACTAAAGTACTTACATTATATTTCTAAGCCTGTTCTGTTGGTTCTCCAAAGTCGATGTTTACCTAGAATCTTTCCATAATCGAGGTCCAGTGAAACGTTTCTATAATCCAGTTTCTCCTCAAATATCAGCAGGATATTCGGTGATGATTATTGCGCGAAATACCTTCGTCAAAAATCATTCCGATTTCGTACAACATAAAAGTTCATTTAATTCTTATCTAAATTTTGTTTGCAAAAATACCCATAGTATTGGAAGGGTGTGGGCTAAAATCTAGAAGCATTTAATAATGTGGGCCTAAATTTCGAAAATTTTGAATTATTATTATTTTTTTTTTTTAAACGTTTTTGGCCAATTTTTGCCTTTTTTATAATTCAACCCGTAATCGCGCGAGTTCTAACCAGCTTTAAATGTTTAATGCAATGTGAGATATACAATACATGTCGTAGGTTAATTGGAGAATCATCTCTCATTTTCCAATTAGCCTAATATTTTTCAGGCCTATTGCATAGAGCCTAGACATCGGTTAGGCTAATTGACAAGTAACCACTTATTTCCCAATCAGGGTGCATTTTTAGACTTATAAACCCATAACCCGAACTGAACCCAAAAAATAAATTACAGCAGACTGTACGTCGATCCGAGCAAGCCAAAATAATTTCAGTCTACATGAAACCCGACCCGAACTGAAAGATCCATTTGAAAAAAAAAACCAGAAATCTGACTCGAACCAAATCTGATAGCAGACAAAAATATTGAAACTAACCGTAACCCGATCCGATCAAGACAAAATAATTTCCGAGCACACGCAACCCAAAACGAACCTAAAAATTCCCTTTAAAGGAAACCAGAAATATGACCCGAAACAAATCTGAATCCAACAAAAATATTCCAAAGAACAAAAACGAAATTTGATCCGAACCAAATCTGAATGAACTCGACAAAAAACTCCAAAAAATCATAACCGGTCTCAACAGACAAAATAATTTTCGTGGGCATGACACCAGACCCGAACCTAAAAATTCCATTTGAAAAAAACTCTAAATCTGACCCGAACCAAATCTGAACTCGACAAAAACATTCCATTGAACTATATCCCGAAACAAGCAAAACAAAATAATTTCCGTGGACACGCAACACGTCCAGAACCAAAAAATGTCATTTGAAAAAAAAAACGAAATTTCAAACCGACAAAAATATTCCAAAGGTCAAAAATCCGATACGAGCAAAACAAAATAATTTCCGTTTACACGCAAACCGACCCGATTCTGAAAATTTCATTTGAAAGAAACCCGAAATTTGAACCCGACAAAAATAACTCAAAGATCCATAACCGGATCCGAGCAAAGCAAATTAATTTCCGTGATCACGCAACACAACCAGAACCTAAAACTTCCAATTGAAGTTAACTTGAAACCAGACCCGAACCAAATCTTAACCCGAGATAAATATTCCAAAAAACTATAACCCGATCCGAGCAAGACAAAATATTTTCCGTCGACAGGAAACCCGATCCGAACCAGAAAGTTATAATTGAACTCGATCCAAAACCAGGTTAAGGTCCGTTTTCGGGTTCACTTCAAATAAATCCGGTTGCGAGTCGTTTCATGTTGACTTCAAATAAATCCGGTTGCGAGTCGTTTCATGTTGACTTCAAATGGAATTTTCAGATTCTGGTCGTATTGAGTGTACACGGAAATTAATTAGCCTTGCTCGGATCGGGGTACGATCTGATGTATTTTTATTTCGGGTACTGTTCGGGTTGCGGGTTAACTTCAAGCAGAACTTTCAAGTTCGAATCGAGTTACATGACAACGGAAATAATTTTGTCTTGCTCGGATCCGGTTATGATTCTTTGGAATATTTTTGTCGGATTCAGATTTGGTTCTGTTCGGTTCAGATTTCGGGGGTTTTCTTTTGGAATTTATAGGTTCGAGTCGGGTTGCATGTCCACGGAAATTATTTTGTCTTGCTCGAATCGGGTTATGGTTCTTTAGAATATTTTTGTCGATTATAATATTTTGTTCGGGTCATATTTCGTGTTTATTTCAAACTAAATTTTAAGTTCGGATCGAGTTGCGCGTCCACAGAATTTATTTTGCTTTGCTCAGATCGGACTACGGTTCTTTGGAATAGTTTATTTGTCGGGTTCAGATTTGGTTCGTGTCAGATTTCGGGTTTTTTTAAATGGAATTTTTATGCTCGGTTGTGTTGCGTCGAAGGAATTTATTTTGTCTTGCTGTTATGGGGTTATGGTTTTTGGGGATATTTTTGTCGGAATCAGATTTGGTTCGGGTCAGATTTCAGAGGTTTTTTAAATGGAATTTTTAGGTTCAGTTCGGGTTGCGTGTCCGAGGAAATAATTTTGTCTTGTTCGTATCGGATTATGGTTCTTTAGAATATTTTTGTTGGTTATCATATTTGGTTCGTGTCATATTTCGGGTTTTTTTCCAAAAAAAATCGGATCGGGTTGCGTGTTCACGGAAATTATTTTGTCTTGATCGGATCGGGTTATGGTTCCTGGGAATATTTTTGTCGGGTTCAGAATTTGTTCGTGTCAGATTTCGGGTTTTTTCTACAGGAAGTTTTAGGTTCAGGTCGTGTTGCGTCCACGGAAATTATTTTGTATTGCTCGTATCGGGTTATGGTTTTTAGGGGAAATTTTTAGGATTCAGATATGGTTCGGGTCAGATTTCAGGTTTTTTTAAATGGAAGTTTTAGGTTCGGTTCGGGTTGCGTGTCCAAGGAAATTATTTTGTCTTGCTCGGATCGGGTTATGGTTCTTTAGAATATTTTTGTCGGTTATCACATTTGGTTCGTGTGATATTTATTTTTTTTTCCAAAAATAAATTAGGTTCGGGTCGGGTTGCGTGTTTACGGAAATTATTTTGTCTTGTACGGATCGCGTTATAGTTCTTGGGAATGTTTTTTTTTTTGTCGGTTTCAGATTTAATTCGTGTCAGATTTCGGATTTTTTCTAATGGAATTTTTATTTTGGGGTCGTGTTGCATCCACGTTAATTATTTTTTCTTGTTCGTATCGGGTTATGTTTTTTGGGGATATTTTTGTCGGATTGAGATTTGGTTCTTGCCAAATTTCAGGTTTTTAAATGGAATTTTTAGGTTCGGTTCGGGTTGCGTGTCCAAGGAAATTATTTTGTAATTCTCGGATCGGGTTTTGGTTCTTTGGAATATTTTTATCGGGTTCAGATTTGGTTCGTGTCAGATTTCGGATTTTTTCTAATAGAATTTTTAGGTTCGGGTCGTGTTGCGTCCAAGGAAATTATTTTGCGTTTCTTGGATCGGGTTATGGTTCTTTAGATTATTTTCGTCGGTTATCATATTATGCTCGGGTCATATCTCGGTTTTTATTCAAAAAAAAAATAGGGTTGTTTTATTAGTAGGTTTTAATACCTAATTTATTATTAAAAATTAGGTCGAGTTGCGTGTCCACGGAAATTATTTTCTCTTGCCTGGATCGGGTTATGGTTCTTTGGAATATTTTTGTCGGGTCTCAGATTTGGTTCGTGTAAGATTTCGGGTTTTTTTTCTAAAGGAATTCTTAGGTTTGGTTCTGGTTGCTTGTTCACGGAAATTATTTTGTTTTACTCGGATCGGCTTATGGTGCTTTAGAATATTTTTGTCGGTTATCATATTTGGTTCGTGTGAGATTTCAGTTTTTTTGTTATCAGGTTCTACTCTGGTTGCGTGTCGACAGGAATTATTTTGTCTTGCTCGGATCGATTTTTCACGAATCCAATACTTTCTGATTGTGAAGATAGAAGAAAGTAAAAATTATTATTCAGGGACTTAAAAGTCAAAAAATTGTGAGAATGCCTCACATATTATGCATGCTACGCTGCAATAATAAGAAGCTAGCGGGTATTATGAAAATTCTTTTACTAAAATAAAAATTATTATTCCGGGACTTAAAAGTCAAAAGATTGTGAGAATGTCTCACATATTACGCACGCCACGCTGCAAAAATAAAGAGACTTTAAACTGGTATAAACCAAAAAGTAGTTAATATTTTTACATGAAACTTTCAAAGGTTTGAACTACTCATAAAAAAAAAAAAAAAAAAAAAAAAAAAAAAAAAAAAAAAATTCTAATACCGTAAACCCTGTAAACATCCGATAATTACACATTGCTGTAGCCCAGTCAACAGATTTTGGTCATAACAAGAATTTCAAAAGTGCAAAAAACAGCACTTTTAAAATCGCATTTACTAAAAACCTATTGACCGGATTCCAGTTTATTTTCGTTTTCTGAGTCACGTTGCACGCCCCATTCCATAGAAAGAAGAATTTTGTTTCTGTCATAAATAGAACCGGAGATATAGATAAATGGGTCAAAATCCCGCTTTGGTCAGTCCAGAAAATATAAACTTGACAGAGTAATAAAAAAATTTTGAAATATCGTTTGGCATTAATTGGCGGAAATTCCTTTCATTTACGGTTCATTGCACTGTTGCTTCTTTTGCTTGGCGAGAAACTCTGTCGAATTTCTATGATACGTCATGCAAAAGGTTAAGTATTTTTAAAAAATATATATATATAGTTAATATATTATCAAATCTCGAATTTATGTTGCATAAGAAGCATTTTTCAATTTCCAAGTTGAACTAGAGATCAATTCTTAGGCAAAAAAAATTTTTGAAATACTTCAATTTCCGTTTTATAAAATTCATTACTAAAAGTAGAAAATTTTGTAGCAAAAGTGAAACTGTTCTGTTATTTGAGTCACGTTTTAGCTAGGGTGCAAAATAGATTGTTTGGAAGATTGTACATGATTTCATTATTAACATGTGAGATGCATTAGCTATGAAGCGATGTTTCTTCCTTTTAAGTTTGAAATAAATAAAAATCATGGTGTTTTATATAAAAAACTCTGTACTGTATAAGTGATGTAAATTTAACCGCTATATTTTCTATTATTTAAAGATAATGTTAATATTATAGCAGCAGAAAAAAATTACGGAAATTAAAACAATTATAAAAATTGTTATAAGAATTGGAAAAAAAAATAAATAACGTTTGATTTTCTAAGTACTCTTTGAGAAAAATGGATTTATTTATTATTATTTTAAGTGGTGTTTCCACGCAGTACTTTCATGTGGACATTTTTTTTATTATTGGATTTATTTGAATGGGAAATACAAAAATATCTTTGTTTCATATCTATCGAAAAGTAATTTAGAAACGCAATACAACTCAACGTATTTACTGGTATATAATGTATTACACCCGTGATTACCACACATCGATATTTTGATAAAATTGTTGAACGGAAATTTTTTTAATTACATTTTTGCGTACCTTAAGCAAATGCCTAGTAAATACTTAATTATGTGTTTTACCACAAAAATATCGCTAAGATGTTGCATTTTTATAGTATCTTATATTAACATTAATAAATTATAAGGAAACTCCGAACATGCCAATATAAAATATATCACATATATTTATTGGATTAGCTCTGCATAACTAAAGTAGTAAGAAAATAAAAGCACACACTTTTGCGATTTTCGCCATAATTGCATACATGAATTGTACACATGAACTAGAGCAGGATTAAATTGGGTAACGAGAACTGCGGCTGCTAATATTTCGAGTGCCCTCTCCACCCAGTTAACCCGTTTTAGGGCAAGAATGGAAATTTTATAAAATGTAGTATTATTTTCAATGAAATATGCTTAAATTACAATCATTAAGACAAAAAAAAAATTCGTGCATGAAAAATAATATTTTGTTTGAGAAAAAAAATGCATTCGACATTTTCATGCATTCTGTCAATTGTGCGTTAACGCACCATTAAATTTAAAATTAATATATATATTTTTAATTTTTTGTGACATTTCCTTTATTTTCGATTTACAGAACTTACAACTTTAATACATTTTTAAAAAAAAACATATAATTAATCTCAAGTGGAATAATTATACATTTTCGAAAAGTCGAATTTGTCAATAACCGTTTCAATTTAAAAAAACTAGCGTATTTTGAAAATTCCTCAACAGAAAGTGTTTACTCCAAATGAATTACTGATATTTTATAGATATCTCCAGAACCCTTAAAAATAGCAGAAAAATAAAATTAGTGAAAAATATTCGTCACAGTGTTAATAAATGCGTTTACTCACTTTTGGCCGAAAATGGGTTAATCAAATCCACTCACGAGACAGCATAAGATACGCCAGCTAGCATTCCGTTTGCTACAGAATAAACCACCGTAAATATAGTTACATGTTTAAATGTTTTGAAGCGTTGGCTAATTGTTTCGACTTTTACGAACTATAATGTAAAAGAAGGGTTTTGGAAAAAAAGGTCTTTGTAAGGAAGGTTTAACATTTCGTAACGATATGAATGTTAGAGAAAGTTTCATAATCTATATGAATCTTTTTTTTTTCTCTTCGTGTATATATCAATTAATTAAAAGTACGTTATTAATATGCTTTTTTGTGTTTCCTTCCAATTACTAAGCATTGCTGCAATTAAATTATGCTCTAATTGTAATTGTACGCTTTGTACTACTTTATTTGGAGGAATATAGGTCACTATAAATGAGAAAGATTATTTGGACAATTCGTCTCAAACAAAATGTTTTTGTAATAATATACTTTTACAACATTTATAATAGCTTTTCTTTATTAATATGTGTAATCAATTGATGTTTTCTTCATCCACATAAAAGCAACGTTAATCATAAGCACTCCATCAACTTGAAAAAGTATTTTAGTACTAAAAAATACACATATATTTATTGGATTCGCTCTGCATAACTAAAGCAGTAAGAAAATAAAAAAATACACTTTTCCAAATTTGCCTATAATTGTATACATGACTATACAGGTAGTTTTCCATCTTCAGACTGTTGTTATTTTCTTGAGCTCATCATGGTACTTGAAAGTAATGATTATATTTATCCATTTTCACATCCAAATCAACACTCTACCAAAAAAAAAAAAAAAAAAAAAAAAAAAAAAAATACAGTGCCAGGAAAAAAAATCTTGACAGTTCCTTATTTCAAAACACTAGTGGAACTAAAAAAATATAAAAAAAGGAGAATGCTGAGTCATGTAAGCTGCAAGTGCCACAATCACATGTGACTAAAGCGTGATAGAAACTCTCACCCGACTCTTCTATTTAAAGTAGAAAAAAGTAAAATAAAATATCTGAACATTAAGATTGTGATACGAATTGAATATTTCCAACTGAGCGAAAAAATACCCAGGCTGAGAATAGAACCCAGATCCTTGGCTTATAAAGTCAATACTTTAGAGTTTAAACTAACTAGGCCGACAACCAGCTAGCATATTTCGCTCAGATAACCTTATAACGACTATCTCGTTATATATGTTTGCATTCCATCCCCCCCCCCCACCAGTTTCAATTAAAATTCTGTTTAATAACTTATTTATTTTAGTACACTATAGTCAAACAGTGCAGCCCCTCAATTAAATTCAACATTTACAAACTAAAGCGATTGTATTAATGGCCCTGCACATTTAAATTAAATTATTCTAGTTACTCATCTCTTTAATAAAATAAAATCAGTGAATCACTCTCCATTTTCACTTTGTGAGTCTCTCACACATACGATTTAACCTTGTAGAAAAACGTTACTGTTGTCTGTTAAAAACAAAAACATTTTAACTTCGGGCATTTCCTTATTTGGGCATGAATATAACTCATCATTTATAATCACTTAACAGGCAATCTATTCATTAGAGTTTTCTTCCCAATACACTTTAACATTCACACCCTTTTCTTCATATGTATGTCAATTCTGCATTTTTGTGGTAAAGCGGTTTATCTTTGATCTAACTTCTGGTCTAGAAAAATACATTCTCATGCTTTTTAGCCTAACGAATCCGGTCTGTTACTATGCCCTATCCAGATAACAATTTTATTTTTTTTAACCGCAGCTGTATCAATGTACAGATTGGACTGCGCCTATCATGATTCAAGAATGTTTGCAGCCCACAATCTGCCCCGCCCCCCCTTACACAAGTAATATGGTAGAAGCCTACCGTACGTATTTGGCGAATCCATATCAGCTAATGTTTTCTCCACTCCGATGCATGGCGCAAAATATTTGTAGATTGGCGATATTGTAGTCCGCCAAGCAAGAAAGTTGTAACTGTATATTCAACACACTCCTGCGCTGTCTCTTGCCTCGTGATGTCTCTTTAACAAGAAGCTCTGATCGCTTCCATTGTACCTCTCCCTTCGCCTTTCATCATGCAATAAAGAAAAAAGTTCGTTTAACAAGTTGGAGTTTTTTTTTAATAGGACCTGGTGTTGAAAATTTCACTACCTTGTCAACAAAAAACGGCCATCTCTTTTCTAGCGAAAACGTCTTCATATACATTATTGGTAGTAACATCTGGTCTGTCATGTAGACAGCTCAATGTTTTAAAAGTCCTAATTTTTTTTTTTTAAGTGCTTATTTCAAACCACAAATAGAACTTTAAAAAAAATAAAAATAAAGGAGAATGATGAGTCATGTAACTCAGCTCAACTGGTTGTCGGCCCAGTCAGCTTAAACGGTAAACCATTGGCCTTGTAAGTCAAGGATCTGGGTTAGATTTCTATCCTGGGCATTTTTTCCCTCAGTTGGAAATATTCAATTCGTATAATAACTTTACCAATAAGTTTGATTGTGTTAAAATAATAGTTTATTAAGATTGTGTCTTGAGTAGCAAGATTTCTTTCATGGCACTGTAGACGCGCAATACCTCAAACATTTGCTATTGAGAATTTTCCATATTTACAATGGTCATAAATATTTCAAGTTTCGAGAAGTATTTTAACTTTTTATGCTTCAAAATATGCAGAATGAAAGAAAATATCTTCTCAAAGAGTTTTTATATTACTTTATAAAATAATAAAGGATACCATGAAAATATTTTTAAAAAATCAGCTCGTAAAATGAAGCTAAAACCTGAAGCACATTCAGTGTACCCCAGTTCAATTTTTCAAGAAATATGTTATAACTTTGAAAATAAGGAAATTGTAAAAAAAAATTCATCGCGTTTTAGTAGCATTTATAAGTATATAAGTATTCATTCTGTATGAAAATTACGAAAAAAAGTATGTTTTCAATTTAAGCAAAAAAAAACACGTTTCCCAAGAACTAGCCAACTACAGACAACACAGACTCGAAAAATATGGGATTTCATTGCATAATTTTATGTTTTTTATTCATTTTTGGTTTCTCCGAGTGAAAAAAATTCCAGGATTATCCCACTATAAAGTTTTACTTATTTATTCATTTATTTATTTATTTACAAATTGGTGAAAAATATCTACTAAGATAACACAGAGGGTGTAGCAAAGTCAAGCACTTACATGCATATATACATTTATATATATATATATATATATATATACTAGGGGGCTCGGCCCCCTACGAGCTACGCTCGCCAACCCCCGTCCAGACACCGCAGACTCTAAATGCACGCTAATTTGATCGGCTTTAAAAAGATTTCGAAAGATTGAATTATCTCTCTATTCTAAAAAAAAGTAACTACCGCTGTCACCGCCGCCGCCGGTTTTGAATTTTTTGTGACCGGAGGTCTTTCTTCGTTAATTTTAAGAAAAATAATGGATACAAAAAGATGAAAATCGGTAGTATTTTACAGAAATGTTTGATAAACACGCTGATGCAGACAGTTTTCAGATCGAAGAATTATTTTAAGAGATATTTAATGCTAAAGTTGGACAAAATCGTTCCACTAAAAAAGTTTTATAGGAGCAAAAACTGTTCATAGGAATTGAATCATTTTTAGATCATTTTATGCGTTAGAATTTGCCGGAGTGCAGATTGCATTAATTTTTTTATTTTGACTAATTTTTTGAGGTTTTATTTCTATTTTAAATTCAGATTTTCAGCATTTCTAGAGATATTTTTAACAGATTTTAGAAAGTGATATTAATTTAAACTGTTGCCAACTGCATAAACAGCGGAAACAATAATGTTTGCTACAAAAAAAATATATTTATACGTGTAAATAAATTAAAAATTTATTTACACGTGACTATTATAAACAGGAAAAAACATTTGGAATTAGAATTAAATAATTATGTACAAAAAGCAGGAACTTATTAAAAATTACGTCATAAAAACTATAATTACACGTGAATTTTAAGAGAGAAAGGAACTTGTAAAACAATAAATTTATTAACATGTGTTAGAAGTCTTAGATAGGAGAAATTACGTCATATTTACGTCACATTACAGTTATTATTTGGTCAAAGTTTTTATTATTTTATTAAGTATTATTTGGTTATAGTTTGGTCAAAATTACGTCAGATTAAAAACGATTAATTTGAAATGTCTCATTTAAAAGAACTTTCTTTTCACTTTGTTAAAAAATACCAGGAGACAAAGACTCTGTTTACTTAATTCCTTTTATATTAGCTTATTTTGAAATGTTGTTACACGTGTCTGCGTCATCAAGTTATTTTTATTTTGACGTTTTATTTGTATTTTTATTAATGTTGTACTAATTTATTTGTTTTTTCGTTATTTAAAATAAAAATTATGTCAATTTGTATAATTTGGCGAGTGGTTTGGCGATTTATATAATTTGGCGAAATTGGTCGACGGGATAATCAAGTAGTACCGTAACGGATTTGGCGTTAAAATTCCCCAATCAAAGAGAAATGAATAGAAATCCGTTTATAGAGAGATCGCCACTGTTTTTTAAATTATAATTCAATCTTTCGAAATCTTTTTAAAGCCGATCAAATTAGCGTGCATTTAGAGTCTACGGTGTCTGGACGGGGGTTGGCGAGCGTAGCTCGTAGGGGGCCGAGCCCCCTAGTAATTTAAAAAACAGTGGCGATCTCCCTATAAACGAATTTCTATTCATTTCTCTTTGATTGGGGAATTTTAACGCCAAATCCGCTGCGGTACTACTTGATTATCTTGTCGACCAATTTCGCCAAATTATATAAATCGCCAAATTATACAAATTGATATAATTTTTATTTTAAATAACGAAAGAACAAATAAATTCGTACAACATTAATGAAAAATCAAATAAAACATCGAAATAAAAATAACTTGATGACTTATACACGTGTAACAACATTTCAAAATAAGCTAATATAAAATGAATTAAGTAAAGAGAGTCTTTGTCTCCCGGTATTTTTTAACAAAGCGAAAAGAAAGTTCTTTTAAATGAGACATTTTAAATTAATTCTCAAAATATCAAATAAATGTCTAGCGCAATTTCTAAACTTAAACTTTTTTGCAATATTATTTTGTGTTCATTTTATGTAATAACTATAATGTGACGTAAATATGACGTAATTTCTCCTAAGACTTCTAACGCATGTTAATGAACTTATTATTTTACAATATCCTTTCTCTTTTAAAATTCACGTGTATACTTTTTATGACGTAATTTTTAATAAGTTCCTGCTTTTTATACGTAATTATTTAATTCTAATTTGAAAGTTTTTTTCCTGTTTATAATAGTCACGTGTAAATAAATTTTTAATTTGAAGCAAACATTATTGCTTGCGCTTTTTATACAGTTGGCAACAGTTTAAATTAGTACAATTTTCTGAAATCTGTAAAAAATATCTCTAGAAATGCTGAAAATTTGAATTTAAAATAGATATAAAACCTCGAAAAATGAGTCAAATTGAAAAAATAAATCAATTCTGCACACCGGGAAATTATAACGTATAAAATGAACTAAAAATTATTAAATTCCGATGTATAGTTTTTGCTACTATAAAACTTTTTTAGTGGAACGATTTCGTCCAACTTTAACATTAAATATCTCTTAAAATAATTCTTCGATTTGAAAACTGTCTACATCAGCGTGTTTATCAAACATTTCTGTATAATACTACCGATTTTCATATTTTTGTATGCATTATTTTTCTTAATATTAACGAAGATAGACCTCCGGTCACAAAAAAATCAAAACCGGCGGCGGCGGCGGTGACAGCGGTAGTTACTTTTTTTTAGAATAGAGAGATATATATATAATATATATATATATATATATATATATATATCGAATATAAAGATTAAAATAATCCTTATCTTACATTTTAATAATGATGTATGTTTGCCATATTTCCCAAAAATTCAGTATCATCATAAAATATTTTTCACATTTCTAAAATAGATGTCTGCTCCTCCACTTATTTCTGTGTATTTTGCGATTCCTGCTGCTGTTTCCTATGGAAGAACCAGTTTTTGTCTGCATTACGTTTAAGGGAGGCTGGTAGCCTAATGACAACTACAGTAAAGCGCCGATTATCCGAACAACTCGGGACCGACCCTAGTTCGGATAAGCAAAAGTTCGGAGAAATGGACAGACAATTTAAGGGAAGTTCCTGACTATACTATTCACACTTTATCCACGCTTCGGACTGACAGTACAAGTTAATACTGGCATGTTTAAAAATTGATTTTTCGTCTTTATAATTTTTCTTTGTTTACTTTTTTTATATCATTTTCTGAACTACAGAGATTATAATGTAAGCAAAAAAGCTTTCGATTGTTGCTTACTTCAAAGAAGACATTCTTTTCACTGCTTCCGCATCTCGAACTCTTGGTAAATAAGATAGTTCAATAAAATCAGCATTCTTCTGCCTGAATAGCCATTCATAGATTTTTCCAAACATTCAAAGGTGAATTGTTGAAACTGTATTAGAAGATTTACATAATCATTTAATAAATTTTAGAAGGATTTTAGAGGGATTGAGGGATTTAGAGGGATTAATTAAATTGAAATTTATAGGGATTTTGTACAATATTTATAACCCAACTCAAATATTTTATTTTATATAGTTTGCTTAGTATTTTGCAGAATTAGGAAACGTGCAAATATAATGTTCTTACAATAGAAACATAGAAATAATTCCGAATTGAAAAACTCCCTATCCCCCCCTCCCAATGCCAAGAAAATTGAAAAGATGCAAAGGCAAAAGAAATCATCTTTTTAAAATATTTTTGTTTTGTGTAACAAATAATGCTTTTGGAACAAGATAAAGGTATCTATAACTCATTCTAAACTGTATTGCAACTGATTTACGCATTAAAGGAATTGTATAACAAGTTATTTTAATGATAGTTATAAGTATCGTCAGTAGGTAAAGGGTTAAATTAATTTGTTGAAATATGATTAACACTAGAACCGCGGAGCAGGTCAATTTGACCCAAATCAATGTTTAATTTGTCACCGCACAAAAAATATTAATTGAAAAAATGTTTCCTTTTCTGACTTTTAATATTTTAAGGTAAGCAACAACGTATTAAATTTAAAAGCGAATAGCATAAATAAATTTCCAGTTATAACCATTTATACCTAGAACCGCGAAGCGGGTCAGTTTGACCCGTAATAAGTTTTTACGCATAAATAATGAAAAAGAGATGCATTTTACCGGAAGTAATGAGAAAGTACATTATGTCTCACACATAATTCCTCCAATGTGCAGAATCACAAGGTGGAATAATGAAGGTTTTCAATGAAGATTGTATATGCTTGGTGTGAAGGGGGCTCGAATGCAGTTGAAAATTACAACAGATATTTAGAAGATGTATTGAAATCACTTTTATTCTGTATTCATTGAAAGTATAGGTAAGATCATGATGTCGCAATATTACCGGCAAAAAAGCTTTGGAATATTGGTAGCTTAATAGCTACCAATATTCTGAAAATGATTCAGAACGTGATAATATTGATGACAGTCAATTAATTTTGAGCATCGAGAATGAATATCTGTCTGCAAATAAAGAAAAATCGAATTCTGATGAAAAAAAATGAAAGTAAAGACGACTCTGCCAATGCTCTCACAATTGTTGGAACTTTCATCGCAATGTAGATGATAATTTATCAGTATTACACGAAAGTTTGTTATATTTATTAGATAAAAAAGAAGAATCAAGAATTTGAACAAAAGGTGCATTTCACTGATGGAAATCTGAAAAATAAATTTGCAATAACTGGCGCATTCACACTTGGAAATAAAGACGTTGACAAAAACGGGAGAATTTAAAGCGTTGTACAAATAGAAACAAGCAACAAAAAGAGAAAGACACTGCATATCGTTTTGAAAGAAGTTTGTGGCCTAACGTCATATACTACACGAAATATTATGGGAACAGCCTGTCAAGTGCTTGGAGACTTCTAATAGATGAATTGATATTGAATATAAAACGTAATGTACGGAAAATAAAGCTCATCGGTAGATTCATGAAAATGAATAGGTTATTACTATGGAAGAATTGATGCTTTTATATGAATTTTATTTGCACGGAGCAAATATTCTGTAAAAGCGGTCGAACTGGATTGCCTGTGATCAATGAACTGTAGACCGCTGTTTTCTTTCGGAATACAATGAAAATAAAAGCATTTCGTGAAATAATGAGATTGTCACGCTTCGATAAAAAATCAAACCGATAAATTGAGACAAACAAATTTGTCCTGATTTCTGATATCTAGAATCGTTTCATTGCAAGACTAACTATGTACCAGGGCCTAACATAAGCGTAGATGAGTAGTTATTAAATTCAAAATCTTTCAGTAGGTTTACTCAAAATATGCCTAACAAACCAGATAAATCCAGTATCAAATTCTGGTTTTTTGCAGATGTTGATAAAAAGCCAAGCTTTTTAGAAACTGCAAAACGCTAAAGAAAAGAAACACCAGTCTCTGTAAAAATGTCAATATGGAATTTCGATGCGGCTATTGTACTAACACATAAAGATATCAGCCTAAATGTTTACCAGGGTGAAAAAAAGATCAAAATGTTTTGCATGTCAGCTGTCTACATCCAACTGTTGAAATTTTAGGTAATTCTAAAAAAGTACTTAATATAACTTTTGCTACAACGCAACGAAATTAAATGTATATGTAATTGATTGTACATATGACAAGGAAGTATACTGTCAAGTGTGCTTCACGTAGGAGACCGGTGCATCTAATTTATAATATTTTGCATGTTGCTGCTATCAATGCTTGGGTTTTATACAAAGCCGTAACTGAAAAATCTATTAGTAGACGTTAATTTATTCAAGAGTTAGTTGAAGAACAGTTTGTTCTCTCTCTGCAAAAAAGATATGCCATTTGGGTGCGAAGTTACCACTGGAAAACTATTGAAAACCACAAACTAAGCGTAAACGAGTCCATTACAGCACTTCAAAAAGCTAAAATAAAACTAAAGATAGTTGTTCAAAATTTAATGTACCCACACGTTTGTGGTATATGTAAAAAACATATTACCAAGTTTTGCAAGATATACATACAATAAATTGGATTAAATAAATCTGTAAAAATAGTAAGTAACTGGCATTTTTTACATATCTTTAAATTATTCTTAGATTTTATGCCTAAATTTATTTGAATGGGATCATCTATTTTGTATTAAAGTTTATGAAGTCTAAGTTTATTTTTGTATAATATATATGTTATTATACTTAAGGAAATGCAATTTTGAATATTATTTTCTGAAATGTTGGTAATTTCTACTGACTTTATATATTAACTGTAATGTAAATGTTAAGATGTATTGATAATTATATGAAAAAATAATGTTTTAATTAACCAAATTCAAAATTTGTGCATATTTATATATCCTTTTCTATCTTGGGTCAAATTGACCCGCTCCGCGGTTCTAGGTATACCGAAAGTCCCGCGGTTCTAGTGTTAATTCTATCACGATATATAAAGCTCAAAATTTTAGTTACTTCACAGTATGAAACAGAATAGGAATATAACTCAATTAAGATGATAATTTGACGACCCAGCACAATATAAACAGATGTAACCGCAATTTTAGCCAGAAAGTTTTAATTTATTGTAACTAGTTTTGGTAGCATTTGGCATACCGTCATTACTGCAAAGAGTGTTGGATCTTTCCTCACATATGTGGAAGAGAATCGGAATTGTGGGGTAGCTATATTGCCCAGTAGAATTAGAGATATTACGTTGAACAGAAAATAACAAAATTTTACTGGAAAAGCAACTGGTAATGCGAAAAAATGTTAGTAGGCATTAAGAAAAGGAAAATTTTTGTGTAATATTTTTAACAATGTGATATTTGGGAAATAACGAATTCAAAATTAACAATGTTTTTGTTATTTTTATACATATAGAATACTTTGAGAAAATTAGATTCGTGTTTCTATTGTGATTTCTTTTAGGTTATATTTTGTCTGCTGTAGTTACAGGGGAATCTTGTAATACTTTCGATTGTGTAATATGTGTCCATATATACAAATGGAATAAAGAATTTTTCATTTCTATAGACATTTCAGCAACTGAAAACATTCAAAAAATTAAAATAAATTGTTTAATTATTGAGGTTTTAGGAGTTAATGTTAGTCTTAGTTCATTAATACAATAAACATTAAAAAAAGTACAATTAGTTTTATTAATAATTTCAGAAATTTTCATTTTTTATACTGTATATACACGCACAAGATATTTCGTTAAACTGATAACGAGTTAATAGATTTTCATGGGGAAAATGTTCTTAACATTTTAATTATTATCATAACAGAAATGTTTTTCTCCTTTAATTAAAAATTTATTATTCCCATTTCATTCGTTTATTTCCTTTATGAAATATTTAAGCTTAAAAAAAAACATATAGTTAAGATAAAAAATATAAATAATTAAGCACGAAATATAAATTTGTTTTGTGTTTCTTATTTATTTTTATATCTTAAGCTAAGAAAAGACAGATTACTTATTATTTTTTTTTTTTTACGAAATTCTTATAATGTCTTAACATATCATTAATTCGAATAATAAATGAACATTCAATACTTTGAAAAGTTTCATTATTAATCTCTTCTTAATACTGATGACAAGCTTAGTTAAAGCCCAGTAAATCATCGAGAATAAGTTTGTTTTAAACAATTCGGATGACTTAAATTCTTTCAAATGGAAAGGAATATATATAACATCATAATTATCTTCCTAAGGTAACAAAGTTGAAAAAGCACGTACATATATTTGTAATTTTAGATCACTACTTAATGGTTTAAAATATGTAGTGAAATATAAATTACTGTAAAGGGTGTGAATAAAAAAGTCAATAAAATGTATTCGTTTTTCATGGATATTATTATTTTCATATTTATTCATGGAACATATCAAAAGCCCACTAAATTAAGTACCTATATTTATTGCAAAATTAATATTCTATTTTTTATGGCATGGGGAGTTAATGGAATGTTTAAAAGAGAAATAAATATTATTGGGATTTTTTTCAAAAATTAAGTTTTTATAAACAGCTATTGTTTTGTTAAAGTTTTTTAAATTACAAAAATTTACTGTACAGCATACAATTTAATAAACCTGTAAAATATTGAGAAAACCACACCAAGAACAAGGACATAAATACATAAATACCATTATAATAGTAATATAATAAACATCATCTATATAATAAAAGCCCAAGTCATGTGACTGTCATCAACAGTTCCGGGTTGACAGCTTCATTTTTTGTATGCCAGGGGGCTAATTTAGTAATTTAATGTTAGCCGGGAACTGGCGATTAATCTATATAATTAAAGCCTAAGTCATGTGACTGTCATCAACAGTTCCGGGTTGACCGCTTCACTTTTTATATGCCAAGCGGCTAATTTGGTGATTTAATGTTAGCCGGGAACTGGGGATAAATCGCCAAATATTGTAGATATCTTGTCATGAGTATTATAATAGTCCATTTCATGCAACTGTCATAAACAATTTTTCATGTGGTAACTATTAAAACAAAGCTTTGGTGTTGAAACTAAATGTCACGGTTTATGGTATTATTTATTACTTTTCTTTTTTTTTCCTTTTCCTTGTTTTAAAACAATAATTGAGAGTCATAAATTTTAAATATTTCAATTTTAAATTAAAGTTATGCATTTTAAATAAAATGAGTGAAAGTACTGTATTTTAAATGAAATACGAAAAAATACGACGAGAACAATGCTTGGCGATTTATCACCTGCGCCCGGCTAACATAAAAATGCCGAGTTCAGGATTTCTGTATCAGAAACTTCGGATTTGGCGAAGGATTGAGCAAGGAAATTAAATTATGTATAAAAGTAGCGTGATACAATGCTTAGCATATGTTTAAGAGAGACCGAACTGGTCGCCAAGGGCGGCTAGTTATTAATATAATTTCGGTAATAATAAAAAGAAGAAAGAGAAAGTATATGTATTAAATAATGACAATGGCAAAGACTTTCTTATAATACAAATAAAAATTCAATTTCGAAACAAAACCATGTAATAAACTCTATAAATTAATAAATAAAAAATCTTCTATAGATTTTAATATAAAATGAGATTCATAGTTGTTAAAAGTTCCTTTAACCTTTAAAGGCGCGGGCTGTTTGTAATAACATAAAGACACGGCAGCGCGATCTATGCGTCATCGGTTTTAATCCCTTGCCTGTGGAATATATTTGAGGAAAACGTACCAAAAGTGGATTTTTTTCTCTTTAATTTTCTTCTGAACTGCAAAATTAAAAAAAGTCGACAAATGGGCGAAACTGTCGAACATTTCGCGGGAAAGTATCGCCACCTATTGGGAAAATGGTAAATTATAAATTATGCATTGAACGAACTGAGTTCGGGATTCACGGAATTGAAACACTGATTTTTATCTTACCTCTTTTAATTTTAGTAGATTCTGTTGTAAAGTTGCAGATTTTTGTAGCTTTACACAAACTAGTTTTGTCGATTTACATCTTTTTTTCTATAGTGTACAAATAAAATTTTAGTAAGCATACAGGTTTTTGTATATTTACTTCCGTAGAATTACAGATTTTTTTTTAAGTTTAAGAAAGCAAATAGAATATATTACACAAATTCACGGAAGGCATATTCTGTAAACCAGCAATAAAATTAATGAAACAAAACAGCACAAAATTGCGAATTGCAGCTTTAAACATTGGTTGAACATTAAAGGGAATTTCGGAAGAAGGTAAATGATGTGTAAACGCTTATCACGTAATTATTTTATAATTAAGAACGGGTGGTTCACTGAGTTTTACACTCAGTACACCACCCGCTTCATTAAATGTTTACTTTATTTTTCTAGAAATGCTGCTGCATACAAAAAAAAAAAAAAAAAAAAAAAAAATGATTTCAAATGGGAAATGTATATTTGCGTCTTATTTTCTTCCATTTTGAAAGAACGTTTAAAGGTACATTTTTGATTCAAAAAAAATAAGATAATACTTTCCTAACGCATGTAAATTCTTAAATAATACACACACACACACACACACACACATATATATATATATATATATATATACTAGCTGCCTCGCCCGGCCCCTTAATAATATTTTTAACCCGACAGTTGTCTCGTCTTTTTCAGAAAGTTTTTAGATGCGCTAGGTCTTTTTACCGCCGGGTCCCCGCATACAAAAAATGAAAAATAAGAAACGTTTTTCGATTAATATTCGAATATTACATTTCAATGAAGTTATAAATTTGCAGTTTACTTAAATTATACATTTCATTCATGAAATTTGGAATAATGCAAAAGGAAAAATAATTTGACATTATGGATCGTTGCGTAGACAATTCCACAAAATTTAACTTTGCTTGTAAAAATGTACTTGAACTTTGCTTGATACTTCACTGTGGTGGTTCAGAAACATTTAAAGTCAGCTACATGATAGTTCTCTATTCTGTTTGTAAGTTGATATGTGTTAGGAGAATATAATTCATATGGGCGGCAAAAAGACCGACCCGCGATTACTGCCGTGTTAAAGAATACCTGAAATTTGGAGCACGATTTTGAGTTTTTATTAAAAATTTTTAGATGAAAATGTAATTACAAATACATCATAAACTGTAGTACTGAAAAAGGAATAATAAAATTGCAAGAAAATACTACTATATAGATTTTTAAAAATGTACTATCCAGCAAATTGATTTTCTAATAGAGTAAAGCTTGTTTATAAAGGAATGGTGCAATAAAACTGAAAAAAAAACAGCTTTTAGCTCCTCACCGCCCCCCCTCCCCCCCCAAAAAAAATATGCTTTGTTCAATTTAAAGAGCCTGCATAAAATGGAATTTATCACTGGTCATTGCGTTTCCGTCTAAGCAGGTTTTATTTTATCTTACTTCTAGTGGGGTCTGTTCCGTACCTAATGGTAAGTGTTGGAACAGCGCCATCTGTGAAATAAAAGTGACATTGAGTTCGAGAGTATTCGATTGAAAAAGAGTCAGTTGGTGTTGGGAAATGGGGATTTGTTTTCGCAATTTTATTTTGAGTTGTTTATGTGAGTAAAATAAATAATTATGATGTATACAATCCTAGAGAAATGGTGTGGTGTATTCTTATTCTGTGTCGCGACACCTGGTCCAGTAAAGCCGGTGAAATTCGTTAGTATTACGCAACATGGAAGTAAATAAGATTGACTTTCCTTTTCGATAAATAGTGGAGAAGCGTTCTAAAAAGAAAAAAGCTGTCATGTTTATGAGACGAACATCAAGATATTAAGTAGGTGCATGAGATTTTCTGGTCATTTACTCCCTCAATATAGTTTATAATTGTGTTATATATTTTATTATTTTATTTTAAGTTAAGAGAGTTAATTGTTTTGAGTTTTGTAATTTATTCTTAAAATGTTTAGAGACCCGCGAAAAGTTGATTTGCAGCTTGCTGCTACAGAGTTAGGTGAAGTAGTAACCGATAAAGTTACAAAATCAGATTTAATTAATATTATAAAAAATACTGAGAAATTCAAAAGTGACCCTGAATATGTAACTAATCTAATAGACGGTATAATTGAGGACCGGAAAGAAGAATCGGAGTAAATTGAGAAAAGTAAACAATTAGAATTGCAGCTAGAACAAATTAAATTGGAAAGAGCGAAAGCCGAATTAGAATTATCTCGCATGCGAATAAATTCTAAAACTACCGACTGCAATTCAAAAAATAAAATTGATTCTTTAGATTCTCTAATAAAACGTATAAAACTTTAACGATTAGAATTCCGAGTTGACCTGAGGGATGGGGATTGTTTTTTGGTTCTTTGGAATGATCATTTATAACGAAAATTGTACCCAGCAAATTTAAAGCAGAGATTCATTTGAATTTATTAGGTGAGAAAGCTTCAAACGTAATTTTTTACATAAGTGATAATGAGATGAATGATTATGATAAAGTAAAGAAAACTGTTCTTAAAGAATTTGAACCAACTCCCCAATGTTGTCTCGAGCAATTGAGAAAAACTACTAAGCAATTGAATGAAACCCATGTGCAGTTTGCGTCACGTTTGACGACTATCTTTGATTACTATTTAAAATTGCGAGAAGTGACTAATTTTGAGAAGCTGAAGCAATTAATTTTATCCGACAAATTGTTTCAGACTTTAGACAAAGAAACAGCAGCTCATATTAGTGTTAGGCTATCAGATTCATGTTTCGATCCAGTGATGCTAGCTAAAGAAGCCGATCTGTATTTTGTGTCACACGGGAAATCATTAACAGAGAACAATAATAAAAAATCCTCGAAAAATGTGCCTAGAGTATTTCTATCTGATTGCAAGCCATCAAAATGTATTATTTGTTCCGAAAGCCACCCCTTATATAAATGCAAAAATTATATGGCGTTGCCTGTTTCTGAAAGGATTGAAGTAATTAAGAAAAATAATTGTTGTTTTAATTGTTTAGGTAGCCATTTGGTTAAAAATTGTAAATCAAAATTTTCATGTTCCTTGTGTAAAAGATAGGGTAAAAACAAGAGACATCATTTTTTACTGCATTTTCCGAAAGATATGGAAACATTTCGCAATGCAAATGGGAGCAGAGCAGGTGGCCAAGAATTGCCTTCTGCCCCCCCCCCCCCTACTTCAATAGTAAATGAATTTATTCTGTCGCCTGACGCGACTGCCTTTCGATCTAATCAAAACAATAATAGTTTCGTACTTCCTACGCGAGTAATAAATTAAGAAAAAACTGTTTTGCTGAGCACTGCAAAATGCTTATTGAGAGACGATACAGGAAATTATTACGAAGTAAGGGCGTTGCTTGATCAGGGAGCTATGAATGACTTCAGATGTATATATGTATATATGACTTCAGATTGTGCGAATAGCCTCAGATTAAAAAAAGAGAAAACCAATTTGATAGTTTGCGGTATCGGAGATACATTCATGAAAATTAAATCTGTTGTTACCGCGACGATTTCCAATTTTGAGGGAAATTTTAAAAAAGAATAAGATTTTTGATTGTATCTAAAATTACGAATTTCATGCCGTCAAAAATGTTTAACAATTTAAAACAAAAATGTTTAATGTGCCAGAATTAAAATATGTAAAATTAGCAGATGAAAACTTTAATAAGCCAGGTCGTATAGATTTGCTTTTAAGCGCTGAAATATTTTACGGGTTGTTACGGCCAGGTCAAATTTGTCCAGTTAATAGTAATTTGATTTTTCAAAATACGGTTTTTGGATACGTAGCAAATGGAAGTGCTCCCGTTTCAAGTCAGGGAAGGGTTCATTGTGGTTTTATTCAGCATGATACTCTTTTAAAGGAAACTATGGAGAAATTGAAGATGTTCAGATTGAGGTACCCCAAAATAAAGAAGCAATAATTTGCGAAGAGCACTTTGAGAAAAACGTGAAAAGAGATAGTACGGGGAGATATATTGTTAAAATTCCATTGAAAGAGGATGCGATGTGTTTAGGGAAATCCTTAGAGACATTGCCCTTAAAAAATTAAATTCGCTGTGGAATCGCTTTTTAAAAGAATTTTTACGTGAATACGAAAAATTGGGTCACATGACAGAGATTTCGAAGTGTGAGGAAGAAGTAGGAACCTATTATATACCGCATTTCGGGGTGTACGCCCTGATAAAAGTACAACAAAACTTCGTGTAGTTTTAATGCGTCTTCACAAACAACATTAGGGAACTCTCTTAACTCCTTACAATATAACGGTGGGGTTATTCAGGAAAATCTTTTTAAAATAATGACGAGAATTCGTAATCATATTTATGCGTTCGTTGTTGGCATTAAACAAATGTATGGGATGATTTTAATTGATCCGAGTCAAACTAAACTTTTGAGAATTCTTTGGAGGGAGGGGGTGAATTAACCAGTTAAGACTTATGAGCTCAAAACTGTAACATATGGTACAGTGAGTGCACCTTATCTGGCAACGGGAGTCTTACTTCAATTAACAAGAGATGAGCAGGAGAACTATCCTTTACCGTCCACACTTTTAGAAAGAGATTTTTACATGGACGACGTCTTAAGCGGGGCAGCCACTCTAATCGAAGCGAAAGGGCTGCAATCAGGGTTGGTGGAGGCTCTCAAGAGTGCAGGAATGCCTTTGCACAAGTGGCATAGCAATAACTTAGAGTTAAAAACAGAGCCGGACAGTGATTATAATTTCCAAGAAGAGACAAAAGCGCTTGGTGTTACGTGGACACCCACCATTGACAGCTTTACTTTCTAAATCCAGATGGAAAGCGTGGTACCGCCTACGAAAAGAACAGTGCTTTCAACAATCGCACGGATCTTTGATCCCCTTGGGCTATTGGGTCCAGTCATAGCAAAAGCTAAAATCTTTATGCAAAAACTGTGGTACTTGAGTTTTGGTTGGAACGATCCACTTCCTGAAATAGAAGCGCAACAATGGCACAGCTTCATCCAGTCTCTGCCAGCAATAAACAGTGTGAGTGTTAAAAGGTGCATATTAATAGACAAATGTGTGCATGTTGAGCTTCACGGATTTGCAGATGCTTCTGAGTCTGCCTATGAATGTGTCATTTATTGCAAATCAACATCAGATAATGGAGCTTTCGAAGTAAATTTGGTATGCAGCAAATCCCGAATATCACCCCTTAAGCGTGTCACCGTACCTAGGTTGGAACTTTCTGCAGCCGTTCTTTTAGCAAAGTTGATGACAAAAGTGAAAAGTGCCTTACAATTTCAGGCGGTTGATATTTGTTTATGGAGTGATTCTATGATAGTGCTTTCCTGGATACGAAAAGAGCCTTATCGTCTTAAAACGTTTGTGGCAAACCGTGTAGCGATAATACAGGACTTGACAAAAGTTCAGCAGTGGCGTCATGTGTCTTCTGAGAACAATCCAGCAGATCTTATTTCAAGAGTAATGGTCTCTGAGAAACTGGTTAAAAATAAGTTGTGGTTCGTAAGTCCTACGTTTCTGACTGAGCGAGAGCATCCCAATCGCGAAATTCCTACGTCTATCATTAGAGATGAGTTCTCATACGAACTCAAACATTTACAACAATGTGACTTACCCATTCTTATTGTAACTGCTAATCCTTTTATTGAAGAGTTATTCGACATTACTAACTGTTATACTAAAATGTTGCATGTTGTTAGTTATCTTTTCAGATTTATTCACAATTTGAAGAATTCGAGTAAAAGGAGGTTGGGTCCTTTGGAAACAGAGGAGAAAAACAAAAGTGAAATTTTTACTATAAAAGAGGTTCAAAGTAGTGAGTTTCCAGGGGAAATAAAGTGCTTAATTCGCGGAACGAATGTTCCTGATAAAAGTAAGATAAAATCTTTAAGCCCCTTCTTAGGCAGGGATGGAATAATAAGGGTAAACGGAAGAATAAAAAATTCTAATTTAAGTTTCAACAGTAAATTTCCAATTATTCTGCCTAAGGGACATAAGTTAACTAAGTTAATTTTAATGCCATATCATGAGAGATATTTTCATTTAGGCCCTACTGCCTTATTACATTATGTTTGACAAAAGTTTTGGCCAGTTCAGGGTAAGGCAACGTGTAGGAAAGTCATGCACGATTGCATTAAGTGTTTTAAAGTCAAACTCATAGGATTTGAGCAATTAATGGGTGATTTACCAAAAGAGAAGGTAACTCCTGACTTCCCATTTAATTGTTCAGGAACAGATTTTTGTGGCCCATTCCTTATTGGGTATAGAAATCAAAGGAAAAGAATTTATCACAAAATATATGTGTGCATTTTTGTATGCTTAGTCACAAAAGCCATTCACCTCGAAATTGTGACTAATTTGAATTCGGATGCCTTTGTGGCATGTTTAAAGAGATTTGTGGCTCGCAGAGGTTTGTGTTCGAAATTATATTCGGACAACGCCACAAATTTTATAGGTGCAAATAAAGAGTTTTCTAAGTTACATAACTTAGTTTTAAAACCAGATGAGGGGCTTGCAAATTGTATGTCAGCTTAGGGAATTGACTCGAACTTCCTTCCGCCAAGAGCACGTAATTTTGGTGGCCTCTGGGAAAGTGGCGTGAAGGCATTGAAATATCATTTTAAAAGAGTTTCAGGCAATTCCAGGTTGATATATGAAGAATTCATAGCGGTCATTAGCCAAATATAGGGTATTCTAAATTCAGGATCGCTTGTACCTCTGTCGTCAGATACTGATGTGTATGATGTGTTAAACCTTGCCCATTTCCTAATTGGCAGGCCCTTAAATGCTATAATTGAGCCAAATTTAATTGAGGTTAAAGACAATCGATTGTCTAACTGGAAAAAACTGGCAAAAATAATTCAAATTTTTTGGAAGAAATGACACATTCAATATCTTAATAATTTGCAACAGAGGTCCAAGTGGATGATAGAAAAAGATAATGTTAAAGTTAATGAGTTAGTGCTTCTTAAACATGAAAATCTACCGCCTCAAAAATGGGCAATGGGTAGAATAATAGAGATTTATTTTGGTGAAGATAAACGGGTCAGAGTGGTTAAAATAAAAACTCAATCTGGAATTTACAAAAGACCAATTTCTAAGATTTGTATTTTGCCTGTTAATGTGTAATCTTGTATATATATATATTTTTCTTATGTGTGATTTAACATTATCAATATTGTGCTGATTTTTTATTTACATTGAAATAACTGTATAATTTAATGGTTGAATGTAAACATTTCAACTTGGGGCGGAATGTTCCGTACCTAATGGTAAGGGAACAGCGCCATCTGTGAAATAAAAGTGACATTGAGTTCAAGAGTATTCGGTTGAAAAAGAGTGAGTTGGTGTTGTGAAATGGCGATTTGTTTTCGCAATTTTATTTTGAGTTGTTTATGTGAGTAAAATAAATAATTATGATGTATACAGTCCTAGAGAAATGGTGTGGTGTATTCTTTTCTGTGTTGCGACAGGGGCCCTGTATTGGGATTATTACCGGAACGGATAGACTCTTTGCACGGCCAAGTATGTATCCTTTTATATCTTTAGAAGAAAAAAAAATTGGACGCTATCTAGCAAGAATGTTTATAAGTGAAAGTAATGTTTTTATTTGTATAGATATAAAAACCTCTTAAGGGGTCTTGTATCTTTAAAACGCGACGAAAATTGAACGAAAAACTTCAAAGTTTGAATTAGTCTATCTTCAAAGCCTATTCATGTATAAACATGAAATTTTGGATATTGGTTAAGCAGATTGTGTTTTATAATATGCTACCATTAGAAATTTATTAACTCTTTATAGAATTTGTTTAGTGTTGAAATCAAAATAGCTTTTTTTTTTACCCCATTAGTCACCGCGCGCATATCTTGAGAAAGTATGTATGGATTGGTATGAAATTTGGTAAAGATACTAGACATATACGTGTGTTTAAAATGACCTACTCTATGGCTAAAATTATTTCATTAACGATATAAAAAATATTTTCGTAAAAAGAAATAAAAATTTTGTATTTTTAATGAATAAAAATAGTCATAACTAAAAATATTACCATTGTAAATTCTTAAAAGTAGATCATTTTAAACACACATATTTGTTTAGTATCTTTACGAAATTTCATGACAATCCATACATACTTTATCAAGATAACATGCCCGCAATGACTTATGGGGTAAAAAAAAGAGCTATTTTGATTTCAACAATACACAAATTCTGTAAAGGGGTAATAAATTTCTAATGATAGCAAAATACAAAGCACAGTCTGTTTAATCAATATCCAAAGTTCCATGTTTATACATAAAAAAGGTTCTGGAGATAGGCTAATTCAAACTTCGGTAAATTGCTCGGTAAATTATGACGCGTTTAAAAGGTACAAGAGCCCTTAAAATTGAAAAAAAAAATTAATTAATTCGATTGGACAATGCAAAATGTAGATTTTTATTATAATTATTCGATTAATTTATGTGTAATTTCTTTCTCAAACAATTCAATTGATTTAAAATTAAGAATAATTAGAAACCCTGAAAATTGTAGAAAAAAAAACAATTAATTAAATACGTTTAACCGAAATGTAAATCCTCCTCATGAGGCGTATGGTTACCTGCCTTTGACGGTGTATTTGAAAAAGTTTAAAATTCATATTTTTTAAGCCGATTACATCATCGATTTGAAGAAGGTTACAGCATTATAAACATATTTTTGGATTGTCAGTACCTTTAAAATTGCATCTTGGGGAGATGTTGCAATAAGGGAGAAAAACGTTTTTCGGAAAAATGACCCTTTTTGAACTTTTTTTTAAAGTGGTTAATTGCAATATATTTTTGAATTGATTGCTGCATTTCAGACGTAAAAGTACAATCCTTCAAAACATGTCTTCTATTTTTAACTTTACTAAGTGGTTTGGACGATGTTAGTTAATAATAATGACAAAATACCACCGAAATATTTTTCCCGTTCTTCATTTGAGTATCAGCGCATATGTCAGAGATTTTCCCATCTCCTAAGAACCGAGATGGATTTTTAATGAAAGTGAGTGACGGTTGATAATTAATAACTCAGCTGTTAATTAGAATTTTTCTGAGAAACAGGTACATAAGACAAAACTTTGGGCTATTCTCGCAAAAATTTTGAACCTCGTACATGCCGTAGATTTTGCTAGCCATCGCCCACAGACACACAGATGCACATACAGAGTGATTTGTTCTTTTATTGGTATAGACTAGTAGACCCGCACGGCGTTGTCCGGGGTTTGTAAATAATAACCTTAAACAAAACTTAAGTTTGTTTGATTTTATATCTTTGGAAATTCTTTTAAATGAATCTAATTTCGGAGGCCCCATTGCCATCCGCAACGTCCAGTATGTTCCCTCCAAACTTCTTTCCGAACGAACCTGTAATCTAGATCCCCACTACATATGGTAGCATTTACCAAAAGTGACCGCACGTACCGGAGACAATCGAAAACCAAGTTGAGTGAGCCTAACCTCGTAGGAATTAAGCCCATAGAATCAAAAAAAAAAAAAAGAATGCACCATTAATGTTAGAAAATAGTAGTAACTAAATCTAAGATAAACTTTCATTATACAGATAGTAGCTGAATTGTAATCTAAGTTAAAGGAAGCAAATTCCGTTGAAATTGGATCCTTAAACCCGAGGAAATAACGCGAGACCAAGCGGTCGAAGATGCCCCTCACCTTGTAAATTTTATGAACTACTGTTAGCATTAAAACAATATTTAATAAACGGAGGAAATCCCTTATATAAAGTTACCTTTAAAGTAAGGCAATCTTTAATTTACGACTGTAGTGAGTAGACGTAAGTTTATGCTGAAAAAGGAGATGAATGTTCGAAAAAGGTGGTAGCTGAGGTATAAAGAATAACCGGGTCCAAGTAAGTAGGGGCCTGGGTCTTAACTGGAATGTAGTTGGGTATAAGAAAGTTTTTAGGGATTTTAAAGTAGCTGGAAGACGCTAAAACTATATAAAGAAAATTGCAATAGAATAGGATAGTTTTTAAAGGAGTTGCAACAAAGCCCCAAGAAGAAGATTAATATTCAAAATTGGTGGTAGCTGAAGTCGTTAGATTTTTTTGTCGTTCATGTAGTTCCTGGAGAACCGAAGAAGTTGTTAGAAAAAAAAAGTTCGTGAATCGGACCATTTTTAAGGGAGCTATGACGGGGGGCACAAAAGGGCCCAACTGATAGTTGAGAGCAAGGTCCTAACATGAAAATGTGTTTAAATCTTTTAGTATTTAGCGTTTTAGATCTTCAATTAGTCAAAATTAATCATAGGCTATGAAATAATCATTAGAATATTATTTTAAAGAAATGCGCAAAAATAGGTTAAATGCTTAAAAATGGGCCCAAGAGTCTTAATAAAAATATGAGGGGGGAAGAGTCCAAGACTCAACTTAAAAATTATGCAATGATAAAGTGAGAAAATTAGTGTGTAAAAAATGCATAGCACACAAAAATTTCATGGGCACCGGATCAGGGCCTACGGGACCCTAAGTTGCCCCAGGATTTACATGGAATATTGAAACTGGAGAATAATTAAATGGTAAAATGGTTTCAAAAATGATGATCGGATTAAGAGGGGCGATTTATTAATAATTTATGGTGAAAAAGCTTCAAGGGGCCTTGTATCGGTCACAAAGGAGGAAGGAACTTAAGTGGCATGTAGTTTGGTATAAATACACTTTTTAGTAGTTTTTAATGTAATCAGAGGACGCTAGAACTATGGTAAAGAAAATTACAAGGAATTCGGATATTTTTTAAAGAAAATATACCAAGGGCCCCAAGAAGGCGATTTATATTCAAAATTGGTAGTAGTTGAAGTCCGAAATATTTTTTTGTCGTTCATATAATAGCTGGAGAACCTAAGATTTTGTTGGCAAAAAAAGCTAGTGAATCGGACTATTTTTAAGGGAATTATAATAGGGGGCCCAAAAGGGGCCTACTGATAGTTTAGAATAGGGCCCTAACATGAAAGCATGTTAAATGTTTAGTATTTAGCGTTTTAGATCGTCTATTAGTCAAGATTAAGCATAGGGTATGAATTAATCATTAGAATATAATTTGAAAAAAAAAATGTGCAAAAAAATTGGGAAATGCTAAAAAAAGGGGCCTAGGGCCTCAATACAAATATGTAAGTGTTCATCTAAGGAGAAGAGTTCAAGACTCAACTTTAAAATTACACACTGCGAAGGTGAGAAAATTAGGGTGTGAAAAACGCATAGCACACACAAAATCTTCGGGACGCTAGACGGGCCGATGGTCTTAAGTGGAATGTAGAAACGGGAGAATAACTAAATGGAGAAAGTACCCCAAATTGAAGATCGGATAAGAAAGAAGGAATTTATTAATAATTTAGTGCACTAAAACTTCAAGGGGTCCTGTACTAGGCCCCTTAAAAGGGTGCCAGGGTCTTAAGTGAAATGTTAAAATGGGGTAGAAACTGAAAGGAGAATTCACCCCTAAAACGAAGAAGATTGGATAGAAAAGAGTCATGTTATTAACAGTTTAGTGAACTAAGGCCAATGTCAGACGGGCATCTTTTTTTCCAGCTTTTTTACTTGCGTATTATATCCATTCATAATGCTATAGCATTGTGAATGGTAATACGTAAGCAAAAAAGCAGGCAAAAAGACGCCCGTCTGACATTGCACTTAAACTTCAAGAGGCCCTGCACCGGCCCCTTGGAAGGATGCCAGGGTCTTAACTGAAATGTATAAATGGGGCAAAAACTGAAAGGAGAATTCACCCCAAAAACGAAAAAGATCGGATACAAAAGAAGCATATTATTAACAATTTAATGCACTGAAACTTCAAGGGGCCCTGTACTGGGCCCCTTTAAAGAGTGTCAGGGTCTTAACTGAAATGTAGAAATGGGGCAGAAACTGAAAGGAGAATTCACCCCTAAAACGTAGAAGATCGGAGAGAAAAGAAGCATGTTATTAACAATTTAATGCACTGAAACTTCAAGGGGCCCTGTACTGGGCCCCTTGGAAGGGTACTAGCGTCTTAATTGAAATGTAGAAAAGGGGTATAAAATGAAATGAGAATTCACCCCAAAAACGAAGGAGATCGGATACAAAAGAGGCATGTTATTAACAATTTAGAGCATAAAAACTTAAAGGGGCCCAGGGTCCCCGGCCCTTACAAAATTAAAAATCTGAGCCTCAGGTGCATCAGGACCTGTATTGGGCTAATTACTCCTGAATTTTCAGAGTCTACGTCCGGTAGATTTCGCTAGCCATCGCACGCAGACACACAGAGACACAGACAGAGCAATTTGTTATTTTATTAGTATACTAGCAGGCTGAGCCCGCTGCACTGGTCCATTTTTCAAATAAACCTTCAATCAAACGAAATGGGGACTTCGACCCTGTATTTTAAATTAATATGGACCTTCACCTGGAATGTCCTTCTGCATTTTCTGAATACGCATCGGACGCCATTGTGCTATTATATTATCTGATGCGTTAGACAGAATTCGGGCAATTCAGAAGCAACTGTTTAGTACATCATGTAGAGTTTGGGAGGGAAATGCGGCCATTACGATCATCAGAAAATATAATGTTCTCTAATCACCACACTACTATAAAAGAGAGAATTACAATGATTGCAGAAATTGACCATTTAACTTAAAGAATCTTCGAGTTATTCACTGTCGTTTGCTAGTTCTTTTACTCTGGGCTTCTCAGCTTGGTGCTATGTGTGTAACTACTAACATAAATACAATCCCTCTCTACGTTACATTACATTTGGTAATAGACGTCTTCTTTTGACAGGTTTTCTACAGTTTCTTACATTCGAATTTTAGTAGATTAAATACAGTCAAAACAGTATTAAACTTTTATAATTTAAAATATGTGAATCATGTAAAAGTGGATATTTAAAGCTGATTTGTGTGAATAAAATTAAAGCAATGTCATTTTAACTGACTTTTTTTTTATATACCAGTTTTAATCATGCAACTATTAACCTAGGAAAATACCCTCGATAACTGATTCAAATAGAAAACTAAACCTCTAGTTTTCATTCAATAAAATATTCCCAATCATCCGTAATCGGATCCACAACCAAGTTTGATGTGAAACTTTAGAAATGTTCGTAATAGTATGGCTACAAGTGTGCCAGAGTCAGCTATAAAGCAGAGTTAATTACGCGCCAAACTACATTCCATTAAATAATGTCAAATTGCTGTTGAGTGAATTTTAGATCTTTCACTATCAAAACTCTTTGCGAATGATAAATATAGTTATGCAAAATTTTTAGTAGTGATCCTTTTGGAAGATTTTTTTCACATTTATCTAATGAGCGTAATAAGATGGAGAAATAAACATGCTTTTATTTTCAAGACGTCATTATTCATCAGTCTGTCGCCTAAATAAAACTAAAAACGTTAATTTGTGACTACGATCAGCTGCTCGGGATGTGCATCAGCCAAAATTGCTTTAAAATGATTGAAATTTTATTTGAATCTGAGGTACGTTTTTTTAAACTTAGGCTAAATGAACAGATATTGTTCCATTGGCCACCTCTGGCATTTGATTTTTTTTTTTTTTGTACATTCAAAGTGGTGCTCTCTTAGTGATAGTAAAATAACTGCAGATGAAAAATATATAATAGTAAATATTCTTTTGTGTATTTGATCCAGAATAAAAAAAAACATAAATTTACTAATCGCAAAATACAAATTTCGCGTAATCTTCTGACATCGGATTTACCGTCGACGGTTCCTTTCAAATATAAAAGAATCTTCTAACAATATATAATTAAATATGCCAATTGTAGGATGGTTGATTATGGAATATTCATCCAATATCTTTTAATAACATTTCTAAAAGAATGGAGGATACGGAATAAAAATTACGAATTAAAAGGAATAACGAAAAGTGATTTCAGAAAGCAATTTTTTTTGCAAAATGTTTTCTTTCGTGATGGTAATAACGCATAATTGCTTACATTTTCTTAAGAATAATCTTTATTACTTAACATTGCAAGCATTGAACGTTTCTATAAGGGAAATTAGGGATATGTTTTTTATTAAAGTAAGAGAAGACAATATTAGCGAATCTGGCTTGGAAGTTATAAAAGTCACAAATTTGGGGGAAACAAACCGAAGTTTTCGCAGCAAAGTATGGCGAGAAATTTTTTAAATGTGTGAAATTAAATTATTTTACAATATGTAATGTGCGTGTGTGGGAGACATTTATACTAAAATTAAAATATTTGACCCCATTCTTAAAATATTAATTGCTATTTATATATTGTACATTTGATTTTTTTTAAAATACTATAAAAATGCTTTCGTACACTTGCAAAATCGCCTTTATTGTAAACATCGCTTGAACCTAATTCACGCTTACGTCTTTTTAGCTTAAAATCAAATTGTTTGGTTACAAACGTGAACTCAAAATTACAAATAAACATATAACATGTAAATCATACGTACCATCATTTTTACAATTACATCTGCTAGTTTCCGTCCGTAAATCACCTGATGGAGGAGTTAGAATAAAAAAGAACAAATCAAAATCAAAATTGCTACTCACGAGGAAGGTCTCCTTAAAGGGCATATTCAAATTATTTTGAAAAAAAAATGCTTATAAAACTACTCATGTATGTACTAAAACATAAGTCAAATTTGGCGGCGGAATCTCAGTAAAAATCTGACAAAGAAATATATTTGAGTATTTGGCGCAAAAAAGACGAACGTTCTATTGACGAACTATTTGGCTAGCAACACATTTCCTTCCCAAATGCAAGACATTTAAATGCATTTGGAAATTGCTTGTTAAATAAGTGTTTAAATGCCTAAAACTCAATGAATTTAAATCTAAACGAAAGATTAGGGTATTATTTTTATCTGTAAGCGTATATAATACAAACAAATTGCGTGTTGCAGTAGTTATTTAATTTTACATGGCTTCACCGTCTAGAAAAGTTTTAAGGATACTATTTGATTATCCTGTCGACCAATTTCGCCAAATTATATAAACTGCCAAAATACTCGCCAAATTATACAAATTGACAAATATTTTATTTTAAACAACGAAAGGATATATAAATTTGTAAACATTAAGAAAATTACAAATAGAAGTCAAATTAAAAATCACTTAATGATGCAACAAACACGTGTACCGTGTTTAATTCCAAGTGAATGTAAAATTTACGATCAGCCATTATTGGCATTTAATCTTATAGCTTGGCGATAGTTTTTTTTTCTTTTTTTGTCGACGGCATAATCAAGTACTACCGTTTTAATTTTGCTTTAAAAGTAGCTAGCTAATTAAACATACTATCATTAAACATTTTTATATTAAGTAGTTATTTCCATGGCAACAATAACCATCACTTCTTATTTCTGACACTAACAATATCAAAGTCAAATTACCAATGTTCAGAATCGGATATTAATTTTGAGTTTGGAACAAATTTAATAAACTTAAATTTTGTTTTAAACTGTATAATTATGATAATAAAATTTTAATATATACACATATAAAGCTATATGACAAAACTGCAGTAATAAAAATGTATTTATTTAAGTTAAACTTAATCTTACTAACTTCATATGAAGAGTAGAAAAAGGTTTTACTTAAAAATTATTTATCATAAAAAAAAGTATCATTCAAAATTTTATTGTATCGCCAACCAGCATTAAATCGCCAAGCAAATTAAATTTTCATTACTTTTTTACGAACGCTAAACCGAGGTTTTGTCGATTATTTTTATAAACATATTATATCTCATGAGAAGAATATTCTACATATTCCTCAAGAAAATAATATTATATAATTTTTTCAACTATTTCTGGCATACGCTTATGGAAACTTCCTTGATATCATCCTATCAATTTTTCAGATGCAATTTTCATAACCTGACGCAAAAGATAAATAGCCAAATCTTATTTCAATTGCAATATTTTATCTGAATAATTTTTTAAGCATTACCAACATTCCCTTTCATGTTTAAATTAAATATTTTCGTTTTTTAATATTATCACTCTTTAAAACGGATTTTCTCTTTTTTTTCTTTTAAATAAAAATTGTAACAGTTTTTTCTTTTATTTTTCGAGGTGTAATAGCCGTTTCATTTTTTTTTTTTTTTTTTTTTTTTTTATCAACGATAAATTTTGCCAATAAATAAAATGGCAACCTTAGCGTTCAAAATAACAGAACTTTCCGTCATAATTCTACAACCAATCTACGTAGAATGATGTGTTATAGCTTAAAACCATCTCTTTAAAGATACCTATCTAACAGTATAAGTTCCGTCAAAATCCATGCAGTAGAACTCGAAATATAGATGTTCGGAACGAAATTTCCGTTTGGATTTTATATATATACTAGCAGGCTATGCCCGCTGCGCTGGTCAATATTTCCAAATGAACCTTGGATTAAACTAAATGGTGAATTTGAACTTGTATTTTAAACAATATGGATCTTCAGCTGGACCTTGCACATTAATGAAAACGATGCGAACGCCATAGCGATATAATGTTATCTTAAGCGTTGGACAAAATTTAGCAATTAAGAAGTAATTGTTTTAGTTGATTATAAACAGCGCACTTATGGTCGGGTAATGAGACCGTTATGACAACAGGAATTAATACCTCTGTAACTAATCAACATATAATGAAATCGTATATACTAACACCATTCCTAAAAGTCATGCAACAGGGCCACTTGTAACAAAATATGTTCTGTAGATTTTTTTAAAAAGGCTAAACTTTCATAATCAGGTTCACTTAATTTTTGAACTTTTACTGTTGCTCTATAACTAAGTACCCTTGAACAATATGTATACACTAAAACCTTTCCAAAATTATTACCTAACTAATTGTGGTATATCCTATAAAGTATTATAAACAATCGGAATGAAATACAAATTTCCGTTGTAAATATATAGTAGATGATTATGATGCGATTTTGTGTAATAGAATTCATAGTAAAGTTTTCGCTTCAAACAAAAACGATGCTTTCAACATTAAAGCTAATACACCAATATGTGAAGTATCCGATTACGGAAGGTTAACTTGAATTCTCATGAGCAACTACTCAAAGAAAAGTGAATATGTGGCTTTTGTGATACTTTTATGTCAGCCGGGCGCAGGTAATAGATCAATAAAGATTGTTTTCATAGCATATTCTTATTTTATTATTTTCATTTAAAACACAAACCTTTCACTCATTTAATTTAAAATGCATGCCTTATACTAATTTCATTTAAAAAACTGAAAAGATAAACAATAACAGGAAATAATGCCATAATTAAAAGCAAAAAAATATTTTTAATTTACATACGCAAAATGTAACTACTGCTACTGGGAATTTTTTAAATGCTATCAGCGAGATGTTCGCACGGTTGTTATAAATGTACCCATTTTTTCTTCTTATCGAGGAGCAATTTATAAATCGCACAATATTATTCCAATTCCAATTTCTTTCATTGAGGAACCTATGACCGGAAAAAATGGAAAAAGACTCTTGTAGATTCTTCGGATGACGGCATCTGACGGCATAAACCGAGTTTATATATATGAAAATAATTTTAAGTTGTTACAAACATTGCTTCCATACTTAAATATTTTCATTGGTACTACTTGTTATCCCGTCGACCAATTTTGCCAAATTATATAAATCGCCGAACCATTCGCCAAATTATATAAATTGACATAATCTTTATTTTAAATAACGAAATAACAAATAAATTAGTATAACATTAATAAAAATACAAATAAAACGTCGAAATTAAAATCACTTGATGACGTAAACACGTGTAGTTTGTTTAAATTCAAGTGAATTTGATATTTACGATCAACCATTATTGGCATTTAATCTTATAGTTTGACGATAGATTTTTGGTCGACGGAATATCTAAGTAGTACCTTTTCCATTTTTGTTTTATAACAATAAATTCTCAGTAATTTTTCCCCTTTTAATTTAAATAAAATCACTATTTTTTAAAAAAATTAAGATGCTTGCATTTTTATTTCAAACTCATAGAGCCGTTTTTATTTTTTAGCCAAAAGGGTTGATTTGAATTTTTTCCGTTGCTAGAGTAACGGATGTAATGATAGATATTTTGAGGTTTAGATGCCAAAGACACCGCCAAATTAGAAAAATATGAAATGTGTCATGAACTGATGGAATTATAAAAATTTATTTGGTAGCATTCGATTCAGCATACAAAACTACATTAAAATATGCTATCATATGACGCATAATTTTGATATTCGATTTTTTTCCCCTCCCCGTGCAAAAACCATTAGGGGTGACACTTTAGAAAATCCTTTCTTAGCAGAAGTTTATGTCATAAGAAGTATTTTTACCACGATTTTCAAGATTTTATGTTCAGTAGTTTGCGCAGTGCGTTAATTAGTCCCCTAATCCAGACTTTATTTTATATACTATATATTAGATATGCGATTTTGCGGTGAATCGATGATCGAAAATTAGTCCAATATCATTTGAAATATTACATAACAGAGGAGAAAGTACGAAGAAAGGCGAAGAAGAAATGACGAATTACAAAAGACTTGTAATTTTTTTTTTCAAAATGTTGAATTTTTCCATAGTAATAACGTATTAAAACATAAATTTCCTTAAAAATTATCTTTATTTCCTAGATTTCGAATCTGTGAATTTTCCTATAAATGAAATTGGCGAAATGACTTGAGAAAATAGATAATATTTGCTTAAATAAAATGGGTAATATTCGTTGATCTGAGTTCGAGTTTATAAATATCACATGCTTTCGGAATTACGGCGAAAAACATTTTAAAATGTAGGAAATTATTTTACAATATGTATGTGTGGCAGAAATTCACACTGAAATTTAAGTATTCGATTCCATTTTTAAAATATTAACTGATATCTATATAAGTTACAATTGAATATGAAAATGTACTCAAAAATTGATCTCTTTCACCTAAAAAAACACCATTTGTGAGAACATCCTCAAGCTAATGTCACGCTTATGCATTTTTGGCTTAAAATCACATTGTTTGGCGACAAAAGAAAAATAAAAAATTGTAAAGAAACAAATAGTAATTACACATGTGACTCACAATTACATCTGCTTGTTTCTTCTATAAGTTATGTGGTGGGACAATTAGATATAAAAAAAAAAAAAAAAAAAGAACAGAACAGAAAGGAAATGTCGTTAAAATTTCATCTAATCAAATTTTCAGATTCGTTTCCATATCTAACGCAAGCGATAAAGACCCAAATATTACGTATCAAGTGTAATATTTCTTATTAAATTAATTTTTAAGCATTACAAATATTTCTTTCAGGTTTTGATTAAATGTTTCCGTTTTTTAATATTATCACTCATTAAAACGGATTTTCTTCTTCTTTTTTTTCTTTTTTTTTTTCATTTAAATAAAATTAGTAGCAGTTTTTCTTTTATTTTTCGAGGTTTAATAGCCGTTACAATTTTTTTTATCAACGATGAATTTCGCCAAGAAATAAAATGGTAACCTTATCGCCCAAAATAACAGAATTTTCCATCATAATTCTAAAAGTAATATAGGTAGAATATTGTGATATAGCTTAAAACTTTCCCTGAAACAATACCTATCTAACGGTATAGGTTCCGTAAAAATGCATGCAGTAGAACTCGAAATCTAGGCTTTCGGAACGAAATTTCTGTTTGGATTTTATATATATAATAGATAAAAGAATAGATAATAGATTTTATATATATATAATAGAATAGATAATAGATTATGTGTTATGAACTATCTCAAAGTTTAAAACAGATCGCATTGTTAGATTTCCTAATTTTAAAAATATCGCGTTATGTTAGTTCCACATTCCACCACCAGGGAGCGCACTCTATTCTTAACGAAAGCGTATCTGAACGAAACTCCTTCATGCAACCTTTCCGTAGATACATGAATCGGGAGGGTGGCGGTATTAACCAATATTTTAAGATAATTGCTGAAATTACTACGAAAAATATTTTAAAGGGGCTCTGCGCGGGCCCCTAATAGAGTTAGAGGAAATCGGAAGACGGCAAAATAATCGCGGGAAAAAGTTTGCTTGGGTTCCTCGGAGCTACTTTTGGCGCGAGATCTAAGCTCTACGACCAATAGGAGCCCAGATATTTAAGGAAATATGAAGTAACAAAGTCCGAAATAATAGAATTTTCCGTAATAATTCTATAACTAATCTAGGTAGAATGATGTGTTATAGCTTAAAACCTTCCCTGGAACGATACCTATCTAACGGTATAAGTTCCGTAAAAATCCATGCGGTAGAACTCGAAATCTCGGCGTTCGGAACGAAATTTCCATTTGGATTTTATATATATAATAGAATAGAAGATATATATATATTCTTAAGTCTATCAAGTATGGTAGAAAAGGAAATGTCCTTTAAAAACTTTTTTATTTTTTATTACTTACAAAGACGGACATATCATTTAAATTCTAGATATTATAAAATTATTTTTATTTTGTAGCATAAGTCTGTGTGAATATACCAATTCATCTTCATTTAATCATAAATAAAACAGCTTGGATTCCTTATCCAATAAAAACACATATAAATCTGATAAAAAAAGTAAGAAATAAAACAAATATATTTTTATGGAATTTATAACATATCACTGTAAAAGACATTGTACGAGATTAAAGGAAAAGGACGTACATTTTTTTTTTTTTTTTTTTCGCAAGAAAGAACCTATCTTTAGTTCATTTTGAATGATTTACTTTTAATAAATATAAAAATAAGCAAATTGGAGTTTTCTTAGAAAATAAGACTGGAGAGCGCTATTAGAAAAATAAACTGTTTACAGTCTTCACTTTTTAAAAGAATGGGAGCCGGGTGCGCGATAATTTATTATTTAGGTTTTCTCTTGAATATCATGTAACCCTTTATGCCCCAAATTATGAATCCATGAAATTTTCATCTTCTCAAGTATTTTTCGTGGATTTTTCAAACTACATTAGAAGATTTACACAATCATCTCATACATTTTAGAAGGATTTTGTCAATTAAAATTAATTAACTAAATGTGAATGTATAGGGATTTTGTGCAACATTTATCAGTCCACAAAAATTTACAGAATTAGAAAATGCACAAATACAATGCTCTTACAATAGAAATATAGAAATATTTCCAAACAGAAACTTTTTACCACCAATCTTCAAAAGTAAAAAAAAAAGCTGAAGATATCTAAATGAAAGAGAAAACACCCTTATTATTTTTTTTTTCTTTGTGAAACCAATAATGCTTTTGGTAGAAGAGAAAGTAAAGCATGTATTACGCATTCTAAAATGAATTACTACTAATTCCTGTATTAAATGGATTTTATAACAAGTTTTTTTAATGGTAGTTTAAAGTATCATTCGAGCATAATCGCATAATTGGTGCAAAATCGGCCAGGCACTTCGAGAATAGGCCAACAACGTTTTAAGTGTATCGTCAAATTAGAGAATTGGCCGGCCAGTTCACAACATGGCCAGACGCGATTTGTGTGTTGTTTTATGATGGTCAATTATCTACACGAGGGATATGGACCAAAAAGGGGGGGGGAATGCCCTCCGAGGGGTCTTTCTAAGGGTGCCTAACCCGTATTTACGCAAGAAAATCCAAGGTTCTAAAAAAACCACGGAAAACTTCAAAAAATTATGCCGATGGGAGCGATTGGGTTCAAACCCAGCACCTCTCGTCTATCAGCTTTTAAGAGCAGAACCTCTCGGCCACCATTGGAAATCATTGCCAAACGCGATCAACCAGCTCGCCAAATGGCCAGACGCGACCAGCCAAATCGCGAAATGGGTATAGGCACTCAACCAGTTTGCGAAATGGCTAAAATGACTAAGGGCGAATGGTGAAGTCGGAAGGTAAAGACACGAGCAGATATTGGGTGTCTGTATAGATTTTATGTAACCAATATTAATATTTTTTTAATAAAAGCTGTAACCTAGTTCTTAATTCGAAATGTAAAATGAATATCTATCTCGTATTTTTTAAATTAGTTTTAATTTATTTATTAATCAGTTTTATCAAGACCTTATTATCTGCACTGAATTTAATGTTCAGGAAATGAAAATAATGAATCGAAATTCAAAAATATTTACGATGAATGTATTGAAACTGGCATTTTTTTTTCTACAAATTAATATTTCATGACTAGCTCAATATTGATTATATTAATACAAAGCAGTGTTAAAAAATGCTTGAAGGATATCTTATATTTAAACAGACATCGAAAAAATACAATAACTGAATTTAATAATATAGAAAATTAATGAATAGAAAACATGAAAAAATAGAAAAACGTAATTAATTGCTACCTTGTTTCTCCGCAAATAAGACTGTGTGTTGCATTATTGTATTATATGTCTGCTGCAAAAGATGACCTAAGTGTTTTAGGATGTATTTTTTACATATGTACAAGAATCTGCATTTATTGGTTACAGAAATCAATAATTGTTAATTTACATAGTTAAACAAATGTGCACTTAGGTGTGAATTATAATTTATAAAATTTCTATTTATTTATTTATATGTAATTGCGTCACAATTGGCGTCATTTTTAGAGACATTTAGTTATAGCAGCTTTAAATCTAACAAAACAGAAAAAAATCATACGTCAATCATAGATTATGAAACACTTTCCAACACATTCAGAATAATGTAACAAAACTGCACCGTTTAAAAAATTAAAATATTACGTCTAATTCAACCATATGAAACGCATAATACATTTCAAAACCTAATTTCAGCTGTCCCCATCTACAATTCGAAAATTATCCGAATATTTTTAGCAGCCCTGTATATGAAATATAGATTTGCATCTATTAACTACATGCATGCCGAAATTTAGTTCACTTAAGAAATACATACACTTCAGATGAAAATTCCCCTTCAGTATTTTCCTTTAATAAGGAGAATGGTACGTGAATACTTTTGTGCAGCCCTGTATATGAGATATCGAATTTATATATAACGAGTAACATGCAAAAAAAGTTACATTTAAAAGCACATACCGAATTTTAAAACGTACACTTAAGCAATTATCACTCATAGTACTGTAACCGATTTCTTTTGTGTGCCCTTGTAACTGAATAAAAAATGCTATGCATGCCCTGTTCTAACGTGATGCTAGTAAAGTTAGTGATTTATGACAGTTTCAATACATTTGAAATAGGGTAATGGCATTAAAATACCCTCGGAACGATTTTTCCCCATTTACCGTAATATAATGGAATTATTTTGAGTGCCCCTGTAAATGAACTATTAATCCTACATTCTTCATATACAATACCAAACATGATTTGTTGACCCTAAATAACCTTTATCAATTGCATGAAAATCCGAGTATATTTACGGGAGTTGGAGTGCGGCCAGACGGACAGACAAACCGAATGCATAAACTATGTTGGAAAGTGTTAACACGTTCGCTGCCGATCCCTTGCTTGTGCGTGATGACGTCACGCACTGGCGCGGGATCGGCTACGAAAGTGATCAGAAATTTTAAATGGATACCGGAACTATCGAAAGAAGATATTTTACTTTATATTATCGCTGAATGTCTTTTATTAAACAAAGCGTAAAATACTATCCTTTATTTCTGGTATGACCACTAAATTTCTGAATAAATATGGAGGTCAAACTGGCAAATCTGTATGGGGGCACTCAACGTGTTAAAAACTACACATCCCAATCTCACTTATTGGGGAGAAATTAGAAAGTGAAAAATTACATCACTTTGACACACTTATAAACTATTTTTCCGGAGCATGAGAAAATGCAAATTTAGTATGTTAGTTTTCACAGTTGAAAGCGTTCTGTATAAAAATTTAAAAAGTAAATTCGTTTGAAAATTAGTGGCAAAACTATGCCGTAGACAAAGTTATTTTTCCTTACTTATTTTTAATTTTTTTACAATTTATGCTTACGCATATCCATCGATTAAAAAAATTAAAGACCGTTTCCATCTTTTTGATACACCCCGTAGAATACAAAAAACGTGTAAGATATTCATTTAAAATCCTCCGCTCCTTAATGCAGTATAAGTATCTTTCTAATGTAACTTTCTTTTGAAAATAGGTTTCTTATTCGCAGTGAAATAAAATATTTTGTGAATAATAATATTAAGTGCTTTAAATGAATAATCTAAAAATAACGTGTATTATGATTGATTCGAAAATAAACTTTTCGCGAAAAGCGTCGAAAGTACTCCGTCTTCACTGTTACATCTTAATGCCTAGATGCACTTAAAGATAATATGCATTCTTAACGGTGGATAATATTCGTGATAAGAGCCTTTTCCTGTATCATGAATGTCAGTTCCTGCCATGCTTACGAAAATTTCCAGTTCCTCAAAATGGATTGTTTTAAAAAGATATTTTATAGAACCGCACTTTTAAACTCTACTTTTTGTGTTATCCGCATCTCAAGCATTAATGTTTATGGTTATCTAATTAAAAAAGAAAGATAAATCACTCATCAAGCATAGATTATGAAACTCTTTCCAACATTCCAGAATACTTTAACAATACTTCGGTGTTTAATAATGTAAAAGAGCTAAGTAATTGTTTTCTAAAACGCGTAACGTATTTGAAAAACAAGATAGATTCAGCAGTTACAGTTCGTAGATGGAAAAGTACTTTAATTATTTTGTGGAAAATACTTGAATTATTTTGAACAGTCCTGTATATTACTTACAAATATTTATACACCTACGTATTAAGCTAAAATTTAATTCATGCAAAATACATACTTAAAACAACTGAAATCACACTTTTAGAAATTATCACCCACAAGCGGTCATTTATCCAGTACTTTGTATGGCCCTTTATAAGATTTTGTTTATAAGCTACAAACATATCTTAGTATGCTAAATGTAGTGCAGCTTGAAAATACATATCTCAATTTAAAACCACTTTAAGCAATTACGTTTCATATTCAGAAATGCTTACGACCCTGTATGTACTATAGCATTTGTACATACCCCGTAATATTCAAAATTTAGTTAAACTTAAGGGGTCTCAAGACTCTTAAAACTGGAAAAAAATGAATAAAAAAGGACCATTTTCAGAATTTAATATTTTAAAATGTATATGATTTAAAACCACAATTTTTAAAGGGATAAAAGATATAAGTTCTTTCATTTCATGTATTTAAAAAATTATAAGAAGCAGAAAATTTATAGGGTGCTCCAAACTGCTAGACGTTTGTCGAGCAGAAAATTGGCATAACAGCTTACGTGTAGAATTACAAAATAAATTTTGGAACCAAATGAAATTTTTCGTGCCTAATTATACATTAGACTGTAGTAATTACCCTTAACCTAAATAAATTTGAATTTAAAGCATTTTTATATTTTTAATATAAAGTTGTATTTAGCTGATGCAAAGTTTTGAAAATTTCAAAAGTATAATCAACTAAAAAATATTTTTTTGAGCAATAAAAATAAAATTTTGGTTTTAGTTTATACAGACTAACATGAAATATATGTTTTGAAAATTTCATGAAAAAATATCCAGAAGTTTTTGAGATATCGTGCGTGTTATGCCCAAAAACGTCATTGGGAAAAAAAAGATTTTAAAGTTTCGGAAACGCCTTTCAGCTATTGATCGGGTGCAATTCAAACAGCCATAACTTCTGTTCTAATGAGAATTGAATATAATTGTTTCCTTGAAATTCTTATAAGAACAGAAGTATGGATTTCAGAATTATACCCGCTCAATAGCTGAAGCGCTGTTCCGAAACTTTGAAGTCATTTTTCTCCAAAAGACGTTTGTGAGAATAACGCGCAGGACACTTCTGAATATTTTTACATGGAATTTTGAAAACGCATTTTTTATGTTAGTCTGTATAAACTGAACATAAAATTTCCTTTTAATGTTTCAAAAAAAAATATTTTTTAAGTGATTATACTAGGTTTTTGTTGAAGTATGGATGGTCGTTTTCGGGGGAAAAGGCTGGGTGGAAAATAATCAGCACACCCTTTAAGTTAAGTGGTATTACCCCTCGTCCAGTTTGTGAATGGGATCGTCTTATGTCAGCAGAGATAAACACGTGAGAATTTTTATTGCGTTCTACGGGGAAATTTTAGTTTGGGCAGAAATGGGATAGAGTGAGAATCGTGCGTGCATATAAGAGCTGTTGGCAGGGCCGGCCCAAGGGGTGTGCGAAGTGTGCCATCGCACGGGGCGCCAACCAGCAGCGGTAGGAATAAAGAGAGGCGATAAATAATTTTTGATTCTACTTTTTTTTTTTCTATAACCAGGTGTGAATCATCTGTTGGGTCTAGGTAGATCTGCTGAGCAGGGGACCTTCTTTGTGCTTAAAGGGACTAAACTTTCACATGCAGAGACTTCTGTATTCTTTATTTGAGTAAAATGCAAAGAACTTATGATGAACATATCAGAGGAACGTAGGATGTTAGTATGCGTTCCTTAAAGAAATCTCTTTAAGCTAAAGGCTCAGATTACTTTCCTTGAAACTGGAAAAGGACTACCACCTATTCAACTCTTCCGCTTCCTTATAGAAAGCTAAATTCTTTTGACTAATTAATTGCAACGTAGCTGAGCGACGTAGCCAAATTTATTAAAGCTTTAAACCGAAATTATCTCACATATTTCGACGATAAACAAAAATTGCAGATTTTTTCCCCCTTGTGTATCTCTGAATGCATTCTTTAGTAAAATATTTTATTATGTCCGAAAAATGAAGAAAGAAAAATTTCTCTAAATGTTTCTAGAGATAGTTCAAACCTATTTTGTACCTTACATGATTACGTACCTGACCGGACCCTCAAAATGAATAAATGGAGGAGAGGGCGTGCTATATTTAGGGAGGCTTTAAATCAAAATTATCTCACATATTTTGATAATAAACAAGAATTGTAGACCTTTTTTTCCCCTTGTGTGTGGTGTGTGAATGCATTCTTTAGTAAAATATTTTATTATGTCCGAAAAATGAAGAAAGAAAAGTTTCTCTAAACCCATTTTGTGCTTTACACGATTACGTACCTGAAAGGAGAATCCAAATGATTAAATGGAGAGGAGGGGGGGGGGAGGGTCGCCATATTTAGGGAGGCTTTAAATCGGAATTTTTTCACATATTTTGAAGATAAACAAGAATTGTAGACCTTTTTTTTTCCCTTGTGTGTGGTGTGTGAATGCATTCTTTAGTAAAACATTTTATTATATCCTAAAAATGAAAAAAGAAAAAGTTTCTCTAAACTTCTAAACCCATTTTGTTCTTTACATGATTACGTACCTGAAAGAGAATCCAAATGATTAAATGGAGAAAGGGAGGTGCCATCTTTAGGGAGGCTTTAAATTGGAATTATCTCCCATATTTTGAAGATATACAAGAATTGTAGTCCTTTTTTCCCCCTTTTGTGTGGTGTGTGCATGCATTCTTTAGTAAAATATTTTATTATATCGTAAAAATGAAGAGATAAAAAGTTTCTCTAAACCCATTTTGTTCTTTACATGATTACGCCATGTTTAGGGAAGCTTTAAATCGAAATTATCTCGCATATTTTGAAGAGAAACAACAATTGTATAGACCTTTTTTCCCCTTTATGTGTGTATGTGTAATCACTACTTGACCGGAATGTATGCTATATACTGTGCTTCAGAATCCATGTTCATATCTTATTTATTTTAAAGACAAGACTCTTTTTTCCTTTTTTTCAAATGAATTTTTCGAGAGATTAATGACTTTTCTAATTTATCAAAAATTCTTATTATGATAAGAGAATCCTTTTCAGAATTCAACATTTAAGTGTGGTGATCAAGAATAGTTTTAAACCTTAAAAAAATCGATTTTCTTGTTTTCGATATATTTTAAAATTTTTGAACCTATAAAAAGAGATTGCGTGAAAATATTCAAATTAGAACCGAGTCAATTTGAAATTAATTGATAACGCATACTTTAACACAAATTCAAATTGAATTTAAACTTTGCGTGGATTTTTACTATTTGTACACATTGTAAAAAAAAAAAAAAAAAAAAAAAAAAAAAAAAAAAAAAATAACTTTTTGAAAGATAGATAATTTATTTTCAACATGTATGTATAAAATGATTATAGTAAAATTTCTACCTACTTTTTTGACTACTTAAAAGGCGTAAAATTTATTTGTTGCAATTAGAACGTGTTTTCTGTATGTGATATACCTTTAAAAAGCACATTCTACCCCCCCCCCCTAAAAAAACGCGTCGTTTAACTGACACAAACATTGTTAGAGTATGTAGGTATAATCATTTTATATACACCTATATTCAAAAGAAATTATCTATCTGCATAGAAAACTATTATTACTATTATTATTATTATTATTATTATTATTTTCAATGTATACAAGTAGCAAAAACACAGTTTTGTGGAAAGCATACCCAGAGTTATCAATCGGAGTCTGTGTTAAAGTACTCATTTTTAATTTCAAATTGATCCGTTTGTAATTCGAATATTCTAATGTGGTTTTTGTTTTGCTTGATCCAGAATCATGTAATTTTTTATAGAGTTTAAAAAACAATAAATCATTTTTTTTAAAGATTTTAAAACTCACGACTCACCAAATATAAAATTAATATATGCTTTCTTGAAAGTAAATAACAAGACAGGGTTACATATTTCATCTTACACAATTGCTACTTATTAGTACTACTCTGTTGAGTATAATCCAAATAATAAACATAACTATTCTAATAAAATTTCTTCTTTCAATAAATTAATTATTGTTATTTTTGTCCTATACCATGGCATAATGAATGGCGTTTAATTTTTGGATCACAATGTTACATATTGAGATTGATATTTATTATAAAATTCAGACCTCAAAGATAGGATTAAATAAGGGTACGTTTATTTATTTTATAGACTTTTTAAATAATTTCTTAATTAATTAAGAATAGCATGTGTAAAACTTTATGAACGAATAATTTACGAGTATTTTAAAATTTGTGTGAAAAAAGGCCAAATATTTTTAACAGATATGGTGTGTGTGGGGGGGGGGGGGAGGAGTGCCCAAGAGAATGCTCGCACGGGCGCCAAAATTGTCTTGGGCCGGCGCTGGCTGTTGGATATAGTTGGTTGGGGGCAGGGAAAAAAAAGGGTATTTTTAGCCCTCCCCCTGACCAGTTGCGAAGTCGTCTGTGAAAAACTAAAAAAAAAATAATACATACCATTAGATTGAAAATAGTCTCGCAAGAGGATGTTGTGGTGCTCCAGTATTGTGTGGAAATAGTTTTTCAAACGGTGATATATATATATATATATAGCGGAGGATGTTCTCATCTACTTCGAGTGAAGGCCCTAATTAGCGTTCATCTATGGCCCTATAGACTGGTTGTCAGTCTTGGATGGTCGTAATACAGAGAAATCATTTATTTACCAAATAAGGATCCAGTCAAATCTTCAGACTTATGCGATCGGTCGAACAGACATATGTTTTGACAAGAAATTTAGTAATCCGTGCCTGTGAGAGAGGATTGCTCAAAGAGGAAATGATGTAAGATGACTACCAGAAAGTGCCATCGCAAATTCCCTAGGTCATCGTGGGTCTGTGTGCTGTAATTCTGAGCGTAGCTAAAACATCCCTTCAGGAACGCGTATGTTTTCTTTGTTGTTTTAATTATTTTCGAAATATTTGTCAATGACAAAGAAAACTAGATGAAGTAGAAATACCCTCTCGAATTTTGTGTTAAACTGATGTTTTAATTAAGAGCTATTTTAATTTAACCTTTACTAAGTTTCTAATTAATTTTTCATATTAAGATCTCAATGCAATAGGTATTCTGATAAGATAATATTATAAACATCATAAGTCATGAAGTTTAATAAAATAGTTTCAAGTGTATAGTTCTGTTTTGTTTATAACTAAATTGACCTCTAAAATATTACGAAAAGAAATTTAGTCTCAATGCTAAATAAAATAAATGAAAAGATTTTGAAATCGTAAAGTTCTGAATTTATATTAAAATTAGGTGCTTATTGAGGAATGCTGTGCGGGATGAATTGAGTGCTCTGTTACCTTTTTTTTTTTTTTTTTTTTTTTTTTTTAGTTGCTTATGTGTTTAGCTGTGCATTTCCTTTTATTCCCCTTCATTAATACTGATTTATGTATTAAGTTTAATGGTTCCCCCATTTTTATATTATGTTTACACTGGTTGTATTAACTTTAGTTTTCTTAATTTTTTTAATTAGTTAATTAGGTAAAATTGGTAACAGAATCCATTCTAGGAGGAAGTTCAGCCGCACATATTTTCCTTGACTGGTTTAAATAAGAAAATATTAGAGGAATAATATCTGGAATATTTAATTGTTGCACATTAAAAATAATAGCTATTGGAACTTATATAATTGATAGGCTGTTCCATTTAAATCTTGAAGTAAAAAAAAAATTATTCCAGCAGGAATTTTATTTGGTGTGAAAATTATCAGTTGGATTAATTAATTTTAAACGCTAATGTGTTCCCTTACGATTTATTGGCCCCTGTGTTTGAGAATATAAATGCATTACCAATTTTGTTTATAGCTCATCTTAAATTATTCAAAAATTTTGATTGAAATCTTGCAGACTTAAGAGTTTGCCTTTCTTTTGTCAAGTTCTGTGGTAGTCGAGTATACTACCCTGCTTTTCTTAAATTATGAATGCTTTATATTTTCAAAATCAGAAGTGTTGTTGGGTTTCTCTTCAAAGGTTATGAGTGATTGAGAATGTTGTTGTTGTAAGTAATTGAGACTCGATTTTATATTTAATAGATTTTTTTTTGTATATTTAAAATTCATACATGTATCTTCTCTCTTTTGGTTTTTTATTTGTTGGTAATTGCTCTAAATTTTAAATTATTTAATTGGTATTTCTTTAAGCATATTTGCTTGTTTTAAATTTCATTTTTTTTTTCGTATCAACAACATTCAAATTTTGGTAAGCTGCCCACACCTTGTTTAAGTTTAAGGTCAGGTTAATATCAATTATAATGCTAAGTTGAATATGCATATGTGTTGGGGAGTAATTAGAAGAGAAACAACCACAACACAACTTTCTATTAAAAATATAAAAGTGCTTTAAATATACAAGTTTATTTATGTTCAGGGTAACTACTACCGTCTGAAGTATAATTAGGCGCGAAGAACTCTATTCTATTTACAAAATTTATTTTGTAATCCTGCGCGTAAGCTGTTATTCAAATTTTCTGCTTGACAAATGTCTGATAGTTTGGAGCGTCCTATAAATACTAATTCTGCATCTTACAATTTTTTAAATACACGAAATGAATGAACATACTTATATCTTTCATCCCAATAGAAATTGTGTTTTTAAGTCATATACGTTTTATGATATTTAATGTTGAAAATGGTCCTTTTTTTTTCATTTTTTTCCGATTTTAAGAGTCTTGAGATCACTTAAACAGGCATATCATAATTGAAGGCGTATTCCCAGTAATTATCGCTAATGGACAGTTTTTCGGAAACAGTACTAACACGAAAACTTTTAGGTGTCCCTGTAAATGAACGATGAATAATACGACATCATATTCTGGAGCAAGTATATTGCTGTAGTAAACCTCAGTAATATATATCACTTTCAGTATATTTGAAGAAAGGTAACATAATAAAAAAAATACGCAGAAAACTCTTTGACTCCGTAGGCTATTATGTAAAGGAAAACTTTTGTGCGGCTCTGTAAATAAATATTAAATGCCATAATATTTCACAGAATGTCTGTGTTAGTGCACTACATAAGTGCATATAAATTTCATTATGTTTGAAATGGCAGAACGTGATTAAAATGCACTTCAAACGATTTTTTCTCCCATTGACCGTATTATAATGGAATGCTTTTCGCTATCTCTGTTAGCGAACTTTAAATTCTACCTTCTTCATTTTAAACAGGTATCATGCTATAGTAAATGTATATAACATATTGAAATTACAGAGTAATCCGAGTATATTTATGAGAGGCAGAGCATGGTTGGAAGGACAGACGGAAAGACAGACCGAAGGCATATAAACTTTTCAATTACGTTGCAAAATGTTAAAAAGAGATGATAAAAAACCATACTAAAATCATTAATGTTGAATTTATTTACGAAATTAATTAAATAATATCCAATTATCTATATTGCTTGGAAATTAAAAATTTCAGGTAGACACTGAAAAAATATAAAAGAATGATTTCTGATAAAACATGGAGCTACGTTTAATTTAATTATGTATATTACGTACAACTGGAGGCATATGAATCATTAGATAGCCGATTTTTTTCTCTGTCGAGTTTCTTGAATGAAATCTGTTTTTTTTATTTATTTGTGCATTATTCAGCGATAGTGACGTCATATGAATAATTTACTCTGTTGTTTAAGACTGGATCGTAAATGAGGAATTCTTCAGAGGATGCGAAGACGTCATTTTATATAAAATAAAAGCGTGTGATTTAAATCTTAAAGCTGAAATATGTTTTGTATTACCTATATTTATATACTTTTTTTTTTTTTTTTGCTTTATCAAGGGCGACACTAAATTCTGTAAAAGATGAGTTCCTGTTTTCTAGTATTTAATTTCAAGTTGCTCAGTGTTGTAAAATATATATTTTACATTTCTGCTTGAAGTACCAAAATCAGTATTAATCAACATTTGAATTTCTTGTAGACTGTAAACAATAATTGTTTTAAATTAAACAAAGCAACTTATAATGTATTTTTTATTCTATCTATAAAATCGAAGTTCACATCTTAGTTTCCCTTCTAACAATTAAATACTTTTGAGAAAGTCTTTGATTTTACAAATAAGTGAATGTGAAAATGGAAAAAAAAATGATTGAAATACTATATCTCAATATTTTAAAATTCATCCGTGCATGCAATTAAATGTGAAAGCTATTTAAATTAGTGTCGATCTCATACAACATTGGAATTAGACAGGCATACGCATTTTATTACAACGTAATTCCAAAGTAAATATACTTGGGAATTAAGTATCAGTTAAATAATGAGATCGAGACTACATTTAGTTACATACATGTATAAATGTATGTAACAAAAACAAAGTTATGTGCTATGCTATTTCAATAAAATATTTTTTTTAAATCTCATTCATTGGTATAATCAAAGTCAAAACCAAAAACATATAATATATAGAAGGGAAATACAGGGTACCCCAAGAGTCCTTGAGACATATTAAAATTCAAGAAAAAATCAAGCAATTGTAGTACAGGAGTGCGGTTTGGCTTGCTTCTGAAGATGAAAGGTTTTCTTCAAGTGAATAAATAAATTAGTTTCTACACCTTAAAAAATTTTCCGAAACGTTTCCGAATGTAACGGAGACCTGTGCTGCACGATACTAACGGAAAGGTTTCAGATTCGAGCAGAAAACTGTTTCGGTTATAATACGGAACATTTCCGATTCGCAATGCAATGTTTCTGAATATATCGGAAACCTTTCATTACGGATCGGAAAGGTTTCTGAATATATGTGGAACCTTTCTGAAGACGAGGATTATTTTAAAATTTACATAAAAAAGCACAAATAACTGTACTAAAATTACTTGCAGGTGCATACATATAATGTAAAATCATTTAAAATACATTAGAAATATCTCAAAAATACATTAAAATTTTTTAGACATTTCTAATATATTTTAAATAATATTATATTATGTGTAATGCACCTGCAAGTAGTTTTAGTACATTTATTTGAGTTTTTTTACATAAATTTTAATTATTTACTCAAGTTGAATTTAGCACTAGTATTTGAACATTCAATTATTGAAGATTATTTTGTGAAAGGGGCTTAGTTTAGTAAAATGGATTTTGGGAAGAAGCCAGTTTTATTAAATGATTTTTTATGAAAGTGTCTTATATGGAAGTTCATTTCTGAATGATCTTTTTTCTGAGTTTATATATATATATATATATATCTGCTTGGATTTATTCTGAAAAAAAAATCAATATTATTATAACTTTTTCATAATTTAGATAAAATTTTATTGCGTTTTAACATCTTGCAGTGATTTTTAACCATGCGGATTAACAAGTAACATTAGTTCCTGAACTGTATTATTATTGAAAATGGAATGATAAATTCTTTCGAAAAGCGTTTTACTTATTTTTTTAATCATTTATAGCATTATTTTTACTTATTATTTTAGTTCTTTATTAGCGTTTCTTTGTTGCACAGACATTTTAATACATAACATTTTATTATTATTAGTGCATGTAAATAAGATATGATTGCAATCTATGTTATCGTTGATTCAATATCGTATTATGCTTTTCACAGCATAATATTAATAAATTAAAATGCCTTATAACTTAAAGCAAGAAATTTTGTGTACTATATTTTCATAAAATAAGCTGATGGTTAATGATCTAGAATTTTTCAATTTTGTTTACTGTAAAGTGCATAAGTTAAATAACAATAGTATTTTTTTTTTTTTTTTTTTTTTTTACAATTCAGTTTTGCAAAATCAGAAGAAAACATTTTTCTTTTCAAGCAAGAACATTTAGATGAACAAGTAAAATTGAAATCGCAAAAAATGCAATGGTTATTTTTTTCGAAGCATAAAAAAAAAAGTGTGTGTTTGTGGGGGGGGGGGGGATTTACATATCTAAACCTGAGTACTAAACAAGTTAATGATTTTAAAACGATTCTTTTTATTTTTCTTTCAAAATTGGAGAAGAAAAAAGGTGAATATAAAAAATGAAATTTTTTAAATCTTTTTAGGAAACAGCAAAACAAATGAATCAATTTTATTTACTATAATGATTTATAAAAATAAATCCTATAATTGTAAGAATAGTTTACTGTTTATTTTTATTCACAATACCGTATTTTTTACGTAAAAGCAATCAACAATAAAGAAGTAAAATGACAATGAACCTTCAGCTTGTTTGATTAAAATATAATACATAAATTTTCTTTTTAGTTATAAGGCATTTAATAATTTGTTAAGAACACGCTGTAAAAAGAAGAATACGATACCGCAATCAGTATGAACATCAAGTTTAACTATATTATCTTATTTTCATGCACACATGTATATATATTATAATAAAAAAACAGACAAAACAAAGTCTGATATATTAAAAAATAAATAGGTTATTAATTTCTTTTCATGTACTGCAACAAAGAAAACTAATAAAGAAGTAATAATAAATAATAGTAAGTAAAAGTAATACTGTAGATGGTTAAAAAAAAGAAAACACTTACCCAGAATTACGATCGTTCCGCGTTCAAAATTACTAAATTTCCAAAGCTCTGAAAAAGATACATTTCTTGCATAATTTTAAAACGCAATAAAAAATACCCACAAAATATAACAAAAATGTTATAATATTGTTTTTTTTTTTCAAAATAAAAGCGAATTCAAATACACGTGGTCCTACGCCGCCATCTCATACACACGAGCTGACTTTCACTTTAAGCGATTGCCTCCCGTCCGTTTCAGCTTAAGGAGAAATGAGAAATAGTGGTGAAATACTTGGAGCGCATGCGTACAGGCGCTTTCTCTGTTACACGGAAAGTACGAGGGAAAGTAAATTGAAACACCCAGAAACATTCCCGGTTGTTTCGGAAAATAGAAATAGCTCTCAGATATCCGGTACTATCAGAAATGTTCCTGTTAGAATAGTAAACGTTCCCACTATTTTTTACAGTGTATCATATCCCATAGATGGAGCTGTACCTTAAATTGATCAGAAAGAAGCAAAAAAAAAAAAAAAAAAAAAAAAAAAAAAAAAAAAAAACTCAAGGCAATCCGTTACAGATAATTTTATTTTGTCAAAATCAGTTAAACATTAATAATTTTTGCAATCCATTAGGATAGTTCAATGTATCACACTTACTTTTTGTAGCTCGAGCCACATTTATGCGGAGCTCCAGTTCAATCCGCGTGTTCGATGGTATTGCTGGTGGAATTCACTGGATCACATGCTTGATTCTCGTCTTCGGTATTTCAATTTCAGCCACAGCATACAGTTTTTCTTTGTTTTTTCGCTGGGAGTCACCCTTTATGTGTTACAGCGCCAAATTTAATCTGAAAATCAGAAAAAACACATGTTTGATAACTTTAAAACCAAACATACGGACAAGTGGCGCCATTTAATATCGGATTTTGGAACTAATTTTTTTCATTCGCTTGATAAATCTTTCCATCCTGAGAAGCATTTTAGTCCTAACCGCACTCCTGTACGACGATTACTTGATTCTATGTTGAATTTTTGAATGTGTTAAATACTTTTTGGACACCCTACAATGCATTTAGAGCTTACACTGGGGTAAAATAATATTCAAACAGATTCATCCATGCATAACGCAAGCCTATGTAATGTTGCATCTATGTAAGAATTTGGTGGGGGTAATTCAATGCGGTATGTTTTGTTCCTGCTTAGATGGTATATGTTACATTTGCTTTAAGAATTAAGAAATTTAAGATTGAAAGAAATAACTACTAAGATAATTAGTTTAGAATAATTTCAGTGGTTAAAAAATCATGCGTTTAAAAACTATAATAAATATATCAGGATCTAAAAAATGAGTCTAAATCAATGAATATATGTAATATTGTAGATATCTGCAATATTAGTTAATTTCTAAATAAGCAAAAAATATGTATTTTAATTAAAATAATTAATTAGAATTTAGCAGTCATAAACAACTGACATTAAAAATGCTAAATACATTCTTCAATGGAAAAAACTAGATTAATTCAAAATGGAAAACTCGGAACACAATTTTAATTTCCTGTAACAGACTCGCTTCTTGTAAGATTTCAGCTGTGAAATTAAGTTTCTTGAGGCTAAAAATTTTTGCCTCATTGAAATTCTTGTCATAGAGAGTAATTATCTTTCCTGTTACTTAAAGCTAAGTCTTTCTTAGGAAATATTCTTTAAAGGTTAATTTATGAACTGATTTACATATGTTTGTTTCGAAAAAAGCAAAATTTTATGTGTCAAAAATCGAGTTAAATTTTTGATTATCTTCATTTATTTAAAAAAAAAAAAATAGGTCATATCTATATTATAAAGGACAAACATATCTGTGCGTAACGCATACGTCATTTTGCGAATGGCAACACTTTGAAATTTGAAATGAAATTTTGGTGTTGCAATTTTCTTTACTGCAAAATTTTAAACTTCTAAACATCGCACATTTTAAATTTTTACACCGTCGTATAAGGAAAAAAGGGTACTTTTTAATGCAATTTGTTTGAGAGCTGTATCTGAATTTAATTTTGAGATATTACTTTTTTTGTAGTTTTTAATGCATTTATTTGTAATTGTTACAACTGAAGTACTCCATTTCTGCTGAAAGTCATGGAGGGTTGAAAGTAGAGGGAAAATAATCACGGAGGAATTAAAATAATATATTACTGTACCTTTTGTTGTCATTTTCTCATAAAAACTGAAAACAGAAATTGAAATTATAATGCGTGCTATGTCAGCAATTTTTTAAGTTTCCGAATGTCGCATATTTTCAATTTTTACACCGTCTAATAGAAAAAATACTCTAATTTTAAATGCAATTTGTTTGAAAATTGTATCTTAATTGACTCAGTTATTACTGTTTTTGAAATAACTGGCCGCCCGTGGCGATCAGTTTGGTCTCCCTTAAATGTATGCAAGGCATTGTATCATCTTACTTTTATTCATAATTTAATTTACTTGCTCAATCCTTCGCCAAATCGGAAGATTCTGATAGAGAAATCGCATTTTATCATATTTCATTAGATTAAAATATAATCCTTTCACTCCTTTTAAAATGGATAACTTTAATTTAAAACTGAAACATTTTAAATTCGTGAATTTCACTTTAAAATAAATTCTTTAAAAAAAGAAAAAGCAAAGAAAAGATAAATATCATAAACCATTTAATTTCAACATCAAAGCATTGTTTTAATTTACCCCTCGAAAAATAAAAAATGCTGCTGGCGAGTTAAAACATGCTATTGGCGAGAATTGCGCCCAGCTAACATAAGACGAACTTTTTGCGATCATAGCAAGTTTTATGTAGTTTTATTCGAAAAAAATATTTTGATGCCAGAAAATACGTTGCCAAATTTCTTTTCTCGCCATGGACCTTTTCTCTATTTCGCCAAGTACATATACTGGAAAAATACCTTTATTTATTTATATATTGTATTTTAAATGAGATGAATAAAAGACGGCACAGATGTCATATACGCACCACGTTGGCGCGATTTTTTACTGACGCCAGTGTTATATACGTACCGGGGTACTTAACTGACGCCAAAGTGTCGTTATTTTGCTTGATATGATAACCCCGATGTTGATGTTTATTTATTAATAAATTGTTTATTTACTTTTTTTTAATTATGTAAATTGTTTTGTTCTATAGTTATTAATTAAACTTTTTTTTATTTATTGTTATTCCCTTTTTAAAAATATTACACAGTAACCAATGAGATGCGTTTCATTCAGGTATTGCCGTTAAACAATTAACAAATAATCGGTGTATCTGCGCCACGTACGATAGCATAATATATATAGATTTTCAAGCATGAATTATTTTTAAATTTATCTATCACGTGTAGCACGATTACGAAAGAGTAATCCGCTTGCCCTTAAAACAATGTAAAAAGTTCAGCATTTGTTTCCGTCTAATGTTCCATAACAAAATTAAAACTTCCTCTATAGAAAAATAAATAAAATAATGTAAATAAGAAACAAATTTAACAGACATGTGATTGAACCACGCGCTTAAAGCACTGAAATGATCGGAAAGACAGCCGTAAGTCGCAAAATCTTGGACTAATAACTCCTGGCATGCGGTGACATGTGAAAGCATCGCTTTTAATAAATTTTAAAACTTTATTTGATTGCATAATTGATATTTTTCAGATAAAAATTCTTTTTGATGTTAGTGGGCAATCTACAATTTATATTACAAGTAAAAAAATAATTACAATAAAAAAAAAGAATGGTTTTCACATATACACTGTAACCCGAGGAGCTCGGGTTCGATCCCCTAGTTTATATAAAGGTATTTCGTCAGTAACGTTACATGGGAATAACCTTAAATGTTATTAAGAATAAAAAATGCAGAAAGAGTACAAGTTACCACATAAATCAGTCCACAATTAAAAATTTCATATAAATATAATATGATATTATATCCGAATGCGATTATAAATACTACTTGTGTGGCAACCCGTTTTGTTGCTTTTGAATTGCATGAGATCATTCTATTTTTTTTTGGGGGGGGGGAGGAGGGAAACGAAATCTAACTTTATAGTACAGGGTTTGAACGCATCAAACGATTCAGGAGATTTTAGGTATTTTGTTCCCAGAAATTTCGTAAAGTACTGGTCGCTATATCTGAACATGGAATTTTTTTTTTCATTAAATAAGGCAAATATTACTTTATGAAAATTTTGGTAAAAGGTCCTTGAATGTCCTTTAAGCGTACGGTATCTGTAGTAAATTTCAAAAGCAATTATAATATTAATTTTATTAAATGCAATATTTAAAAAAATAAACGTAACTGCACTTTATGCCAAAAGATATCTCAATAAAAATTCACATATTCTATAACTTTAATGTTCAAAAGTTTTTCGTATTTCCAAGATTTGGCTTCAAATTTTGGAGCTGGTAGGAATGACGTCATTTCGTAAAATTTATAAAAAATGATTTTGTTTTGACAAATTTATACGACAGAATTTTATATTATTCAATTAAAATAAATACTTAGAAAAATATATTTTTTTCTCGGTAAAACATTTTGTTTTTCACGTCCTTGAGAATATCCCCTTCTTAAGGAAATAATTAAAAAAATGGGTTTATATATATATATATATAATAAAGTACAAAAGCTGCGATGTGTTTTTTTTTTCTTTCTTTTAACGTCAATAGAATTTATCCCTATATTTCAGACGACAGACGATTTTTCGCTTTCTAAAATAAACAGATTATGTAAGCTTGAACGGACCCTATTCTTCACTTCGGTCGGAGGCTATAAAAATCGCCATGTTACCGAATGTGACGTCACACGAATACTGTGCATTGTACTTCATGCAGCCGATTGAAGAAAATTTTGTTTACATTTAGAACAATATCAGTAGTTTAACATTTGTTTCCATGTTCGATTTGAAAATGTTGTCAAAAAAAAAAAAAAAAAAGAAAAAGAAATCTAATAATCCTTATCATTATCTAACAATCCCGTATATCCCCCAAAATGGAGCAATTTAGTTGCCATCGTATATAATGTCATTAATAATTAGGAAAAAAATAATATCTCGAAAACTAATTCAAATTGTAAAATTCAAAGACCACTTTTGTCATCATCCGATCCATGTGGATAACTGTGATTTATTTGATCGGACAGCATTTCATATTGTCGGAGAAATAGCTGTGAAATACAAACGGGCAGTCAATTTTTAATATAACAGATTGATAAAATTTAAATTCGTTATGAAAAATTCGCCTGAGAGAGACAAATGCTAAATCATTTATAGTATTTTAAGTGCAAACGTGTTATTTCGTAATAGCGCCGACATGCGAAGGAGAAAGATAAAAAAATTCATGCTTGAAAATTATTTTAAGGTGGTCTCGTAACTCTTAAAACTGGAAAAAATAAAAAAAAATGTCCGTTTTCAACATTTAATATCTTAAAATGTATATAATTTTAAAACACAATTTTTATTGGGATGAAAGATATCCCTTCATGTCATGTATTTAAAAAATTGCAAGATACAGAATAAGCATTTACAGGGTGCTCCGAACTGTCTGACATTTGACGAGTGGAAAATTGGCAAAACAGCTTACGCGCACGATTATAAAATAAATTTTGCAACTACAGTATAATCACGTAAAAAATAAAATATTTCTTTTAATAATGAAAAGAAAAAAATGGGTTCAGTTTATACAGATTAACTTGAAATATATGTTTTGAAAATTTCAGGAAAAAATATTTAGAAGTTTTTGAGATATCGTGCGCGATATGCACAAAAACGTCATTTGGAGAAAAATGACTTCAAAGCTTCGAAAGCGCCTCATCAGCTATTTCACGGGTACAATTCTAAAAGCCATAAATTCTGTTCTAATGGTAATTTTAAGGAAATGATTATATCGAAATGTTCAAAGGAGATAGGCGTTAAATAAAATGTCCAAATATTTGAAGCTTTAAGAGTCCTAAGACCCCCTTTAAAATCAATAACAGACCAGTCAATTAAAATACAGTTTTCAAACAAATTGCATTTCAAAGAAGATTTTTTTCCCTATATGATCGTGTAAAAATTGCAAATGTGCGATATATAGAAATTTTAAAAAATGCAGTAAAAATAAATACAAAACCGAAATTTCATCGGAAAGGGTTGCCATTCGCAAAATGACTTCAGTATTACTCACAGATACGTTCGTCCTTTATAATATATATAAGTCTTATCAAAGTGTCTACATTTTTGCGACAAAAGCAAAAAATAGCTAAAAATTTCATTGAACTGCATTTTGCCACGAATGTTCAAACTCTTGGCCAAATCTAAGTGTAGTAATCAAACTCCGATACGACAATATGTTAATCTTGCCTGATTATTTTAAATGTGATCGGACTTCCGGAACACCCTGTATTTGTAAACGCATTCATACATTCTGTAATAAACATGACTATTATTTTGTAACGTGTAACAAAGGAAATAAATTTTGAATATTTTTATGATGATGTGCTCTATTAGCTGGAATTATAATTATGGAATGCGTCTTAAATAAATGACAAAACAAATTTAAAATTTTGAATTCAAACTTATCTAACCAATTAATATGACGGATCGATATAATCTGTTTTAATACAGTTCCATTAATTATGTTCAAATGATATATAATTAAATTTTATTACATAGCCTGGTTCATTAAAGTCAGAAAATCAGTTGTGAAAGGTGTTGTGTTTTCATTTACGAAGATGAAACACTGTTTTGTGTATTAATGATATATATCGAAAAAAATATAGTGTTTCATAAACAAATAATTACCATTTTTTTCGATAAATTGTAAAAATCTCAATTAGTTTTTTTTTTTTTTTCAAATTTAATAATGCAAATAAAACGTAATATTTTAAACTGATTCTAAAAATCTCCCGGTAAAACGCGAACATTAATTTTAAATGGCATATTATTTTCTGTAACTGAATGGACGTTAGCTGGTTATAAAGTGATCTAAAATTGTGAAATGTATTTTCTAGTCATTATATTTAAAAAAGAATGTTTCTCTCTGTCTGTGTGTCGAACTTTTTGTTTGTTGATGATGACTAGGCAAATCATTCGCACGTATAATTCGGAAAATTTGGTTACGGATAGACAAGTACAGTTCCCAATAGAGCTCTGACTCAGATTTTTCTTTTTTATAATTACCTGAAATATTAATTTAAAAATTCATCGTACGCTAACGAAAAATGTCCAAAGGGCAACATTTCGTGCAACGTTATGATCGCTTTCCTGCATGTGCTAGTTAAAAGAGATTTTTCAAGAATATTGCTTGGAAGCAAGAGACAATTATTTCGTTTTCCCTGCTGTTTAAAATCGCGATCACTCGGTCAACAAAGGATATAATAATATTTCAAAAATAATAATAAGGACGCTTGAAAATAGACGAAACTATCGCTTTTACCGATGGTTTAAAAACTGGATGAATATTTAATATTAAAAAAACTATTTTTTGGAGATCTTTACCATTTTCTTTTTTGTACAGTTTAAATTCGCAATCACTAGATCCAGGGTTGGGTTGGGTTGATTTTTGACGGCCAATTATCTACACGAGGGATATAGGCCCGGGGGGAGTGCCCTCCGTGGGGGTCTTTCTAAGGGAACCTAATCCGTATTAACGCATGGAAGATCCACGGCTCGAAGAAAACCACGAAAACTCCGAACGATTAGGCCGACGGGCGCGATTGGGATCGAACCCAGCACCTCCCGTCTACCAGCTTCGAGAGCAGAACCTCTCGGCCACTGGTGGGGCCACTAGATCCAGGGTAGAGTACTTTCGTACAAATTATACTCTCGTCATACAGAAAGTTTCGTTCTAAAAATATAAAATTTTTAAAGATAAACTTTTAGTTTCTATAAATATTTTTAGTCTTTCATCTTATGATGAAATCGGTGTGTTCATTTCAGGATCGCATTTTGGCATCATTTGTAGGACAATTTCAGAAATAAAGGCTTCCTTAAACATATGAGTTTTAAATTCTTGAACTTTTCATATTACAGACGATGGCATCAAAAAATTCTTTCTTTTTTTCTCTCTCGGAATAGGTACATCGACAATAATTTAGGAACAAAAGGCAATCTATTTTCTTTGATGTTGAATAGGGCAGAAAAAAAGTCTTAATTTTGCTGAGAGTTATATTTTCTGTAAGCGGTTTTCTTGTAATTTACAGATTTTACCTTTTGAGCTAATTCTTTACGTTTTGTACTATCATTTTCTTGTATTATATCATTAAGTTGTTTTCTTTACTCTTATAATAAGAAATACATTTCGAACAATGTGAAAATCAAAAGATTTCTTTAATCAATACTCTGTTTTAGAAGAAAACATCTTTTTTATTAATTACGAAACATCCTCTCAACTTATTGGAAGATGGAAATTCAGTAATATTATGAAAAATAATTTATGAATAAATCCTAGATGTCTAATCATTTTTGTTAAAATGCTATTATTTGCTATTGAGATGTTTATCTACACTGTTAAAAATTTCAGCAAACTATCCAGTCATTCGACCGCTTTTACAGAAAAAGGTTACATTTTATGAATTTAACTCTATTCTGAAGATATTATTGCCCATATTATAGTCAGTGTAGAGTTACATTACGGTTATGTAATCGTTTTCTATGAAAACGGATGACTGACTTGACAGTTTGCCGCACGTTTTTAAGTGTTCATCAAAGAAATAAATAAAATACTACTTCATTTGTTTCTGTCAATTAGTAAATCATTTTATAAAGGATTGTTTAATGAAATCATCTACACATAACTCTGCTTTTAAAATATTCAGAGGAATTCAATTTTTATTTCATATTTGACTTATGCACACTTTGAAACATTTGCAGAAGATTCTCCACTCGTTTTTATAGAAAACGATTACATAACTGTAATTTACCTGCAATCTGATCATATTATTGCCCATATTATGGACAGAATAGAGGAGAATTATAGTTATATATTCTTTTACAATAAAAATGGTCGAATGATTATTGGACAGAATAGATTCCATTAATCAACCAATTAAAAATATAATAATCCGGCCTTTTTTATATATAATCTACAATAGTATGAGATTATTTTTATAAAAATTTTAAGGTAATTTTATATTTATATTTTTTCTTATATGTACCCGTTATCTTTTTTTTCAAGTTGAATAAACGTATTTGAAGCAGAAATTTTATTTAATTATATAAAAATTAAATAAATATCACGTAAAGCAAAACGCGTTTTATTAAATGAATTTGCTCGGTCAAAATATATTTATTTGATAATAAATTATATTATATAAATAATTATATTTTATAAATAATTATATTTTATAAATAATTATATTTTATAAATAATTATATTATATAGATATTAAATTATACAGATAATTATATCAATAAATTCGTTTAAAAATGTACTATTATGAAAAGAAGGAGACAGTTTTTATTTAAAACCACAACATACTTTCAAATATTACAAAATTAAAATTTTTACCAGCTTTCTAGATAAAATGTAACATGTAGCAAAATAATCCTGATACGTCAGTTCTTTGAACAGAAGTCGCACCTTTCAACTGCATCACGTATTTTATACAAAAGAATTTTGTCACTGACAAATGTCTTTATACTTTTAAAAATAACGTTTTGCATAGGAAATGTAATACAAAAAAAAATGAAATTCAAAAATACCATGGCCATTTTTAAAAAGACTGCTTATTCGTATTTTCACACATGCTTTTGAAAATTCCATTTCACATAAAACTAAATTTGCTTTTGAATATCCTCATAAAACTTATCAGTAAAAAAAATCATAATTAAATTTCTATGCATATATTCCAATGTAGATTGATTTTTGAAATATGCAATAAATTTAAACTATATCTCTCTATTTCTATCTGTCTATCCATCTATCTATCTGTCTGTACATAAATACAGGGTGATTGGCTATCGCGTATACAAACTTTGAGGGGTGGTACAGCTTACTAAAACAAACATTATTTGTATGAGAAAGCTACATCGGTGGAAATTGATTTATGAAAACACGGTCTTTTAACAAAAACCTCTGTAATATTCATTAAAAATGAATGAAATTTCATACATTATGCATGCAATGTACAACAAGTAATTAAAAAAAAATCATACATTTTAATAAGCTAAAACATAATGTCAGAAATTAGGTATTAGTAACATAAAAAATAGAAATTGATTTATGAAATATCACATTTAATTGAAATTAATAGTTAGTAAAGACGCCTTTATTCATGAATATTCTTTTATTCTAGACGGCATTGATTAAAAAAAAAAAAAAAAAAAAAAAAAAAAAAAAAAAAAAAAAAAAAAAAAAAGATTTTCAATGTATTTCTGATCAATTGATTTCCAGTTAGGACAGGGTGAAGCTTTTATTTCTACAAGAGATGTCTACTGCATCCCATTTGAATAAACTATTCGAACAAGCTGTCCCAAAAAGTTTTCAGTGAGGTTCAGATCAGGACTAACGGGTGAATGATCTAAAGGAACAATATTCTCTTCGCCAAACCAAACTTTCATTGCATTTGCAATATGAATACCTGCATTGTCTTGCACGAAGATGTAATCTAAACCATAATATTGCCATGCAAATGGAAGAAGTGAATTTTCTAAAACTGAACTGCAATCAAAAGGGTTCTGGTGACCATTTAAAAATACAATTTCACTTTCGCCATCATAAGCGATCGCTGTCCAAATTATCAAACTTCCGCCTTATGTTGCCAAACCATATTTGCTAAAATACTTCAATTCGTGTGCAGCCCGATATTCGGAAATTACATTGAAAAATTAGTTAGGAACAAAGATAAGATTTTCTAATCATCCGTAATCAAATTTACAGCGAAGGCTGGCGTCAAACAAAAGAATCCATTCATTAATTAAATTTAATGTAAATCCGGTTAAATTAAAAGTTCTTACAATGTACACTACTTTCAAAAGAAAACATGCCATATACTAATCATTATCAAATCCATGCATATAAAGGTACTTATTGATGATAGAATTAATAAAAATAGCGTAAGAATAATTAATAACAATTAAATATTATTTTGTTAATTGAAATGTCTTGGATAACACATAATAATACTAAACGATGAATAGCGACATTTTTTTCCAAGGACAATACTTTCTGAATAATACATTCCAAATTGTTTTAAGCCAGTTAATTAGTGTATCCAACAGATTTTTTTATATTTTAAATATATCAGTATTGTTTAATTTGAAATGAGTTTTTTAATAATTTGTTTTAAATATCCGGAAATATCTGAAAACGGATAATCCATTTCACCGTTTTTCGAATGATTATCTTAACAAAATGACTATTGCAATAAATATCATCAATCGTAATTTCTGATTTAGCAAAAAACTACTAATAAAGGTTTTTTTTCCTTGCACATTTACCGATGCATTTCTTTTTAATAAGTAACAAAAAAAATCTCGCACAGAGAATTTTTTTTTCTCCGGTGAAAAAAATGGGAAAAATTTGTATGTGTTCTATATTATTGACTTCAGTTATCTGCTACTATCGTTAACAATTAATATAAGGCAGTTAACCAAGCAAGATAATCTTACAAAGTTTTTGTGATCATTTAGGGAAATAGAAAACAATGAATGTCACAAGGGGATATTCTTAATGTAGAGTCTCCTGTGATATGGATTACATTTTATTCTTTAATTCACGTGTAATATTTATTTAAGACGTAAAAATAAAATAATGCGTGTTTTTTATGGTTGTTTTATTTACAACGATGCATTGTCCTCCAAACTAGAGAGATTGTTTTTATGCTTTACAAACGATATTGTAATTACTATTTTATAAAAAATTGGTTCTTTGATAAATATTTTTGAAAAATTGAACGAATGAGTGGAAAAGGGATACAATTCCTAAAAACCTGAAAAAAGGAAAGTAAAATAGCTTAATAAATAATAACTAATAAATTAGGTACTTTTTGGTTTTAGAGAAACAAAGGATGAAATGACAAGTGACACATATTTTTCGCCAAATTATAAACCATATATGACACTTTAGTAATATATGATGATATAACATTTAGTGGTACATATTGTCCAGTTATAGTCATATGTGATGCATATATGATACATATATATGTGGTGACAGAATTTGAACTCTGCACTGCAAAGACTAGCACATTCTTAGATGAGGCTCGGGACGATCCACCCCAACCTCTGAGTCTACGAAAAAAACTGCTGAACTGACAAAAACTATTGTGAGAAAGGGAGATGACTGTTGATTGCTCTCGAGAACGGACGTGTGAAACGTCGCTGTTCGACCGAATACCGGGTCAGCGGACCTCGGTTTTAAAGCAGAATGTCGCCGGCCAGTTATAGTTATCATGTTTAATGTAAATGTAAATACCCCATCTGTAAATACCTCATCCACATAATCAAGAATATTAAAGTTTAAGATTGTCTCAAGAATCTGCCTGGACTAATTACTTCTAGACACCGACCACAGTAAAGGTACATTTATTCGTCAAAATCAATGTGCATTAGATTTCTACAGATTGGAGACTGTCGCCCGCGATTTACATGCAAAGTGTGGATTGACCGTGTACTAAAGAAATTGTGATGTTCTAAAATGATGTTCTGAAAAAGAAAAGTTTGTTTCATCGAATGTTCTGTGAATAGCTGGAAAGAGTCAAGTGTTTCGGCGCTTCGTAATTTCAACGGAGTATTTCATCTAAGTGAGGGTGCCGGTGACGAATCAACAGAGTGTTCTGCATCTTATCGTAGAGTTTCGTTTATTTCTGCTGATAAAAAGTGTGTTTCGGTGACCGGTTGACCTACTTATTCATCGCAAGATTTTCAATTCTTTTTTTCTTGTGTTAATGGGAAAAGTGAGCTTTTGTGTGTGTACGCCAGAAGAAAAAGAATATTTTTTTTTTTTGTAGTGAAGTTTTTTAGTGAGGTTTTTTTTTTTTGGGGGGGGGGGGGGGAGTGATTTATTCAACGTGTCTGCGGTGTTTTTTTTTTTTTGCAGACGGAAGAATGAAGTAATATATCAGATTTTTCTGATAAAGATAGGAAGTTGTTATTATTTTTTTTTGTTTCCAAATAAAGTTACATGTTTTCTAGTTCGAGAGAAAAAAAGTGTTTTAACGATATATTTTTTTTATCTTGTTATTTTTTTTTTTGTGTGAAATGAAATATATATATATTCCTTTGAGAAAATTTTGATGGAAGTAAGCGTTATAAAACAGGTGTTAAATAATTATTTTTTTGTATTATTATATTGTGAAAAAAATATATAGATATTTACTTTTTTCGTGGAAATATCAGGTTCGAAGTAAGTGTGTTTTATAAAGCTGTTACATATTATTATATATATAGATATATTTGATTTATCGGGTGCTTATATATTATTGATTTATATTAAGATATTTTATTTATGTGTTAATGGTTAGATATAATTATGGCACACTTAATAAGGTCCAAAAAGATTGATCTGGTTACTGTGGTAATCAAGTTAGGTTTAAGTCCTCCAGATGGTGCTAATAAAAGTCAACTGACTGAATTAATTGTAAAATCCGATGAGTATAATGAGGATCTAGTAAAAAATTTGCTAACGGGGATTATAAGCGAGAGGGAAGAGAAAAAAAATTGTTGCAACAAAAAGAAATCGAGAATCGTGAATTTGAATTGAAAAAATTACAATTGGAAAATACACAAAATACCCAATTGCATAATTCGGTATCTACAATCGTCGGAAAGGGTTCCGATGTTCTAAAATTGTTAAATAGATATAATAATGAGGAAGAAATTAGCATTTACTTAACCCTTTTCGAACGGCAAGCAAAGCGTCTTGGGATAGAAAAAATGAATGGGTTACATATCTGTTGGCACTATTACCGCTCGACGTCGTTAGTCTCATAAACCGCGAAAGTGAAGAACTATCAGTGATTACGACTGTGTAAAGGAAGTACTTTCAAGACGTTTCAAACTTACACCAGAGCAATTCAGGTAAAAATTCTTTTTACACAGAAAACAAAATTCAGCGTCATGGAAAGATTTCTCATTTGAAATCGCAAATTTTTTGAATGAATGGTTATCGGGATTACACATATCAACGTTCGAAGTGTTAAAAACTATTTTAATCATAGACCAGATTAGGCGAAAATTGTCCCTAGAAATGAAGGAACACTTTTGTGACGAATTGCCAAAAATTACGAGTGTAGAAGAATTGACAAATAAATTAGATGATTTTGAAACCGCCAGAATTAACTTACGGAAAACTGAAAATAAGCTCCCAAACACGGAATTTAGAAAACGTCAAGATAGTGAAAATAATAGAGCGTCCCATCGAAATGACATTAGTCGCATATCATATGAGAAAAACTACACACATACCCCCCCCCCCCAAAAGAATTTAAATACAAAAATCCGTTGTTTCAATTGCAATGACTTTTCTCACCGTTTTAGGGATTGCCCCCGAAAAAAAGAAAGTCCTGTCTGCTGGAAGGGTAAATTCCTGGCCACAGGTCTGACCAGTGTACAAAAATTATTCTCCTAAAACTGCAAACGCTTCCGTAAGCAATAACTCGAATCCGGTTGATAAAATAATAAAAAGCGTGGGGATTTTAGGAAAAAATATGGATGCTTTAATAGATACAGGAAGTGATGTAAATATGTGTAGCAACGATACTTATACAGCCTTGGGATGCCCTAAATTGCGTGAAAATGACTTGCTTTTATCAGGTATTGGTGGTAGCGAAATTACACCCATAGGATTTACGACCGTAAAAATTGAAATAGATGGTTGCACAGTGAATGCAGATTTATACGTCGTAAAAAATTTGAGCTATTCTATAACTTTAGGAAATAACTTTTTGAAACAGGTAAATTTCAATATGTCGGAAAAGGGATTGCAAATTACAGGGAAACGGAAATTGAAGGAAGTTAGGGTGAATTACGTCACTGCTTTCTCACAAGAAACAATCATGACAAAAACCAGACCCGTCATTTATGCCACGCCCAAATTTTATGCGATGTTGCGGTCAGAAAAGCAAAACAATCCCACGATAGAAAAAATGATTTCGACAGCTGAATTGGTGAGAAAGGAACAAACTAGTCAAAAAGAAACAGCTTGCAACTTTTGTGAAAAAATAAACATGCAATTAAGGTCTGGCAAAAATTGTTTGTTGGAAAGTGAACAGTGTTCCATAACACAGTTAGACTCATCGAAAACCACAGATATTTATTTAGTTGAGACAGCTAATTCTATTAATTTTCAGGAAGTTGAGCTAAATCTTATTACAAGCAATACTATTAAGAAAGAATTAACGGAATTGATCACTAATTATAAGTCAAACAAGGCTAAGGACGCAGAGTTAAAAGTAAATATAATATTAACTGATGATATTCCGATTGCGCAACGACCACGTAGATTAGCATATCCAGAACAGGAATTTGTGGACAAACAAATACAAGAATGGTTGGAAATGGGAATTATAACGGAGAGTAATTCTAATTATGCATCGCTTATTGTGTTAGCGAAAAAGAAAGATAATTCCTGGAGTGTGTAGACTATAGACCCTTAAATAAAAAAATAATTAGAGATAATTTTCCTTTACCAAGAATAGAGGACGTTTTAGATGACATTGAGGAAGCGAAGGTTTTCACTACATTGGATTTAAAAAATGTTTTTTTTTCATATAGACGTAGCAGAGGAGTGTAGGAAATATACAGCATTTGTCACGCATAACTCCCAGTACGAATATTTAAAGCTTCCATTCGGATTATCGATTGACCCCCAGAATTTTCAGAAATATATTCAAGCTGATTTTAAACAGTTAATTTAAAAAAAGTAATATTAATTTACTTAGACGATGTCATAGTACTTGCGAAGACTGAAGAAGAAGCGCTTTTAAAACTGAAACGCGTCCTAGAAGTTGCATCGGATTACGGACTTGAATTTAATTTTGCAAAATGCCAATTCCTTAAACGGAAAATTGAATTTTTAGGCTATATAATTGAAAACGGAACTACTAGGCCCTCGGAAGCCAAAACTTTGGCAGTAAAGAATTTTCCTGAACCCCGCACCCTTAAACAATTACACAGTTTTCTAAGTTTAACTTCTTATTTCAGAAAATACATCCCACATTATGCAACTATAGCGAGACCTTTAAGTGATTTATTAAAAGCGGGAAATACATTTAAATTTGGAATCCTCGAAAAACAAGCTTTTGAGACTCTTAAAGAAAAACTAGTTAACCCCCCAGTATTGCATACATTCCGACGAGGCGCTAGACTAGAATTGCACACTGATGCAAGCGCCATAGGCTTTGGTAGTGTCCTGCTACAAGAAGATGAAAACAAAAACTTACATCCTATTCATTACATGAGCCGTAAAACTACGCCTACTCAAGCAAAATATTCGAGTTACGAATTGGAAACACTCGCGGTAATAGAATCGGTTAAAAAATTCCGAAACTATCTATTAGGCACGAAATTTAAAATTGTGACAGATTGTTCCGCGATTCAAAAGACAATGGACAAAAAAAAGGCATTACGCCAAAAGTAGCCAGATGGGCTCTATTCTTACAGGAATTTGATTACGAAATTGCCCATCGATCAGGATCCCAAATGAAACATGTAGACGCATTGAGTAGAAATACAGTTTTAATAGTTACCCGATCGCATGATGAATTAACTTTAAAAATAAAGAATGCACAACAAGAAGACGAACACATACAGGCGATAAAAAATTAATTCAAAAAATGAAAGTTCAGAATATTTTATAAGAAACGACATCGTATACAAATATCAAAATGATAGAGAACTTCTGATGATTCCTACAAATATGCAAAAGGAAATAATACGCGATGTTCATAACAAAGGTCATTACGCAGTGGCTAAAACTGAAATTATTTTAAAAGAAAATTATTTTATACCCCAATTAAGAATGCAAATTTAAAGTGTCATTGCCAACTGCATAGAGTGTATACTTTGCAATAAAAAGCAAGGAAAAGGAGAAGGTCTGTTAAACCCGATCCCCAAACAAAATATGCCCCTCAAGACCTATCACATAGATCACATTGCTCCCATGCCTTCTACAAATAAAAATTACAATCATATTTTTACTGTTGTGGACGCATTTACTAAATTTGTTTGGCTATACCCCGTTAAAACTACAGCCGCTAAAGAAGTCATCGATAAGTTAACCCGACAGCATGATATTTTCGGAAATCCATCGCGATTAATTACCGACAAAGGACCAGCATTTACCTCTGCTGATTTTGAGAAATATTGTAAGGAAGAGAACATTGAGCATATTCCCATAACAACAGGGATACCTAGAGGAAACGGTCAAATAGAGCGAATGCACAGAATTCTTATCCCAATTTTAGCAAAACTTAGCGTAGAAGACCCCCACTAAATGGTACAAATTTATCGCACCCGTGCAACGTATCATGAATAGTACCGTATAGAGGAGTACAAAATTTACACGTTTCGAACTACTGACAGGAACGAAACTGCGGCAGAAATCTGATCTGCAAATCGAAACGCTGTTAGATGATGAGGAATTAAATTCGTTCATGTCGGAAAAAAATTCAAATAGAGAAATAGCTAAGCAAAACATATTAAAAATACAACAGGAAAACATGAAAACGTATAACAAAAAGCGAAAAAAGGCCAACACCTATAAACTCGGTGATTTGGTGGCCAATCAAAAAACACAGGTACCAAACTAAAGCTTAAGTTTCTTGGTCCCTATGAGATTACTGCAGTGAAAAGAAACGATCGCTACAACGTGAGCAAAGTTGAACACCATGAGGGTCCAAATACGACCTCAACGGCTGCAGATCACATGAAGCTTTGGACTTCTACTGTCTAAGACGAAATATTTCAGCTTTAAGTGATTTTTTTTTTTTTTTTTTTTTTTTTTTGTTTAACTGTGTAATATTGATATCTTTTTTTTATTACTATTATGAACAAACTGTGGAAAAGAACTGCTTCCAAGTGACAAGCAGAAAAACTTTATTATTTTTCTAACTCTAAAAATATTGGTCAAGGACTGAAAACTTTTGATCATCAGTATTTAGTGGTTGATTTTACTATTATTTTGTTTTATATATTGTTTGTGAATTTTTTTTGTGTGTATATTATACGTTCTGGAAAAAGTAGTCCAGTAACAGTCAGGCATATAAAGGAGATGGGTGACTGGGAGGACCCAGCCCTGTCAGGTAGGTCAAATTGTGGTGACAGAATTTGAACTCTGCACTGCAAAGACTAGCACATTCTTATATGAGGCTCGGGACGATCCACCCCAACCTCTGAGTCTACGAAAAAAACTGCTGAACTGACAAAAACTATTGTGAGAAAGGGAGATGACTGTTGATTGCTCTCGAGAACGGACGTGTGAAACGTCGCTGTTCGACCGAATACCGGATCAGCGGACCTCGGTTTTAAAGCAGGATGTCGCCGACCAGTTATAGTTATCATGTTTAATGTAAATGTAAATACCCCATCTGTAAATACCTCATCCACATAATAATATTAAAGTTTAAGATTTCCTCAAGAATCTGCCTGGACTAATTACTTCTAGACACCGGCCACAGTAAAGGTACATTTATTTGTCAAAATCAATGTGCATTAAATTTCTACATATATGACATGTGTATAAGATGTATATGAAGTACACATGCCATATAAAACATAAATAATATGTATATAATGACGTATATGGCACATATATGAGCGTGTATATATATATACGTATATTTCATGCATTTATAAGTTTTACGATGATCTTGGCATTATCGTAAATGTTTGTGACTATTATTGCAAATAAATAGCATAAATTAACCAGGATATTAATTAAAAATTTATAGGGTTAGCCCTCATCGACTAGAAGTACAACAGAATATTCATGAACGTTTCTCCAAATTTTATAGTCTTTTTTTATATTTTTTTATGTGTCAGTTTTCCTCAGCATTTCTCTCAGATGAAATGTTATACATATTCCTCTCGCCCGGCTAATCTTCCTTTCAATAGAACAATATGCGTTTTTAAAAGAACAACTTCTTAATTATTGCGACTCATTATTTAGATATTTCCTCACTTCTTTTTCTGCTTTGTGGATATTTAAACATCTTTTTGCCTAAATTTCAATTTATGTATTATTTAATTTGCGAGTGAAGAAAATATTGTGAATAAATTATGTTTTCCAGGAAAGGGGGAAAGTAATTCATTAAATAATAATAATAATAAATAAATAAATAAATACGAATTTCTTATTTATTTTAATCATTTCAAGATATATTTTTAAATATTTATGAAAAGGTTGTATTTTAAATTGTTGCCATTTGTTAAAACAGTGCAAATACTAATATTTCCTGACGATTAAAAATTTATTTACATGTGACTATTAAAAAAAAACTTTAAAATTAGAATGAAATGATTTCGTATTAATTGCTGGAAAATATTAAAAGTTACGTCATAAAAATTGTGTTTACACATGAATATTAAAAGCTAAAGAAAACTTTAAAATAATAAATACATTAATAGGCTTTGAAAGCAGTAAATTGCAAAAAATTCGTCATATTTGAAACGGCCGATTAAAAATGCTGCCAAACAATTTAAATTAAAATATTATCTATGCGAGATATTTATTTCATATTTCGATATGATCTTTTTTATTAGCGTTTCCAACTCTTAGACACCGCGAATAATAATATTTCCTTTCTAAATACAAAAGTATTTTCATGTCGATGTTAAAAAGAGCATGAAAAGTGTGGTGAAAATTATTTAAAACCATACATTTAAAATGTCTGTATTATATTTTGTTAATCTTTTCATAACGTTGTTAAAAAATACCGAGATTGCAATGACTTTGTTTACTTATTTCCTTTTATTTTAGCTTATTTTCAAATGTTTAAATGATCTTATTTAATGAAACAGGAAAACAGACATTGAATGAAATAATAGTAGCCGTATGACCCTTAAAAATTCCCAATCAAAGGGAATTGGATGGGAACTCGTTTACAGGGAGATCGATACAGATTTTGTTTTAATTATAAGTCATTCTTCTCTAAACTTTTTAAAGCCGATTAAATTAACGTGTTTTTAGATACTGCGGTGTCTGAAGGCGGGTTGGCGAGCGTAGCTCATAGGGGTTAGAGTCCCCTAGTTTATATATATTTCTGAAGTACACTACAAGATATTTTAATTATTGATACTTTATAGATTAACTACAGACTTTACAGCTATAGACCTTATAACTATAGACTTTATAGATTATTGATATTTTTTAAAGCTGATTAAATTAACTTGTATTAATAATAAGTTAAGTAATTATTGTTGGAGCACAGCTCAGGCTTCCCTGCAAAAAATACACTTTTGTGAGCACGATAGCGTCCAAAATATTTGTCGTATCGACACAAAAATTGAAATTGACGTCGGTATTGTCAAAATCTCGGCGCGTATTCAAAATGAAAAATATTCGTCAACCCTAACGGCCTGAAATGTCGGCTCAAAATTTCCCCATAATAATAACATTGTCAATTTATATCTATATATTCAAAAGACAAGGCAGTATTTTTAGTCATCTAACCTCAGCTTTCTTTTGAACCATTTTTAATAATTTTTTTTTTTTTTTTTTTTTTTTTTTTTTTGAATGAATGAAAGGCGTTTCTTTGAAAATTTGCTCACACTAGATTAAAAATAATACTTCCATTTTTATATTTAAAATTTAAAATTTTTCTATGAAAAATTTCCAGAATAGTCGCAATCAGATTACTTCCATTCTTGCAGTAAACTAATTGGTTTTATTTATTGATTACATCTTTTATGATGCCATTTTCTCATAACTATTAAAAGTAACTTTTAAAAAATGTGAACAGAAAATCAGATCACGATTTAATAGACACATACTTTCCTTTATTTAGCTGATTCATTTCAATATTTTTTCATTCCAACACCGAGCTTGAGACGCTAGACGAAATTCTCCAGTGAGTAAAAATGAAGTCATAGTAAAAGAAAAAGATAATTCTCTTTTGTTAAAACTAAATATTTTACCACGAAAATGTTTAAAAGACATGAATTTCAAAGGTATTATTCAAAGGTATTTACCAGTACTGAGATTAGAGTCAAGAGTGCGAATGTTCTCATGTCAAGTTGTAGCGGTTGCAACTGACAAAAGCAACTTCAAGTTTGTACATATATTTTCTTAACAACCTTTTGTGCGTTAAACCATTTTTAAATGTTCGATTCGTGTATGAGAGGTGTGTACGTAAATTTTAAGACAGTGAAAATGACGTTAGGTTTAGATTTCACGGGAAAAAACAACTCGGAAATTTAACCATGTTTGACTCGCAAATTTAACCAATTGGTAGCGTCCCAATTACAGAACGTTACTTAAATATTTTTTAATTCTCCATAAGTGAATGTGTTGCAACTTAAATGCAAGTTAACATTCTGAAGTAAATGAGATAAGCATTTTTTGTCAAGATTTATACCTGAAAGCAAAAATATGTAGATTACAAAATAATAAATTCCTGTGCAGGGTAGAAAAGGTAATTTCCCTCTTTCTTGGTCTTATGATTTTAGCTAATTTTACTAGAAAGCACGAAGCTAAAATGCGAAGAACCCAGTTATAGAAGATTCATCAGTGCTAAATTTGAATGTAAGTTTCGCCAAATCAGTCAGCTACAGCCAAGTCGACTTATTTTTGTCGCCAAATTTCGCGATTTTTCGCAAAATACCGCAACACTTGACGAGATTTTGACGTTAAAATAGTTTTATGCTGGTGATTGGGAAAATGGTTACAACAATTAAATGTAATTTGCGAGAAATCACCTTCACTAAAACTCATAAATTAATCCTTGATTTTTTATCTGTTTCCTAGATTTAGTGTGCATGTTAAGATTGGAAATATTTTTATATGCACAACGTTATATACAAAAGTTGCAAAAATATCGGTTAAAAAAGGCAATTGAGATGAAAAATCTATTCATCATAATTCTATGTGGTTTGTTTTGTTTTTGTTTGTTTTGTATTTAAGACGGCCAATTATCAACACGTGGGATATAGGTCCCAAAGGGTGGGGAGTGCCCTATGTGGGGGTCTTTCTAAGGGAACCTAACCCGTATTTACGCTTGGAAATCCAAGGTTCGAAGAAAACCACGAAAACTCCGAACGATTAGGCCGACGGGCGTGATTGGGTTCGAGCCCAGCACCTCCCGTCTACCAGCTTCGAGAGCAGAACCCCTCGGCCACTGGTGAGGCATAATTGTATGTGGAAAAGTCTCATTACAATAAGCCAGCTGACATCCGAATATTTGCAGAGTAACGTATAAAAACAACTCAGATGAATAAATGAAGCGAGTTTGATAGAGGAGTATAGCAGACTGACTATTGTGCTGTAAAACGTGTTACAATCCTTTTTCTGATACAATATTATATAATTCTGAGCTGTGCTAGACATGCAAGCCTTTGAATTGGCTTTGAAATTTCTGCTGCTAATTCGATGATCTAGTTCCAGTTTTTGATTGTTCCAAAGATCTAAACTACATTGATAATATGGTAATCGCTCAAATATACCCGGTGTTTGTTTTTTTTTACCGTATACTCATTAATCCAGTAGTTTTTCTTTATCTTCAACATTCCTAATTTTTGTAAAGAGCAGCAAATTACAGTGAATCAAAATTATTATAATTCTGACATCAGATTTACAGATTAGCAAGAGAATAAAGTTCAGTTATGCACAGAACAGTTTCGTCTTTGCAAGCAAAAGCTACAAATTTCTCCAAGTCAACTAATATTACTGGAAATTCTGAAACTAAAAGAAGTACGGTAATTAAATAAATTCGTAAAAGAGTCACTGAGTAGTTAGGATTACAAGCTATCATGCTTTTGGCTCTAACAGGTACTACTGCAATTAATGTCGAATGCAACGCAATTCTCTCTGCGCTAAAAATACCAGCGTGAATAAAACGATTTGCCGATGCAAGAATTCTACAGCTCATCATGGATCCAATGTCATTTCTTATTATTGCTGAGTTTTCAATGATCGGATATCGTCTGGTGACTGACCTTAAACAAACATGTCGCGAGGTAAAGCAGATATCATTCACCCTTTTAAAGGCTTATTTCTTTAAATCCTTTGAGGTATTCGGCAATTACAACTTGTAAGAGACATTTCTTTATATGAAAGACATTCCATAAAAGAAATTTTGACTTTTCGCAAACAAATACCGCTTAGGGGTTTTGAAAAATGTTTCATTTTAACAATATCAATAAGAGTAATTGGCGATCAGCAAAAACAGTTTCAAAAGCCTCATAATTCGCTTTATGTGGGTCAAGTTTCAGACGACCTCTTATCGCTCTTGCAACGGCGCAAAGTTATATTGCTTCCGCAGAAAAATGGATGTTTTAAGATTCTATGTGCCTTTTTTCTAAAAACAAGCAGGAAAGAATATAATCAAGAAATACTCCTTAAATTAAAATGGCGAGTAACAAGAATATTATCAGACCATAATAATTATTTAGCAGAATTGAGTGAAGATGTACAAGCGTCTGGACTTCAGATTGGAATTTCCTTTTCAGTTAGATTCAGAATTATGCTATATGTACCATTATCTAGACAGAGTGGGGATTGGTAAACGCTGCACTTAGTACGGTAAAATATATCATCTATGACACAGAAATTAAGCCTTCAGGCTTTCCACAGGTTGTAATGGTTCATTTTAATAATTATCATAGGCCATTTCTAACTCTAAAAGTTTTTATCAAACCTATTTGTAAATCTTTGAAAGGTGAAAATGCCTCATGTTCACAAACTCAACTGCTTTTAATTGATGCATTCTCTGACATCATACACAAAACCAAAGAGTTTAACTTTGTACAAAACTGCTGTAGACATTGATCTAAAGCAGTTGCCACTTAAAGCAACTTTTGTAACTTTTAGTATAGTTTTTCATTTAGAGGAAGTTCCAATAGAAGCGGTTTCCGTAAAAAATAGACTCGACAAATTTTAAAGGACTAGAGGACTTACCGATGAATTAGCATTTGAGTATGAACTGAGGCTAATGATAACTGAATTGAACACTTGAAAATAAAGATTCGATGGCTGTCATTTCAAACTTACTTTTATAATATTAAACAGTAAACATGAAAGTAGTCTTTTTTTTTTTTTTTTAATATTACCTTTTACGTGTATGCGATCCATGCTCCAACATTTTGGCCTGGCGGATGCTAGTTAAGTATGCTAAGTAGTACGTAGTAAGTAGTATTAAGTAAATTTATATAAATTTCTGCAGTACATTACTAGAGATTTTAATTATCTACCCTATATATATAAAATCCTAATGAATCGAATTGAAACGAATTTATGTAACGATTCTATGGAACGACTGATTAAACAACTGATTACGTTTCACGGCGATTTCTCCTAAAATATGCAATAATTTGCGATGAAATTAAAACAAAAAATCCGTATTGATCAACAGATCTCAAAACAGGTATTAGAATTTTAAAATTATAATTAGTTTTCGAAATATTATTTTTTTTCTAATTTTAAATACTTTTTTCTAATGATGGCAACTCAAATTTTAATCATAACAGATATTTTTTTTTCATATTTTAGAAAAGGTTATTTTAAATTAATTTGGCGACGAGTTTGGCCTCCCTTAAATGTATGCTAAGAAATGCATCATGTTACATTTATTCAGAATTCAATTTGTATTTCATTATCATTTTATTTAATACAAAACTTTCATTTAAAATTGAAACCTTTAAAATAAATGGCTTTTACTTCATTCTTTTTTTTTAAACGAAACGAAAAGAAAAATATTAGACACAGATGTCATATACGCCACGGGGTACCTAATTGGCGCCAAAATGGCGTTATTTTGCCTGACATGGTAACCCGGCTATTGTTGCTTATTTATTAATAAATGTTTATTTGAATTTATTTTCTTTTTATTTACAAAAAATGTTATAAATTGTTTTGTTCTATAGTTATTAATTATTATGTTTTATTTATTTATTGTTATTTCGTTTTAAAAATATCCGAAAATAATTTAAAAATACATATGTAACAGGTATTTGAAAACGAAGTTTTCGCAAAATTGTCGTAAAAAAAAAATCACGCCAAACTCGGTGCGTATGTGACAATGCAACAAATCATGAGATTTAATTTCCACTTCAAAGCAACGTTTTAATGTTACTACTTCTCCCGTCGGCCAATTTCGCCAAATTATATAAATATCCAAATTATACAAATTGTCATATATTTTTTATTTTAAATAACAAAAGAACAAATAAATTAGTATAACATTAATAAAAATACAAATAAAACGTCGAAATAAAAATCACTTGATGGCGTGAACATGTGTAACTTCCTTAAAGTCAAGTGAATGTGACATTTACGATCAACCATTTTTGGCATTTAATCTTATAGTTTGGCGACAGATTTTTGGTAGATGGGATAGCCAAGTAGCACCATTTTAATTTACCACTCGAAAAATAAAAAAAATGCTAACTGGAGAGTTAAAAAAAAAAGCTATTGGCGAGATTTTCACCCGGCTAAAATAAAAGTACCAGGAATTCTTTGTGACCATGGCAACTTGTATGTAGTTTTATTCGAAAAAATAATTTTGATTCTTTAATCAAAATGGAAACCTTTCTTACGAAAAGCGAAGGAATCAGCCCGTTGTTTATGCAAGACTTGGACATTTATAATATAAACGAAATAATGGCGATAGAATAATATTCGGCGACTTATCACACCTGTGGCTGGCTAACATTAAAGTACCAAAATGGCCGCCTGGAATATAAAAAGCGAAGGGATCCGCCTGGAGATGTTGATGTAGTCACACGACTTAGGCTTTTATTATAGAGATTGTTTTCAATTTTAAAAACAGCGCAAAGGATAATATTTCCTAACGATTAAAAATTTGTTTTCAAGTGACTATTAAAAACAGAAAAAAAGCCTTTAAAATTACTATTAAATAAGTACGTGTTAAAGGCAGGAAAATATTGAAAATTATGTCTTGAAAATTGTATTTACACGTGACTATTAAAAGGGAAAGGAAAATTTAAAATAATAAATATATTAATATGCGTTTAACCCTTTCACGGACAAGGCACTTCCATTCGTAAAATCTTAAAATCAGTGAATGGCAACAGAATTTACAAACAAATTACGAAATACAAAAATGTTTTTGTTCCCTTGCTTAATAAAAGGGAAATTTTTATCCCAATATTCTGGTGCTAATGTGGCATTTAAGAATTAAAATTAAGTGGTCCAAAAATGAACCACCGCCCTTGAAGGGGTTAAAGAAGAAAATTTTAGCAATTGTATTATGTCAGTCGTTTTATAATGCTGTTAAAAAATACCGAGAGACAAAGACTCTGTTTACTTAATTCATTTTTTTATTTTAGCTTATTTTAAAATGTTTAAATGATATTCTTTAACCATACACGAAAACAACCACTGGATGTCTTAACAGCAAGTGATTCTACCTTAAATATTTGCAATCAAAGGGAATTGAATGGAAACCCGTTTACAGGGAGATCGCTACAAGTTAATTCAGTATAATTCAATCTTCTCTAATCTTTTTAAAACCGATCAGATTAGCGTGCTTTTAGATTCTAGAGTGTCTGAACGGGGGTTGGCGAGCGTAGCTTGCAAGAGGCAGAGCCCCCTAGTTATACTATATAGATTAAGTATAGACATTATAAATATAGACTAAAGTCTATGGACTTTAGTCTATAGCAATAAAGTCTTTTATCTAATAACTTTATCTAACTATAGACATTATAGATTATTGATACTTTTTAAAGCCGATTAAATTAATGTGTTTTTAGGTTCTGTGGTGTCTGAAGTGGTATTGGTGAGCGTCACTCGTAGGGGGTAGAACCCCCTAGTTTATAGATTTACTATAGAATATGGTATGAATAGCATTCGTCGTTCATTTACAGGAACACTCAAAAGAATTTTCATAAATTACGATCTCTGGAGAAAAATTGTTTGTGGAGAATTTTATTCTTGTTACACTGTTTCCATCATATTGAAATTGGTATATATCTCTGAGGTGCACAGTCAGATGCAAACTATAGAATATGGTGTGCATAGAATTAAATTTCATATGCAGGGACACACAAAATAATTCAATTGCAATACTATTTATAAACAATATTCGCGGGATATTCATTTTTCGTTATGGTAATTAAGGCGAATTTCCTTATCCAGGTACCAAAAGCGCCTAGTAAAAAAACTAAATACATATTAGAGGACTTAAACCTTTATTAAAAACATTAAAGGAAAGGCTGTGAAGTACCGATGAAAGGAGAGAAGCTAGCAAAGCGCCGGACGGCGCTCAGTCAATGTCTCGTCATAAGGAAAGTAGCAAACATAGTGACGTAAAGCTTCGTTACAAAAACCCACATGTTGACTGGTAAAAGATGAGACCATTTAAGATATTCGCGATAATCCGAATGGGCAGACGAAGTACTGGCGAGAAAAAGGCACTTTTTTCTGGATTAAGTTATACGCTATACAGGGTGCAAAAGAAAGTCCCATTAACCTGAAAATATTTGCGAACGGAGAGATCTACAGCTATGTAAGTGAGCTAGCGGTATTATAAAGAGATTACGCCCTATTTAATGCAAGTGACAGCAGCGCCCTTTAGTGGCGAAATTTGGAAGATAGACATTGCAACGAAAAGCGATAGAGCATAATGTACAGTTAGAAAGAATTAGAGCATCAGTTAATTAGTACGAAACAACATTTGGTTCACATGGATAAGATTAATCTTCGCCTGTATACCCAAAAATGTCGGAAATCGATGCACTCTATTATGTAAAACGCTTGAAAGGAATAGCCAGAAGTATGAAGAAATACGCACAAGTTATTGTATAAATACATACTTATTTCAATAAATTTTGATAACATCACACAAAAACACAAAAGACACACTGCTCACAGTGATTAAAAGTGTTCAAAAAGTTCGCCATTGCTCACGATACACGTTTGTATTCCTGACAGTAAATCAGCATGCTCATTTTTCAGCATTGAACGTCTATTGCGAGCCTCTTCAATACGATGACATCGATTTAACCCTTTCAAAAGCGGTGGCTAGACGGTCTAGTCACCTAATTTTAATTCCAAAACTGACGAATTACACCAAAAATATTTTAATAAAATTTTGCTTTTGTAATGAAAGTGCAAATTAGCGGGTTCTTATTTTCTAAGAAATTCGTTTGAATATCCTGGTGTCAGTCAATTATTTCATCATTTTACGAACACAAATTCTTCTGCGCCTGAAAAGATTAAACTAAAATTTCAAATGCATTGGGAATTAAATTTTTACAGACATTACAGTTCAGTACAACGTCACAATTTGCAATTGCGCACTGCTACATTCCCAAATGTGAATATGCAAAGTAGAATCGTCGTTCATCGATTTCGGGCATTTTTGGGTATACAGGTGACGATTTATCTTACCCGTGTGAACCAAATGTCGTTTCGTACTAGTTAATTGATGCTCTAAACCTTTCTAATTGGAAATTTTGCTCTATCTCTTTTCGTTTTCGATTTGCAATGGCTATCTTCCAAATTTTGCCACTAGGTGGCGCTGATGTCGATTGCATTAGGTCGGGCATAGTCGCTTTACTATATCGTAATCTCACTTGCATTGCTGTAGCTCTCTCCGTTTGCACGCATTTTCAGGTTAAAGGGACTTTTCTTTGCACCCTGTATAGGACTTCTAGGGTTGTAAACTAACGAATTCTTGTTGTTCTGCGGAATAACTGAGAAATAGCTTTACACATGCTTTTTTTACATGTACGTTAGAAACTTTCAAACAGAGGCTTGCATTACTGAGCGTGAGCAGGGCTATCTGGAATTTATCTGACATGATAAAAGATGAGAATTGATGCCAATGCGATATAAAAATTACCAGAAAAATCAGGGTGCAGTTCTGTGCTAACCACAAAATATGTATTACTTATTGTCGGCTGCGATGCAAAGAGAATTCATTTATATTTTATTCTTTTTATATTAACGGAAATGACTGCCGGTTAAGGTTTTGTTTCTACACTTTTTCTGTGTGAAAGTAAAACGAAAAAGGAGAAAATATGACAGAAAAGGCGCACACATTTTAGTTGATGAGAACTTTAAGGTTATTAATATGACTTACAGAAATGTGAAGAGGGAGGGGCATAAATACAGATGTATAATATAAGTGTAAAATGTAGAAATTACATTAAATATTTTATTTGAATTTGGGAACATGAAAAATATGAAATTCTAAAGAATTAAAATTAAGTGTTGATTTTGAAGGGGGGGGGGGGGGATTGTTTAAAAGGACACATAACAGGGAAAACTGTTATATATTTCGTTTTCCCTGTTATAGTAGGAATTTAATTATTAAGCATTTTTTGCATTTTACTTAGTGTGTGTAAATTATAATGATTATATACAGGGGGTTGCACAAAACATCTAATGTACATTCTCATTTTATGATGGAAATTCAGGAAAGGGCATTTTCGACTGTTCTATGCGTTCCCTAAATGAACCGAAAATTATCGTAATGTGTATTATATGATAAAAATTATATGCGGGATTGAAAAAAATCAGTTATTATTCTGATTATTTATTGTAATTGCTAAAATTGCGTTTTCAAATGTGTAATTAATTTTACTAATTGTTTATTTAGACATCATTTTTACCTTATTAAACTGTGAAGTTTTATTATAGTAGTCTGGATGTGTTGAAAAATGTTCCATAATCTATGCTTGATGAATTTGTCTTTTTAACACTTTCCAGCATAGGTGAAAAATGTTTATGAATTAAGTTTGCCTGGCAGTCGTGCCGTGTTCTAACTGGCGTAAATATAGTCGGATTGCCATGAAATTGATATATATTATTGAGACTCACTGTGGGATGTTCGGTATTGAAAATGAAATGTGTAGCATTTACGATTCATTTACAGAGATACTCAAAAGTATTGCGTCACATTACGGCCTACGGGTAAAAATAGTTTGTGGTGCATTTAAATAATATTTTTCTATTTTAAACATACTGTAGTTTATACCGGCTGTCCCAAAAATGACTGATGGATTTTTAAATCCAATAACTTGCAAACGGTAACAGATATTTAAAAAATTTTTGCTGGAGTATTATGTAAGTTGCCAGGAGTTTTTATGCTCTGATTTTCAGTTTTAGTTACAAATAACATCTATAGAGGGCGCAGGAAGCAATAACCGCCTAAATCCAGGTTCGATTTTTCGGCCTATTTCTTCTTCCATGCGTAAAAGGGAGATTAAAATATATTGAATGGATCTCGAAGTACAAAAGATCTGATCTGGACTGAGCACTTATTGCTCTCAGTACCATCTATTGTTTGAAATTTGAACTAAAATCAAGAATCACAGTAAAAAAACTCCTGACATCATACATAACTCTCCTGCAAGAATTTTTTTAATATATGTCACTGTTTGCAAGTTATTGAATTTTAAAATCCATCAGTCATTTTTGGGGCACCCGGTATATGTTACTTAGGTGTACTACACGGCGCTTATTGTAAAATGTGGTGTGCATTGAATTTACCGCTCATTTACAGGGTCACACAAATGAATTTCGTTACAGAACAATAATTGAACTATTGAGCCTATGACCAATGATTGCTGGAAGTGAGTTTTCAGTTGTGGTACGCGCTTTTAAATTGAACAATTTTTTTTTTAATATATTACTTGGCGTGTATAAATTATATAGTTCATACACAGAGCTGAACAAAAATTCTAAAAGCATAGCCGTTTATTCACGGAAATTGCTGAATGGAAAATTTCAACTGTGCTATTCGTTTAACTGAACTAACTTTTAGCATACTATGTCGTATACATACACATCTATAAATCATATACAAGGCTGCACAAATTTAATTATTTTCTGACTATTGATACGAATAGGAGAAATTGCGTTTTCAAATGCTTTATGCATTTTTCAATTGGTTTATTTAGACGTCATCTTTCCCCTTAATGAGCTGTGAAATTTTGGTGCATATTATTAAGACTCACTATGGCATGTTCGGTACTCAAAACGAAATGTGTAACATTTACAGCTCTTTAACAGGGATATTCAAAAGAATTTTGTTACTTTACGGTCTAATGGGAAAACTCTTTTCCTGTGGTTTTTAATGCTGTTTCAGAAATGCAAACTCATTTAAATACGCATATATCTATGAAGTACACTACAAGATGCTTACTACAGAATATGGGTAACAGATGTTATATATTCCCGCAGCCGCCATCTTGGATTTTTTCTGGGCGTGAAAACACCTTTTCCGTCATGTAAATGTCGCCAACCAGATTTATGCTCATGTTAGGCTTAACGGGGTTACTAGAACACGCCACCCGTCGGGGTTGCCTTATCGATAAACGCCAACAAAACATCGCCGAGAAATCCAAGATGGCGGCCGTGAGAACATATAACATCTGTTCTGAATATGGCATGGATAGCATTCATCGTTTATTTACAGGAACACTCAAAAGAATTCCCATACATTACGGTCTCTGGAGAAAAGTTGTTTGCGGAGTATTTCATTCTTGTCACACAGTTTCAAACATATTGAAATTGATATATATATCTAAGATGCAATGCCAGATACTTACTATAGAATAGGGTGTGCATAGAATTCCTCCTTCACATGCAGGGGCACACAAAATAATTCGATTATAATACTATTTATAAAAAATAATTCCTGGAAGTTCGTTTCCGTTGTGGTAGGAGTTTAATTATTAAGCATTTTTGGATTTTACTTAGAGTGTACATACAAATTATAATGATCGTATAAAGGGCTGCACATACCCAGCAAAGAAAGAAACAGTGGGCCATCAGCTGGAAAAAAAGATGCCAACCAGCACTGCCATCAGCGGTAAAGTGCAATTGTGCTATTATTAAATCAGTACAAAAGTGTCCGTGCGGAATGCAGTTGGCCCATCAGTGATGGCCAACAGTAGTTCAGCATCGATATGCCATCACATTACTTCAATCAGGCTGCAGTGCTAGCACCGATCCTACTGCTATTCCTTTGCTGACCCAGCAATTTCCCTTACAAAAATTTCTTATAGAATTCCATAAAAAAACAAAGTATTATAGAATTATGGTCCTTTTTTCTATAAGCTAGTTTCACAGAAGAACTATAAGTGTCTATAACAGAATTTCTATAGAAATATTTGAACTTGCTGTAGTTTCCATGTGGTCATCTTCCCAAGTGCAAGTCGCGCTCGGTGCCGTTTGGTTTTCGTGATCGAACATGAACAAGTACTTTCAGCGTATCCTACGAGCGATCGTAGTTTTCAAGCTCTCATTAGACTATTTGAAGTCTGTTTCTTTTATGATTTACGTTCCCAATCATTAAACTGGTGTATAAATTATTGTATTGTATAGAAATCCTATAAATTTCATACGTTTTTATTCTGTTTATTTATTTATTTTATTTTTTATTATTTTTTTTTTCAATTCCTACTATTAGCTCACACTCTCCTTATATTTATTTATGTATACATTTATATATTTATCTTGTTCAAATTTTCAATCGTTAATAAAATACTCATTATTCATCCTATCAAGTTGAAATAATTTTTTTTTAACTTGTACTGGATGACAATTGATGTTAACACAGTTTTTTCAAATATTAATTAATTAATTAATTTTTAATTAATTAATTTTAGTTTTGCATGGGAAACAAAAGGGCGGCCATTGGTTATTGAAGGTCAATGAAAGTATTTTCATTAAGGGGTTACCATAGGGGGGACCCTGTTCTGTCGCCAAATAGCGCCAAGTTTGTCGCCAACTTGGCGATATATCGCCAAATTTGGCGGCCAAAATGAGTCGCCAAAAGTGACGCCAATTTGGCGATATCTCTAATATTTCGCCAAATTCCCATAGAGTTCCATTGTAAACCTAGTTGCTTATAGAAAATCAACAAATTGAGATATTTTAATGCAACAAAAACTAATATTAGCTTAAGGGATTATATTAAATTTTTCTTTGATGGCCTAAGTAGGAATTGACTTTAAAAACAAAATTTTTATATTACTTGATTATTCTCAACTGTGTAAATTATGAAAACCGAAATCCTCTGTAACTTAGTAAAACCAGACTTAAGGAGAAAAAAAAGTGCGTTGAAATAAAGAATTTATTTATTTATTCATTTACTTATTTATTTTGTTGGTGGCAGAGGTGCTATATTATTTACAGTTTAAAAAAATTAGCTTCACAATTTAAGGCCCCACCAGTGGCCGAGAGGTTCTGCTCTCGAAGCTGGTAGACGGGAGGTACTGGGTTCGAACCCAATCACGCCCGTCGGCCTAATCGATCGGAGTTTTCGTGGTTTACTTCGATCATTGGATTTCCAAGAGTAAATACGGGTTAGGTTCCCTTAGAAAGACCCCCACGAAGGGCACTTCCGCTTAGGGCCTATATCCCACGTGTTGATAATTGGCCGTCATAAACACAAACAAACAAACATCACAACTTAAGTTGTGTTAAGATATTCATTTCAGATTTGTGTTCAAATAATGTGTTCAATCTTCACAATGCAACCTAGAGTAAGGGCTCTCAGCAATAATATTGCAAAACTTCGTGCACTTCCATGTAGTGGTGGGCCAGCGCATGAGATAAAACGGAAGCCCATCGGAATTTTATCTGATGATTTCCAACAACAAAGTTGACTGAAGTTGTCTAGTAGTGGTCATGAAGTGTTAGACCATTAGACAGTACTTCTCCATCATTTCCAGCACCTATCTTGCTGCTGGCCAGCAATTTCCTCTTTGCTGGGTAACATCTAATGTACATTTTCGTTTTATGATGGAAATTGCTTAGGGGGCATTTTCAACTGTTTTATGCGTTTCTTAACTGAATTAAAAAAATTCATGCTATGTATTATATGACAAATTTTTAGATCACATACAGAGTTACACAAAAAAGTCGGATATTATTCCGACTTTTGACTATAATTGCGGAAATTACATTTTCAACAGTTTTTTCTACTGTGTTATGCATTTTACAAACTGTTTATTTAGACATTTTTACCTTCTTAAACTGTGAAATTTTATTATAATATTCTGAGTGTGTTGGAAAGTCTTTCAAAATGCTTGAAGCATGATGTTACGTTCTTTTTTTGATTAAAAAATGTGTTTTTAGTGTTGCGGTCGTAAAAGTACGCAGTACCAATTTCAATGGTACCAAGATATTCGAAATATTAATAGGAAAAATAATAGTGTTTGGTTTCCATCTGCTAATATAGAGGTAAAGTTTCAAAAATTATAAATTATGTATGTTTTATAGGAAAGAATTCGGCTTTTTCAAGCAATTCCTTTTTGCTAAGAATCGTCACCAATCTTTTTGTATTTTGAATTTTTTATGATAGACCAATATTTGGATACCATGAAAGTAGTACGAAATTTATAGCTTTTACACACATTACAAATCGAAAACAAATGTAACAACTTGCAAAAATGATACATGGTAGGGGATTCATATATTTTTCTGCAATGTTTTTAAGGTTTTATATTTTTTAGGTTTATTTCAGTCGCAAAAAACTTTCCACAGAAATAAGAATGAAGAGCAAGAAAAAACCCACTGCATAACCTTAAAGCTAAAAAACGTACATAATTAAAAAAGAGCTGAAATTTCATACAACTTTTTATTGTTTCTTTTTATCTTACCAACCAAGCATTTACAACTCTTTATGTTTATTAGTTATTATCGTATATTAGTTATAATAGCTGTCATCGAATCTACCGAACATTTACAATTTTTTACGTTTATTAGTCCTTCCGAAGCCATTCGGCCTTTTTAAAGCTTTTTACACCTTGCACTATTTGAAAGTGCTCCATATACAGCAATCAGCAAATTTCTGCAATCATGTTAATTGGTGTGTAGTATATTCATGGAAAAATGTTAAATTTATATGTGCATATAAAATCTGAATTTATGTAGAAATTGTACATTAAACATAGTTCTGATTATTTATCCCGAAATTAGCATACAAAAATTATACAAAAACTATTATTTTCTTTTAATAAAAAATTCTCAGACATGTGTAATAATTTAATAATATCAAACGCAAATAGGAGTGATAAAAATCCAATTTTAACATACATTTCTTTATTTAAGCTGGAATAACAGCAACTCGTATGAGATCTGTTAGGAGATGTGATAATCTCTGACCTTTTGAAATATATCTTATTACAAGAAGTAAATAAAAAAATTCTTTTCAGCAATCAGCAGAAGTAACTATCCTGTTAATATGCGATTAAGGTATTCATGGCAAAATTTTTAATTATCATTTAAATTATCATAATAAAGCATTCTTTAAATTTATATCTTCACAGAAAAATTCAATTTGTGTTGAAATGGTACGTAACAGAGATTTATGAGCATTATTTTTCTTAAGTCAGCATACAAAATTACACAAGAACACCTTCCGTTAAAAAAAAAAAGGTTTAAAAATCATCTCACGCTTGTGTGACAAACTAGCAATACTGAATTCAATCGAGGTGAGAAAAATCTCATTTTAATTTACATTACTTTATTGAAGCTGAAATAACAGCAATCCGTACGAGATAAGTGTACCATAAGATGTGATAATTACAGATCGTTTGAAATACACTATATTACAAGCTGAAAAAGTAAAGACCTTTCTTTTTGTGAGGGTCTCGATATATGCTTTGATGAATTTTGAGTCACTATCATTTAAGGTCAATGACAGCTTTCCTTCTAATACGCACAAGTTGCCATTAATCCTCTCAATGATCAATGGTGTTTCTGAAGCATACAGTATAAGCATAGTCATACAAAATACTGCTATTACAAAATTTAATGATACTAGAAACATCAAATAATAATTTCCAGAAAAAATTCTTTTAACAAAATTTCCCATGCATGCAAAAGCGATGAATAAATATGAAACCATGGAGAAGAAAGTAACAGTTGAAAAAGCATTTTCCGCTGAAGTTGCAATATTGAGGATAATTTGATAATAATTTAGTATTGAGATTATCCGGTTTTCATTTGTAATCACAGAGGAACATTTTATTCTCTTTTCAATTACATATAACGCTGATGAACACCAGTAAAAGAAATTTGCATATAACAGAGTTACGGAAAGAGGCAAAGTTATTACATAGAAATTTACAGCATACTGTGTTGCTCCCATGTACAAGATGTCTCTATAATTCATGGATATGTTTCCAGTTTTTAATTGTATATATACAATTAATGCTGGGTAAAAAAGAAATAAAAACAGATTCAGAATCTGTATAATCTTTAATAAGGTACTTGGCATAAATTTTGTGCCATGAAAATTGGCAACCATTTTGTTGAGATTCAATATTTGAATTTTTTTTAACCATAATGTGACATACGTTACTAAAGATATTACAAATGTAGCTACATAACTCAACCATACGGTGAAATACGTTTTAAAGTATAATTCAATAAGATACAAAATGCTAAAAATGAGAGACACTATTAACCAAAGACACCAAAGAAGAAAAAAAATATTAGAAACGCGTGTTTTACAACTGCCATAATCAAATATGCCCGTTAAATAAAAAATACTATTTGGAAACATTTTTTTATTGAAAAGAAGTAAAAAATATCATAATATATTTATAATAAATAAGTTTATTTCATGGAAATTTATTTATTATTGAGAATAAGATCCTTTTTTCATAGCAGTAGAATCACTATATAAGAATCATTGGTTACTTTTTGTACATTTAGCAACAAAAAGAGAATAAAATTACATAATTAGGAAAAGGCAAACTCATAATCAAACCAAAAGAAAGAACTATCCATTCAAGCAGCGTGCTCATTGAAACAGTTAAATGTTTGAAACTTTAAAAACATAATTCACGTAGTCCAAATGCATACTTTGACTTAATAGTTTGGATAATAAACGTACTGCTTGTACTACAATAACTATGAACCTAAGTAAAAGAACAGTATACAACATTTAGAAACGTCTTTTACTTTTTTGCAACTTTTTTTATTAGTCTAAAGCTTGTAAATATTGCTGGTTAATTAATAAGTCGTAAATTAGTAAGTCCTTTGCTTTACGCTAAGTCACTGTTTTTCAACATTTCTTACCTTTTTAAAGCCTTAGATAAACATATGCCACATACTTGAACCCCTAATTAAACAGTAATTTTAGATTAAGATAATAAAAATCCACATAAACTTATGAAATATGTATATCTCTGCGGATCTCAAATCTGTAAAATGTCATTAATAGGATTTTTACATATTTTCATAAGTTTAAATGTTTATATTGCAATTACTGTTTTAACATTTCCCTTTTAGAGCAAATACTTTTTGTCCAAAAACATTAATACAATCTGAAGACGTTAAATCATTTTCATCATATGCTTGGATACTCATTAAAACTATTTGAAAAACTGAAATAAATTTTCACCAAATGCAAATTTAGTATACTAAATCCAAAAGTAACCTACGTAATTAAAACTGTTACTTCCGTAAATTCATAAAATCTTTATAAAACTGGGTTGTCCTTTTTTTAAGCAAGTCACCAGGTACACAAGAATTATAATTATTGTTGAAAAACTCTGTCTTAAGGTGTCTAGTTCATTATATCCTTTCCTTTAGATCCTTTAACTTTCCAACTTAACTCTAAAGGCCAATTGAGATTCTTTAAATTATTTCATTGCGCACTGACATATTTATATAATACCAATACAGATTATTTCCATTTCCTACATAAAATGAATGTGAGATAAAAATCCAGATATTAATTCCTGACCTTGAGCTCTGAGATATTAAAGTAATAATTTGGCTTTGCATTCAAATAAACTATTCAAGTATAAGTAGCACTATAAATGCATTGGATTTTATTTATATGATTTTCTAAAACTATTTTGAAGCTATCACGATATTAGTCTTACGATTTCGCAGTGACATTATCTAACAAACTATATTAATGTATAATGTGTCAGCTTATTATATATGGTGCCCTTTGCATAATGTCATTCAGTGACAATAAAAACAAACTATTATACTCACCATTCACACAAAATATTGTTTATCTAAAAACATAATGATAAACGATAATAATCAGAATAATTTCATCATATAATAATAGAAAAATATACGAGCATAATAACTGATATGCTTTTACACTCACTTTGAAAGCAGTTTTAACAAATAAAAACTTATAATCTAAACAAGCAAAATAAATCCAGAATATTGTAATTTAATTTGTTAATACAATTAAGTGTGCAAAAAAGGGAAGGTACACGAATCGATTATGAATCTTGTCAATTATCAAGTAAAAAGTTTTTTTTTTTTTTTTTTTTTTTTTTTTTTTTTTTTTTTTTTTTTAATGTTATTGACATAGAATTAATCCATTAAAGACTGGTATTGCGTTTTTTCAATGTCATGTTTGAGATTTTTTTATTTTATTGTTAATATATTTTTTTTTTAATTGCCATCCCGTATTGTAAAATATGATTTTTATTTTTTTTTTAAATGTAATTGATTCCAGATGTAAAAACGTAGATATATGATTGAAATGTTTTATACTTTTTATTGATAAATTTCGGATAATGTTCACAGATGCACTATAAAGAATGAAATAAAATTCAGTAATTCAAGTTACGGATACTGTAGCAGTCTAACTATAACTATGTGTAGTAAATGCAATGTACCTCTACGTATTAAAGGGTTCAAAGATTTTCATATGGCAAAAATGTAGTTTATTTGTACTAACTTTGCGTTTTCAAAACTTATCATATTTCACGTAAAAATAAAAAATAAATTATAATATCGCTTTTTTTTATCTTAATTAATCATTAATATGTGTAAAATAAAATTTTACATTATTTTTGTCAAGTATAATAAGCTGCGGTCTTTAATGGGTGTATTGCGATACAAAATCGAAACGCTTTTAGAAGATTTTTTTTTTAATTTATTGCGTAAACATTGCTGCCAAATTAAAAGAGAAAATATACTTTTGAATCGCGAATAGAAAATGCACATGGATTAATTAAACTTAAATAAATTTAATGTATCAAATTAATTTTAATGTACTGAGAAAAAAATATATTGATATTTCATTCCAAAGAAGTTTGCTATTTATAATACAGGGCGCAGCAGATGTTACTACTTGATTTTCCGAAATAACTTTTCTGTATAAATAACTGTCCATTTTCCTGATTATTTTTTTTCTGTGGCTAGTAGTCTCAGGGTTACGAACATTTTTATTGTATATGTGGCAGTACAGCTGGGATAACTCAGAAGGAGGCAGATTCACCTATGCAATTGTACCAAAGGTTTAACTTTCCTTATTATGCAAGGACAGGGTCTTAGTTTACTTCTTGACAGGCTGCGGCAGTTTTCCAACCTTTTTACACAGTATAAATAAAAAAGAAGACGATCTCTGTCAATGTGTTCGGCGTGGAGATCCAGTACCCTATCTTTTCGAAAAATGTAAGTTTATGAAATACAAATTTACTAGAAAACATCCACAACTGCTAGACGATATATTAGAAATTTTAAATAACAAACAGTCCCTCAGTCAGCTTTACCAAAATTGTAATATTCTTAATTAAAAATACTCGTTCATTAATTGTAAATTCATGCTAGTATGATTTGTACCTGTGGCCTGACAATGATGTGGGATGCGGAAATGGAATTATAGTGGAAAGGCGGGATTCGTGATCGGTGTAGTTCTTTTAGGTACAGTACTGCATTCTACTAGAAATATTGAAAATAGTAAAATATTGAAAAAATTAATTGAATATCAAAAATGCTGTAAATAATGTAAATAAACGTGTTACTGCTGAATTTGTATTGAAACATGTTTGTCATAATTTGTAACTATATTCATTAATTTAAATTTTACGATTATTGCACAGTTGTGTTAAATGAGTGATTGGTGTAGTTCTTTGGATATCATTTTGCAATCTACTAGAAATTTTGAAAAAAGTAAAATAATGCTTCAATTAAAAATACATACATTACGTCTGGATTACTTAATAATTAAACACAATTTTCATAACTACAGACATACACATATTAAAATTTTTATTAAAAACAATTAAAATATAGTTAAAAATATATATAAACGTTTCGGCTATTTTCATAGCCCTCATCAGTAAACTAACAGAGTCACAAAACTGCAAGAGCCACAGTAAACGAAAAAACAGTTAAAATTACGGTCTAAGTAGGATAAAATAGTCAGCAGGAACTTGGGTTGCTTCGTTGATTGGCGATTCAGCTAAAACGGTTCTCCAACCCTCAAGGAAGACACGGCTAAAATAGACGGGGCAATTGGATTCCACAATTCGTGCACTCTCAAAATCGGGGACATGATCGAACTCAAGTGCATGTGCCACCAATCTTGAATTCAGAGTACCTTTCTTAAAAGAATTTTTATGCTCCTTGAGTCTAGCATTAAATGAGCGTCCAGTCTCACCAATGTAAATCGAGCTGCAACCTTTACAAGGAATTTCATAAACGACACCATTCAGGTCAAACTTCGAATATTTATGTTTAAAACTACTGAAAAAATTACCAATGCGGTTCAAGGGAACATGAGCTGTCCTAACATTAACATTCTTGAGTACGGCTGAAATTTTCTCCGAAATATTACTGTAATAAGGCAAAGATATAGTTCCTATGGGATTTGAACTTGATAGATTTATGCGGTATTTAAAAAATCCTTAATATCCTTAGAAAACGTGCTATGTTCAACTTTTGAGAAAAATAAATTTTAACTATAAATCGCTGCTAACAAGATTGCAACAATAAAGGTTGAAATATAGCTAGCTCAAAGTTTCTCAAAAGGAATGGGAACTTTGGTTAAAATATAATTTAATAATGTTGTTAGGTCCATAGATAACTTTGAAACCGAAACCTCAAAAGCGTTTAAATATTTTGAAGTTGAATGATAGCATAAGACAAATGAGGTTTAGAAGTAACATTTAAGGGGATGTATGGCGTTTTCATTTACTAAATTTAATACTAGATTGATCAATTGACTGCCTGAAGTGGATTAAATATAGAAGGGACTTACAAACTCATTTTTTATATATTTTTAAACTGCACTTTAAGAACTATTCAAGCGCACACTATATGAATTTTGGCATATATTTATCACAGAAGAAACAAAACAAAAAGTTTTTTTGAAGAAAATTAAAGAATATCAATGTTTTAAACTTTATGAAGAACAAAATGGCCCCGTGCGCATTCAATATAAATTAAAATCGCCAATATTTTTCGTGCCAATTTGGTTTACATATACAAATAAAACTGTGCATTATTTTTTAAAACTAAATATAATTGGAAAAGTTAAAGGTAGTTAATTGTAGAAATATGATGCAAAAAGGCTGAAATTTTCATAAAATTTAGAAAATTGAATTTTTTTCTATCTGTATATTCAAATATATAAAACTCGATGGACAAGTTTATTTGTATATGTAAACCAAACTGGCATAAAAAAATATTAGGGATTTTTACTGATGGAATGCTCATGGGGCATTTTGAAAAGCTCTTCATAGCGTTTAAAATATTCAGGAAAATACCTAATTGTTCTCCAAAAAAGATTTTTTTTAATTTCTTGTGTGATAAATATATAACATAATTCATATAGTGTGCCCTTGAATCGTATTTAAAGTGAAATAAGAAAATGAGTTTGAAGGTGCCTTGTCCGCTTAAAATCACCCAAAAGTGTGAAAACGTTAGCGTCTGCCTAGACGAAATCCACACGCAAGGGTTTGTTAGGTGACACCCACCCCACAGCACAATCACACGGGAAGGCACAATACAATACCACAATGACTAGAACAAACTCGATAGTTTATTGACAGGAATTTTAGAAGATTACAGACTAAAGTACAAAGATTTCCACCACCATAAACTATAAAATTGGCGGCTGGATTAGATTTAAAAAAAAATAGCAACAATATTAAACATATGGAAAATAAAAGAAGTACCTACAAATAACACGACAGGGGTCCGCAGGACATTGTCAATGAAATATGAAAAGTAAATGGAGCTGTGTATAAAGCTCAGAGAAAGATATAAGATAATGGGTAGAGAATGAATGTTATTTTAAGGACCAAAAAGTATTAAATATAAATTTGAAATTTGTAGCAAAAAAATAAGTAATTACGATGCAAATAGAGAAATAAAATAATACAGACAAAAATTATGTTAGTCATCGAATAAGTCCATAAGAAAATTAAGGATAAAGCTTCCTTTTTAGCACACGGCTAGTTAGGAAAAGCCAATTTATCAATTATGGATTACTTGCATCCACATGCGAAATATTTCAAATAATTAAGTTAACAGTTAAAATCTCGGAACAAATATATTAAGCACAATAACCCTAAAAATAGAATGTAAAAGTAGATGATTGTTATGAGAAAGAAGGTTCGAAAGACTGGGCGGAGGAAGAGAAACTGAAAACGAGTTTTTTAATCAGAAGTTCAGAACTGGTCCTTGCATTTAGAAACCAACACATCAATAACAGGTTGACATGTTTTCGAAGTAAGATTCCACATTTCTCTTCTTCATTTTCGAATGCGCTTAAAAAGTGCATTTCAAAATTGGTAAAAAAGTTAGCTCTGAACATATATAATGCAATCTTTATTTTCGTAAGTCATACAGGTTTTACTTTTTATAGAAGCATATGAATTTTGGAAAAGAGATGAAACATGAAACTTAAGTTCCTAAAAATCGTCCGATATATCATTTGTGTTCCTCAGTGTAATTTTTACATTAAGATTAAGTATATCGGAAGAGCAATGTACGCAATTTTATTGATATTTAGTGCAGTATACATGGAACAAAATAATAGTTTGGAATAATAATCGGTTTATACTGACAATTTCATATAGCTCAAAATGGGATTTTTATGAAAAAAAAATGTTTAGCGCTTATTTAATAGACGTATTGATATGAAGTTAAAGGTTTTATTAAAATTTATATAAAGCTACTTAAAGATGGATAAGGATATTTCTTTAAGAAACAAAAGTGTATTTTTTTTTTTTTTTTTTTTTTACTTGAGTGCAGTTGTTATAGTTTTATGCTGCAAATCAGAGAACTGTTTTACGGTTTATCGTAATCAGAGATAAAATATTTCAATAATTACATTAACCATTTTATTTATTTATTTATTGCTATCTTCATTTAAGTGTAAAGTTAATATTATGTAGTTGCCCTCTAACGTCCATGGTAGAATGTCTTTTAGAAATTGTGTAATTCGGAGACATGGTTGAATGTGTTTTAGAAATTGTATAATTCAGAGAATCGGAATACGAATCAGAAAATCTAAATAGTAAATTTCTGTTTTTTTAATGAGTAAACGTCTGTTATTAAATAAAGAAAACAATTCTATTTTAAATTTCTGGCGTGAAGTCGGAATATGTAAATAAAAAAAGTCTTGTACATCCAAAACACTGATGGTAATATAAATGCATGGACATTCGAGGATTAAAGGCAGTGGCAGACGTATTTACATATGTATAACTATATAATATGATACAACATAGAATATATTATATAATATATTATAGCATGTAATATACACAGTGCATTAAAAAAATTCCAGGACAGATCGCACACATACCATATAACAAACAGAATATACTTATATTTGATATTAAGCTTCTATGTAGTCTCTTCCCAAATGCATACAGCGCTTCGAACGAGTGTCCATGCCAATAAACGCCTTCTGGAATGCCTCAACTTCAACCATTTTTAAGCAATTTGCGCTCACACCCAGTAACTATTGCGAATTATTTTGTATAGCCCTGTGTATGAATTATAGCATTTATGCACAACGTATATAATGCATAAATATAGTGAAACATAAAAGCACATATCATAATAAAAAATGCATTTCTAGAAATCCTTTGTGTGATCTGAAATCTTTTGTGTGTCCCTGTAAATGCTATGCACTTCGTATTATACATGAAATAAGTTATAGTAAACCTCAGCTACGTATATCAATTTCATTATATATGACATAATTTAATATTATTAAAATACGCCGCAAGTAATTCCCTCGACCTCTATATCATTATGTAATGGAATTATTTTGTGTGGCCCTGTAAATGAATAATAACTATTCTTTGCATCTCATGTTCTACATAATGCATATTTTAGAGCGCCTCATAAATACATATCAATTGTATTATGTTTTAAACCATGTAACATCTTTAAAAATCATTTTAAACTATTTTTTCCCATTGGCCGTAATGTAACGGAATACTTTTGACTGTCCTTGTAAAAAACTAAACATAGTAGAAACTTCATTTGAAATAGGGAACGTGCTGTGGTAAACGTCAATAACATCCAAGAATTTCAGGGCAATCCGAGTATATTTAAGAGAGTTAGAGCGCGGACAGACAGACAGACAAGCCGAAGTCATAAACAGTTTTCTACTTTGTTGGAAAAAGTTAAAGATATATAAGGTATTTTTTGTTTACTTGGGCATACATTTCGTCTATTTAATATAACGATTCCATATATATCCACTAATAGTTCATCAATTGTGCTATTCACATTTCCCAAATATGGAATTATACGAAAGGTTTATTTTAAAGCCTTACGATAGAGTCTTATAGAGCGATCTCTACTTTTATTAATTCAAATTTATTTAATTTAATTTATTTAATTTGTATTTAATTTATTAATTTTATTACTTTATTACTTTTGCAAAATTATCGCGCAATTTCCATTATAATCTATGCTGACGATTTAGAATAGTTGAAATTTTAATATGAAATATCAAGAATGATTTTTTTTAACCGTGATTATTTACAAAAGAAAAAAAAAGAAAAAGAAAAAAAAACTTTCATCTTGTCCTGAGGATAATGTGTTTTTCAGTTCTCGCGCGACTTACAAATCAACATGCATTCGAAAACATTGAAATTTTTTTTTTATGATCACGCCAATGGATCACTCAATTTTTAGGATCACACAACTGTAAACATTGCTCTTGATATTTTGAGTTACAAAATATAAATTCATAAATTATTTATTCTGCAATACAATGTATACAATCGACATAGAAAAATATGCAAGGAAAAACATACACTATAGAATCAGTGTAAATTAAATTAATCGGAAATATCAAAAATACACCTTTTTGTGTAGACTGGATACTATAAAACATCACTGATAAGTAAACCGTTTTATTAGTCATTTGTATGTATTTGATATTTGTTAATTAATGCAAATTTAATTGTTGAAAATGGAGAAAAGCTTTCAGTTTAACGGAAATTACTATTAATTTTGGAACTTTCCATCATTATTATTATAGCACTTCCCATCATAATTTTATAATTAATCAAAATACACTGTTAAAATTTTGCAGCGTTCTGTCCAGTCATTTGACCGTTTTTATCGAAAACCGATACACAACCGTAATCTAACACTATTTTGACCCTATTATTGGCCATTTTACGCTCATAATATAGTTAAATTACGGTTATGAAACCGTTTTTTCAAAAAACGGTCGAATGACTGGACAGAATGCTGCAAATTTTTAACAGTGTAGAACAATATGCAATGTACCAAAACCTTCCTTGAAAAAAAGAAAAATCCCTGCCGTCCCGGCCTACAGGCGGAGATAGATTTCGAAGCTAAGTATACTAATTTCACCAACAAAAACAAAATCATGATTAGAGATAAAAGATCTTTAACAATTTTATCTGACCACTTTTGACGAGTTTTTATTTCATTTTTATATAATAGCTGGTTTCATCAGAATCATGCTAAGGCGGTATTTAAAAAAAAATCCCTTCTGGACGGGCCTACAGGCGGATGTAGATTTCGAAGTTAAGTATATTAATTTCACTAACAAAAACTAAATCATGATTAGAGATTTATCCACCTTAACCATTTTATCTGGCTGCCTTTGACGAGTTTTTATTTCATTTTTATATAATAGCTGGTTTTATCAGAATCATGTAAAGGAGGTATTCAAAAAATATTTTTCCGTGCTCAACAACTCGAAATTTTCTGGCACATTTTCAGATTCATTTTTAATAGAAAAATATTAAACTTGCGTGATTTTTGAAGAGATTTATAAATGACCTGTGTTTTTATTTTTCGTTCAATTAATTAAAACTTGATTTATGAACAATTATTTTCTCAGTAGGACATTTTTTTTTTTCATTTCTAACACAATCGCTTCGGAAAATTTATGTTCAAAATGTCCACTTTGGCATCATTTTTTGAAATATATTCTGCCTCTATCAAAAAATCGATCATTACGGTACATTATATAGTTTCTGAATAAGAGAATCGACCAATTGGATGTGTTTGAGAGCAAAAATGAATTTAAAAATGAGTCATGAAATAAAGAGTTTGGATTTGAATCCACCCTTAATAAGATGATTTTTTTCTTGAACCGCTAAATATATTGAATTTTTTTTTAATGTAAGAATTGGTCCTATCAAAAACTTCTCTGTATAAATGCTGTAGACAATATTAAGAAGATATATGATAAATTCGTGGTAATTTTATATCTTCTAAATTGACGGAGTTATGGATTTTTTCTTCACCCCCCCCCCTTTTTGTTTTCGTTTTTAATATATTTTGCGGTACGAATTGGCCCTATCAAAGACTTGTGAATATAAAAGTTGTAGATAATATCAAGGAGATTTATAATAAAAATAATTTGATTTGATATCTTGAGAATTGACGAGGTTATGAATTTTTTTCTCCCAAAAACCCTATTTTTTGCGTCCTTTGGGCCCATTTTTAATTTGATCAAAAATCTGTTATTCATAAATTTTTGGCCCTTTTTTTAGAAGTAATAAAAACTCTTAACTGATTTGACATGTACAAAAATTAAGAAGTTATGGTTTTTTTTTCGGTTTTCACAAAACCTCTCCCTATTTCCACCTTTTGGTCCGATTTTGCCAATTAACGAACTTGACCGAGATTTTATGCCCCTTGAATTTATGTATCAGTTTGGAAGAGATTTGTGCAAAATTGTGGAAGCTATCGTGTCCAGAAGAAAGTGATATATATACATACATATATATATATATATATATATACATATACATAGATAGATAGATAGATAAACTTTTTTACTGGGGGTGGTTTTGGGTTCTAGGGGTCATGATCGGTGTAGATCTGCAAAATTTTTTAGAAATTCCAACATAGGGGAGAATGTAATAGGTAGCATTTCATACGAAATATACCTAAAAATACTTTTCCATGCTCAACAACTCGAAATTTTATGGCACATTTTCAGATTTATTTTTAAAGGAAAAATAATAAACTTGCTGACGTGATTTTTGAAGAGATTTATAAGCGACCTGTGTTTCTATTTTTCGTTCAATTAATTCAAACTTGATTTATGAACAATTATTTTCTCAGTCGGACAATATTTTTCGTTTCTAACACAATCGCTTCGGGAAATTCTGTTCAAAATGCCCACTTTGACATCATTTTTTGAAATATATTCTGCCTCTATCAAAAAATCGATCCTTACGGTACATTATATAGTTTCTGAATAAGAGAATATGCCAATTGGGTGCGTTTGAGAGAAAAATGAATTTAAAAATGAGTCATAAAATATTCCGTTTGGATTTGAATACACCCTTAATAAGATGATTTTTTTTCTTCAACCGCTATGTATTTTTAATTTGTTTTTGCTGTATGAATTGGTCCTATCAAAAACTTGTCTATATAAATGTTTTAGACAATATTAAAAATATATATGATAAATTCAGGGGGAATTATATCTTGTGAATTGACGGAGTTACGGATTTTTCTCTTCTTCAACCCCTCCCCCCTTTTTGTTTTCGCTTTTATTTTATTTTATATATATATATATATATTTATTTTTTTTGCGGTACGAATTGGTCCTATGAAAAACTTGTGAATATAAAAGTTGTAGATAATATTAAGGAGATTTACAATAAAATTAATTGGATTTGATATCTTAATAATTGACGAAATTATGATTTTTTTCTCCCAAAAACCCTATTTTGAGCCCATTTTGCCCATTTTTAATTTTATCAAAAATCGGTGATACATAAATTTTTTGCTCTACTTTTAGAAGTAATAAAAACTTTAAACTGATTTTATATGTACAAAATTTAAGAAGTTATGGGTTTTTTTTCGTTTTTCACAAAACCCCTCCCTATTTCCATTCCTTTGGTCCAATTTTGCCCATTAACGAACTTGACCGAGATTTTATACCTCTTGGTTTTATGTATCAGTTTGAAAGAGATTTGTTCAGAATTGTGGAAGTTATCGTGTCCAGAAGAAAGTGATATATATATAGAGATAGATAGATAGATAGATAGATAGATATATAAAGTTTTTTACTGAGGGTGGTTTTGGTTTCTAGGGGTCATGATCGGTGTAGATCTGCAAAAAGTTTTCAGAAACTCCAACCTAGGGGAGAATGTAATAGGTAGTATTTCATACGAAATCTATCTAATATCTAATATCGCATGTTGTATTGAAATCCATCCAGTAGAATCATTGAAAAAGCTAATCTTTCATAATTGAGTTCATCTGATTACGGACCTTTCCCAAGGAATTCTATAAGTATCGTAGAACCATAAGTTATAAACTATAACCTTCCCTTAAAAAATATCTAATTTCCATCAAAATCCATTCAGCAGAACTCAAGTTATAAGAAACTGCAACGAAATTTCCATTTACATTTTTTATATATAGTAGAAACAGTGTGATTCGAAATATAAGAGAGAAATTTTGAAAAGTGATAGATCTCACTGCAATAAACAATTTTTGAATATGAAACTCTAGTTACAATTCATTTATTCTATTAAAAATACTGTGTACCTGACTTCATCTCCAATCTATAATTTACTCATAAATTTAAGAGAAAAACAATTTCAAACTTTGATTTGTGAGAAATGATATCCCGAGAAGTTGTTTAAGGGACATCATCCGCATTCAAACAGCGGTGAACAAGAGGCTCCATATCTCAAAATACAGTTAACAGTTTACATTACATATGGTATAACTTCGTTATTTTTAATAATATAAATAAAATATGTTTTTTTTTTTTTTAAATGAGACACACTCTGAATTTTCACATAATAAATGGATTGCAAAACTAAATTCCTAAAAGTCTTTGCTCTACTATTCTCTACCAGTGTTAAAGTTTGTACATTTTTTTAGTCACAATGTAAATCAATGTCTTCCTATTGTATCTATGCTTCAGAAAAATGTAAATAATAAAGATATAAACAGCCGTCTGATTTATCCTTTTAATTTGCTTTATATAACAATACCGTTTTAATCCGTTCCCTCATAAACGAACAGTGCGAATATTTTCTTTTGCATGGATTTCTTCTAAAGAAGAGTACATCATATTAAATTTCAGGCACTACTCTGGGCAAATTATGAACTTTATCGTATGATTTAAAAGTTGGAATTAAATATTGAATGTTTTATAATATATGTATACATATATATATATACAGACAGATAGATAGAGAGATAGATATAGATATAGAGGTAGAGACAGAGATAAATAGAGATAGATAGATATATATAGACATAGATATAGATAGATAGATAGATGTAGATAGATAGGTAGATATAGATAGATATATATAGACATAGATATAGATAGATAGATAGATGTAGATAGATAGTTAGATATAGATAGATATAGATAGATAGATAGATAGATAGATAGATAGATAGAAAAACACCTAGTGACTCACTGACTCCACTGAAACTCATCCTTAGGCTCATCCGCGTGTGCGTTGATGTAATACACTGGATTTTCTGATAAGACGATTTCCCTTCGTGATAAGCACCAGAGAAATTTGAAATTTACCGATTCATGAGGAAAATAAAAGATATTAAGAACTTTCAATGCCATATTATTGTAGCAGACAGAAAGGTTGGGATGTCTGAACCTGCGTTTTTAGTATTTATCTTGCAGCAATGTATAAAGTTTTTAAAGAATGCCCTCTAAGCCAGAAAACTTCAGGCAAAAATCGGAACTGTGTGTGAAAATCGCTTGTGAACGAGTGAAATGCCAGGATGTCGGAAACACATTCTGTGAAACAAAAGAAGGCTACAACCCAGCAATATGTAGAGATATTCGACAAAGAATCGTTTAAAGCATATATGTGTCATATCCTCAAAGATGTCTTAAAAATATCTGTTGTCATCAAAGATATAGAAGATAAGATAGTATATAGTTCTAATATTTTGGGAACCCAGTATTAATGGGACATTTCAACGAACTCAATGGTTTCCAAGAACTTCTTGTCAACATTAGTTTCAGTTTTGGTGGTTACTTTTTATTCCAAATTAAGTTGATAAAATTTTAACAATTAAGTTAATAAATCTTAACGATTTTTTAATATATTGAGGTCTTTACAGAATCAGTATATAAGTTTTTTTTAAAGAAACTTGTGAAACGTTATAGGCTTGAATTGGATGACGACCATATTTTCATGCTTATTATTTTCAGCATTTTATTGAATTCACAATCAAGCAAGCAATTTAAATGTTGGTGTGCATAATAGTAATTTGACAGTATATGCATTTTAATTTATAATTTATGCAAATGTAATGCATTTTAACATTGAATTAAATTATCAGAAAAGCATTATTACTGTATCTAAAAGACGTATTCAGTACATATGAGGATTTAGAAAAGTTGGTAACATATAAAAAAAAAATGACATTTTCAGCAAACCGATACAGCAAAACGATAAGATTATGTGAGATAAATCAAATGCAATTTTGAATTAATAGTGTAAATGCATAATACCAAGAACGGCAATGCAACAACAAAAACAACAATAATAATAATAATAATAGTAATAGTAATAGTAATAATAATGACAAAATCAATAACAGTTCAGAATACGTGAGTCAGTGCTTATCAAACAGCTAACAATCGTGTGCACAACCGCATTAAAAACCTATTAAGGTTGAACTTTGGAATATATACATGTTATCTGACACTCTGGATAATTACAAAAATGTTTCTTAAATTACGCTTTAAAAGTTTTTAATTAATATGATTATTTTTCTACGAAAATAAAATAAGTGGTAAACATATTTAGATTTTATTTTTGTGCTACATATATACAAAATCGTTTCGTGTATTTTATAGAGAAAAAAAATATTTTACTTATCCTTTAATATTCTTATTTTCTTAGTATACCCTTAATTATTTATGACTTTGCAAAAACAGTTTATCGTGATAATAAAACAAAGAATGGAGAATATTGTAGGAAAATATTTTATACAAACAAGAAACCTGAAAATATTCATCCTTCACATAAAAAAAAAAGAATCTAACGAAGGAAAAAAAGAAATATGTTTTCGTAACGATCTTAATATAATTAATGGTTAAATGTAAATGAAATTCACATTTCATGTACGGTGTGGTTACATAAGAAAATTACGCATTAAGAAGCTTAAATCTTAAAGGTAAAAAACGCCGTGTTTACAGGAAAGGATCTTGATCTTTTAAATGAAATTTATATGTGAAAAAGGTATAAATATGTTTTAATTGCATTAAAATAATATGATACTTCACATTTTATTAAATTTAACATTTTTTCTGGCTTTTGAAGAAGAACAAAAATTAGTGCCAGAAAACGGCGAAAAGTTATAAAAGTTATAAAATTTAAAGCAACACAATTCCGAAATATTTAAACTTAGAAAATAAGTTTTTTTTTTTTTTTTTTTTTTTTTTTTCAATTGATATAACCATTTTCTAATAAGTAAAAGAGAGAATTGCTGTTTTCTAAATAAAAGAGATATTAACCCTTTGCACACGAGAGGTGATTCTCCCTACCCACTTGTGTTACCAGGTTTGCCGCGTAAATCGGATCTCCAGTTGCTCTGGACACCACTAAATTTTTACAGTTTATTTCGCCATCTTTAATCGCAGATAACACTGCCATTAGATACGACGAAAAAAAAAATACTTTAAAAATACTGGTGTCCAAAGCATTTAGAGCCTCGATTTACGCGGGGCATCTGACGACACTAGGCGGTGAATGAGAGTCACCTCTCGAGTGCAAAGGGTTAAACAGAGACCGTATAGTAAATTTAATTTTGAACCTTTTTTTAAAGTACAGTGGAACCCGGTTAAGATGCGTTTCAAGGGAGTGGACAAAAGTCGCGTATTAAGCGGGATCGCGTATTAAACGTGATTTGTATAATGTTCCAGGGACTGGGCTTATTTACACATATAATCGTCTAAATGAACTTTTGAGCTTTCGCTTATATGTTTACGGTCGAAAATTGTGTCTTTTACATATGTTTAGTTTAAAATTTAATTGTATTCAACTTTAACTCCTTTTTTCTTTTTATATGATCGACTGGAATAAAAAAAGAAAATAAATGTGGATTCCAACATGGTTTCGTTGTCGATATGTATGTTGCAAGCAAAAATAAAACAACAAAAATAATTTTCCTACTAGACTAATAATTTTTAACAAAAATAATAAAACATTAAATCTTTGAAGCACAACCCAGTTTTAAAAATCATATTTAGTACTTGTATTAATGAGTACCATTTATAATTGACCCATCTTTTTAAGATAAGAAGAAACTATTTTTATAAATCTTTGTGTACATAATATTGTTATCATAACAAAAACTAAAGAAACATAAAAGAATTATCCAATCGCAGTCGTATTTATTTAATCTTTATGAGTTTCCTTTTTTTTTTTTTTTTTTTTTTTTTGCCTATAACCTGCATTAAACATAGTAGTGATATAATGTACATTTAAAACCTCACTAAAAACAGGTATGATTATCTCTAATCATAATAATTTTTATGATGTATCTGAGTAACCTGAATTCTTCTATATCTCTCTACTACTGTAAAAACATACACGAAGCGAGAGACAAAGAATGTAAAAAGAAATCAGGGATCAAAGAAGAATTGCAGTTTTACTAATTTAGAGGGGTTTTGTTTTATTCAAATATCTACCACTATTTCTGATTACTAATTTTTGCGTTAATTAATCTGTTATTAAATAAAGTAAATAATACTATTCGAAAACAGTGCTTTTTATCTGAATAAAAATAATCCGCAAAATTGCCAACACTTGAGAAGAGAGAAGGAATTCGCATCTTGATCAATGAATCCGAGTCTTAAGCGTGATTATTTTCCCTCAAAGGACCAAAAATTTATCGCGTATTAAGCGGGATCGCGTAATAACCATTCGCGTATTAAACAGGATATTTTTACATTAGTCTTATGAGCGATATACAAGGGATCGGAAAAAATCCGCGTATTAAGCGGGATCGCGTCTTAACCGGGTTCGACTATAGTTATTTAACATAAATTTATTTTTGTAAAATGAAAAATAAAATTTGACACATTTTTCCACTTATGCTTGCGTGTTTCCGTGTAAAATTTATGTAACGATGCCAAAAATCCCATATTTACAATCTTCGGCTCTATAAGCAATATTTTTCAAGCGCCTATATTTGTATTAAAACCACTTTCCTGTATTCTTTCTTTACACGTTTTTATCTGTGGTAATTTTTTTTTTTTTTGTCTCTAAACGAATTTTTTTAATCTTACCAACACTACAGGTAAGAAAAATCTATTTATTATTTTTCACAGATATGCATATCCTAATACTGGGCATACGAAGATTATATCATGGATTATCTATATGCAGCTCTTCTTTTCGAATGCATTTGAATTTTAATGTAGCTTTCAAAGTGTTCTTTGCAAAGTGTTGTATGATTGTTTTTAATTTTTATTTAGATAATTCAATGAGCTATAAAACTAAATCTAATTTTTTTTAAACATAGCTTTTTAGCAATTTTTAAAACATAACCCTTTAAAATGATTTAAATAATTACAATTAACTGCAAAATATTGTGATTTATTTATACGGTGTGAGAATATTTGTTTTTGGAGGTTTTTTTCTTACAGACGTTTAATTATAGTATGCGTTAATTCTGTTATCTTTAAATAAAGCTTATTAATTAAAACTAAAGTTAGCAGGTAATGAAAACAATGAATATAAGTTTTAGATAACTGTACATTTTGCATTATTTGAATAAGCTTAATTCTTTTCCTGTGAAATTATAAGGAAAAGCGAAACTAAATAATTGATTTTGGTTAAGAAATATTAATTCTTGCACTACAATAAAATTGTCAAGTAATAAACGAATTTAATAAAATCTATAAATAGTAGAAGAAAACGTTTGAAAATATAATAACAACTACAAAATTGTGCAAAAAATATAGTGAATGTCTCATACGAAAATGTTTTAGTAAACTTAGCATGGTCTTTCGTATAAAGTACTTTACCAAACTTTAGCATTGGGATATGACTAATTTCATGCTTACTAAAGTATATTGTATTCCTAGAAATGGCGTTAAACGTCATATCTTAATTTTATAACTTTATAAATTGTGTAAATGTAAAAAACAAGAATTATATACTATTCTAAATCCTTAACTATCGAATGCTTTAATATACGCAGATTTTATGTGACATTTAAATAATCAAATCCGGGTGTACAATACAGGGAATTGAGTTTAAATTATTTTTATAATTATTGATTTATTTTATTATTTGTAATTTTTATTATATTGTTATTTTTTTTATTAAATTACTGATGATTTTTTTTTATTTGGTGTTCATAATTAAAATATATATTTCAGACACAGTTTCTCTTGCAGTAAAAACTAGCTTGGACAGTAGAATACGTAAAAATGGTATACAAAGTTATCATTAGCGGTTAATATTATGTCATACATTTTATCTAAAATTTTAGAATACAATGTACAGCATAGTGCCTAGCTAATGGTTTTATAGACGTACTATGCGGTCAAGTGAGTTTTAAGATATTGAGTGAGATCGTGGTGTCTTGAATTCTAATTTTTTTCCAGGAATGATTTAACTAATATGTTATCTCTTTGAGTTTTGCAAGGTACGTCTGAATCTCCGGGATTCTGATTGTGAAGGTTATTTATTGCAATGATATGATGGTATGATAATTAGGTACTTGTTGTAGTGTAATTGCAACATTTACGGGCCATCGCATGACACTCGGCGCGGAGTGTCCTACTCGATCCCCTCCAATGTTGATGCTATTGCTACAGGAAATACATACATGTTTAACGTGGACATCTTAAAACTTACAGAGTCAAGAGTAGTATGGTTGTGTCACTATGGGTCCTTCTGTAATGTTCACTATGCCACAGTAGCAGAAAAACGATTACATCACCTAGCGTGTCAATTTATTGCTCATGATACAAGAAACCTTACTTATTGAAAATGAGATCTAGTACAAAGTTTGGGCTGAAAAACGTAATTGCAATATTAAAGATCAGAAATCAAGGAATTGATCACTACTTTGTATTAAAGTAGGCCATACAGTCTGCCGTGATGAATTTTAACTGAAATTTAATAAACTGAAACTACAGAATAAATTACTTTAAAAAATTGTCCCTTTACCAAAAGTACCTATGAATATTTCATTGATCTTCTGAAATTGTTTATCACCTGCTTAAATATTTATTCATTTTTCCTCTTTGAAACACTTAAAAAAATTCCTACATTCAACACTATGTTCAGAAGCCCACATCTCTAAAGGAACACTTCTAATTTGATTAATATTATAATCGGACATGCTAAGAAAACTTTTGTTTATATTTGGGTCCCTTTGGTGTAAGGTTAATAAAGCAAATTTCAAAACCTCTACTTTATGTGTGATTCGCCATAAAAATTTATTTAAAAAATATATCTAGAAGTCTCTGGAAGACTAACACTGAAGTAGGAAAAGCGCAACGAAATATATATTGAACTAGTATTAAAAAATGCTCTGACGAGCACTAAAAAAGGCTAATATGTTTAAGTATGAAAAAGGGTTTGACAAGTGCTTCTAATAGAGCATGAAAAAGGACAAGGGGTCCCTTCTTGGCTGCAGCTCACTGTCAATGCCAACTTTGAAAAAATCATATTTGCGCTTTTTCCATATAAAATAAATTCGCGGTACTTTAGTAAAACTTTCCGTCGCGCTTTACATGTTAACTGCACTGTTGTACTGCGCATGCGTCTGCAATGCAACTTTGTACAGTGCACTGTGTACCATTATTTCTCTATAAATTGTACTACACTGTACATTCCTATTATGCTTTTGATTTTTGAACCTCAGCGCACATTCACACTGTGCTTTTGTACTTCCGTATTAAAGGTGTATGCGTCTAATTTTCGTTTATAATTTACATGCATTGCTGTACTGCATAGTACATTGTACAGCCACAGCCACTTGCTTTTAATTTCAACAATCAATGAATTAATAAATATAATGTTATGCGTGCACATGTGGAATTGCTTCTGTGCAGAGTGCTGCAACAGTCTGCACTGCACTACAAATCAGTTTTCTGTACAGTTCTACATTGCGGGCGTGCTTGGTGGCCCTACATGAGTGTGATACGCTGTAGGAACTAAGGTTTTTGGTACTGTGTCGCCTTACATTCATGTTTAATCAGGCTGCGTCTTTACTGGATGTGTCTTTACACTACACATTTTTATCGTAACTGTGGCTGATTTTTTTTATATGAAGAAAGCGCAAATATGATTTTTTCAAAGTTGGCATTGACAGTGAGCTGCAGCCAAGAAGGGACCCCTTGTCCTTTTTCATGCTCTATTAGAAGCACTTGTCAAACCCTTTTTCATACTTAAACATATTAGCCTTTTTTAGTGCTCGTCAGAGCATTTTTTAATACTAGTCATTTAAATTTTTTGATAATTATATATTGAATATAAATAAACTTGAGTTGCTTTAAATATTCCCAATACTTTTTTTCTTATTTCGCACAATAATGCACTACTTAACCAAGTTATGCACATTGTTTTAAGAGGTTCCAGGTTTTTTAATCAAATTCACGTTATTTTTATTCATAATTTAATTTACTTGGGCTCCCTTAAATATAACTAATATAATTCCTTAAACTGATGTTAGTTTTTGTTGCATTAAAATATCTTAGTTTGTTGATTCTCTCTAAACAAGTAAACCCTATTAGTTTACAATGGAAGTCTATAGGAATTTGGCGATATATCACCAAGTTGGTGACAAACTTAGCGGTATTTTGCGACAGAACAGGGTCCCGTATATGGTAACCCTTCTTATAGGTATGGTGATGCATTAAATGCTGTTCTATAACCAATGAGATGCGTTTCATTCGAGCGTTGCCATTAAACAATTAACAAATAATCGCGATTTCTGTGACACATACGATAGCGTAACATATATTGTAGATTATCGTGGAAATCGAAGGTTTAGGCCACATCGTATTGTTTAGTTAGACCGGTTATACTAACATCGTTCTCATGTTTTGCTACAATTTCTTTTATTGAACAGTAATTCGCTTAAGCTTCTTACTTACTACTGCTATCACTAAGCACTTTTTTATTCTTGATCTCTATCCATAATGAGAGCTAAAATTAGCGCAAACCTGAGTAAAAGTAAAACAAAAAGTTAATTTTTTTACAGTAATTAAGGTATACAAAGCACTCTGATATGCACACATTACTCAAAACTTGACTAATAACAAGAGTTATGTGAGGGTTGCCAACTGAACTATTCGGCAGCCTTGGTCTGAGATATTGCACGCCAACCGAGTCAAATTTTGATCACCGAAGTTGGACATAAACCGAACTGGTTATAAACAGAAGCGGTCGTGAACCGAGGTTCCTCTTATATTTTGACCTATAAGTTTGCAAATATGGCATTATTTATACATTCAATGGCCATGATCATTAGGCATCTTGTCGATTTTGGCGATGAAACTCATCGATTTCAAAGTAACGTTCCGAAGTGTACTTGAACCGCCACAGATGTCATATACGCTTCACGTTGACGCGATTTTTTTCTGACGCCAATGTCATATACGCACCGGGGTACTTAACTGGCGCCAAAGTTTTCTTATTTTGCTTGATATGGTAACCCGAATGTTGTTGTTTATTTATTAATAAATTGTTTATTTACTTTTATTTTCTTTTTTAAAATTATATAAATTGTTTTTTTCTATTGTTATTAATTAAAATTTTTAAATTTTATTGTTAATCCCTTTTTAAAAATATATATGAAACTGGTTTTTGAAAACGAGGTTTTCGCCAAATTAGCGTCAGAAAAAATATCGCGCCAACATGGTGCGTATATGACATCTGTACCATACTTGGTACAACTTGATTATCCTGCCGACCAAAAAATTATCGCCAAACTATAAGATTAAATGACAATAATGGATGGTAGTAAATGTTACATTCATTTGACATTTAACACGATACACATGTTTGTTACGTCATCAAGTGATTTTTAATTCAAGTTTTGGCAAAGGTGTCATATACGCCGCATATTGGCGCGATTTTTTTGACGCCAATATCATATACGCACCGGGTACTTAACTGGCGTCAGAGTGTCGTTATTTTGCTTGATATGGTAACCCGGATACAGATGATATATTAAGGAGGTTGGCACAGATGTCATATATTGGCGCAATTTGTTTCTGACGCCAATGTCATATACGCAACAGGTACTTAACTGACGCCAAAGTATCGTTATTTTGCTTGATATGGTAACCCGGATATTGTTGTTTATGCTGTTGATGTTTTCGAAAATTGGCGTCAGAAAAAAATCGCGCCAATATTGAGCGTATATGACATCTGTGCCCAAGTTTTTATTAGTATTTTTATTAATGTTTTACTAATTTATTTATTCTTCCGTTATTTAAAATAAAAATTATGTCAGTTTGTATCATTTGGCGAATAGTTTGGCGAAATTGGTCGACGGGATAATCAAGTAGTACCATATATTTTTGCTGTACATTTTCGACAATATCTCAAGCAAAAGTACCTAAAGTTAAACGAAACCCTAATTATTTAAGGCACAGATGTCATATAAAACAACGGGTTTGGTGCGTTTTTTTTTCTGACGCAAATTTGACGAAAACCTCGTTTTCGAATAGCAGTTACATATCTATTTTTAAATTACTTTCTATTATTTTAAAAGGGAAATAACAATAAATAATGAAAAGTTTAATTACTAATAACTATAGAACAAAACAATTTATATAATTTTAAAAAATAAAATAAAAGTAAATAAAAAAAAATTGATAAATAAACAACAATAGCTCAGTTACCGTATCAGGCAAAATAACGCCATTATCGCGCCAGTTATGTACTCTGGTGCGTATATGACATCTCTTCCTTATTAAAAATAGATGGAATGGTATTTTTTAAGGTATGCTTAGTATGTGAAGTATTTATATTACTGCATAGCTGTCGCTTGTGTAAGTCAGGATGTTATGATGATAATTAAAATAAACCTTACATTTAGCTCCTGAACAGAAGCTTGGTATTTACCCTGTTTTTCTTTTTCCTATCAATTCGTTTGTGCTCCATTGTGTCTATTACTCCAGTTCAAAATATTAATCAAGAAAGTTTATATATATATTTATGACAATTATGCATTATCTGCTTAGGTTGACGTCGATTTCACAAATACAAAAATCTGTCAGTTGAATTTCAATTTTTATTGACTTATAAAAACAAAAGTACACGTGTTATCCTTTTTTTAAAATTATTGTACTGCTTTTTAGGGAGTGGCAACACGAAATAAATTATTGAATTAGAAAATTAGAAAATGAAAAGGAGAGATTTCTATAATTTTATGGGGACATTATAAAAGACAATTTCGATTTTCTCATCGACCGTCAAACATACAAAGATGAAAAAAAAACCTATTCTAAGTTTTAACAAGAGGATCAAAATAAAACAAAAACGAAGTTAATCCACCCACTGAAACGTTAGCTACACTTTGTTGAATCTTGTGTCTTCATTTTTTCGTTTAAGATTAAATAAAAAACTACTGAAAGCTACAGTAATTTTTTAAATGCTATCAGTTTATTCGTCTCGTCGAGTTCTATCTTTCAAAAGAAAAATCATTGTCATATGTCAACTGGTTCACCAGAAATTTAAGAAAGTCGTTTGCATTTTTTATTTCTTAATCATATTATAGCTTAACGCTGCCGCGTTTGCTATGATAAGTCGGATATTAACTGCCCTAGGATATCCTGGCCCGCGGTCCATGGTCTGTTGCCAGGTTCCGGTACCCTAATATATCTCTTAAACGAATAAAGCGAGAATAGTGGAACAAATGTGTGCATTTTGTAAAATAGATATGTACTATCATATGGAATGTTTTCACTGCCTCTAATGACAACATTTTAAAAAATTCAACCATGTCTCAAAAAATATGAAAAATATTAATTACGAAGGCTTAGATCTTCCTCTAATTAATGCGACGTGATGTCTTACACGTAATAAATAATTGTGTTAGAAGCTTTGAAATGTTAATTTTTCAATAAGCAATCACCATCTTAAATACGTCACTAATCGCTGCGATATTTTCAGAGCTTCCGATAAAGCTATTTTTATAGGTAAGACATCATTTTATACTGAATCTAGGATGCTCTACATTATTATAATTGGCATTTTGCTTCTATCTCTCATACTTTTCGAGACAGGATCGACGATTTCCACATTTTGCCAATAGGGGGTAATGCACGCTCTCTCATATGATAGATCATAGTTATTGTACTATGAGAAGACACTTAACACACGTTTCTACCATTAATTTGCAAACGTCCTGGGACACACGACAAAGAACATCTTTGCCAATTTACATGGAATGATCAACTTATTCAATATACTCTTGTGTTATTCTTTCTCTATTGCAATATTCTCATTCTTTGAGAAAATTTCCAGAAACATTTTTAGGATCAAATTCTATGGCGGATCTAGTTACGAAACTCACACTAAGTAGGTGTTTAGAACATTGCATTTTTAATCTGAATCCGAAGAATCCCAAAATGAAGCAAACACATTCCTGTGAATTAAGATGTGTTCGGTTGAGTAACACAATCAGTAATTGGTGTTCCTCTTGAGCTATGAAATTCTGAAAATTAATTTGTATTTATGGATTTTTTTGAAGGGATTTCAAAAACAAATAATCTAAGGAATATTTAAGCAACGGATAAAAAAATTCAGCAGCCTTATGACAACGTCATAGCTAATTATATCGTAAAGTGTCAAAGTATTAAAGAAATTTATTGTGAAGTTTTAGCATGTTAAAGAAAGGTTCGAATTCATCGCGACAGGCCGTATGACCTACTTTAAGGCCTAGTAATAATGAATGTATTGATTTCAAATCTTTAATACAGCCATTGTGTTTTTCAGCACAAAAAGTTGTACTTGCTCACATATTTTTAATAAGTAAGGTTTCTAGTATCAGGAGCAATAAATCGACAGACTTAGGGATATGATCGTTTTCTGCTACTGTGAAATAGTGAATAGAGAGACATCTGTTGATCAACAATACCAACTATATATGACTCCGACAGATTAACGATGCCCCTCTTAGTGCTATATATATATTCTTTCTCGTTTGCATCAAAATTGAAGGGGTCTAGAGAGAACAGTATCTAAACTTCGACCCCCTGAGAATGAATGACGCATACAGCAGTAGGAGTTGGATTCGATGAATTTAAACACAATTTGTCTTTAATGGTAAATTATTATGCATTTTAAACACCGTCGAACTCATGTGTCATCCAAAATCTGAATTCGCCTATTAGCTGTTTTCAGCAATCATCTACAGCTGTCATTTTATCAGCATAGTAAGAAGTTCAATTCATATTTTGAAAAAACTTTTATTTGCACACACAGGGTTTAATTTCTATAGTAGTATTTCAGTCATTCAATTTATATTTTTATTCAGTTACAAAGGCTTTTCTTCTTTTTCGGCAGAACTATCAGCGAGGTCCCTTTAATTTGATCTAATTGTTTGAATTTAAGACGTGTTTGGCGAAAACATTCCACCTGTTAGTTTTTAGTGGTTTGAGAGTGTTAATTAATCTTTGTAGCCCACTCTACTCAATCCAGTACCTAATGGCTATGTTATTACTCAAAATAAATTGTTGTTTGTTTAACACGTGGCCTGAACTGCCCGGAAGGGTAAATCAGAAACGTACTGCTTAATTTTTATCTCTATAAAATAGACTTTTACTAACATGCTATAATTATATGTATGAAACAAACGTCTTTTCATTTTCTTGCAAATTCGTATTTAAGATTTTGATTTAGACCCTCAATCATTGTTGGTAAGGATTTAAAATACCAATATTAAAATTGGAAAACATTTCGTAGAGAAGCAGTAAAAATAATAATGTGAATGCTTAAGCCGTATATTTTCGACAAAGAATGACAAAAATAAATAATGTCTAACTGAACTCTTATATTAAATAATATTTCTTAGAAATGTCTTAAAAATAGAAGAAAGAACGGATTTATATTTTATTGAATCAATCTAATAATGTGATTGATCTTATCGTTATTAGAGAAATGCATGTATCCAGAAAGTAACACATATATTGAATGTTCATGCAACTGCCATAAAATAATAAAAGTACAATTTATCCTATAGTGATTAAATACAATATCGCGAAATTACTCCATATTCTCAATTATAAAAAATTCTTTGACGTATGATAAATTCTTTCATGCTAAAATATTTAAATTATCCAAATAAAAAACTTTATGTACAGTTCCTCTCATCACAGCTCTCGTGATAGGAAAAACAATAAAAATATTTAAAATAAATTATGTTGTGTGTTCATATTTTAATTTTCACATATTCCGGTAGATTTTTATGATAAATTAATTAATCAACAGAAAAAATTAGCTTTTTTTATTGATGGTAGATAATATTTTCTGAAGTAGAAAAATATTCTCGTAGTGCTACCAAAAAAAAAATTATAATTAGTATGGAATTTTTTAAGAAGAAATTACTGGACGTAAATTATTTTCTTATGAATTTTTTTTTATGTTGTTATTCAAAATAGTTTCAGTTTAAATGAACGATATTTTATATTGACGCAGATTAATGATAAATATTTCGCACATATATCGTAAAAATAATAATGAATAACTTTGTATGATAAACATATTAATTATTGAAACATTTTTTCATGGCACTATTTTCTTGTAACTTAGCTTTCATCACTAAATAAATGCGAATAATTTGTTTGCCCGATAACATATATCGATTCTAAGCCCTGTCAGTCATGTTTTAATTTCCTACAACAGTTACTGTGAATTACATATATTACTAAGAAAATTAAAACGCATAAAATAATTTGTAAATAATATCCTTTCCATTGTTATAGAGTAGGCTAAATTTGTGTCCTATTATTTACTGGTAAATACAGATTTACTGGTGAAAAAAAAATTTCTACCAGAAAATTATTTTTATAAATGATATACTTTTTTAGTGTAAATTTAGTGTGATATACTTTTTTAGTGTTATACTTTTTTAGTTCTTGTAAAAATTGAGATTTATTGTACTTTTTTTTTAATTTTTTAAACGAATTCAGAAACTTTCATTTTGCGAGCCTAACAAATTATTCCTGCATTTTTAAGAACTGACAATAAACGTTCGATTATGTTTATTGTTGTACAAAGTTTTTTAACTAGTACAATTAATAAAACATTTTTAAATATAAACCATTTTAGCTTTTAAAACAATTGATTTAAAGTCTGTGTCTTATTTTTTTCTTTGAATTACAAATATATAATCTAGAGCTATGTACTACTAAAGAATTACTCAGTATTTATATACTGAAAATATAACTAACATCTATAAATATGGGATGGATTGGTCCTTTGGTTAGACAAAAGTATGGAAATATTTTAGAAATTTATTGCCTTAAATTACATTCTTGCTACAGTAAGATCTGTAGGTGGCTATAACAATATCTATTTTATATATTTATTTTTGTATACCCCCCTCCCCCTCGCAATTTCAAAAGTTAATTTAATACTCGTAAATATTTTATTTATAAGATATTCCTCTTCCCCCGAAATTAAAAAAATAATAATTTAAAACATGTAAATATTTGTTGTTAAATACAGTTAATGATTGACTGAGCTTCTCAAATGTAAATTTACTTTTCCCTCAGATAATTATTTCTAACTTTGAAAGTTTTCGTTTAAAAAAGAGAAAGAAGACAAGTGCATTCACTCTTATTTTCCAACAGTTTCAATCAGATTCTTCAGAACTCAGTTTTTCGTCTTTTTCGTCACTCTGTTCTTGGCTTTTATCAGGATTACCATAAGACCTGGCTGGAAGAAGAAGTTGTAGGGTCTCGCTACTCTATGGCTTGCTCTTTTCCACTGGTCTTTGTCTAAAGTAGATTGTAAAAGGATCACTGCTTAAAAGAAGTCAATTCGGGACTACCTGTTGCAAACTTCTCTATTGCACTTTCTTGAGTACTTTGTACGGTAATGTTTAAAGTGTTTCTTTCTGCCATCGGCAGCTTCTTCTGATCGCTGCGTTTGCCAGTGGGTACGATTGCTTTCTTAATTACAGGAGTATCAGGAATCAAAATCTTGTACATCGTTGGAATCATAGGGTGCCAACTGTAATGGTTCACATACAGTCTTGCTGTTTTATCAGCACATGTTTGGAACTTTTCTTCGTCAATGCGATGCCCACTTGTTATGATTTCCAATATTACTTGAAAACTTTTAATCATTTCTACGTTTACTCCAAACATGTTTAATTCCCATATTTTCCACCTATGAACCCTAATTAAGAAACTAATTAAGAAAACTTTTTTCAGTAAATAAGTATTTATAATTTGAAGCAGATTTGAAATTTCTATCAAGAGATATCGAGTGTACATATGAACATACCTACATACGTACGTACACACATGCATACAGAATCTGTAGGGACAAAAGCTCTCAGGTAATATCCTGTAAGCTAAAAACCTGCAATACGGTAGTAAAAATATAGTTTTTAGCTCTTCAATTCGGTTGTCACAAAAAATGGGATTTAAGTAGTCCCCCTAAAAAAAAATTATATAAAAAATGGCAACAATATGCGGAAGATTTTTTTGCAGAAATTGGCACTCAAGACTGTAACTAATACGATTATAATTCAAACATGGTTGGGCAAAGCGCGGCACTTATTTAAAAAGCTTTCGATATGTTTAAATTAGAGCCAAAAACGCTTTAAAAATAACCCTTTTACACATTTAATGTTCTTTTATTACATAAAAAACTAAACTATTTAAATTAACACGTAGTTTAACACTAAGCTCTGACCTTTGTTAAACACGTAAGCCCTGTTTAGTTTCAATTCAACAATTCATTGAGCCACAAAAAAATTATATTTAAACATAACAACAATGCCAAAAAGGAACAAAAAATCACGTCTTCTCGCTAAGAAACTTCCACTTCAACTGCGGCCAGGAGCCACCAGATATAATTCAGGTTACTAAAATAGACATAGATCGACGCACCAATTAGTTAACTATTAAAAAATGTGAATTTTACAATTGTTGACTAAATTTTAATTTTTGCTTTTTGGGCCAGGTTTTTGGGCCAAATACTCCACTGTGCGGCATCTTCAAATATATCGTAAATAACATTATCTCAACCTGCACCTTTGCTTCTCGGGAATGCTTTCACGATATACAAATGCGTACGTTTTATAATGATTCTAATGTGACTTATAATATGCTAATTTCCCTCAGGCAGTCTATCCACCTTATTTATGTTTTTAAAAATATTATAGAAAATTTTAATAAAATGTATCTTAAATTTTAATGTAACAATTATTACAGAAAACGTTCTACGATGAATTTTAAATACGCTAAAAATTTGCATATTGTGTCTTCGTCAGAAGTGCACCACTTCGTTAGTGGTCTTATAATTTCTTAACGCACTGTACATATATACACTTGTATGTATTTCTGTATCTATGCGGTTTAATTTGATTGTATTATCTTATGTATCATCTACATGTATCATACTATCATCGATAAAACATCCCATAATGTTTATCAAAATCACGAATGTTTAGCAAATTCCCATGTAAAAAGGTCCAAGTATCGAAGATGCTAATGAGCTTGAATAAATTATTATGGCTCTGGAAAAATCACCTTTATCAAAATAAATGAGGCAAATAAAATTATAGTTTAAATGTAATCTTGAAAACAATATAACAATTAAATAAGATATTAAAAACAATATCAATATATTTTTTACGATTTTTACCTGTAATGATATTTTTAAATGTTTCCTAATCTAACGCGTGGATTTTTTTTCCAATAATTACTTTTACCATAAATAATATTCACCAAAGAAAATAGACCACAAATTAAAAACATCAATGTCTTAGATCAGTAAAATCAGAATAATATTTTGAATCTAGAAATATTATTATAGAATAAATAGGCTTTAATTATAATATTATGGTAATAATATTTCAGTACATACTAATAAAAAGTAAATTTATCCACCTTCGTTTATCTGAGTTGTTCCCAAATTTCAATTTAGAATACAAATATATATATATATATAACCATTAATTAAACATTACCGACCATCATCAAAAACCGCAATATTGTGAATGAAATGACAATAAAAATGGATACCACAAACCTATAATATAGAACTGTATCTATAAAATAAAGTGCCTTATACTTAATTACAAGAAATTAATATGGAAGAAAAAAAGAAGAATATGGATACCGAAAAAAAATAAAAAACTTATATATTGAATTACGTTTTCAAGAGTACAGATTTCAATGATATAAGCAAATCGGTAGTTTTCTGTGAGAAAAAAAGCTAAAAGCTGAATTTTTTTTTCTCCTGTACTCAAACAACCAATATGACCAAGAAATAGTTACAAGATGAAAACAGAACACCATCAAATGACATGAAATGAAAGAAACAATACAACCCTTTAAATATTAAATTTATAGCATAAAAAAATAGAAAAATTACACAACATACCGAATAAAATCCCAGTTGATTTTCAAAATATCCTCGCGCACATGGTATCCAAAAGCACGATAAGATTAAGGTGAATTAAACAGTTAAGTTAACACAGAAATTAACCTATGGATTCAGTTAATTCATTTTGAAATACCATGATAAATTCAAATAATATAATGTAAATAGAAAATAATTACATTATTTAAAATAACTAAAAACACTTTTAAATTGTTTAATTTCTATTTTACAATATTGCCAATATTCAGCGTTCAATACCTGGTGTAAAAAATTTAAATTATTACTCTAAGAAGCATATATATATATATATATATATATATATATATATATATATATATAATTTTTCAGATAATATTATATTGCTAAAAAATTACAATATTTTTCTTTTTAGTGAATAATATAGATATTTGTTTTAGTGTGCTAGTGTTTGTGACGTAAAGAACATAGAAAAAATAATAAATTTCTTTACTATTCCATTTTGTTTTCGTACATCGCAATATTAATACAAAAAATTATCTTTCTTTTCCTGTTGACATTTTCAATCATAAAAACTTTTTCACCATTCATTATATACATTGAAAGATACGCTTTATTTACATGGGGGGGGAGGTTTTATTTACTTCTTACGGTAATTTTAAGCTGTGTGACTTCAAATATTTACAAAAACTTGCCAAAATTGATTTTAATATACCTTTATATTCGAAAACATTTCCCAATTAAAAAAAAAATGCTCTGTTATTCTCTTGTTATTAAAACGTAAATACTCGTCAGAAGTAGATTTATAAAAAAAAAAAAAAAAAAAAAAAAAAAAAACGCGATTGAAAATATCATAATATTTTTTTTTTAATAGTTTTGTATAATGAGCCCTTTTAAATTGAACCACTTTTAAATATTTAGTTTTGTCATACAGTATTTATTAAATTATAATGCAATTTTAAATGTTAATGTTAAAACATATTACAAATTTTAATTAAAAAATATATAATTTTTCAAATTTTATTTTTTTACTTTTATTTACTTAATTATGAAAGAACACTGAGCGCAGGATAAACAGCTTTATAGTGAGCAAAGAAAAAAGAACCGATTAAAAATATTTTGATAACAGTTATTAAAGTTTTGTTTAATATATATTAGACTTTTATAAACACGTAGCTATTTAAACGATTCTTTCATTTATACGGTTGTTTTTTAATGATTTTTTTTAAGTTTACCTGGTTAAATGTGGATTTCACTTTTTACATGATTTTAAATGTCATTCCAGGAAGTATAGAAAAATGTGCTATTAAAATATTTATTGTTAATATAAAAAGAACGACATATTTTTTTCTGAAATAGTATATGAATTATTATAGCAGAATATTTGTAGTACAAGTAAGAAACTTATTTTTGTTATGTTATTAAAAGGCACCTTTGATTACTATTCGGATTACAATGTATATTTAAAGTTCGAAATAAAATACTATATTAACTCATATTATCGTTATTTAAAACCTTACTTTGATATTTATCTTTTGATATAATGTCACGTCTACGGTGTTCGTGTAGTTCAAATTTTATTAAAAATACTTCTATCATCGATTTGAGAATATCTAGATAGAAAAGTAGTTTGCAAAATCGGATAAATAAAATTATGCAATCAATCAATACTTAGAACAGAAAAAAATGTCAAGAACAAGTATTATAGAATTATTATATTAAATTATTATATAATTATTATTAAATTATTGTATTACAAGTATTTTAGTAAAGCTGAAGTTTATGCAGATCCAAAATTTTCCGGCTTAACCTAAAGCACACGCCACGCACAAGTATAGGATCAAGTGTGCAGCCATTTAGGGTACTTTGTGATAAATTCTTACATTAAAATATTCCCCTAAAAGACATCATAGAATAGAGTTTCAGACTTTAATGTATTTAAAAATATTTAATTAGTAATTACACGTAGCCAAATAAACTTATCCACGGCAATAAAGTGTTTTCTCAATCAATCTCAGGATTTTAAATTACATCTCCTCTGACAACGGATAGTTACATAGAGAATGTTATTAAACTTTTTCCCGGCCTTTAATGTGAAACAGTTTTCAAAATACTAACAATATATCATTAAATTAACTGAACTACTATTAATAAACCTAATAAAAAGTTAATATTGAAAATAATAATTTTACTGTTTTTACGAGTGAAAAGAATATATAAAGAAATTACGATTATTAAGATAATACTAGCTGTTCAACACGTTCTATGCACAGGGGTTCATGCATTTAATTCTAGAAAACCATTTTTCTACTACTGTGCATTTTTTAATGAAATTTAATTTATCATGTTGCTATGGCAGCAGACGATAAAACAATATCTTTGGAATGAGGGAATAAATAGAATAAAAAGTTTTATTGATGATTGTGTTAAAATGTTTTTCGTTATTTTTTAAAAAAGGGTAATAATTAAGCGCAATTAAATAATCTCTAATTATTTGCATGCGAGGTAAAAGAATTATCGAAATACCCTCTGCAGCTTCTTACTATTGCAGCGTGGTGAACGTAATGTGTATATCTCTAAATTTTTTTCATCTGATGTAAAAGAATTGTCGTAATGCCCTCTACAGCTTCTTAGTATTGCAGCATGGCATGCGTAATGTGTATATCTCACATTGCAGTAAACAATTAGAACAAGATAAAACTCGCGCTATTACGGGTTTAACATAAAAAAGGCAAACATTCGTCAAAAACATAAAAAAATCTATTTAAAATTTTCGAATTTTTTTGCCCCAATCGTTTATGGGCCCCTACCAGCAAACGGTGTGCCAAATTTTGTAGTCCTGCGCCCTGTGGTTTAGGAGTTTTTGAGATTACATAGATACGCGCAAGCTTTAATAGGGTAGATTTGGCGCAATCTAATATATAAAAATGAAAATTTGTCTGTCTGTAATTCTATACAAATCCACAATTTGGAAGCCAAGATTGTGAAATGTTACGTACATGTGTATTAAAACACGGCCGAGGCAACTAAAGTAATCCGGAATCGAATTAACTTATAGCTAATTTTTAATTAACTAGGGGGCTCGGCCCCCTACGAGCTACGCTCGCCAACCCCCGTCCAGACACCGCAGGCTCTAAATGCACGCTAATGTGATCGGCTTTAAAAAGATTTCGAAAGATTGAATTATAATTTAAAAAACAGTGGCGATCTCCCTATAAACGGATTTCTATTCATTTCTCTTTGATTGGGGAAATTTTAACGCCAAATCCGCTGCGGTACTACTTGATTATCCTTTCGACTAATTTCGCCAAATTATATAAATCGCCAAACCACTCGCCAAATTATACTAATTGACAAAATGTTTATTTTAAATAACGAAAGAACAAATAAATTAGTACAACATTAATAAAAGTACAAATAAAACGTCGAAATAAAAATAACTTGATGACGTAGACACCTGTAACAACATTTCAAAATAAGCTAATATAAAAGGAATTAAGTAAACAGAATCTTTGTCTCCCGGTATTTTTTAACAAAGCGAAAAGAAAGTTCTTTTAAATGAGAAAATGAGACATTTTAAATTAATCGTTTTTAATCTGACGTAATTTTGACCAAACTATTCTTTCTCTTTTTAATATTCACGTGAAAATACTTGTGTTAGAAACGAAATATTATTTGCGCTTTCCTAAGAAAAATAGTTGAAAAGTATCCTCTCAAAATATCAAATAAATGTCTAGCGCAATTTCTAAATTTAAACCGTTTTGCAATATTATTCTGTGTTCATTTTATGAAATAACTGTAATGTGACGTAAATATGACGTAATTTCTCCTATTTAAGACTTCTAACACATGTTAATAAATTTATTATTTTACAAATTCCTTTCTCTCTTAAAATTCACGTGTAATTATAGTTTTTATGACGTAATTTTTAATAAGTTCTTGCTTTTTGTACATAATTATTTAATTCTAATTCCAAATGTTTTTTTCTGTTTATAATAGTCACGTGTAAATAAATTTTTAATTTATTACACGTATATATATATATATTTTTTTTTTTTTTTTGAAGCAAACATTATTGTTTCCGCTATTTATACAGTTGGCAACAGTTTAAATTAATATCACTTTGTAAAATCTGTAAAAAATATCTCTAGAAATGCTGAACATTTGAAATTAAAATAGAAATGAAACCTCAAAAAATTAGCCAAATTAAAAAAAGAAATACAATCTGCACCCCGGGAACTTCAAACGCATAAAATGATCTAAAAATGATTAAATTCCCATGAATAGTTTTTGCTCCTATAAAACTTTTTTAGTGGAACGATTTTGTCCAACTTTAGCATTAAATATTTCCTAAAATAATTCTTCGATTTGAAAACTGTCGGCATCAGCGTATTTATCAAACATTTCTGTATAATACCACCAATTTTCATATTTTTGTATGCATTATTTTTCTTAATATTAACAAAGAAAGACCTCCGGTCGCAAACAATTCAAAACCGGCGGCGGCGGTGGCGGTGACAGCGGTAGTTACTTTTTTTTAGAATAGAGAGATAAATAACTACAAATTTAACAACCATTTCCTTTCAAATTTTAACATTTTTCGTTATAGCCGTTTCCAGCAAATAAAAATTCACAATAAAATTCTTTTTTTTATGTTCAAACCCGTAATTGCGCGAGTTCTTTAACCAATGTTAGATATGCGTATTACGTCCGCCACGCTGCAATTGGTATTACGATATTTTCTTTTTACCTCACATGCAAATAATTAGAGACATTAAACATTATATAACATTTTATCACCAACATCAAAATAAAATTTTATTCTATTTATTCACTTATTCCAAAGATAGCGTCTACTGCCATAGTAACAGGATAAATCAAATTTCATTGAAAAAAATGCCCAGTAGTAGAAAAATATTTTACTAAATCGAATAGTTATTTTTAATTCTGGTTTTAGAATTAAATTCATGAACTCCCGTGCATAGAACGGGTTAAACAGCTAGTATAATATAAATAGAAAAGAACCTTAATAGCAACAGGACTTTAAATTTTAAAGGATACTAGTTTCGGCAGCATTTAGCGTGCTGTCCTTAATGCTAATACTTGACTTGGATGAGAAACTGTATCAGAATTCCTGGAGACAGCTCCTTACCTCTAGTAGAACAACGAAATGAAGATTAATTTTATGTCATACCCGATGTCTGGAAACATAACGCCAGATATGCGGATTAGGGGAAAATCCGGTCCCCTAACAAACCATTGAAAGGCCCCATACATTAAATTTTATATAAAATAATGCGGTTAAGAATTAAGAATGACAGAAAAGTTAAATATATAATGAAAGAAAAAGAAAAGAATATATACAAAGATATATAAAGATTTACAAAAGAATTTAAACGTTCAGGATTGCAAAGAACAATCACTGTAAATAAAACTGCAAACATTATGCATTGTCAATGTTTTCCGGAAGATGAAGAATTGCCATTGGTCTACGGCAGTGGAAATTTTCGTCATAAATACGTAAATTTTGAAAGGCAGCATTAGGAATATATGGAATATTATCAAAATATTTATTGGTTTGGTTTTTAATGGCAGATCGAATAAGAGGTATATTGATATCGTGAAGGATTGCAGTATTATGATGACACCAGGGAGCATGCACAACAGCACGAAGGGTGTTATTCTGTGCCACTTAAATCTTGTGAAGAGTTGTTTTTTTGCAGCAGAACCCCAGATCTGCGCACAATATTCTAGAACGGAACGAAGCACTAGCTTTTAAAGCAGTATTTTATTTCCCAAACCCATGTCATTACTACACAGAAGGCGGGCAACAACGCGTTTAGCTTTGTAGAACTTTTGGACGTTATAATTTATTTGCTTGCGCCAAGTCAGAGTGCTATTCAAGAATACCTTCAGATATTAGACCACACTTCCAAAGCTCATAAGAAGAGCCATCAAGAAAACGATGTGGTGAAATAGTACGATTATGTGACTGTATATGATTGGTATGATGACTGAATATGATTGGTAGAATTACTTTTGATACGCCACTTTATAAAGAATGTATCTAACTTGTGTATGTGTCACTGTATATGCTCGTGCATAATAAGGCAGTCCTTGTCACGAGCCATCGCAAGTTGTGTCGTCCACATAAATAGCCAACAACGTATATAGACATTTAGGTATGTCGGATATATAAGCTTCATAAAGCCATGAACCCACTTTAGAGCCTTGTGGCTCGCCCGCATTGACTGGGTGTGGAAAATAAAAGATGTTTTGCATAGCGGACGTAGGATGTTCTACCGCGAATGTAGTTAAACAAGAGAATAATAAAGCGTCCATGCGCAGTAGGCACTTTTATCTGTAATAATTTGTAACTAATGTCAGAACGCCAACCAGTGTCAAAAGCTTTCGCAATATAAATAAAAATTGAACCAACATACTCAGAATTGTCAAACCCATCGTGCATGTATTCAACCAACCTAAGCAGTTGGTATGCAGTTGAATATTTTGGCTTAAAGCTAAATTGCTCTGGAATATCAGGTAGAAATTTTGAAGACCTTTTAGAAAAATATGCTAAGTTAATTTACCCAGAAAAAGAAGCAAACTCATAGGTCTGTAACCCTTGATTAATGAAGGGTCCTCCACGAGCTTATGATAGGGACAATAATAACTTTTTTTTTTCATTCAACAGGAAAATGTTGAAATTTAAAGATGACATTAATAAGAATAGTCTAGATACACAACATACTGAGGGGGAAGATTTTTGAGAGTCAAATTGATATTTCCATTATGTACAGGGGCCTTTCTATGTGGAACACTTTTGATCACCGCAATGACTTCGTCGGGGTGGGCGGTTGGATTGATCTAACAGCCTCACGGGTCAAACATACAACAATAGGGTGGTCACAAGCAACATGGGGAAAATTTCTTTTAACGTTTTCTTCAGGGGGACCCTCCTAAAAGTTGCCAATTAGTTAGAAAATGAGATTGGCAAACTTTCAGCTCAAATAAATAACATTAACCCGTGCCTCATTGAGGTTGAATTCTTGAAAATTTGCAATTTTTGGTAAAAAAATTGTCGTTTTTCTTTCTTTACGTGAAAAATATTTGTCTTAGAAACCTGATTCGTGTTTTATTTCCTAGAAACTGTTGTTACCTTGAACTTTTACTCTCATGAAAACTTATATTTAATGAACATTTAGTATTTTTTCAGGACAGCTAGTGAACCATACCCTCAAACTCTGCATTTTTGAAACATAGGTAAAAAATGACAGATTAAAAATTTTATTACTTTTGATAATTTTTTTGTATTATTTTTATTAATAGGCAAAATTAAGTGAGCAATTTTTGTAACTTTAAAAATATTTCACAAATTATAATTGATTATTAGTTATCTAGTTCTGTGTCTAGTAAGAAAGAGCTCCTCGATTTGTATTGCAGTTGAACCTCTGAATTTCTCTTTTTATTACAAGGCTGTTTTTGTTATCTGTTATGGTTATCTATTTTTAGAATTGACGAAACATTCCGTAAAACCCCTCCCCCCTCTTCATATAATGGCAGAAATGTAAGGTTTTTTAAATTGGCCACATGTCTCATCAGACTTAGAATACATCCACTAGCTAACCACAGACATCGACTCTGCAAATAACTGTTTCGTAAACAAAAAACTGAGCTCATCAAAAACAGATTTTAAAATTCCCGTTTAGAGAGAACTGTTGTTCACTGGGTTGGAAAACTGCTTCACCATTTTTTGAATAAAGAAAATGTAGAGTGGATAAAAGTTTTAATTAGTTGTGGGGATGAAGAACAGTTACTACGAGTTCCTCAACTTGAAAATAGTATCGGAATAATTCAGGCGAAAGCCGTATTTTCAGTAGTTGAAGAGTGGGAGGAAGTTGGTAAAATCCAGGCAATATTTTTTTATACAACTGCAGTAAACACAGGTCGCCTCAGAGGAACCTGCATTTTTCTGTAGCAATTGTTAAAGGAAAAGTCTTCTGTATTTACCATGCCGCCACCATAATTTAGAAATTTTCCCAAAAGCTGTTCTTGATTGTAAAATGGGCATAATCACTGCCCCTCAGCCAGATATAAAAAAAAACAATTCTGATTGGGTTGTCTAAATTAAACCAGAGTAGGTATACAAATGATATTGAAGATGAAATACTAGGTATAAATAGTTAATTCAAAAGAAATTTCAAATTTTCTTACAGGAACTTTTAAAAATTAACAGCTCAGGGATGATTGTAAAGAGTTTATCCAACTTTGTTTAATTTTTATAGAACTTCTTCCGACAAAAGACTTTTTTTCAGAGCACCTGGTGCTTTTAATCATGTCAGATGGATGGTAGCACAAGCCATTCATTCTCTCAAAATATATTGTTTCAGGGATCATCTTTCAATAACAAATTTAGAAAAAGAAGGTATCAGAGATCTTTTCTTATTTTTAATCAATATTTATGTAAAAGCGTGCTTCAATACTTCCACTGCCACTTTAGCCCCCAATTCAAGACCTGAAAATAATAAAATCACTTGTTCACTACAGAAAGTTTGATAAATAGGTTACAGACAAAGCACTTGCTAAAATGACAAACCGCCTTTGGTATCTTAACTCGGATCAAGTTGCATTTTCATTTTTAGATAATACTTTGGTAAAAAAATCAACATAAGCCACCTTATCTACACCGTTACCACTTAAATCCTTTCCGGCGCAGTGTCCCACGCCGAGACCACCTAATTTTAATTCCAAACTTACAAACGACACGAAGAATATTTTAATAAAATTTTGCTTTTACAATGAAAGGTTAAAGTAATGTGTTTTTAATTTCTAAAAAAGTCGTTTGTAAATTCCGGGGTAGACAGTATAGGTCAAAATTGGGAAATTTCATTAGCGGCCACTGGCCGGTAGGACTAATTTTTTAAGTGGCCACTTTCTTTAAACTAGCGGCTGCTTTTTTATTTCAAAATGCTAAACAGTAAAATTTCTATAGGTATTAATCTAAAACTGAGTAGCCCAAATAAATATGTTAATATAAATATATTGGAACCAAAAAAGTAGAATCCGTGATGAAATGCAGGAAAATTTTATTATCTCCTTGTAAAAAAGTGGTCGGAAGGTGGCCGCTGATAGACAATTTTTCACTAGCCACTTTGTTTTATTTACTGGCCCTGCTGCCGGTGGCTAGGGCTAATTTTGACCTTTAGTAGACAGTCATTTCATCCTTTTACGAATAGAATTTTTCTGTGCCGGAAAGGGTTAACGTGACAGTTGTAAGGTAAAATAATTTATTTTATTTATTATGCCTCCTTTCTTGTAACACAACATTAATAATAAAATGCAATTGAGCATTATTTGCTCTCATTTCTATACTTCCTTTGCCCTCCCTTGTTTTTTAAATTCTTTCAGTTTAAAATTCGATTTTTTCCTTTTCTTTGAATTTTTTTTTTTAATCAAACACTTTATTGGACTTCACAAAATGAAAAAAAGAAAAACAAAAGGTGGAAAGAAGATGAAATGGAATGTTACAAATTTTTTTTCGCTTTTTCATAAAAAGTCAATTTCTAGGATTCAGGTGAAGTCTGGTCCTGAAAAATGCGCATATTTTTAAATCTATACATTTTTAGAAAAAAATGGTGTGTGGTTCTTCAAAGCAAAACTTGTTTTTATAAAATGAGACCTGCATTATGTTTCTAGGTTCAATTGTATTCATTCCATGAAGGAAAAACAGCAATTTTTTGCGAAAAATCACGTTTTTTTCAAACTTAAACCTCAATGAGGCACGGATTAATATTATCCAAATGAGCTGAAACTTGGCCAATCTCATTTTCTAGTCAATTGGCAACTTTTTGGGGGGTCCCCCCGAAAAAATTCGAAAATTGATTTCTTGTGACCACCCTAATACAACAATATGGTAAATCCAATTAATAGTGTCAGCATTAAATACATCACTATGAAATTGACTTTCATGTGGGTCAGCGATTATCTCAACATTTTCTGTGTCGACGCATTTGTGTCCCGCATGCGCATGGAGTGGGGGATAAGGGTGAAGGTTTTTCTAATTCTATTCCGATAATTCCACAAAGAATTATCCGTATGAGTCAGGAAGATGATGAAATCAGATCATTTATTATTTTTGAAATTTTGAATATCACGCTTAATGGTAGCATTAAGGCGGTTAATACCAGTATGGACACTGCGATCCTTATTGGCTTGCCAAAATCGCCTAAGACGATTTCGCTGTCCAATTTTAATCTTGATATTGAAAGGAAGGGTTTTATAATTTTGCTGGGTCTGGTGACATTTAGATGCCTTCAGGGAATTTTGAATTAATTTTGTTAAATTGGTGAAAGCAATTTTAATATCATCGACAGAATCAAGTTCATCAAAATACGGAGGAGGGCCTTTATAGTGGTATCAGTTTGTATTGGTATAGAATTGCCAATCGTAAACAAAGGGAGTAATAAGAGAAAAAAAGGGACTGATTAAAATCAATGTTAATTTAAATAAGGAAGAAATACGATGCGAGAGTTGAAATCAGAGTGAAGGTATAAGGGAAAGGGAAATTATCGAATGATGAGAATTGAAGTCACTTGCGAGAAGGACATTGTTATGTAGCTTGATAATCTTGAAAAGGAGGCTTCGAATGATTCGAAACCCGGAGATAAAAAGAGGAAACTAAGAATGTATTTCGCGGGTCCAAATAAATTCTTAAATTAATGTTTTCAAGCAAATTAAGAGAAAGGGTGTAGGAATATGAGCATGAGTGATCCTTCTACTCACAACAATAGCAGTCCCGCCAAAAGGCGAAGCACCAGAAAAATAAGTTTTAAAATTTTTAATATTGAAATCCCTAAAAAATGTACTATGAACCTCCTGTACAAGAATGAGATCAACAGGGTGAGTACATTTAAGGAAGACAATAACAATTCATTAATTGCAGTTAAATTGAATATTTCCTCAGAATCGGCTTATGACACAAAATATTTCCACATATCTTCAATATCGTGGCGAAATGATTCCCGGGAAAATTTTTTGAGGCAACTTTTGAGGAAGTCAGCATACTTCTTAATTCCAGCCAGTATCGTATTTCCGTCATAAAAAAAGAAAGATCACTTCAAAATTGCGTTATCTAGTTATTTAGTGGTTTGAAGATTTCAGGAAACCACTTGATATAATCATTATTTATCATAGGACCATTCATAATGAAGCTTAACAACTCAGGAAAAATATTTGTTCTGAGAACTTAAAACCTTCACACACAACTTTGATAAAAAGTCTTGAAAACAAAAAATAAGGCAGCGAGAAGAGGAAAAAAGTCACTATTTCCTTTCTAGGAAAAGGAGAAAGACAGAACCGCATGTACAATTGATTCGAGGTCGCACCACACCGCTCCAATGGCGGAAATTTGCTCAAACATATAGGAGAGAAGTGCATTCAAGTGAAATGTTATTGAGCAATAGGAAAACAAGAGAATTCGGGTAACAGCCAGTAGGAAATTAGCATTGGGAATAGAACCGAAAGGTTGAAAACTGCTAGAAAAATTTAAGCAAAAGTACTGAGGACGGCACCCTACATGCTACCGAAACTAGTATGCTTTAAAATTTAAAGTTCGGGCGCTATTAAAGTGTTTTCTATTTATACTGTAAAGAGGTTATGTTTGTGTCTAATTTTCATCTAGCGTGTAATTATCTAATAAAATCAATTAAAAGCGTAACAATTAAATATTTATTCCAGTAACACATTCATATCAACTATAAATAAACAAATAAAATAGTTAGTCTTTGAACTTTTTTACAACTAAATTTTCAAAACAACTGCACCTGGATATTTCAAATTTAAAAAAAAAAATACCAAGTCTTTATGTCGCAATATTCGTATATCGTGCATGCATAGATTGTATGTTAGATACATTAACCAATTTTACCACTTACAGTCAGATGAATATTTTAGAAGAAAGGATCTTCTTTATTATTTATTTATTTATTTATATATTTTTTTGAAAAAATAAAAAATCACTCATTTGTACATTGAAATACGCATTTTATTTAAAAAATTAAATTTCATATAAAACATCTACGCATTTATTTTATTAGGATACTAAATAAAAACATTGTAAAAACAATCGATTTATCCTCTACAGAAAAAAGCACTCTATATGTTAAAATTATTCCAAAATTCTACTTTTTAGTTATGTCTAGATATATCACAAAATATCTTCGAAACATACTTTGATGCTTCTAAATTCGCGATAAATTCAAATTTTGATTTGAAGTTCTTTAGTGAGAACTTTTTTTTCTTAGATGATGATTTTATTTTTTCGTACTGATTTTGAGCCATATTTATTAAAGTCATTTTTTTAATTCTAAAAATGCGTATAAATTACAGATAAAATCTTTATAATCTTCAATATAAATTTTCATGTTTTATTTGACAAATGTACCGAATCTATGGGATTCTGCTCCCTCTGCTTTTAGTGTACAAATCCACACACTTACAACACTGTCACGTGTTACACGCTTGTTTCTACTTCATCCCTTGGTGAGAAAAAGCTGTGATCTACCCAAATAACAAAGTTAAATTTATTGAATTTAAAACAATTTAATAAGTTTAAATTGGTTCGCGATAAACTGGCCGGTAGACAGATTACGCCCATATAACTTGCATTCGAAAGTTTTTATGTAACAACTTATCTGACAGTTTAATAAAAGTACACAAATGCTAATTTGTGGTTTTTTTCTATATTCATAATTTAAAAATTTGTTTGCATTATAAAATAAATTATAATTCACTGCAATAATTGTGAATTTATTAATACAGTAATACATAAAAATCAATTTTATTTAAATGTTGAAAACCTATTTCCCGCCAGTGGTCTCTATAAACGAGTTAAATTAGTACTATAAATTTTTATTTTAAAGCTGCCATAAATTTATTCATAAAAATAACTTTTTAAAATAAATTAAATTAATCTTTTTATGGCTATGGGGATTTATAAGCATAACCAAATTGGAGTATGGCTACCACATAAAAAAAATCTTGTAATATTTTAGTTATGCAATTTCACAGCAACGGCGTACCATCGTAAAAAACCTACCATAAGATAATTTTTATGAATACATAAAAATTACCATGGTAGCAGCTTGTTTAGAAGATGTATTTAAAAACATATTAAAAAATTAATTTTACTTAAACTTTGTTAGCCTTTTCTAGCCAAGTGGAGTTATGAACGAAAAAGAAAATTGTGCTAAACCAGTACTACTAATTTTTAACACGAGTAGGGATATTATAATACGAAATATAAAAAAAAATATATATAAAAAACATTTATATAAAAAACATTCCAAATATAAAAAAAACATTCCAAATTTTTAAAGGTACATTTAAATGCATTTATATATCAATATAAACAGAGAAACTTACAATATATATTTTCGAACAATCTTCCTTATCAGATGACAAGAAAAGTTCGTTGCAATCGTTCTCATTATATTTTCGGGTTATCATTTTATTCCCCATTGTCGCCTTCATGTATTTTATCCCTACTGTCTCTTTCATCTAGTCATAGATAGTCATCCTCGTACCGTCAAGTTAATTTGATATTCCACATTTTTAAAATGATTTAACAATTATTTCCGGTTTGATTTGACTGCTATCCATGTACTCCGCACCCGCCTTACACTTTCTTTCAAAGGTTTGTTTATGGAAACATATAACGGTTGAACTGACGAAGTCAGACCACCTGGAATTACTGGCAATTCTGTATTAGATTCGTTTATTCTTTTTTTTTTAATTGCGTCTGTTCTAAGTGACCTAAAAATATCCCAAACTAAGTATTCGCATGTCGAAAAAAAAAAAAAGATTCATTACTTGGAGTAGGAGAAAACTCATTCAGGACTCACTTTCAGGTTTGTTTTCGTGGGGAAAACTTGATGCGTGTTATACAGCAGTATATGCTTGAAATAAAAATATATACTCTCAAATTAGCGATGCGTGTCATACCCTGTGATATGCGGTATATAATATTTAATACTTTGTTTTATTCCTTTGGTCATAGTAAAGTTAACTTTGAAATTCTCATGCTGAAAAATAATTATCTAATTTATTCATTTTTTACTTTATTTAGATAACATATTTGACCTTCAAATAATATTAACATAAGTTGTTCTGTCTGTCATGTTACCCGCCTTGTATCATCTACTATTACAGTAATATTCAGCTAATTTGAACAGGATTGCTATACATGTTTTTTATTCACCCTCCGTAAATCCCGATTGATTTAACGTTACTACAAGATAATTGTTTGTATAAATCTGGAGATGAACTGCAGAACTTGAGATTTATAACCAACAAGTAAATAATGGCTTATCTACTGAGCTTCATAATATTACTGAGGGCTAACTTCCTGTTCTGATAACTTCCTGTTCCAGCGGTCTTCTCATGAATACAATGTCAAAGATTTTCGGAGAAAAATGTTTAGCAAAACATAGATTTCTTCGCATACAGTAATGTGAGGCGGATATTCTCAAACTGGATTTTCTTTTAAAATGTGACGAAGTTTCTACAATTTTCAAAAATGTATATTTTCTATTAAAAAAACTATAGGTTTTATTTAAATTCATCGCAAATTTTTAATTTGATATTTGTTAAAAAGGAAATTTTAGGTGAGCTTAACAAATAAAAATGAAAATTTTATTGTGCATTGCTCATAAAAATATTTAAAAGATGGAGAAATAACAAAAATTCATAAAAAGTACACGGAAAAGTTTGAAAAAATGCCACTAATATGAAGAAAATGCTGGACTCATTACTTGCGTGCATTGAAAGTGTGGTGCGGTCATCGCACTGATCTGATGCGGATCGCATCATAAAGTAGACCGCTGAGTTAGCTCTCCGTACAATTATGGAGCTCAGTGAGTTTATCAAACACATCAAGAACTATCTAGTGATATATTTAGCTGGTTAATTGGCAGTCGTTGTTGTATGCTCATGGATCGTATGAAATGTACAAATTCTAAGAATTTTGTAAAAATCTTAGAAAACATCGATGTCTGTGTATGAGTGTGAATCATCAGTATAATATTAAATTTGAGCACATTTATATTTGAGATATATTCCGTTTAAACCTTTTTTCTTGTATTTTTAGTAAGCGTATACGAATGAATGTATTTGCAAATTTATGAGCATAAAGTCATTTATATAAAATATTATAGATGATTATTTGTAGACTGTATTGAACATTTTAAAACTGAAGAACGAACATAAACAAGCACGTTATATTTTAATATTAAATCTATATTAAAGTATATTTGAAAGCGATACGACGACTTTTTGGATAGGAATTCCATATTTTAAAAATTTTTGTTTTATATAGCTATTAAAATGACTATGTGCTTCTTGGTTAGTAAAACTAATTGTAGGAAAGTTTTTACTGTATCAGACATTAGATTTAATGAAAATAACACAAATATTAAATTAAACTTTTGAGATGAATAATTCGCTTTATTTTAAATCATTTTATTGCGGTTACACACACAATAAAATGTGAGTTTCTACGTGAGTAATAGTCTTTTGAAATATAAAAGACTATTACTCACGTTAAACTACAATATAACCGTTATACTTGTAAATGGGTAAAAAGCATATTAAAGGTCAACTGATATCATTTTTAAAAACAGTTTTAAGACTTTTTTTTATTATTTATATTACTGTTTTAATTATGAGTTTGTTGTGGGGTTTTTTTCAGAAAATGCGTGTGTTTTCTGCACAGGCAAATAAGAATAAATTCGAAATAAATCGTTATTTAAACTGATATAAAACTAAAAGGAATATATTGACTTAATATAAAGAATCAAAATTAATTCCTCTCTGATACTTAAGAAGGAAAATCGGATTCAATCTGATATGTTTGTCGGAGGAATGCTAGGAAAAAATAAATGAAGTTTAGTAAAAAAACATAATTTCTACAGTTAATGAATTATAGAATAATCTTTATGGAATGTAAAATTATATTAATAACTCTATAAAGTATAATATCATATTCCTTCCTCCATGGAAAATGCAATTGAATTCATCTAAATAGTGTTGTTGTAAAAACTATTTAAACAATATTCAACACACTAAATACGATGTGAATTTTATACGAAATTACAAAACATTTATTCATTATTTCTTATTAATGCAAAAACTCAGATGATTTACACATTACTTTTATATTGGAACAACAAAAATAGAAAATATTAAGTCAGATGCTATTTAATGCGAAACGTGCAGGTTCGTTTTTGATCATTTGTACAATTATTAACAATCCTAGAGAGTGATTAAAGAAAATGCATGGAATATTATTCTTATGCATAATTAATTATTTATCATAAATGTTCAAATAATGATAAATGGATCGCATATTTTTTTTATATTTTACAGTATATATAATGTGAAAATGTATAATGTTATGTTTTGGATTATGTACTTAGAATTTTATTATTTGCAAACCTTCTATAAGTAATACAGGCTAAATAAGGAGAATTCCGAACATTTAATCATTGAATTTTTAAATCATATGAAGAAATATTTGTAACGAAAAGGGGTATGTTAAAATTTTATGAAAATCAAAAGTTTAAAAAAAAATGTGTTTAGCAGTTTTTGCCATCAATAGCGCACAATGTATAACATTATTTAAAATAATACACGGAATTTCTTTAAACTTATTTTGTTAGATTTTTTTTTGTTTTTAGTATATATATGTGTGTGTGTGTGTGTGTGTGTGTGTGTGTGTATATATATATATATTTAATTCAATTACTGATCTCCAGTGTGACATAAAACTTCATATAATAAAGTAAGAGTTGAACTGATAAGGATTTTAATGAAAAGGGTATGAAAAGATCTACTTTTAAGATAATTTAGTACGTTTATCATGCACTTTTAAAATGCTTTAAAGAATAACACTTTAAAATAATGTGAATAAGTATTTGGGAGGCAAAAGATATAAACGAGTAAAGATGAGTCGAACTATTTTCAAAAAGTTCTGAAGTCCTCTTATAGACATCAATAATATGTTAATTTTAATAAGGTGTTTAAAAACACATGCATACATACATGGTCTGATATATACATGTATAACAATATGTGTGCTGTACGTTTACAACTAAATAAAGCATCTTTAAATCAAACGTTTTATTAACTCGCTTTCGATTGAAGTCCTTATCACTTCAAATCTCTAATTTTTTTTTCGTTGAATGCTTAAATTGAGAATAGGCACATCATTAACGGGAAGTCCTTAAAAATGTTTTAAACTTTCTATATGTAGTGGACTCCCTAAGCAAAAGTTATCCTATCATAGAGTAATAGACGTTATTATTAATAGATTGGTGCCTGTCAGATTTTAATATGATGATTTAATGGATTATTACCTGGAATGTGATTTTTATTTATTTATTTATTTAATTTTTACACGCATCGCATTAAATTTTTATTCGTAAGCAATTGTTGTAGATACAATGCGCATGACAAAATTCTGTAAGATAGTCATAAATATACAAGGTAAAGAAAGATGTATTTTAAATAAAAATAGGCCAATATATTTGTAAGGCAGTGAGAGACATAATAAATTAACGCCGTTGTATTTTATTTATGAATTGGGGTGCATGTGTTTTGAAAAAATTTTATTAATAACTTAAGTGGTTCCGAGACACATTTTCAAATATTTTTTATTTATTGATTGAAAATTTTGAATTTTTTGTGGTGGTTAACCGTATCATTTGTAAACAAAATCCCATGATAAAACTTTCCATAATTTGCTTTAAATTTTAAATTCCAAATTCCAAATTTATTAAAAAAGTGGGGTAATTTAAAATCGTTATAACTCGAAATATTATTTGTAGAATTCCAAATAGTTTTCATTTAAATATACAGAAATATGTACGTTTTAATTTTGATTCAGCATTTTAAAAAATATTAATAAAAAAAAATAAAAATTTTTAAAGTAAATTTGGAAAAAAATGATGTAACTTAAAATAAAAAAAAAAAAAAATCATATTTTCAAAAGTAAATATTTTTTTCAAATTTGCTGAATTTAAATTAGAGTTAAACAATTGAAAAAGACATGTTCCAAGTTTGAATCATTTATCTTTAACGGTTCTAGACTCATAACAACTTAAATACGAAAAATGGTGAAAAAATCCATCAAGAAGAAAAACGCATTTTCACAAGAAGTCCTTTCCATGACAATCATTGCTTGAAAGCTAGATTTTGAAAACAAATCAAAACGAAAAAATTAATATTTCCTCTTCTAATTAAGATAGAAACGTGATTTAAACATAATTTTAAGCACAAAAATATTGAGAAAATTTTAATACAATAAATTTTTTTTTAGAAAATTTGAAGATTTTTGTGTCCCGGACCTCCTTAAACAAATTTCGATATAGTTCTTAGAAAAATAGAAAATACTTCTAAGTATTAAAGCTACGGAATATGTATTAATAAAAATACGCCAACATTTGTTTGTTAAATATAAGAAAAAATTAATCCTGTATGTCCTTTATAATCGGAAGCTAATTTCTATATAAGGGAAAATTAATCCTGTATGTCCTTTATAATCGGAAGCTAATTTCTAACGAATCACAAATTTATAATTCGAACTTTTTCAGGTTGTACTTTGTTCTTCCAAATCTACAGCTCATATTTTGGATTCATTAACTCACCAATACTTTTCAAAATCACTTATTTTATAATCTTAATATGTACATATTTTTCCCTCCTTCGTATGAGCTTTCATAAAGCCTTAGATGAAAATACATATTAGTAAATAAATAATATCATCATTTCAGAAAAACAGTGACACAGCCCTTCTTCAAAACATATAAAAGTCGATTTAAAAAAAAAATAATTCATGAAATATAAAAATAGGATTTTCTTTGTCTCGAATTAATATAGTTTCCAGAAAAAATTCAACATTCTGAATGCATTATTCAAAGTGTCATTTATAACGCATTCTTCGGCGCTTAAAGAATTTAACATAAAAAGACAATAAATATTATAAGTAATTATAATATTATGTCCAGGACCAGTTTGAGAATATTGAAAAAAAGGTTATGCTTTTTATTTTTTTATTTCTCTTTTTCCTTATAGAATAAATTTCTCATTGTCCTGATTTTTTTTTTTTTTTTTTTTTTTTTATTATTATTATTATTGAGCGAAATATAACTATTTTTCATTTCAGGACTTAAATTTCGAAGTGTAACAAAATATTCTCATTATGTCAAGAAAAAATGTAATTTGTATTTGTGTTTATTTTTTCAGAGGATCAACGTTAACAAAAATTTTATGTGAGAAAGGAAAATTTCAAATTATTTATTATTATTATTTTTTTTTTAGTTTAAATGAAAAATATTTTTTTTTTTAGTTTAAATGAAAAATACGTTATATTAACACAGTAAGATTATAAATGTTTCCCATTTATAACGAAAAATAATTATAACTTACAAAAAATAACCTCAAATAAATTAATATACACAGACAAAATCTAGCAGTTTCATTTTAAACTTCAATGGGATAAAATGGAGAAGACACCACTTCCTAAAAATTCACAAAATGTATGAAGTTATAACTAACTAATAAAATCTCCATCTAAACTAATCTCTTGACAGTATGTTATGCTTTCGTAACAGTAAATGAAAGTTGGATTTTACGAGCTCATAATTGAATTTTACTCAAAATATTCCAGATATTATTATAACAGTCTTCATATAAACCAGCAGTGTAGTCATTACAAATTGGAAAATTGAGAGCAATGAGTGATGACAAACAACCTTAAATAGTTATTTAAACGACATTTTATCAACCTGCATCTGTATAAACAGTCCTATACTTCGTACAGAGAAAAGAAAACAAGGAAGTTATCACCAGAATTTATAATTCAACGTACCATAAATTTGTTTTTTCTACCTACATTAAAATGTGTCAAGTATCATCTTAATTGTCAGTCCTACATATTGAAATATCCTTTGAGTATCAAAATTTAGTTTTATCAAGAGTATTTTATTTATAATGAAAATATAAAGCAAAAGAAGAAGCATTATTAAATAAATAAATATATGAGAGGAAACTCTGAAGTGAAAAAATAGCATGGGTTTTGATTTCATACTGTTCAGAGCCAAGGACACTGTTCTAAACACTTTAGTATGTAGATTCTGCCGCTTATGCTACAAAACGTTTTAACACTTTCATTGACAAGAAATCGTGTTTCTGTAATGTTGAATTCACACCGGAATTTTCGAAAAATTTTGTTTCAAAATAAAGAAAAGCAAATTTTTAAATTCTTTCAAATAAAGTTATAATAATTAAATTTAATTAAAATTTTCTGGTGTGAATCTTCATTAAAATTACATGGCATATCATATATACATATAGTAAAGTGGGGGCAGATGCCACAGTTTTCTTTTCTTCCTGTAAAATGTACAATAAAGCAAAAAACAACAAACTAAGTATCAGAAATCATTAATCAATCCCTTTAGAATCTAATTTATATGTTAAACAAGTTAAAAACCTTTTAATAAAGTAGCAATAATTATTTTCCCTAACGCCTTTTTTTTGCATCATTTTTTATGTGCTGGGTAAGATGCCGCATGGGGTGTAGGATAGATGTCGCATGGAGAAAAAAGCTAAGCTGTTTATTTTTTTTAAGCAAATCACACTTTTATTTTCTCAAACTTATTAAAATGAAAATAAATAACAGTAAACTTACTAAAATTATATATACATCACTAAATTGGGAAAAGTTTAACGATAATGCAAAAGTGTAAGTTCAAAAAATAAAACTTAAGACAAAAAATGAAAATGAAAAGAAAAACATTTGAATTTACATAAATGGACAGCATAATTACTGGAAACAATAGACAGCATACATACAAAAAAGATATAAATCCCTGGTTTACATCCAGGCGAATATTGAAGTTTGCTCTTAATGTAAGTATTAGTTCTATTCTAGTTAGGCCCTCGCCTGTTTATTTTTGGCCTTTCTTCTCATTCTTTGATTTTGTATTTCCGTTCGTCCACAATCCCACCACACTTCCCGTTGCAAAAGTAAAATGAGCCTTTTTCATGCAGCTATCAATTGAATTTGATGCACTGAATCCTGTCTGCTTTAGACTTTGTTTCTTGATAAAACCTCCAGACACTCAGCACATTCAGAGTCATCAAATTCCAATCCAATACTGGCACCAGAATCCATAAGAGGAGTTATTTACTCACTTTCAGAAGATGAATCATATTTTAGTTTCTTCTTCAAGTAAGGTGTTTTCAAGTTCATCCTTCCCTTCCTTTTTTGCACATTTTACTTCCGCCAAGCTATCGTTCTTTGACGCGTTCTAATTTCTTTTGCTTTTTATTTTCTTCTTCTTTTTCTTGTTTATAAACTCTGTGCTTGTAATATTTGCATCCTTTTGCTTTACCTTACTTGTCTGTATAGGTATTTTTACCATTTGGATAGGATATATTTTATTTAACACTTTAGATAGCGAGAATTGTAAACGGCCTACGGTTTACTTATTCACATATGGTGAACCAACATTGTTGCTAAGAGTATTTTGATAAGTAGCAGAATGCGCTAATATGCGTTCATTTAAATGTAAGTTCTACTTAAATTGCAGTGATAAATTTATTAAACCGAAAAACAAAAGTATATTTTGCGGCATCTGCCCTTCAACCGCGGTGCGGCATCTGTCCGATAGTGGCGGGTAAGATGCCGTGCCGCCATTTTGTGTCATGTGAGCGACGCGAGAAAAATGCAAGCACATGTCTGTATTCTATGAGCATCTAGTCTACAGTTGCAATCGGTTTTGAGATGAAATCTCTGTTTATTTGGCTTAAAATATGTAATAAAAGTTTAGCAGAATACTTTTAGCAACTCACCACGCAGGTTCGAACCATAAAAACTAGAATAAATATGTAAATACTGACAATTAAGCGGTGGAAACACATACAACACAGCACACAGCACAGAGGAACACTACCAACTTCTTAAATTGGTCTAAGGGGCGCTAGTATCGCCCACACAATCTCTGCGGCATCTGTCCAACCGCGGCGTCTGTCCTCACTTTACTATATATATAAATTGAATTGCCTTTTTTTATTTTTAAAGTTGCGGCTAGTTACTTCAAGACTATTTTTTATCTATGGTCTTCTACTAACCAGCATTCTGTTATGCAAATCGGTCACCTGAATGTTTGATGATTTCCTTGTAAGTTAAATAAAATATATTATTAGCTCTGATTTCCAGTTTGGGCTTCCCCATAATATTGCGTAAAACATTTTATGTACAGTTTAGGAACCTTTTATTATCACGTTGTAAAGATTTGCAGAAATACTTTCTTATACCGCAGAAACATTAACTAAATATCAACAGAATCTTTTAAAACTTAGTGGTAGCTTAGTATACATAAGTCCCTCCCCCCTTATCATCAGAAATTATGATGGTTAATAACCAATCAGAAACCTTAAAACAATCGATTTCCGAGTTTTAGAAAACAATTTTTAAATTAAAAATAGGTATTTAATGCATATATATTTTCCGAAAATGTCGGGCATAAAAAAGTTTTTTTTCTTTTTTATTTCTGAAACTATACCATAAAATTTTCGTTGGAACTATAACATAAAATAAACAAGTCCATGAAACACTCAGTCGCTTAGCTGTTTGTCATACGAGTAAATATCGCAGCAAAAATTTGCAGAGATTTTTTTCTAAAATTTTGATAAATGGAGTTCAAAGAAAATATATTGTTTAAAAAAAAAAAAAAAAATCCAATTGAATCAAACCCACCTGTAAAAACTGTCTTTTCACCAGATAATTTTGTTTATTTCTATTTTAATACCTTCACACTTAATGAGAAATCAAGCTGTAATAGTTATTTTTATCAAAAAATAGATTTTGCTAATGAAAAACTGCAAATTAATAAAAGATTTTTTTCAAGAAACGCCGAAAGGGTCTAGCCGGATAAGCATAGCGAAATGGCCCCCACGGCCGATATGGGAAATAACGTGTATGATAATACGTTTCACCATGATAATATAATGTAGAATGTTTTTGCCGCTGACCTTGAATGCCATTGAGATTATTGGGGGCGCTACTATTTTTCAAATACGTTTCTCTCAAAAAGTATAAAAGTTTAAAACATGGAACCAACGCTAATTCTTGAAAAATATGTTCACTCGGATTATATATTTTTTTCACATTTTTACACAAATTTTAACATAAAAAAATAAACAAAAATATATTTTGTAAAATTATTAATGTAGTAATTTTATATTTACACCAACCAAAATATTGCACAATAATGTTCAAAGTATGTACTTTTAAGAAAAAAAAATTTCTTAAATTCGAAGATGCGTTTTTTGAGTTATAACAAAAATATTGCTAGCAACTTTCCCTGTTTGTATTTGCAGATTTGCATAAATGCGCTGCTATCAATGCATTTTTCGATTCCTGACATTTCCATACGGGCAGGATGCACATTGCGCCAAAATAAGAGAATGTTTAAACACATACAATTTCTCTATAGGTTTTTTCGTGTTTGTAAATATTCTGTTATTTTCGCGTACTTCTGTTATTTGCGCATCCTTCTCGTGCAATAATATTAAGAACTGTCAGACAAAATACTAACATCTGGCTACCATTATTTTCAGATAGAAGAAGGCTATGGGGCGGTATGTACATATATAACGTATCATCATTTTAGTGGGAAAGGAGTATGTCACTTGACATCGGAAGATATAGGGGTGGGGGGTTGTCATTTGATACCGTTATCATTTTTAATCAAACCAAAATTTACTTTTCTGTTAACTTTTTCTTTACATCTGTTGTATTAAATTTTTCGTATTTTTATGAAAATACAAGTTTATTATTAATACCATTGAATGGTTACAAAATCATTTCATTCCAAAATATGGAATAATCCAACGTTCGCCTTCAATATTCTTTTGCCATATGCGTATGTACTTCGTTGTTAGAGAAACCAGATTCGAAATTACACTTGTTATTTCTGCTAGTAAAAGATGGGGAAGGATATTGTCCACCTGTTTTGTATACAAGAAATTCTGTTTAGCTGCGTGCAATTGGGAAGTGCAAGAAGAATATTACTGTTCATGTTCAATCCATTATGTAACAAAGAGCTATTATTAAAAACTTTTAAATGATAAATATCTTTTTAATGTTATGCGATATAAAGTTATTTCTAATATAGCAGTGATATTTTATGAATTTATTCTCTTCATTTAAATCTGTAAAATATGCGAATATAAAATGTACAGTCGTGGGGGAAAAAAGTAAACACCCCCTACTATCTCCTCAACAAATTATCGTAAAAGAAAGTTAATGGTACCGAACAATAGGAAATAAAGTCTACTTTTAAATGATGTATATAAAATTTTCTTAGGGTTCTATCTACATATAAAAACGAACCGTAACTTTGTTTTTTTTTCAATAGCAGTACGCAATTCTGACAGCATAAATGAACTCTACACCCTTCAATTAGCCTAAAATCAAATTTTTATGCAATTCGTACGATAAGTTTCCGAGAAATTAATTATTTTAAAACCAGCGTATTTTAAGGGCTGTATCCAAATTGAAGTTCGGTACTCGATTGTTAACCGAGAGAGCTCCCTTCTTGATCAAGGCACCTTAGCCCGGGAGAACTCGCTAGTGAGGATGCCCAATTGCTTTTCTTTTATTTTACATTCATATAATATCAACTGTTTTGGGTTGGCTTACTACTTTTATTCACAAAATAGGTAAAGTAATTGAAAAACATTTTGAATTTTTAATTAAAACGAAAAATGATTTAAATAAGAGTCTTAAAAAAGTACGACTGTGAGAGAAAATCTCATGCAGCGAGTTCTCCCGGGTTAAGTAGTCAATGAAACCTGCTAGATTACGCGACAGCACAAGAAAATTCAAAATATTTAGTCACTTCTATCATAGACGGCCTCTTAAACCATCATTTTGCCGTTTTTTAAGCATAATTTGAAAACTACTTGGAAGAAAAATGTGAAATTTTGGATTTCCATAAAGCAGGACTTAATAAATCTAAATCCATCAAAAAAACTGTAGGTTGCAATTCATAATTTTTTCGAGTATTAATTTATAATTAATAATTCATATCATAAAATTATAAAAATTGCAAATTCAACGTATTTATGTTTGGGTTTATTAGTATTATTGCTACACAAAAGATTAGCACATTACGAGCATAATTTCAGGAGATATAAATAAAAATATGAAAATGTAATTTAACATTAGAAGCAACAAATTTTGAATGTTTACAATTCAAAAACTTATCATTAAAATGACTTGAAATTTGGTGTCTAAGAATAGTTTGAACTGAAGATTTGAAATATCGTGTTAAAATTGGGTATTGCCATTGAAAAAAATGATGTTTATATTCGTTTTAATATGTAGATGGGCCCCTAAGCAAATTTTATATACATCATTTAAAAGTAGACTTTATTTCAAATCGTTCGGTACCAGTAATATTCTTCTATGGTAATTTGTTGAGGAGTTAGTAGGGCTGTTTACTTTTTTTCCACGACTGTACATGTACAACCATATCTGTATACCAATGCAAACGTATAAAAAGAGAAAAAAATTGTAAAAAAAAATTAGACTCTGATAAGGATTTTATTAGTGAGACGGTGGGGGGGGGGGGGGGTAGGAATAATAACGTATGGTATTGGAAAGTTGGGAGGGGTCCGAAATTGTCAAAAAGTTGATAACCTTATATATATACAGACCCTATTCAGCTTCGCCTGCACAATCGACCAGACCATCGACTTGATATTACACTGGCCTCCAAAAGTTAAGGTACGGGGTCTGGATGCTAACAATTGCAAAATCGGGGGGGGGGGGCAATTAGGGTCTAATAATAAGTTTAATAATAAAATAATATTTGCTATCACCTATGTAACGGAAAAGGCTGGAAATGTTTTGTCACTGTGGTAAATGACTATTTGTGTCCTGTTCAACGTTTGTATGCATTTGTGTAAGCATAACACTCATATTCGTAAAGATGTTAAAGTTTTTGTGAAAAATTCAAAAGTTTTTTGTTTATAGCATACAGAGTTTCCAACCAAATTTAACACAACTTTCCCAAAACTTGCCAAAGAATAGTTGCAACAGTATACTACAATTAAAACATGAATATATTGAATATATTGAATATTTGATGAGATATGGGCATTTTTATGAGATAATTTTTAACTGTGAATGCGCGGAATATTTCAAAATATTTATTTCATAATTTGGTAGTCAGTATTTTAGGGCAACTTTTATAAAAAGTCCAGTCAAATGCTGTGAAAACTTAGAAAGATATAGTGAGCGGATTGAAAAGTTGTGGAAAATCCCTTATAATAACGCTATTTTTAGAAAGCAACTCACTATATCGACCCTATCTTTGGAATTTTCGTGATATTTGACTGGACTTTTTATATAAGTTGCCCTAAATAGCTGATTACCAAATTATATAATAAAAGTTTTAGGATCTTCCACGCATGCAGAGTTAAAAATTATTTCATAAAAATGCCCATATCTCATCAAATTTTCAATATATTCATGTTTTAATTACAGTATACTGTTGCTAGTATACTTTGATAAGTTTTAGGAAAGTTTTGTTAAATTTGGTTCAACACTCTGTATGCTATAAACAAAAAACCTTTGAATTTTTCACAAAAACGTTAACATCTTCAGGAATATGGGTGCTACACTGTTAAACATTTTGCAGCATTTTGGCAGGTCATTCTACCGTTTATTGAAAAACAGTTATATAACCACAATTTAACTATATTCTGACCATAAAATGGCCAATAATATGGTCAGAATAGTGTTAAATTCACGGTTGTGTAACCGTTTTCGGAAAAAGCGGTCAAATGACCTGCCAGAATGCTGCAAATTTTTAACAGTGTATGCTTACACAAATGCATACAATCGTTGAACAGGAACCAAATAGTCATTAACCACAGTGACAGGGTCATACCAGGCGGGGAGGTCTATCAAATGGCTTTAGCCTCTTTTATGCCACCCGTTACCACAGTGACAAACCATTTCCAGCCTTTTCTGTTACGGTGATCGAAATATTATTTTATTATTAAATTTATTATTAGCCCTCTAATTGTACCCCCCCCCCCCCCGATAAATCTTCACCGAGAAATATAAAATCAAACATGTTCTTTACATCCTAGAAGTTCAAAAACAATCAGCCAATAATGTTGGTAGATATTCGATAAAACGTGTACAATCGAAAGCATCCAGTCCCTGTACCTTAACTTTTAGAGGGCAGTGTATTACGCTAGAAGGATGAGTAATACACCAAAATAACAGAATGTTTACAAACACAAAACAAACCTATAGAGAAGTGGTATGTGTGGAAAAAGTATCTTATTTTGTCTCACTGCGCATTAGGGTGGGTCGAAAAAAAGAAATTTTTAATTTTCATGACGCTTTAGTGTGGAAAAGATGCCTATTGTAAGAAGACGAAAAACGGCGTAAAAATATTTAGAATCGGTTAACGTCTTCCATTCGCGCATCGTACTTAAAGTTGATGAAAAATTGCAAAAATTGCGACTTTTTCTAATTTTTTGAAGTTAATTAAAACTTCAAAAATAAACAAGCTTTAGCGTTTTATGCTTGTTTCATGGTTTACATAACCTAAATAAATTAAATAATCCAAATTTTTTTGTTGTTGTTGTCCGCGCAAGAGCTGAGAAAAAACATAAATTTACCAATTTTTCGCAATTTTCACTGTGCAACCCTTAGTTCATTTGCTAAAACAAAACTACGCAGAACTCACCAACTGGTGGTGGTTGCACGTTAATCGCCACCCACATCCTACCCAACCAATTGTCCAATTGTTGGGTGTGGTATTTATATTATATTAAAAAGACCACATGCATGTCAATGTGTAATTCTAATTAAATGATTAAGTAAAAAAATAAAGAAAATTCGTGTCTTTGAATTGAGGTTCATGATCCTTGAAAGTAATTACAATTTGGAGGAAAATCGGATGTATTTATAAAACAGTTACAAAAAAGTTAAATGTGAAGGCCGAGCGGAAAGCTCGTCATCTTCAGCAAGCACTGAGTGGTTCCTCAAATAGTTTTAAAGTTTCTAAAGTGGCAGTGTACAATGGAGTTGATGAACTCAAATACACTTCTTTTGAAGACTCAGAGTACGACGAAGATAAATACAAGCCGAGTACATCGACTAAAATCCCAAATGGCAGATGAGAATTACAATTAACGCAGCAGCGCTAAACTGCGATCGTTTCGGAGTTTCTGATCGGCCAAAAGCTGTCTTAACGTCAAGTGCTCTGGATAACCGACACAGATTCTTTTGATGTGGTTGATAAGTGTAAAATACAAAGAGACAAGTGTCGTCTAAGGATTTGAAAAGCCTATTCAGACCCCTTGAGGTAAGTTCGGGTCTTTTTTTGACGGACAAAAATGAGATACTTTGTTCGGCGAAAAATTTTATGCCAAGCAATGTCACTGGAATGTGAAATAAGAACACTATTCACTTATCCAGGAATCTGGATCAACTTATATTGAACATGTATCGCCTTCCTCGAGTCCATCAAATGATATGTCAAAGCATTATTTCTTGTTTGTCTGAACTATCAATATTAGTGATGGGCGATTCTCGAGAATTCGACAATCGAGAAAAATCGTCATCGTAAAAAATCACAATCGATACAGCCATCGATTAAATCCTAGAATCTACAATCGAGATGTTTTACAATCGATTATAACAAGAAAAGATAAAAACAGTTATTGGAAAACTTAGCTATTATTCTGGCCGACAATTTCATAGTAGTGATAGGGCTTAGTGATGGGCGATTCTCTAAAATTTACCAATCGAAAAAAATCGTTATCGTAAAATACACAATCGATACAGTCATCGATTATTTTCGAGAATCTACAAAGGAGATGTTCTAGAATCGATTATTGAAATCGTTGTTTTTACATATATATAAGGCAGATTTTATTAAATATAGGGTAACTGAAAACAGATGGAATAAAAAAACAACAAACCAAAGGGAGGCTATAAAGGAGCCATAAGACTGGAAAAGTCTTGTAAGGGTGCCCCCTGGCTGAAAAAAGCTGAAAAAACGCGAGTAGCTATGAAGCGGTAAGGGGAGTTTAAGTATCAAAAATTAGAATTTTTCGGCAATTAGCATCAAAATGGCCAAAGAAATAAGAATCAAAAGCACCCCCTAGTGGCAAAAACATGAACTAAAGGATCATAAAAGGGATCAAATTTTTTTATTGATTTTTCTACGTCATTTGAGATTGGATCTTTAATTTCCCCATTTTTAGAAAGACTTCGACTGGAATACATTAAACGAACCCCCGCGGGGAGCAAAGTAGGGGGCAGGGGCAAGGAAAGTGCATAATATGAATAAGTGGTCACAGGACTTTCCAACGATATGTCACATGAGGGGTGTCGGCTAAATTTAGAAAAGTGCCCCCGCGCGGGGCAAAGTAAGGGGAGGGGCGCGGGCGATATATAAAATGAAATAGTAGTCACAGAGCTTTCCAATGATATATCAGATGAGGGGTATCAGCAAAAGATAGAAAAGAGTCCCAACTCCCAGGATTCCAATTATCGTGCCCCCGAAATATACCCTGCCCATCCTTCTCTTTGAAATTTTCATATATTAAAAATTATTTATCGGAGGGCTCCGTAAAAAAATCCAATCTAAAGTGTTTAAAAACGCTACGATTTCAAAAAAGTTCGGAAAGTGCCTCTCTCGGGGCGCCAAAATAGGGAGGGAAGAAGAAAGGTTCATACTATGAAAGAGTAACTTTCCGATGATAACCGAAAACTTTCCGATGATATATCAAATAACTGGTACAAAAAAAGTTTGAAATCTACCCCTCCCACTTGGGTTCCCTCTTTTATCCTAGAATATACCCGGAAATCACGCAGCCCCACTTTTCACCCACAGCACCCCCCACGCAGCCACCAAAATTTTATATTTAATAAATAATATTTATCGGAGAGCTCCATTAAAAAACCTCATTTAATGATATTTATTGTAGAAATCTCTACAATTAAAAAAAAAAAATCACCCCCGCACCTCCCCCCCGCCCCCTTCCGGAATTCAAGTCTGGGAGGAGAAAGGTTCATAATATGAAAGAGTGGTGAAAGGACTTTCCGATGGTATGTCAAGGAGAGGTTTGGTAAAAGTTTGAAAATTACCCCCCCCCCCTTTGTCCACTCTCGCGCCCCCCAGAATTCACTCACCTTCCTCTTTGAACTTTTTATATTTAATAAATAGTATTTATCTGAGTCTCCAGGTATGGGGCAGAGCTAAAATAAGAGAAACATTGAAAATTCGAGGCAAAATGACACTAAATTTAACAGTAAAGTTTGAAACTAGGACTATACAGAACTGAATACATAAACCACTATGCTTCATAACCCACATCGGTTAATAGCAATAAAAAGATAAGTGCCAGTTAAACTGATGGCATTGAGCTCACAGGTTATTCACATTAATTGTATATTATACTCTTATTTCAAAGAATAATGTCCCTCAAAAAATAAATGAAGGGAAATATACCCCGTTTGCCCCTTTTATACTTAACCAATGAACCTCCAAATGAAATCAGGGAAACTCCTTAACTATAATAAATCAGTATATCAAATTTGAAGAAAATCAGATAATTCTGCATGAAAAAAAAAACATATCGCTAAATTAAGGGTGGTCTAACCCCTTTAACCCTTTTATACTTAAATAATGAACCTCCAAATCTAATCAGGAAAGCTCCTTATCAGAACGAACATAGAAAAAAAAAAATTAAAGTAAATTGAATAATTCTCCATGAAAATCCATTTATCTAAATTAAGGGGAGGGGACTTGCCTCCTTTTCGCCCTTGTATACTTAACCAATGAACCTTCAAATCTAATGAAGGAAGCGCCATATCGGAGTAAATCGGTATATTAAATTTGAAGCAAATCGAATAATTCTGCATGAAAAACCCTTTTATCTAAATTAAGGGGGAGGCCAGCCCCTCCCCTTTATACTTAACCCATAAACCTCCAAATCTAATCAAGGCAGCTTCTTAACATAATAAACCGGTATCCCAAATTTGGAGCAAATCGAATAATTCTGCATGAAAAACCCATTTATCTACATTAAGGAGGGGATCTACCCCCCTTTCCCCCCTTTATACTTAACTAATGAACCTCCAAGTTTAATCAGGGGAGCTCATTAACATAATAAACCGGTATAATAAATTTGGAACAAATCGAGTAATTCTGCATGAAAAACCTAATTATCTAAATTAAGTGGGAGACCAGCTCCCCTTCTCCCCCTTTATCCTTAACCAATGAACTTCCAAGTTTAATCAGGGAAGCCCCTTAACATAATAAACCGGTATACCAAATTTGGAGCAAATCGAATAATTCTGCATGAAAAGCCCATTTATCTAAATTAAGGGGGGACCAACCCCCTTCTCCCCCTTTATACTTAACCCGTAAACCTCCAAATCTAATCAAGGTAACTTCTTAACATAATAAACCGGTATATCAAATTTGGAGCAAATCGAATAATTCTGCATGAAAAACCCATTTATCTAAATTAAGGAGGGGGTCTACCCCCCCCCCTTTCTCCCCTTTATTCTTAACTAATGAACTTCCAAATTTAATCAGGGAAGCTCCTTAACATAATAAACCGGTATACCAAATTTGGAACAAATCGAATAATTCTGCATGAAAAACCCATTTATGTAAATTAAGAGGGCGCGGGCAGCCCCCTTCTCCCCCTTTATCCTTAACCAATGAACTTCCAAGTTTAATCAGGGAAGCTCCTTAACATAATAAACCGGTATACCAAATTTGGAACAAATCGAATAATTCTGCATGAAAAACCCATTTATCTAAATTAAGAGGGGGCGGGCAGGCCCCCTTCTCCCCCTTTATCCTTAACCAATGAACTTCCAAGTTTAATCAGGGAAGCTCCTTAACATAATAAACCGGTATACCAAATTTGGAGCAAATCGAATAATTCTGCATGAAAAGCAGATTTATCTAAATTAAGGGGGGGGGTCCAGCCCCCTTCTCCCATTTTATACTTAACCCGTAAACCTCCAAATCTAATCTTGGCAACTTCTTGCACCCCCCCGGGGGACACTTTTCCAAATTTTGCCAAGACCCCACATGTGAGATATCGTTGGAAAGGTTTGTGACTACTTATTGATGTAATGCACCTCCGGTGACCGCCCCCCCCCCCACTTTTCCCACACGGGGTGTTTTTCTAAATTTAGCCGAGACCCCTCGTGTGACATATTGTTGGAAAGGCTTATGACCACTTACTCATGTTATCCACCTCCCACACCCCTCCCCCCCTTTGCCCCCACGGGGAGGGCTTTTTTATAAATTCAGATCCAGACTTCTCATGTGACATATGGTTGGAAAGGCCTAAAGACCTGTGACGACTTAATCATATTAAGCAGCTGCTCTGTCCCTCCGCTCGCTTTGACGCCTCCCCCAAGAGATCTGGTCCGAGGTTCATTCGTTTCGATATTATATTTTTTACAAGATTTTGTAGTGCGTGCACACCACACCCGCCTGCTATCATATATCAGTGCCGTATATAGCGGGTAACCTGTTCGTGATTTCATATTACAAGATTACGTATAAATTAGGGGCCCCGATTAAAGGAGGGGCCCGCTAGCGGTCGAAGTCACCTAGCCTTTATTAACATCGACGCATTCCAGTTCACCCGAAGACGATTCTTGATAAATGTATGACGTATATAATACATAATATATGATTTATAAAAGAAATTTGCAAACTGCAGTCATCGAGAAAAAATTTACACTATCGAAAATTATCGAGATGTCCACACAATCGAGAAAATCGAGAAAAACATCTCGTTATCGCCCATCACTAATCAATATCACTAGAAAAACTAGAAGTAGTAGGGTGTGATGGTACTGTGTCAAACACTGGATGGAATAACGGTGCTTTCCACCCACTAGAAAATAATAAAATGTGGAGCATATGCATCCGGCATTTTAATGAGCTTTCTTTTCACCAAATTTTCCAACATCACTGTGAAAGTGAAGGGACTAGACCTTTTAGTGCGTCAAACGGGTAGAAGCTCACTTACTGTGAAAAAGCTCATGTGATCGATTGTGAAACCGCAGATTGTTCGATTCCTGATATAGGCAGGATTTTATTGAGCAAATAACAACAGTATTTTGGGGACATTTTGAACGCAATCTCCTTGAGACATTGTCCAGAAGACTTGGCGAATTAGCACCATGGTACTTTGTCCGATTCTGGATGACTAACTGCCCGAAAACTTATAAGAAATAGTGTGCTTCATCATAAAATCATACATGCCTACGCAATTTGCTATAAAATAAGCAAATATTTTACAGACGAAACAAAACATGTATTTCAAGCAATCCAAACATCACGCTATTTATCCGACGAATTACTACAAGTTATCTATCCAGTAATAGAACGAAATGCTTTTTTGCGCACACAGAGAAGGTTCTGTTGGCAATGACTGTCGATTAAATAAACCATATTAGAGATATTGGTGACAGAAGAAACGTAAAAGCAAGACAAACCGTCCCAAAGAAGAAGACTGTCAGAAATGTAATACCACCGAATGGAAACTTTAAAAATGGAACTTTAAAATGGAAACGATAAAATAGAAATTATTAATTGGAATTCTTGTGCGGTGTATACTTCCTCAGTGACGCGGGACCTGAGTGAAGATGATATCACTTCTGACACTACTCTCATCAGAGAAATACAAATGTTTCCCTGTCACACCGAGACACTTAAGATGTGTGTCAAACTTGTGACAGAGACCTCGAGTAAAGTACATGGACATGAAGCTAGAGATGGCTATATCCGAACAACGCTGAAGTCTAAATCGGTTACGCCTCATTTCTCCAAAAAATCAGACTTTAAATGTGTAGTAGATATAAAAAATAAAACGTAAAAAACACAGCAAGCCAAAGAATGCTAAACTATAGAAAACCTTTGTAAATAGTAGCAAATATAATGTAAATACCACACCCAACAATTGCATGGTTCGCTGGGTAGGACGGAGGTGGAACTCAACGTGCAATCACCTCCACGTGGTGATTTTGGATCGTTTTGTTCTAGCAAAACGAGCGAAGAGTCGCACGGTGAAAATTGCGAAAAATTGCTAAATTTATGTTTTTTTCTACGATGTTGCACGAACGGAAAAAGTAGATTATTGATTAGAATTTAATTTATTTAGGTGAAACATTTATAAAAAGCTAACAGGTATGAAACAGGTATAAAAAGCTAAAGCGTGTTTATTTTTAAAGTTTTAATTAACTTAAAAAAATTAAAGAAAAAGCGCGATTTTTGCAATTTTTCATCAACTTTAAGTACGATGTGCGAATGGAAGATAATAACCGTCTTTTTAAATTTTTATGCTGTTTTCTTCTTATTACAATAGGCAACTTTTCCGCGCTAAAGCGTTACGAAAATCAAAAATTTCTTTTTTTCGACCCACCCTACTGCGCATCCTGCTCGAGTGGAAATGGCACGAATCGACCAATGCATTGATAACAACGTATTTCTGCAAACACAAACAGGGAAAGTTAAGAATATTTTAGCAAGTTGCTAGCATTATTTTTGTTATAACTCAAAAAGCGCATCTTCGATTTTATCGATTTTTTTTTCTTAAAAGTACATACTTTGTGCATTATTCTTTGATTTTTTGGTTGGTGTAAATAAAAAATTACTATAGTAATGTATATTTTTTAAATATTTTTGTTTATTTTTCCATGTTAAAATTTGTGTAAAAATGTGAAAAAAAAATATAAAACGTGAAATAATGTATTCTTCAATAATTGGTGTCGGTTTCTTTCTTTTTTTTTTTTTTTTTTTTTTTTTTTTTTTTTTTTTTTTTTTGTACCTTTTGAGAAAAACGTATTTGAAAAATTTTAGCGGAGGCGCATACTTTCCTGATTATCTCAAGGATAGTTCAAGGTCAGGGGCTAAACGCACTCTATATTGTATTCTCATGGTGAGCCTTATTACCACACATGTTATTTCAAACATCGGCCGTGGGAGCCATTTTGCTATGCTTATCCGGCTAGACCCTTTGTAATTTTAGTCGGTGCGAAAATCGACTAGCGTGGAGTTCGTGGATTAAAAATGTAGAATATCAGTTTTCAAAACATAATTTATATTATTGTTATTGTTGTCATTATTTTAACTAGTAGTACTATTATACGCATCAGCAGCCAAAGCAACAGCAGCAGCACCGACAGAAGCACAGGAGAAGCAGGAGCAACATCATTGTTATCATGATCATCAGTAGAAGTAGTAGTAGTAGTAATATTATCAGTAGTAGTAGTAGTTTTTGTTGTTGTTGTAGAAATAGTATACTTGAAGAAATATCCATAATAGCTTTATACTTAACTTTTTACTTTATACTGAATAACTTTAGTATGACTTGCACTGCTTTTAAGAACACTTTTATTCACAATTTCAGGTTTTACAGTCATTTCTTACAGATCATTTTAGAGACTTTAGAGTGTTTTCTAATTTTTAATTTAAAAAATCAAGTAATTATTAAGTTTTTGCTTTCCGAACGCACAAATTTTTCTATTAAATCTTTTTAATTACTATGAATGTTACTTTCTTAGTCTGCGGCACGTTCCGATAATGAAATTTACGAGAATTGTTTACCTGGTAAGAACTTCAAAGTACAGTAGGAAGAACGTGTTTAGAAAATATATGTGTAATTTTGCCTTTTATCAGCATTCTAGAAGAATTCTAGAAAGGTTAAAAGTTACAGCAGATAGATAAATAGTAACCAAGATAACTGTTATTACATAGTTTGTAAAAAAAAAAAATGACAATTTCAAGATTTTAAATTAATAACATTTATGATATACATTATTTTTTTTCTTTCAAATAAAAACTTAAGTATGAAAACTGCAAATTTATGTGTTTTAAATTATAGCTGAACATTTTATATTATATTACAGATTATTTTAAAATTCATACACTCATATATATATAATATACGGTCAATTTGATTTTTCGATTATTATTAATAACAACCGGTTATTATTAATAATTACCAAATAATATCCAAATAAACCGGTTAATTTATGAGAATTTATCAAATTAGAAGGTTAATATTAATAATTACCATCAAGTTTGGTCAATATAATAAATTTCAACTCGTTTAGCTTGAGATTTTCATTGCGTATGTGTATATGTATTCAGTGCCAGTGCCTCATTATTGTGCAAACGTATAACAGATGTAAGCAATTTTTTGCGAGCGCGCAAGTTTGTTTTTGTCTGTTGGCAACAACTTGACGATATCAGTTGATTGTTTATTTTAGATGCAGACGGTCGTATCTTTCGTTGTCATCTCTAATATTTATTTTTCGACAGTTTCAATCTTTTTGCGAACCAATTAGTGTCAATTTGATGTTATTTTGACTGAAATTTATTCAGTTAAGACCGTTAAAAACAAAACTAGCCAAGTAAGCTGCTTATCATCTTATGAAGATGTTCACAATTTTTGGACCGCAGTGCATCTTGCAAAGTGGCAATGCGCGAGAATTCGCTACAAATTTGTGGAATGTGGAATCTACTTATATTTTTTCATGGAAAACCAAGACAAAGTCAATCGTAAGACTCAGTTGCCAGAACAAACCAAGACATTGAAAAGATGTTATCCACTTGGCTTGAAACTAACAATAGAACAACGTGGTCAGAAAGGATAAAATTAAATCATTTTATGAACAATAGACAAATAACTTTGGAATAGATCGCAATACTAATAACGCTTTATTTAGCTATTAAGCGAATGTAGGTTTAATAACAGATTTGCCAGTAGGTACTTTGTCAGAAATTACAAGCGAGAAAGATCTTGTTGTATAGGAAATCAGTTTAGTAATGATATACAACTTCAGACAGCAACCTCAACTGAGGATGAGGATATAGCCGCAATGAATGATGCCACTATGTATGTTGAACTGGATAATTCGGACAAAGACTTGGAGGAAACCGTTCCAGGTTCAGTCAAAAACAGTAATAAGAGCATTAGCCAAATTGACAGGGAACAGCATAACTCTGAAATAAAAAAGCGGAAAAAAAGTTTAGATGATGTTGAGATGTGGAATTTTGCAGAAAACAAGGAAGATGAACAACTCTCTTAATATTGAAAATTTTGTTTTTTTTCTCTTGTCAATATATTCTCTAGATATTATATTTTCGAAATAGGAAAAAAAAAGAAAATCATTTTTTTTTTAATTTCTAAAGGAACTCCCCTCCCCTCCCATTAAATTACATCATATATTATAATACGAGCAAATCTTGTTTGTGAGAGTCTATGTGCATGAATACAAATTTTATCTTAAAAACGGATAAAACAATTTTGAGTAAATTATGTATCTTTCTCTTTTCGGGTAGCGGAAGACCATTGGGATATGTCACATGCTCGAAAAAATCGATTTTAGGGTCATTTTGTGGTTATTACGGATGATGCATTTCGATGGAAATAAAGGTTCGAACAATAATTAAGTCATTGAATGCTGGACAGATATAAGCACCCTTTTCTAACTGGTATTTTTTATAATAAAAATAATGTGGTTCACACAACCATACACCCTTGACAAGTCAGATTTGGCAAATATTAATTTACCCTTAAAAAATAAAAAAATAATAATAATGTGATCGTAAACATAAAATTCTGGCAAAAAGGGCAACGCGAATACCGAAAGAATATCAATTACATTCGCTCTAATAAATAATTAAATTACCAAAATAGAATGCGTTGTGAATTTTTACGAGGGCCCTTTTTACTTATGAATTTTGCCTTTCGATAATTTTCGAAAGAAGTATTTTTAAATTTTCTATTAAAATAATTCTTATTTCTTTATCTAAACTTTACTGAGCCAACTTGATATCTTCTGAAAATTCCATGAAATTCTTAAAATAGAGATGACTTTACAAGCAATGGCATACAATTAATTATTTACTAGAAGAGAAGAGACTGTTACATCTTGATTAAACATTTTTATTTACATACATTTAAACAACAATCATTTACAAAATCATTAACTTGAAAAAATTCAAATAAACAGATTTTAAGTGCTGTTATTCACAATTTTTTTTAGCCCTAGAAACTGTCCTTTAACATACCTTATTTTTTTATTAACATCTTTAGTGAATATATTTTATCTAGTATAACTTCTCTATAGTTCTTTTACTAGTAAATTCTGAATTAATACTTAAATAAAAATAGGTAGAAAAACATTAATTCTTGAATTAAAAATTTAGAAAGCATGTTTGGATCCCATTTGGTCATTTTTACCGATTAAAGCATACGTTCTCAAAAAAAAAAAAAAAAAAACCATAGAATAATTGTTCTGTGGTAAAACGTGAAATTAGTACCTTTGGTTATGAAGAGTCATAACCATTTAGGGATTTGCTTTCTATCGTCTAGGGTCATAGGGGAATGATCGCTGATATCGACCGGATCTGCATTCATCGCTAAGGCCAGATGAGGAGTCACTGGTGGCCAGTCTAAGAGGCACTCGTCTGTCCACTCATCCTTTGATTAGTCGCTGGAAAATTCTCCTGGTCCATGTAGCTAAATCCATCTAAATTGACATCTTTTTCCATAGTGTCTCATACACCTTCTTTTTGGTTACTGCTTACTCTCTTTGGATCTAATCTTCTCAACACTCTTACCCGTGTGTGGGCCGGTTTAAAATTTCAGATGCATTCTTACTGTATGACGTGCCCTTAAGGAGGGTCAGTTGCTGTCCTGTAATTTGTGTCAGCAAAATTTACACACATAATTTTATGCAAATTCTGTCTCCTCTTTAGATCAGAGATGAAGAGTCATAAACATACGGTGGTCCCTACTTTATGATTTAACGACATCCTGTCATAAATATTTCATTATCCTTGTTGTCATTCTTAACGTCAGCAAGTGTACCTAGAACTTAGCTGTTGCTATATTCTGGGATCCAAACTTTCTTACGCGTAAAATATATATATTTAAACCTAAAACCCTAAAAATAAAATATACGTATGATATTTATAATTGAATAATAAATATTCTTGAGTAGTTCTACTATTATATTTACTAAAAATTGAACTGTTACAATCATGAGTTCCTTGCTATATTTTATATAAATATTATTGTAACTTTATGTATTAAAATTACGCAAAATGTTCCTTTCCGTTTATTAAAAGATGTAGGGATCGAATAGCATCCCTGAACTGTTACAATCATGAGTTCCTTACTATATTTTATACAAATATTATTGTAACTTTATGTATTAAAATTACGCAAAATGTTCCTTTCCGTTTATTAAAAGATGTAGGGATCGAATAGCATCCCTGCATTGAACAGATCGCAGAAAACGATGTCGCAAAGTTGGTAACATTTCGCCAAATTTGGTGATATTTGGCACAATATTGGCGACACTGGTGTGAATTGGTCGGAAAATAGAATTTCAAGATAACCAATGCCAAAACACATGCTTGGTGTGAAATGGTAGGATGTCGCCATCAATGGCGATTTTGTAGTAAATTTTGGCGATATTTTGCGACAAAATTTGCTTTGAAATCTGAAGGAATTTTATAGAAATTCTCACTAGGAGCCGAGACACATAATCAGAGTCTATAAAACGTTATTAATATATCATAAAACACAAGGTATAATTTGTAGAAAGTTATTATAGTTAGTAAATTATTACTCAGTTACTTTATTGGTTTTTTTACTTTCTTCTATCTTTACAAGAAGAAAGTATTGGATTCATGAAAATTTTACTTTCTTCTATCTTTACAAGAAGAAAGTATTGGATTCATGAAAATTTTACTTTCTTCTATCTTTAGAAGAAGAAAGTATTGGATTCATGAAAATTTTCGAATTCCGGTTTTTTACGGATTTACACGTTTTAGGGGTCAGAGATTCCAAAAAACATGTTTTTACAAAATGTCTGTCTGTGACTCTGTGAGTCTGTCTCTCTGTCTGTCTGTGTGTATGTGACACAAATTTTGTGGGCGCTCTATCTCAAGAACTAATGCACGGAATTTAATAAAAATTGATATTCTGTTAGTGCCTAATACAAATTGATGCTGATTTTAGTTTTTGGTGTAAATCGCTCAACAGGTGGCGCTGCAATGCTGCATTTTCACGATTTTCGCAATAGCTCTATCTCAAGAACTAATGCACGGATTTTAATCAAACTTCAGATTTAGTTAGTCCTTGATATGAATTGATGATGATTACGTTTTGGTGTAAATCGCCCAAGAGGCGGCGCTGTTATGATGAATTTTGCAGGATTTACACGATTTCCCCAATAGCTCTATCTTAAGAACTAACGCACGGATTTTCATCAAACTTCAGATTAAGTTAGTCCTTGATATGACTTGCTACGGATTAGGTGTTGGTGTAAATCGCCCAACAGGTGGCGCTTCTCTGCTGCCTTTTCCACGATTGCCTCAATAGCTCTATCAATAGAACTAATGGACCAATTTTCATCTAACTTCAGATTTAGTTGTATGTTGACACAAGTTGTTGTTAATTAGGTTTTGGTGTTAATCACCCAATAGGTGGCGCTGCTATGCAGGAATTTTCACGATTTTTGCTATAGCTCTATCTCAAAAACTAATGCACGGATTTTCTCCAAACTTCAGATTCAGTCAGACGTTGACATGAATTGTTGCTGATTAGGATTTGGTATAAATTACCCAATAGGTGGCGCTGCTAGGCAGCATTTTTCTGAATTTAGACGATTTCAGCGATAGTCATATCTCAAGAACTAATGCACGGAATTTCATATCGTTAGAATCCTCATGAGATGCATAGATTGCCATTTAATTTTGGCAGTGTGATAGCGAATTTTGAAGTATTAACATGTATGAGATAGAAGAAAGTTTTGGGATTGGTACATCCGACTAGTTAACATTAGATTCATTTCCTATCCTTCATTTTTTTAAATAGTGGAAATATTTAGAAATCCATGATTTGCTGTGTAGCTTTACAGTGAATAAAATTCTATCCACTCTTACAGAAGTTACGACATTGTTATTACAATCACTATATTATTAACATTTTCATCAGTAGTAAAAGAAGTAACAGTAGTAATATAGCTTAATTTATTTGAATAATATGTCGCCTAATGTTTTTATATATATTCTTTTGTCATTTTAATGACTAAAATTATTTTTTAACATTGTTTAACGCATTTAAAAAGTTTTCATGACTTCGATTTGACTGTCCGTCCGTTCGTGCTCTAAGTGCTGTAAATCTACTCTGATTTCTATTTATTTTTATATGTTATTGACGTTGGCTATAGCAAGATCACTAGTGTAAATGAAGCGTGTTTACATGATCAATTAAAACGTTACATTACGTTGAATAGAAAAAAAATCATTTAAAGTACATCATAATGATTTTACGCCATTTCAAACATAATTAAATTGATATGCATTTATGAAATGCACTAAAAAATATTTTTGTAGGATATGGGCAAAGCATTGGTTATTGATTTACAGAATCCCACAAAAGAATTCTGTTAAGTAATGGTCTACGGAGGGATATTGTTTGCAGTGTATTATAGTGATGTTACACTATTTCAAACATAATTAAATTTATTTGTGTTAGTGAAGTGGAGTAAATTGCTTAATGAAAAGTGTGTTGTTCATTGCGTTTATAGGTCCTTTATAGGGCATGCAAAAGAATCCGATTATAGTAATGTCTACCCCAGTAGCATAGTCTCGTTTTTAAACCGTTGAAATAACGATAACGCATTGTGTTGCAAAAACGTTGTTCTTTGACGTAATTAATTTAAAATCGTGTCTGGTTGATTCGATTATTTTTCAAACGCAAATTCAACTGCATTTTCAACGCAATAGAAACCGTCTTAATTACGTTGTTCAAAGTTGCAATGAGTTCACAATACTGTCGTTAGTTTCGATATTTTTGAACGGTATATTAAGGTGCCTGCTACGTACGGAGCAATTTTTTCCATAAAAGCTATTTAATTTTTTTTAAAACTTATTTTTACTAAGATTAGGACTAGAAAATGTGAAAAAAAGTAAAAAATATTTCATTCATTGATAAAATTTTGGTAAATGGAGGAATTTATAGTAAAATTTAGTAAAATTTGGTCCGAAACGCAAAACGCTCTAAAGGAAATTCTACTGTATGTATCTTAATTTCATTTTTACACTTCATATTTATAACATTAGTGAAGGCAATGAACTAAAATCTAAGAGATTCTTTAAGTATTTCAAAACTTATAGCATATCGCACCTGTTTACATGTTAATTTTAATAAAATTCATCGATGTCATTCCACAAAAACATCCATAAAACAAAAAATATTTATTCTAGATTTAAATCTTTAGTTCATTGCCTTCACAATAGTATAAATAACACATATTTTAAATTTCATAGTGATATTCCAATAACTTTTTGAGAAATCATGTTTTGCGTATGGAATTTTCACCGAAAGTAACATTTTCCAAAAAATGCATTTAAAGTTTAGATTTATGTTTTACTACAAGAATTTACAGTAATATACATCTAAATTTCATGGAGCATAACCGCTATAACTCCGGATCTATTTATCGTACAATAAAAACAAATACAGTTTTAGAAAGGTAAAAAGTTGGTCTTTAATAAAATAAAATAAAATAAATTTGACAATTTTGGTCGGAAATCGCATTTTCAACGTATTCAGATACCTAGCTGTAATAAACGCTTGAAAATGGGAATTTGTCCTAATACTATCTTGTTAGTTTTACTGTTTTTCAATGGCATTTTAATGCATTAAAAATGTTTAAAAATATGAGAAAATAAAAAAACATCAACATACATACAATTAGTTTTCCAGTTAATTTTCTTTTCTTTATTTTATTAATATTCATAATTATAAATAACAAATGCTTCATTTTTTGAATGCCTTTTTGAAAATCGCCTTGCAATTTTTTCTTCTTTAGAACAAGAGATTAATTTATTTTTATTAAGCAGTTTTCCCATATTATTTCTTCAGTAAAAATGAAAAAAAGGTATATAAACATATATTTTATTCTTTTTGTTTTTAGTAACCATTATAAAACAAAAATGGTATTTAAAATATCCTTTACACATTTTATCCAAGTCATAATAGAGAAAGTGTCGTGAATTATCACACTTGAAAAGAAAGTGGAATACGACTAAATTTTGCAATTTGTTTTCTTAATTTATTATATACATTTATATTACTTGATCATAAGTTTCTAGTTGATTTTATTTTTTCCTTTCAGTTCCTAATTATGATTTTTTTTAAATATCTGTTTTTTATTTATTTTTTGTGACTTTTTGCAAAAACTTTGCTTTTTTTTTTTTAAATAACTTTTTCTTTATTAACACACAAATACTTTTTTTTTTTTATCAAACAGTTTTCAATACCTACTTTTCAAATGAACACAATATTCAATTTATAAAATTCAATTTCATCATTAAAAATAAACAATGTGGTGTATTTTAAATAACATATTTTAGTCTCTACTTTGCCTGATATTTGTTAGCGTCCACATATTTTAGTTTTATTCATATAAAATCTCATAATGCGAGGAATTGATTAAATTTGTTTCTACTACAAACGAATAAAAAGAAGTATGATTAAACGCATTAGGATTCTATTCTTATACAATTAATGAGATACAGATAAATTCTCTCTTCTTTTCTGCATCTTAAAGATTTTCTATAATCGATTCTATAGCAAAGACTTTGAATAGGTTACTTATGTATTAGGCTTGCTTTCGTATTATGGAGTGATAATCTATAATAATAATAATATAATAATTTCTATGTATATATATGAGTTTCGAAAGTTTGTAATATATGTCCATAGCCTATAAGTGCTTTACTCTGTATAATTTTACCTATTGCATCTTAAAATGGCATTATTGCATCTTTAAATAGAGATAAAATTTATTTTGTATTATTCAGCGAGAAGCTGCAATGAAATCAATATACTTTATATACGCATGTATAGGAATTTTGTAAGTTTGTAATATATTTTCATAGCCTTTCAGTACATTGCATTTTTTTTTAAGTTTTATTTATTGCTCCATAAAACGTAAATAGGGTTAGATAATGGAATTTAAAGTAATGAAATTTTATTTTTTTCTAAAAATAACATAAAATACATCAATAAATAATAAAATATATTACAAAAATGTAATTAATTATGAAATTTACATTTAAATTATAAATTATTTTTAAATGATTTAAATAACAAAATTCCACAGTATTATAAAATAAATTTATAAAAATTGTTTTTTATAGTGGCAAGACGTTTTTTAGGGGTTTTTTTAAATTAATGTTCTCGGGATATTGTTATTACGTGAGAAGTTAAAATATATTAATATACTTTTTATACATGCATATGAGTTTCGTAAGTTTGTAATGTATGTTCATAGCTTATAAGTGCTTTACTCTGTTTAATTTTATCTCTTGCATTTTAAAATGTAAAAAGAGTCAAAATTTCTTTTTCATTATTCAGTGAGAAGCTGCAATGAAATCAATATACTTTTTATATGCATGTATAGGATTTTCGTAACTTTATAATATATTTTCATCGCCTTTTAGTGCATTACTTTTTAAAATTTTATTTATTGCTCCATAAAACGGAAATAGGGTTAGATAATGGATTTTAAAGTAAATGAAATTTTATTTTCTCTGAAAATAGCATACAATACATCAATAAATAATAAAATGTGCTATAAAAATGTAATTAATTATGAAATTTACTTTTTAATTATAAATTATTTTCAAATGTTATAAATAACAAAATTCCACTATATTATAAAATATATTTATTAAAATTGTTTTTATATTGGCAAGACAATTTTTACGGGTTTTTTTAATTAATGTTCTCGAGATATTTTTAGTATTGAATATTAGTTTTAATAATCGGATATTACATTTTTATATGTTCAATATTAAGTTTTCATATTTCATCTACCACGATAAATCTTCGTCAGTTAATGGTTGTTCAACGTTTGTTTTTTTCCCGCTGTCAATCAATATACACTTTTAACAACGTAAATTATTTGTATTGCATAAATTTCGATAAAAGACATATTCCGCTAGAAATATTCCAGGCCAGTGATTTTGAAGCAATATACATCGACATAGACATACGTTTCGGGCGTGCCATAAGTGGATCACGAAAACACGAAATTACTTTAAATAGTTTTTTTTTCGTTGTTTGTGCACATTGAATTCGTTTTACTTTCATTATTTTATTCTGTTTCTGACGGGAGATACGAATTAAAGAACTGCTTTAAAATATACTTCTAAATATAAAGATAGTGTAATTATTCTCATTGCAAATTGTAAGTCGAAAATATAAAATATATACCGAGTGTCTTTGTTCATGACCTATCCTATACTTGCCTGAGGTTTCCTCAAAATCGTATGTACACGTACAGTCGTGGAAAAAAAGGTAACCCTCCCTACTAATTCGGCAACTAATTAAAATAGAAGAAAGTTACTGATACCAAACGATTGGAAATAAAGGCAACTTTTAAATGATGCATATAAAATTTGCTCATGGGGACATTTACAAATCAAAACTAGACCAAGTTTTGTTTTTTTCAATAGCAACATCCAATTTTGACAATATATTTTAAATCTTCGGTTCAAACTATGCGCATTAACGAAATTCCAAGTCATTTGGATGATAAGCGTATGAATTATAAATATTTAAAATTTAGAGCTTCTAAGCATTACATATCAGAGCTCTTACATTTTCATATTTTTATTGATATTTCCTGAAATTATAATCCTAATGTGATAATTTTTTTGGCTAGGTTAAACTATTAAAAAAACCAAACATAAATGTACTGAATTTGTACAGTGTTAAAAATTTGCAGCATTCTGGCAGGTCATTTAACCGTTTTTTTTTCCGAAAACGGTTAAAACAACTGTAATTTAATACTATTCTGACCATATTATTGGCCATTTTATGGTCAGAAGATAGTTAAATTATGGTTATGAAACCGTTTTTCAAAAAAAAAAAACGGTCGAATGACCTCCCAGAATGCTGCAAAATGTTTAAGAGTGCACACTGTAAAAAAAATTCCGCAACGTTCCTGTGAAAAAATGGGCAGCTGAGTTGCCCATTATTTCCAAGAAACATTTCTTGAAAATGACTGGTACTTTACTGTATATGTTAAAAACTTTCTACAGAAATGCCAGTAAGTTTCCTGCGAAATACCAGGAATATTTCTGTTGACAGCAAAACATTACTGACATATTCAAGGCTGGAGTAGCACAAGAGCGAAAAATGTCCAGACCAGGGATCGAACCTTGATACTTGGCGTGCCGTGCCAATGCCTTACCTGTTAGGCTATCCGGACCGATACCTGGCTGACATAATTCACTCTGGATGTTCGTTCCCTTCATTATGACATTACTGACATTTCACAGCATGCGGGATCCGCAGACGATTTTTACATTTCCAGTTGACAATTTTCGCTTTATTATCATTATTTGTTAGAATGAAAAAATATTTTGAAATTGACATCAAAATTATTATTTATAATTTACACGAAAAAATAAATTTTCAGTTAAAATTCAATAAAGTAAATATATATGTGATATATTGTTTCTGAACTTTGCTTAAAATATAAAAATATATAAATGTAAATAATAATTAGAAAAAAAATCTAGACATAAAATATTTTGGATTTTCGTCAGTGATTATGTTAGTTTACAAGTTAGATAAAATACATATAAATTTTCATGAAAAAAAAACCTAAACGTAATTGTATATTTTTTCCGAAAAAAAAAATTCAAATTTGCAGCAATTCAAAGTGTCAAATATATGTCAAATTTAAATCAAATTGTAATAAAGTGTTAAAATATAAAATTAATTAAAAAAAAAGTCAAGAGGTAGCATCGAACCCGGGCCGTACGGGTGGCGTGCAAGCTTTCTGCGTCCACACCACGAAAGACACGTTGAGAGCTGCAAACTAATGGGTATTTGAAACGTATGCTAAAACTCGGCATCTAATTCCTGAAAATCTAAGGCCCATTTGAAGAAATCCTTTCACAAGAATAATTAGAGATAAGAACTCTAAAACATACTTTAAATTAATCAAAATAGGTGAGAATCATATTTGATTGTCCCCTGGTTAATGCAGATCCAAATAATAGGTGTATTTTTTTTTACACAGTCTGCTCGTTAAAGATTTCACAGACAAGTACGAGAGATAATCTCTTAGTGATGTCACAGAGGTATTGTATTTTCATCTGAATTATCTTGACAATAGAGACGTAAAGGATTATGTCGTCTATTGATTTATTTGCATTCCATATTGATTTTTTTACATTCATTTAAGGAATTCGTTTTCGACACTCGCGCGCGAGCAACAGATTATAGGAAAAAAAAATAATAAATGGCGGCCGCAGCGTTTTGCTGTTTCCAACTTTTGTTCAGGAACGTTTCAGATAAGAAAACCAGAATTTCACAGGAAAGAGCTAAATTATTCTGAAAACCTGATAAAAGGCGAAACGTTCCTGGATTTTACATGGAAAGTTACCATTTTTTTTACAGTGCAATTAAAAAAAATATTATATTATGAATTATGAAACTAATATTCGAAAAAAAATATGAATTGCAACCTAGAATTTTTTTTATATATTCATATTTATTATGTTCTATTTGCTTTACGCAAATTCTCAATTTGAAATTTTCTTCTAAATAGTTTTTGAATTACGAATAAAAAACGTCAAAATGATGGTTTAATGATGTTCTATGAAGTCCAGAATAGCGTAATTTAAAAAAAATATATATTTTACTCGCTTTATTGGATCATTTGCGTTGGCAATTGTCGAAACATATTAAGCGACCGAAATGTTCATATTGACAATTCAAATTACATTAATAAGAGTAACATAGTCATTCTATAGCATTTCAACAATGGAACACCGAATTTCAATTTGGATATAGCCCCTAAATTATGCTCATTTTAAAATAATTAATCTCTCGCAAACTAATCATACGAATTGCATGAAAATTTGTGTTTAAGCTAATTGAAGGGTGGAGAATTTATATAAGGCGTCAATCTTGAGTATCGCTATCGAAAAAAAGTTTGGATTTCTTTTAAAAACGTGTTGACCCGATACGCAAATTTTATGCGCATCACTTAAAAGTAGACTTTATTTCCAGTCGTTTCGTATGAGTAACTTTCTTCTACAATAATTTGTTGCAAAATTAGTAGAGTGTGTTTCCTTTATTTTCCACGACTGAACCTGCTTGCAGAATTGCCTATATTTTCAATAAGAAAGCGCAAAGACAAATAAAACAATACAGTAAAGGACGACAGAATGTGTGTTATAGCATGTGTTTTTATGAGAATCTAGATGTCAGCTGCCTGCTCTATAGAAGCAATTTTATGAATATTTTTCATTAGAAAATGCAAAAAATGTAGTTTTTGAGTAATTGGAGACAATTAAGGTAAGTTAAAATATTCCACTTCAATCATGCTTATTTCAAATATTAGTTTTATATCAATTATTGTTAATCACAGCTTAAGCATGATATTTTAAAGATTAATTTTTGAACTGATTTCGTCGATTGATCAACTACTGGGAAAATAGCAATTAAAAAAACTGTTTACTTATTATTTTGTTGCTATTTAATTTCAGCAGATTTCATTTTTGCCCATGATAGGACATTCATTAAGGGTTTTAGCAATTATGTTAGTTTACTATTCAAATTTAAAAGGAATGAAATATAAAAAACGCCCGTAGCAACGACCCTATTTGAGCAACTACTGGCTAGATCATCTTATATCTATCACAAAAACCCATGAATGGAATTGTTTCCTCTTATAGATGCAGAAGAAGATACAAATAAAAATCGCTAGAACTTCAAAACTATCCTATATATATGTGTGTTATACAGGGTGTCCCACTATTATTGAGACAAACTACGGGGAGGTAAGAGACATCACAAAAATTCAGATTTGGATAGCAACCCATGGTCGGAAACGCTTTTCTGGCGCGGTAGTGAGGACACAAAACACAAGAAAGAAAGGATACGAACAGGGAGAGAAAACATGTTTATTATTCTTAGTGCTGCAAAAAATACCAGGACAATGCTGGAAAGTGCTGAGGAACTTGTTGCACGAATCGTTTCAGCTGCTGGGAAAGTCCGGGACGCTCCCAGCATTTTCGAGAATATTAGCTCTTCCATGCGCCCGACATGCACTTCCAGGCATCACGGCCCGTGGTCGTAATTTTGAACACCTACATTGATGACAATCGCTTTCTCTTTAATGTTCTTTTTTCTTAGCTTTTTATTGTACTAAGGATAATAAACATGTTTTCTCCTTTTATTAGTATCCTGCCTGATTTGTGTTTTGTGTCGTCACTACCGCGACAGGAAAGCGTTTCCGACCATGGATTGCTATGCAAATCTGAATCCTTGAGATGTCTCCTGCCGTCCCTTAAAATTTGTCCCAATAATCCTGGGACACCCTGTGTGTGCGTGTGTGTGTGTGTGTGTATGTGTGTAGGATTTTATATCTATTACCTACTAAAATATTCATTTCGATTATAACTACAAAAGAACGCTTTTATTAGTTTTTAAATTTTATACAACATTTATTTTTCACACGAACAAATGTAGATCACGGCAATTCAACCAAATCAATAATATAATACATTCATAAACATAAACATTTAATTCGCCTAGAATTATTTCTTAAGCCTTTTTAGATGGCATTCAACGGATCTCCAATATCCATGCTAAAATATAAAAACCATTGAACAACAACAACCTCTCTTTGTACTTTCTTTTTAATCTTCCATACACAAGAACATGGCCTCATATCTTGCAATTACTTGACATTGCTCGTGTTATGCTTTTTTTCATTTCATACGATAGAGTACATCGATTAATTAAATTCTTGAGTGTGTAAAGTTGCAGTGAGGATATTTATTTTCATTATCGTGATGATATTTATTAGGGTCGATTGAAAAATCGAAATGTGGATAATGGAATCGGCGCGGGCTACAAAAGTTGCCTTTTATGTATACTATATATATACATAAAAGGGCACAAAGCTCTACAGAAAAATCACATAGGAGGAACATGTGTTTTTTTATTAAAATCCACTTATATCTTCCGGTGCCCCAAGCGCCCCAAAAATAGATACAAATTGAAATTTTTATGAAAATCTACATTTTTTTTTTTTTAAATTGTTTCCGTTGTGGTGTGCGAAATTTGTATTTTATGTAGATTAGTTTACATATTTTTTTATTGAAATCCATTCATATCGTACGGTGCCCCAAACACCCCAAATGTAGTTAAAAATTAAAATTTTTATGAAAATTTATGATTTTTTTGTTTTTTTATTTTTTTTATGAAATTACTTTTGGCGCAGGGTGCGAAAGATTTCATTTAAGCATACTAGAATTCATTCAAAAATTTTCAACTTCCATAGATTTCTCCGGTGTCCCAAGACACTCAAATATTTGCCTAAGTTCGATTTTTATGCAAGTTTCGAGCTAAAAAATATAAGTAAAAATAAGTGTTAAAGAATCATTAGTATTATAGAGTTCTCAGTATAAAACATGGAAAAATTGTTTATCGTTTATTATTAAATGTATAAAATTGTTTTTTTTATGCTATATAGAAAAGATCGCACAAAAGTCCAAGTGATGAAGGACACAAAGTTCTATACAAAAAGCACATAGGAGGAACATTATACTCTTGTAAAGCGACCTTACTCTCAGTATATTGGACACGTTTTAGTTGCAACAGAAGAAGCAGCTAAATCCATAAAAGGAGCAATAATAATTTTTATATGGAATAACATACAATTATATGAGCTTACAGTAATTGGATGCGAGTGAACAAATGTAAATATTGGGAACAAAGGATGAGTTATTTGCCTGATGGAGCTGAACTCAATAGACTCTTACAACAGACATTTGTTTGCTTCATACAAATGAGTTGCATTTACGTCATTTAGTAAATTCTTTACATGGTGCAACAATTGGTTCTACAGCCTTTTGTGGGTCAATTGGTACAGCAATCAAACCCTGCGAAGAGCTACCTTTAGTTTCCCTTTCATCAGTCAGTGTGTAGAACATGCCAGATAACATACTCAGCAATGATCAGTAATATATATATGGTATTTGCACAGCAATATCGCCTGGTGAATATGGTTCTGACCTGACATTAAAAAAAAAAATAATAATAATAATAAAAAAAACCTGGGTCACTCAAGATGATCTGTTCACTCAAGATGACTGCAACTGCAGATAGAATTTTAAGGTTGTATGTGACCACGGAAAATCCATTTGATCATTATTCTTACTCATTATTCTTACAACATATATTATGGAGGTATATGCTTCTGTATAGTTTCATGTCAAAACAAAGTCCTACATAACAAAAGGAGCGCGTGATATTTGGAAATTATCACTTTTTCTAGTTATTTTGAACCCAATCCAAGAAAGATAGTAGACGCTGTTGTACAACGAAATAGCTTCTTTTGTCGTCGTGAAAATTTGCTATTGTCAATGCTATCAGATAACAGAGAGTATATCATGTATTCAGCAGTACGAAAGATAATTTGTGCTAGAGATGAAAATATAGAAGGAACACCGGAAATAAGGATTTTTCAAGCATCAAAAATACACTTCAAAGCAAAGGTTTATTATCGAGTTATTATCTGGTAACGAGTTGGACGTTTTGAACCACCTCTTTTGATGAATGTGCCTTGCGAATAAATTAGGGACATGGTAAAGGAGGAAAAAACGGAAGAATGAACAAAATATCCCTGTCATACCCACACTGTTGAAATATGCATTCACCTAGTGTCTGAGGCATCAGAAAGCGTATCTGAACAAGAAAAGAGGTAAGATTTCATATTGAATAAAATAACATAAAGAAATCATATAAAACATTTTAACACCAAAACTTATCACCAACTTCAGAAATATGTAAATCTTGAAAATAAAAGAAGTACAAAAATTTCTACATCAGTTAAACTTTAATAATTTGTATGATTTGGTGCTTTTATTTTTAAATTTATACTTCATATATTATTATAAAGTTATTATTATTTATAAGTTTATTCATTAATAACTAAATACTTTGGCAGATGTGTAAACACTTTTCGTAAATAAAAAATGTTTAATTACAATAATTAACTATACTTGGGACACCGGAATATATGAATAGATTTAGACAAAGAAATATGCAAATTGTACAATTTGGTACCACACCCAATACACAACTTTCTCACTCGGCGATAAATGGAATTTAAAATAAATAAATAAAATAAAATAAAGAATATTCTAAATTTTCATAAAATTTTCTCATTTAACTATTTTGGGGGCGCTTGGAGCACCGGAAGATATGAATGGATTCCAATTTATAAAAACATATAAACTAATATACACAAAACACAACTCCCCCCCCCCCCCTCGCACCAAAACAAATTTAAAAAAAATAAAAAATATATAAATTTACATAACAATTTCAATTTTTAACTATTTTTGCGGCGCTTGGGCACCGGAAGATATGAATGGATTTCAAAAAAAAAAAAAAAAAAAAAAAAAAAAAAAAAAAAAAAATAGGTGTAAACTAGAATACATAAAAGGCAACTTTTGCACCCCGCGTCAAAAGTAATTTCGAAAAAAAAAATTTCGTATACTTTTCGATCCACCCTAATATTTATTACATACATTGTGTATATATATACACGATGTTTCCAAACTATATCTCAGAAATGTAAAGGCAGGTAGAGGGAGCTAAATAAGTAAATATTGTTTAGGGATTGCGGAAATGAAATGTTGAGGTAGTAGTAGGCGCTATTGAGTTAGATGGGTAAAAGCGCTTCGCTGGCTTGAATCGTTATTCCCAGCCCGGACTTGGGGCAACATGTATTATTACACCAATGCGGAGCTTGCCGATATGCATTTCATGTACGGGGTTGCGCGAAGATATGGAGTGATTGCTCAAAGGATGTACAAGTACATGGAACAATTCCTGTGTAGGAATCTGCCGGATCGCCGAATAATTTGAGCGTCTTCATCGAACGTTGTGCATCAGTGGATCGTTTTACGCTTCCAGACGCCATATGGGCCATGGTAAACATCGCAGTATTCTTGCAGTGGAAGAAGCAGTATTACGCACAGTAGAGGACGTCCCCCGACAAGGTCGAGAGCTGATGAATGTGAGCCATTTACTTGTTTAGCCCCACACATGAAATGCATGGCAAGTCTGCATTGGTGTAACGAAGCATATTGCTTGAAATATCTGAGAGGGAAGACGATTCAAGCCATCGAAGCGCTATCATTCGCCGAACTCAACAGCGCCATCTACTGCCTCAACGCTGCATTTCCACACCCTTATTCCCGTACGAAGTCTGCTTATTTAGATCCCCTATACCTGTCTTTATATTTCTGACATATAGTTTTGAAACGACCTGTATATATATATACAACCCTCGGCAAAAAGTTTCCAAAAAGTATTGTCAAGTTTATATTTTTGCATTTCGAAGCTTATATTTCGCGATTCATGAGAATAGGGGCGTTTTACACTATACCAAATAAAAGAACACATATTAAAATATAAATGAAAAGTGAATTCAATATAACAATCATATAATTTATAATTATACTGCAGGCGGAAATGTTTCATTGTGAGAAAAAAATATCCGATCAAGACGGAAGTTGGAAAATGGCAATCGATCACTGAGGAAACCAGTTTGAAATTTGCATACTGAAGACAGATAAGAGTGTCTGCGTATGCGTACAATATCAGAATCCTATTTAAAAGAAGAAATCTTCTATCTGCGAGATCAAATGCAGCTCTGAAGTGCTGGACAATGTCTCGTGTGTAAAATCTGTCTCGCGATTTAAAAATCCCCATGATTAAATTTTTGCAAAAGGGAAATTGACAAAAGAAAGTGGCTGCTTTATTAAATTGTGCTCAAAGTACGGTGTGCGATATATGGAAAAAATATCAGTTGACTAACAGAATGAAATTTTTTTTTCGAAATGGACGTCCACGAATGACAACGCCTGGGGAGGACAGAAAACTTGTGAAAATAGCAAAAAGAAAGCGGCGAGCAACGTCAAAACAACTCGATTCCGAATGGTTTAAGTATAACGTAGAGGTATGTGACCGCAGTGTACGTGATCGTCTAAATGCAGCAGGATTTAAATTCTGTAATGCTAAAAGGTAACTTTACTTGACAAAGAAGCATAGAAAAGAGCGCTTGCAATGGTGTAAAAAACATTTACACTGGCCACTTGTCGGTGAAAAGTCCAATGATACATGTGTCAATACGAGGTGTAAACTTTCACCTGCATTTAAAGTTTAGAGTTGTATGACATCACAAGGCATCGGCAAGTTGAGTATTGTGTTACGTACAGTAAACTCTGAAATTTACATTGACATTTTACAGAATTTTTTGATTCCCAACATCGATCACTGGTTCGGGAAACAAAATGACTTCTTATTTCAAGATGGCAAAGCAGCTTCCCATCGCACAAAATCAGTGAAGAAATTCTACAAAATGTAGCTAATAATCCAATTAAAACCATGACTTGGCCTCTCAATAGACTGGATCTTAATCCCATCGAAAATCTGCGGAATTTATTAAAATGAAAATTCGATTTTAAAGGATCACAAAAGCCATAGAAATACTTAAGGCTATAAGGGGATGCTGGTGAGAAATTGCTCCCAATGAGTGTAAAAAGATTATTGAGTACATTCCACTAAGAATTTCGGCTGTCCTCCAGGCTAAAGGTGGATTTACTAAATATTTATTACTGTGATCGGTTATTTTTTTCCAAATCAAAGCGAGATTGGATAATTCTTTCTTAGGTGTTTAAATTTCAATCACCAATTTTCTGTTTATAAATTGATGTATAATGATTTTTTCTTTATTGCATATTGTTGTTCATTATATATAATACAAATGTATAATCTCTAATAATCGTTTAATTTTTATGCAGTGAGAATAAATAATTATTTCTTGAAAAAAAATAGTAGTGTTGGTTTAATGATCGGAAACTTGGTACCGAGGGTTGTACATATATTTCTCTAGATTTAAATCGAACATTTTACATCAGAAGAAAAAACAAAATAGTCTGTATTAATTATTTGCAAAACTTTTTATCTGGAAATATATCGAATATATTGAAATAATACTGCCAAACTTCATGATTTAAATATACTTTAAAGAATACCTTTTACTATTTTACATAAATACGAATTTTGCTTACTTTTTACTATTATAAACATCTTTTTTATCTTTATTTATAGTAAACCCATATTTATTACATGATGTTCTATAGAAATATGATTGCAAACGTTAGATAATATACAATGGACACTTCTTTGTAATATGAAGAAACATCACTTTTATTGTTATTCAAATCTGATACTTTAATATAACTCCCTATTCGCATAAATTTCATGCATAAAATTCAAGCGAATCAATATGTATAGAATAATTCAGGCAATTCAAATTCTTCTATCGCGTCTTACATAACATGACATATTGGATGTTTATCAAGTCACTTATGAGATTGAAATGTCGTGTTTGCTATTTTGAAAATCATCTTACAGATTCCCTCGCTTTTGAAAATAAAATGCTTAAAGTTTTATTCCAATAAATCTTTCCTTTTTTATTTCTATCATATTGTTGTAATCTTCAAATATATGCGAAATTAATGTTTTCTATTTTTTTTTTTTTTTAGCCCAGTGAATATAATTCATTTATTTCATTTTGTGACATCGCTTATGCCATGCATAAAATTCAATAGAATCAAAATGCTTAGAATAATTTAGACAATTCTTATTTTTCTATCACGTTTTGTATAACATGATACATTTAAAGTTTAACAAGTCACTTGTAAGATTGAAATGTCATGTTTGCTATTTTGAAAATTATTTTACAGATTCCATCACTTTTGAAAAAAGTATGTTCTTAGCTTTATTCCAATAAATGTTTTTTTTTTTTTTTTTTTTTTTTTTTTGTATTTCAGTAATATTTTTGTAATCTTCAAATATAAGCTAAATTTGTGTTTTATATATTTTTGTCCCAGTGAATATAATTCCTCATTTCATTTTGCGTCATTGCATAAATGCCATGCATGAAATTCAATAGAATCCCAATGCTTTGAATAATTTAGACAGTTAAATTTTTTCTATCCCTTTTTGTGTAACATGATGCACTGAAAGTTTAACAAGTTACTTGTAAGATTGAAATGTCAGGTTTGCTATTTTGTAAAATTATTTTACAGATTCCCTCGCTTTTGAAAATAGCATGTTCGCAGATTTATTACAATAAATCTTTTTTTTTTTTTTTTTTTGTATTTCAGTAATATTTTTTAAATCTTCAAATATAAGCTAAATTAGTTTTTTTTATGTTTTTGTCCCAGTGAATATTATTCATCATTTCATTTTGTGACGTGTTTAATGTTAAGTAAAAACGCATTGTGGTTATCCCGATCTACATCTTACAACATATGAATTCCAGATTCTTTCGAACATACATACTTAACCTTTTTTTCTCGCTGGCCGTAATCATGCGTTTGCAACATTAGGCGGACCGCAACACACTTAAAAAGGGATAATTAAACTAGTAAGAAAACAAAAGTAGTATAACAAAGTTAATATTATGTGTATGGTTCAACGTTTTTATAGGAAGAAAAGTAGTTGAGCACGACTATTTCCAAAGAATATACTTTGTGGCAGATTTGTATTGAAAATGTTCTAGAAATAGGCCAGAAGTATGTTGATTAGAAATACTAGTGTAAAAGTTTTCTGTGCCAACATTTTCGGTCACAAAGCCTAAAAAATATGTTTTAGTTATATAAAAAGAATATAACGTTATGATATACAATTGCAGAATTTCCAAGTGTTCTAAATGAAAAACTCAGCAAATATTATCTAATTAATCAGTTTTCGCTCAATCCAAAAACTTTATTTTCTTTTAATTATAAAAATATACAGTGCGAATTTAATTCATTCAGAAGTTTGATTAGTGTTGAACTTTAAGAAATTCATATAAAGTATTAGTGTAACGCTCGAACAATACGCACTCCATCATATTTTCTCTCCTTTTCTTTTTTTTTCTTTTAAAAGAACTGACAAGCTGAGTAAATTAGACTTTATGAGATGAGAAGAATGTTTACAGACTTGTTGCCGACAAGGCATCTGAGCTAAGCCGTAATTTTAAATTAACTGAGTTATTTTGTAAATAGTGACATGTAAATACGTTGTAAATATTAAACTTATTAGTCGATGAAAAGTTATCGAGTTTTAATTTGTAACTAAGATAGTTTCCACTCCGGATTCTAAATAATATGTTACAGTAGCACAAATAGGACCACATGCAAAAAGAACTTTAAAAAAAAACGGCATTTTAGATGTTTTAACATATTTTTTAATTATAAACAACAAGACAGATTCTGAGTTCCCATAAAAGTATGTAAAGGAACATGAAGTTCTTAAATGCCATTTATGCACATCTCAATAATTTTATAAACAAGAGATTAATGATTATGTTTCTCGAACGACGTATAAAATGTCGAAGCGGCCACATGCGGCCGCGGAACGCCGGTCGAGTATGTCTGCTTTAAAATTACTAGAGTGGAAGATATCAGCAATTTAAACTAAAAAAAAAACTAGAAAACAGAAATTCTGCTTTTTCATAATTTACTGTCGCCCCCGATGAATATATATATATGTATATATATATAGATAGTACAAAACATATTTCAATTTTAAGACTTAAAGCATGTGCTTTTATTTTATACAAAATGACGTCATTCGTATCCGCTGAGGAATTCAAATTTCGATCCAGTTTTTGAACAACATCTACAGACAAATATGCATATGACATCACTATCGCTGAATAATACACAAATCCAGAAAAAAAGGTGTGGTCATACAAGAAACTCTACATAAAAATCAGCTGTCTAATGATTCATATGCCTTCATTTGTTTGTAGCATTAATATAGATACTTAAAATTAAATATATTTTATGATAGCTCCATATTTTATTAGAAATCATTCATTTATATGTTTTCAAAAAAACACGTATTTTATTTACATTTTCTTTCAGTTGTTATGTGAATATGGCAACAAAAAGATATAATTACTATTCCAACTATTTTTCCTTTATTTTTTATAGAAATGAAGGTTGGCGTAATAAAAAAGGAATGGCTTTAAAAACTACAAAAAAAAAAAAAATAATAATAATATCTCAAAAATAAATTGAGATGCAATTTTCAAACAAATTGCATTTAAAAGTACTTTTTTGTTCTCTATACGTTGGTAAAAAAATTGACAATGAGCGATGCTTAGAAGTTAAAAAAATTGCAGTAGAGATTATCAGTATTTAACAGTATAATGATACATCTGCTTTATTTTATGTCTGACTTCTGTAATGTAACATTATTTTTTAGAGACGACACTTTAATTGCTAACCGAAAGCAACAGCATATCGGGGCCTAATAGCAGATACAAGAACATTGCTAACCCAATTGTGAACAGAAAACCTATCAATTTTGCTTAACTTGAAGATGCATCAAATTACTTTTTTTTCATTTACTCTGAAATATTTAAAGTAAATTGTTGTACAACAATTACAAATTATATCGTTTAAGGTTCTTGCATAAATGTGCGTTTTTTTCCTTTTTAGTAATTTCACAATGTGTGTTCCGTACCTCTCAAAATCAGGGATACAAATTTTTAAAGTCGATACACAGCAATAAAAAGAAAAACTTTTTAAATCATTGTCGCCATCCATTTATTCTTTCAAAATAAGTGTTTCATTACTCAATCAGAAACAAGATTTTGTTCAAAACTTTTAAAACGATTAATACTGAAATTTCTACCGATTTAGCTCTAAGTGAAATAATTTATCGATATTTTGAGATATGGTGAATGAACAACCATCTGCATCCAAAAATTGCTAAACTTGTGTATGCATAATATCTCACTAAAGTTTAAATTACACATGGTCTTACTGATCTAATGAATGTGCACATCACGTTATGTATTACATAATTTTTAAATGATATTTCAAGTTAGAATTTTTTTTACCAGTTTAGAAACACTATAGTGTTATGGACAGTTGCCCCCTTAAACCACCTGCATTTTCTTTTTTATAGTAATGATTTGTTTAGTGCGCATTTAACCTATCTATCCAAATTTTATTTCAAACTTCATAAAAAATGTTACTGTAATATAAAAAACACAGAAAATGGGATTTTTATCAAAAACTAATATTGGGCATCTATCCCGGAACTCATGATTAGACAACCCCAGGTGATCGGAATAGATGATTCAGCCAGTAGCGGTGGAAGTAGGAATAAATATACCTGCAACCTACAGACTAAGACATTATTGAATACCTGTTTCAACAACATTCACAAAATATTTCTTTAAAAATCTGTAATAAATAAATTATACTTCATCTGCTACTCTCATTATCTTATGAGAACAGGCAACAAAAGCCAAACTTACCTCTTTTGATTAATAAAACTTTTACTTGAAAAATTAAATCTCTGTAACTTCATCTACTACGCTTTTTTGTAACGAAAGAATGTAGAAGACCGTCACTAGCTCCGTCACATGTCCAACAGCTGAAATACAATGACTGGGGCAATTAACCTGAATTTCCAAAAATAATTTTACGAATTTTGTCTTTATGAAACCATAATAATACTGGTAAAATATATTAAGAACATTTACCCACAAATTTTAAAAGCTAAATTAGATTACATATTCTGTACGCTATCCAAATCAATAAATGATTTTTTTTGTTTAGTTTTAGTGGATTTAATTGTTCAAGTATATTCATTTATAATTCGCAGTCATGTCAGATTTTAATATTATAATAAAATTTAAATATATATAAAAGTTCATTACAATACATATAAAAATATTTAGTTAAATGAAATGGTACATATAGACTAAAATTAAATTTAAAATAAAGATTAACCAATGCTTCAATCAACAATGATAACTGTTTTCTTTAAATTATATTTAATTAGAGAAAACTTCAATACCAAAAGTCATTACTAATAAATTATTGCTTTCTAAATTTGAAATATAGATTAAAGATAAAATAGATAAACCCACTAATATTCGGTTTTATTACTTTAAAAAAGGAAAATTAACTTGTACCTTAACACATTTTAATAGAAAATATAAAAACATATATAAATCCATACTAATTAATTCGATATTGCTACACATAAAAATAACATTTTGCTATAATTATTTTCAATTTTGAAATACTTAGGTCAAAACTGTTTTTTCTAAATCTCAAACAATATATTTGTTTGTTAAAGAATAGAAACTTTAAAAGTTTTTAATAATTTTACTTTAAATTAATATAATAAGCTGTGGATTTAATAAAGAAGTGACGTGTGTTATGTCAAAGTTTGTTTATTTGAAAACTATTTATCCTTAAAAATTTGACACTTTCTTTTAAGAATAACATAATAAGTTATAAAACAAGATGTTATGAGATGTCAATGGCATCACGCAGCTCATACATTTCAAAACAATTTTTAAACATTCCACCAAAATAACACTTTTTGCTTTAGTGGAATTCTCTGTTACGTGCTCAACAAACAATGAAAAAAAAAGATATATTCTAGAAATTGTTTCTACTTTTGTTTTTTGTTCTTTTTTTGTTAGCATTTATTTCGAGTACCAACTTTAAAAGAAAAAAAAAAAAAAAAAAAAACATTTTTCTTGTAAAAAAAGTTTTCTTTTTTTTTTCTTTTTTTTTCGTCTTTTGAAAGAAATATATTAAACATTTTTAATCCTATATACTTTATGGAAAGCAAATACATTTTATCAATATGTGATTTTAACTCAACGCGATCTCCTCGAATAATCAAAAGTATCATTTATATCATAATTATTATGATCAGTATTATAAATATTAATGAATAATAAGATTGTAGCTTATCTTATACATATATTCGTACTTAATTAGTTCTGAATAATAGAATAAGAATTTTTTATGATATTAAAAATTTTCTTTGTTGGAGTGGATTTTTATATTTACTGAGAAAAGTTGCATGAAAGTTATAAATAAGTATACAAATATAAATAAATACATATAGTTAAATAAATAAAAAATGATAGACCTATTATACAGCTTCGCATTAGAAAAAACATTTTTTTTCTTTTTATGTGCAATTAATAACGAAAATTTACCAAGAAACAAAATCTGCGCAGGCACATTAATATCTCCATGCAGTATTTACCTATTTGGGACTGCACCCAAATATATTATCGTATGTAATTTTTTTTTTCGATGGTAGGGGGTTCTGCCCTCTGCAAACTACGCTCGCCAACTACCGTTCAGGCACCGCAGAATCTAAAAACACGCAAATCTGATGGGTTTTAAAAATATTAGAGAAGATAGAATTATACTGAAAAAAGCTGTGAAGATCTCCCTGTAAACGGGTTTCCGTTCAATTCTCTTTGATTGCAAAAATTTAAGGCGGAATTAGTTGCTGTTAAGATATCCAATGATTGTTTTCGTTTTTGATTAAAGAGGATCAGTTAAACATTTGAAAAGAAGCTAAAATAAAATGAATTAAGTTTACAGAGTCTTTGTCTCCCGGTATTTTAAAACAATCTCTATAACAATAGCCTAAATCATGTGACTATCATCAACAGTTCCGGGCGAACCACTTCGCTTTTTATACTCTAGGTTCCATTTTGGTACTTTAATGAAAGCCAGTCACAGGTGATAAGTCGCCAAATATTATTCTATCGCCATCATTTCATCTATATTATAATAGTTCAAGTCATCAACTGCCATAAACAAATACGGTCTGATCCCATCACCTTTCATATGAAATTTTGGCACAGATGCCATGTACATATTGGAAAGATTTTTTTCCGACGCCAATTTGGGGAAAGCATCAACAGCATAAACAACAATATCCGGCTTACCATATCAAGCAAAATAACGATACTTTAGCGCCAGTTAAGTACCCGTTGCGTATATGACATTGGTGTCAGAAAAAAATCGCGCCAATATGGGGGCCTATATGACATCTGTGCCGAAAGTTTCCCATTTTGATTAAAAGACCAAACTTTTTTTTCGAATAAAACTACATAAAAGTTGCCATGGTCGCAAAGCATTCTTGGTACTGTTACGCTAGCCGGGTGCAAATCTCGCCAACAGCTTTTTTTCAACTCGACAGTTAGCATTATTTTTATTTTCCGAGTGGTATATTAAAATATTGCTTTGAAGTTGAAATTAAATTTCATGGTTTGTTGTCTTATTTAATATTTGGCCAGATGTCACATACGCACCCGGTTTGGCAGGATTTTTTTTTACGAAAATTTGGCGAAAAGCTCGCTTTCGAATACCAGTTACATATGAATTTTTGTTACTACTTAGTTATCCCGTCGACCAAAAATCTCTCGCCAAACTATAAGATTAAATGTCAATAATGGTTGATCGTGAATGTCACATTCACTTGATTTTAAGCAAGTTACACGTGTTTACGTCGTCAATTAATTTTTATTTCGACGTTTAATTTGTATATTTATTAATGCTATACTAATTTATTTGTTCTTTCGTTATTTAAAATAAAAATTATGTCAATTTGTATAATTTGGCGAGTGGTTTGGCGATTATAGTTTGGCGAAATTGGTCGAGGTAATAACTAAGTAGTACCATATTTTTTAATTATTTTCTATTATTTTCAAGAGGAAATAACAAAAAAAATTAATAACTATTGAACAATACAATATATATAATTAAAAAAAGAAATAAAAGTAAATAAACAACAATACCAGGGTTACCATGTTAATAAAAATAATGCAATTTTGGCGCCAATTAGGTACTCTGGAACTTATATGACATCTGTGCCTATTTTTTTTTTTTTTTTTTTAGAAAGAAGTTAAAGCCATTAATTTTAAACTTTTCAGTTTTAAATGAAAGTTTTGTATTATAAATAAAATGAATGAAAGGATGATATTTTAAATGAAATTAATGAAATATAAAAAATATGTCAGGGAAAATGTTTGGCGATTTATCACCTGCGTCTAAAATAAAAATACCGAGTTCTTGATCTATGTATCAGAATCTTTCGATTTGGCGAAATATTGTTCAAGTAAATTGAATTATGAATAAAATTAACATGATACATTTCTTAGCGTACATTTAAGGAAGGCCAAACTGGTCGCCAAATTAGTTTAAAATAATAACCTTTTCTGAAATAAGAAAAAATTATCTGTTATGATTAAAATTTGAGTTGTCATTGTTAGAAAAAGTACTTAAAATTAGAAAAAAAATAATATTTCGAAAACTAATTTGAATTTTAAAATACTAATACGAGTTTTGAGATCTGCGGATCAATACGGATTTATAGTGTTAATTTCATCGCAAGGTATTCCATATTTTAGGAGAAATCGCCGTGAAACATAATCGGTTGTTTAATCAGTAGTTTCAAAGAATCGTTTCATAAATTCGTTACATTTCAGTCGTTTTATATATCCGTTTCATAAATTCGATTCATTAGGATTTTATATATATAGGGTAGACTTTTATATATATAGGGTAGCGTAACTAAAATAAAAGTTACTTTAAAAGGCGTAGTTTTTTTAAGCCTAATCCTATGACAACAGAAAAATATTAAAGTCCATTAATTTTTCATATTTGAAATGTTATTGCAAATCTAAAATTTTATGCCATTATAGTAATTTTTCAAATGGAAAAGTAATAATTAGGGTAAAATTCAAAAAATAACAAGTATTTAGGCTGAAAGACTGAAAAGTAAATTTTGTTTCTGAAGTTTTTGGTGATTTTGTTTTATCAAATTCAAGAAGGTCATTAACTTGTCTAAAAGTTTGAGCATTGGCACTAGGACTGAGAAGTAAGTTTTGTTGCTGAAGTTGTTGGTGATATTCTTTTCTTTTTTAAAGGAAAAGCGTCATTGACTCGTTTAATCGTTTAAGCACAAGCACATAATTAAGACGTTCAGGATTTAACACCTACTTAATGCATGAATATTTTGGATTGATTTTGTTCCATCTTAAACAGATTAACCAGATTTTTTAAGCCTTTAAATATATATTGCAGCGTCCCATCTAAATTAACCACAATATTAAACAGATAACGTTCTTTATTCCTGAATAATATACTTTATCCTTGTAAATAAGTAAAACATATTTATATTATTTGTAGAAATTTGTAAATATCAAGTTGTATTATCTTTATTGAATAGAAAAAAATTAGAAAATAGATCTGATTCCTTTATTTTATTTATGTTTCTTTTAAATATAAAATATTTCACAAAAAAGAAAATTATAGAATCTCATATCTTTTAAATAGCGTCTAGCATATAACATAGAATATTTCTTTTTGTTATTACATTCTTACAAACGATTTAGGAATAATGTGAAAGTTTCTGTATGTTTATTCACAGTCATGTATGTGAAAGTTGCAACACCATGAAGGAATCATCAGAAATAAATGAAATGTAATGCACAAATGACTGGTATTGGTACAAACAAATGATTACATTTTCAAAGCAAAAAAGAAACAATATTAAGTGTCCAAAATCAGTATTCGGCGTATCCATGCACCACGCGCTGCAAGAAGTTCTATTATACGACGTTGCATGGATTCGAAAAGATTATAAATGTCTGCCTGGGGAATAGCATTCAATTATTGTTAGTATGCGTACCCAAAGTTCATCTGTAGAAGCTGTAGAACGAGGACCATGAGAGAAACGCCGATCAACGAAATCTAACCAAATCTTCAATGGGTGCTGACAAGAAGTCTTGAACACTCCTTGCAATATGTGGGGGGTGAATTATCCTGTTAAAAGATAGCTCCAGGAATGCCTTGATGTAAAGCAACGACTTCGGGCTCCAGCAATTCACTGATGCACCTGTGGTTGTTCAGAATATCCAAAATTCGTAGTAGCTGGGATCGTCCAAAATTTTCAGTCGCACCCCGGACCACAAGTCCGGGGGTACGTCCTCTATGACGTTCGATAATGCACTCCGGAAGGTGGCGTTCACTGACGTATAGCGTCTAACTTGAAAGCGGCCACCATAGTACCAGAAATTAAAGAGGGATTCGTCAGATGAAAAAACTTGTTGCCTATCTGATTTCCAGTCTCTATGTTCATGAGGAGATTGCAGCCGCAAGCGTCTATGGTTTTACGTTAGGGGGATCCTCTATAAAGCAGTTCTTGCACGCAGTCCACGATGCAACAGACGTAGACGCATTGACGAAGCAGTGATACAACTGTAGCAGTTGACCAATGTGCAGCCAACTGCCTAGATGCAGCTGTACGTTTTGTCATTGCCATACAAACCATGTGTCTATTATCGCACGTTGACTTCATCGTTCGGGGTCCACTACCATATTTCCGAGTTGTCCAATCCTCGTCGGTCAACTGCTTCCAAACTCGGATCACTCTGCTGCTGTTATGCTCCACACGAGCTGCTATTGCACGAAAGAAAAATCCTTCTTCACCAAGGCCTAGGATTCTCCCCCATTAAAACTCCGTTAGTTGTTGAAATGTCGCCCTCTTTCGTCGAAGAGGCATAGTTACGTCTCACCTAACTTTTACCACTAGCAGAAAACCATAGACAAATTTCAACGTTCCGTTACAGCTCTTTATTTATACGATTTCAGCAGTTGTCCAGAGGTCGCTGCTTAGCCCGCACATAGGTGGTGACTCTGAAATTTGAATCATTTGCATAACACACTATACTTTTCGTCTTCTGAATTTTTTAGCTGAATCGCGGAATTGTAATTGGTATTGCAGTTTTCACAAACACGAGTACATTAAAATATCCCCACAGATATAACATGACTCGAGATTCCCAGTTTGAAAGTAACATTACGATGTGTACTTGTAGTATATATCTAACATTAACAAAGATGTCGCAGTGGAAATACGTTATAGACGTTATTACATAATAGATATGTACCAATTAAAGTAATTCAAAAAAACAAGTCCTGATCTATTGTTCCATTTTCTAAGTAATCTAAATAATTAAACTATAATGTTTTAAAAAGCAACTATTGCTATTTTAATATAATGTTTTATTTGTTTTTATAAATATCAAGGAAGTAATAATAATTAGCTCATTTGGGTAAGTAATAACATGAATTATATAATTATTTTCTATCACATACGTCATACATGTCTGCCACAAAATATTTATATTGAAATTGGATAAAATGTTTCCCTAATACCATTAAACTCTTCTTTTGCTTCCCCTTATTCCTCCTTGAAATTTTTCGTGTTTCGGACCAAAGAAAAATAATAACTTAATAAAATCTAAAATCATGGAGACACCCCATGGTGAACCTATACTTAATAAAATTTAAATTCTGGTATATATATCATTCAAAATCAAAAACGCACATGAAAAATTTAAACCTGTTACTAGAAAGATTAATTAATAGTAAGAAATACAAATTCAAGTAAAATGTTTTCATAGTTCAGAAACAAATTTTTGAAATTTAGCTGTATGAATTTTAATATTTATGTCGTGTGCGTATTCTACTTTTATTAGAGTTTGTGCTGTTACGTAAAATATATTCCGTCAGTTTTTTAGGAGGATGACATAAATTAGATGTGAATATACAGAATAGACCAAGGGTCGCCAACAGGCGGACCGCGGTCCACATCCGGACGCGGAAGTTCGAAACCGGGACCACAAAAAAATAACAATTTGAGTAAATAATTTATTAATATTAACATATAATAGATACGTCGTCTGAGCGACAGCCTTCTTATATTTTACACGTAACAGCGAGATTAATTTGATTTTTTAATAGTGATGCATAGTTGCTATGATGTGAACCGCAAAATAATGCGTTGGAGCACATTCACTCTACACACTCGTATATATGTGAAACAACTTTCCCCAAAATAAATTTTTTGAAGAACAAATATCGTTCGAGATTAACAAACGCCCATCTTGTAAACATTCTTCGCATTAGCTGTTCACCACATGAAACAAACTATAAAAAACTGGCTCAAGACCGTAAGTATGATTTTTCGCATTCATTTTTTCAAGGAATACCTGCCTTTGCTACTTTATTATGTGCATGCGAAAAATTCAGAACGTATACCTGTGTATGTAGTAATTTTTCAGAACGAATATCTGACTTTTCTATTTTATATTATATGTAAGTCTATGTAGAAATAAAAGTTTTAAAGTAATAAGTAATATTTATGTGTTTTTTTCTCTGGAACTCGATAAAATTTTTCAAAAGTATTCGGACCCCACTTAAAATAACTTGCCGACCCCTGGAATAGACAATAAAATATAGCTGTAAAATGCTTAAAGTAAAGCCTGTATTTATAATTAATTTCTAAATACATTAAAATGTCGTATTGTAATTGGAAATACACTTGTGAGCTTTTTTTGTTCCAGTCTATCGGGAAGTGCGTTAAAAATTGATTACGAAATTCCAATTTTATTTTTTTAAACCAGGTAGGGTTAAATAAAAATATTAAAAATAACAGATGATTTTATATTAAATGCAAATAATAGCTTATCGTACATGTCACATTCACTTGACATTAAACACGTTACAAGTGTTTGTTACGTCTTCAAGCGAGTTTTAATTCAACGTTTTATTTGTATTTTTATCAATATTCTACTAATTTATTTGTTCTTTCTTTGTTTAAAATAATAATTATCTCAATTTGTATAATTTGGCGAATAGTTTGGCGATTTATATAATTTGGCGAAATTGATCGGCGGGATAATCAAGTAGTATCATAAATGTTTTGTTACCATTTCCAGTTATCTGCGAAAATTCGTTCTACATTAATCAAAGCAGATGATTATTGTTTTTTTTTTTTAATCTGTGATCGGAAATATTATTTTCTAGAGATATTAAGAAAATTTATAGTAAGTTTTCATGGCTTCTTTGAGCCTTAATTTTCCAAATACAAATAGTTAATATCCCAAAATACTTAGAAATTTCTGATCACTAATATTTCTTTTGAATAGTAAAATTTTAAGTGTGAAATAATATTATAAACTAGCAGATCTGCCCGGCTTCGCTCGTGTCAATAATAATGGTCCACCCGGGTAAAATACATTAAAATGAAATAATACGGAGGTGACAATAACTGAGATTGGTGCATTACCGTCCACGAATCGATAAAAGACCGATAAGAAATATAAGTAAAATAGTTTTAATTGCGTCTACTATTAACTATACCATAATAATGTATATTCCAAACAAATGTCATAACATATATTAAGGTACAATTATTTGCTTAAAAAGCGACATTTAAATAATAAAAAAACATTAAAAATATTAAAAATTTACATATTTTGACTCTTTCATTGAGTCATCTTCAGAATATATATATATGTATATAAACTACAAACACAATGCCAATTGTGACATTATACAGATGATGGCAATGACCTAACCCATAAATTTTGCCTTTACTAAAATTTTTTAAACTTATGATCATCATACAATTTCGTTTTTCACACTGTCGAATAGAAAAAGCTTCTGTCAAATGAAATTTATTTGAAAATTGTATCTAAATTTTTTCATGTGAATGGATTTTAAAGTAATTTTCAATCATGGATATTTTTGATTTGCATGCAGCCAGGGATAAGATTTCCGCAATTTTTCACACCAGTATTTTGTTAGAGTAAATGATATTTCATTTAATCGGGACACTCTCTTGATTTAACAGAACAACATTTTCTTTAAGAATATACCGGTGTGCAAAAACGTGGAAATCTCATCCCTACATGCAGCCCAATTACGAAAGATATACCTGTTTGCTCTTAATTCAATATTATAAAGTAAAGACATTTATGAACTATGAGTAACTCTAGCATCATATTGTTGGTGGCAATAACCTAACCCAACCATAAATTTAACTTTTACTGCAATTTAACCTTTAAACATCGCACATTTGATTATTCCAAAATCTAATAGAATACAAAAAGTACTTTCAGTAATTTTTTTTTTGAAAAGCTTATCTCAATTTACGGATTGTTTATCCATTTTAAATTAATTTTCAATCACGGATATATTTTTAAATATACCTGTAACCCAATTCAGAAAGATATATCCATTTGCTATTAATGCAATATTATGAAGAAAAGACATATCTATGAGTAACGCCTAGCACCATATTGTTGGTGGCAACAACCTAACCGTACCATAAATTACGCTTTTATTGCAATTTGATCTCTAAGCATCATGCATCCCATTATTTCAACGTCTAACAAAAAAGTCTGTCAGTCATGAAATTTTGTTTAAAAAAGAAAAAAAGCTTACCCTAAAAAATAGTAGCTATAATTTCTATTTAATATAAATCGTACAAAAATCGTATTTTATGTAACCGTATTCGATACAAATCGTAAAATGTTATCACTGCATTTCAGGTATTAAAACATTTATCTAAATGATATAATTAAATATTATAAAGAAATAGGGAATAAATTGTTGCATCCAGTTTTTAGAGCCAGTTTGAAATTATATTGATGACATTGACGTCATAACTAGCAAACGATTTTTTTTACTATTATCATTTTTCTTATTTGATTCTTGATATTGAAACGACTTCATTAAAATAGATTTTTTAACATTCAACTAAAGTACTTCTAAGGTCATTTTAAAACATGCTTAAAGTTTTTACATAAATATATGAAAAATGTGCGTTTTCTGATTCGAATGACCTCGATTTCAAAAATGTAAAAATATAGCAGTCGAGTCTGAATTTTTATTGGCTAATAAAACAAAGTACTCGAGTTAACAATTTCCTTTTAATTATTGAGCAGTTTTTTAGATGTGTGGCAACAGGAAAGAAGCTATTGAATTTGAAAATTTAAAATGAGATATTTCTATAATGTTAAATTATGAAAGATGATAGAAAAAAGGGATAAATATTGGTCTGATGATTTTTTAAAGGCGACAGGGATCTATTCCACGTTCTAAAGCCTATATGTACAGCAAGTTTCGTGCAAATCGGTCAAAAATTAAAGATTTGTATAAAGGACGTACACACAGAGAACGGCTTTTATATATATAGATTTCGAACTATTAATAACAGACATTTCGCTCAAAATCCAAATATTTCTTTAACATAGAGAGTAAACGATACAAAATGATAAGTGATAAATCCTTTGTTTCGTTTTGTAATTATGTTTCATAATGTTTAATATATTTTTTCTTGAATCAAACGTTTTTCATTGCGATGTGTTTTTACACAGTTTTCAATGAGACTAATAGGGTTATTTTGTAATGCATTTTTACAATTGTAGTGCTATTAACAGAATCAATATTACAAAAGCTATAGATGAGGAATCCGATTGTGTAGCACTAACAAAACAAAGCATATAGCTAAAATAATGTCCCCCTCTACCATTTTTTAAGAAAACACTACATGTAAAAACAACATGATTTAGTGTTAGTATCATTTTTCATCAATTATACTTATTTAAAACAAAATTTTCTAAAATGTTATGTTTATAAAAAAGAAGGAACAAAAAGGATTAATTTCACAGACATTAATTAAAGCGTAAAATTCGTTGCTAAACAAATTAAAAGTATGTTACTTTTAATGTAATATCCGGAAGAAAAAAATAATAATGTGTTACACGTCTTAAGGGATCTCAGGACTCTTAAAATTGGAAAAATCGAAAAAAAAGACCACTTTCAACATATAATATCATAAAATGTAATTGATTTTAAGACAAAATTTTATATTGGAATGAAAGATATAAGTATGTTCTTTCATTTCATGTATTTGAAAAATTACAAGATGCAGAATTAGAATTTACAGGGGGCTCCAAAATGTCAGACATTTAACGAGCGGAAAATCGGCATAACAGATTATGCACACGATTACAAAATAAACTTTGCAAGTAGTAGGAAAAATTTGGGTCCTACTCATGCATCACATTGTAATAATTACTCTGAACCTAAATAAATTTGTATTTAAAGCATTTTTCTATTTTTAATACAAAGTTGTATTTAGCTAATGCAAAATTTAGAAATTTTCAACAGTATAATCACCTATAAAGAATATATTTCTGAACAATAAGAAGAAAATTTTAGGTCCAGTTTATACAGACTAACATGAAACATATGTTTTGAAAATTTCATGAAAAAAAATTCAGAAGTTTTTGAGATATCGTGCGCGTTATGCCCAAAAACGTAATTTGGAGAAAATTGACTTCAAAGTTTCTGAAACGCCGCTTCAGCTATTGAGCGTGTATAATTCTAAAAGCCATGACTTCTGTTCTAATAGGAATTTCAAGAAAACATTTATACCAAAATGTTCAGAAAAGATAGTAGTTTAATATCTAAAAAAAAATAATACTACGAAAATTTTAAAGCTTTAAGAGTCCTGAGACCCCTTAATGGTTTCCTGGAATATATAACCTTACGAAATACAATTAACGGCTTTACGTATTAAGACTAAGCTTATTATAAATAACACATTTACAAAATTTCAGACGTCGGTAAAATTATTCTTTTTTTATATACTTATATGAGTAAACTGCATAAAAAATATTCTGTTGCGCATTTTAAATATAACCTTCTTAAGTGTAATACATCTATCTATATTCACTTAAATTTTATCTTAAAATCTAAGAATAGATTATCACTTTGAAACAAATCACGGCGCTAAAGATACCCGGATACAAATATAAGTAAAATGATATTTTTCTAAACATAATAAACGATTTGTAAAAGCAATGCAAAATACAAATATAGGGATAAATTAAGTTAAAATTGTATTTTTTCATTTATTTTTAACAAAAAGACGAGGGTTACATTATTTTAAGCTTTGAAAATCACATAAAACATCTCATAAATATGCAATTAACTTTTAATAATTGGAAATCCGAACCTATAAAAAATTATCTTATAGTTATTAATTTTTTCCCATTACTTTCTGCTTAGATTAAATTGATTTTTTTAGCAGATAATAACGAGTATTTTGAAAATTAATAGAATTTTATCGTTTTACTTTTCGTCCTTTTTTTTAGCCCCCGAGACGGTATGCTATTTCTTTCTCCCAGCTTATTTTGTCTCCCAAAAATAACGTTAGATTGCAGACGCTATCAATAAACAAAGCAGATGTATTATTGTGCGATTAAATGCTCTACAGCATTTTTTGAAACTTCTAAGCATCGTACATTTTCAATGTTTATACCGTCGTATCGGGGAAAAAAAAGTACTTTTTTAATGCTATTTGTTTGAAAACTGCATCTCCATTTGTTTTTCAGATATTAATTTTTTTGTAGTTATTATCATTCTTTGTTTCATTTTGGCAACTCAAGTACGCCATTTCTGTAAAAAGTAAAGAAAACATTGTTGAAAAATAGCAATTATATCTTCTTGTTGCCATTTTCTCATAAAAAGTATTAAAAAAAATAATTAAAATACGTGCTATTTTGAGAAAAATATAAATGAAGGATTTGTGATAAAACATAGAGCTATTAAAAACTATATTTAATTTTAAGTATCTATATTAATGCAAATGACGTCATTTTACATAAAATAAAAGCGTGTGCTTTAAGTCTTAAAATTGAAATGTGTTTTGCAGTAGAGTCCCGATTATCCGAGTCCCGCTTAACCGAGTTATTTCCTTCTGGTGGACTGGTGGTTTCTATTATTATGAAACAGCCATTATAAATGAAGCGTTAGGTAAAAAAAAAAAAAAAAAAAAATTGGCCATTTTTTTCCATTCTGACCAGAAAATCAGAGTTCTAACTTTTTACAGCTGCTCTTTCATCTTCACCTAACGCTTCACTTATAATTTCTGTTTCATAATAATAGAAACCACCAGTCCACCAGAAGAAAATGAAGTAATGGAAATGCCGGGGGAGACACTAAATTCTGAAAAAGCATAATTCCTGTTCTCTAGTTTACTTTCTTTTATCTTTACAAGAAGAAAGTAATGGATTCGTGAAAATTTTCGACTTTCGGTTTTTAACGGCTTTATACGTTTTAGAAGATCCTGAACATGATTTGACGGTTTTGCCTGCCTGCGAGTCCGTCTGTCGGTGTGATTCCCTGCCTGTCTGTCTTATCTGTCTCCGTGTCACAAAAATATTCTGGGAGTTTAAGATGAACTGTCATACATAAAATCCATTGTCAAATTTAGGAACTTTGGTGGAGACTTTGGGCTCCATCTCATTTATGTTATAACTACTGTAAATATGACAAAAATGACCTAAATCCGACAATCATATATTTTGTGCTTAGATTGCAGATAATTATTCAATTTCTGCAAAAACAGTTACTTTTCCATTTAAAATACAGCATTCAGTCTTTTCTGCTTAATAAAATATATATCTACCCTATATATATATAATCCTAATGAAACGAATTTATGAAACGAATATATGAAACGCCTGAAATGTAATGATTCTTTGAATTGACTGATTAAACAACTGACTTTGTTTCACGGCAATTTCTCCTAAAATATGGAATACTTTGCGATGAAATTAACACCAAAAATCCGTGTTGATCCACAGATCTCAAAACTGGTATTAGAATTTTTAAATTCGAATTAGTTTTCGAAATATTAACTTTTTTCTAATTTTAAATGCATTTTTTCTAATGATGGCAAATCAAATTTTAATCATAACAGAAATTTTTTTTTCATAATTCAGAAAAGGTTACTATTTTAAATTAATTTGGCGACAGTTTGGCCTCCTTTAAATCTATGCTAAGAACAATGCTTTTTGTGTATTTCATTATCATATTATTAAATACAAAACTTTCATTTAAAAATGAAACATTTAAATTGATGGCTTTCACTTCTTAAAAAAAAAAAAAAAAGAAAAAAAAAGAAAGAAAAATATTAGGCACAGATGTCATATAAGCACCGGGGTACCTTATTGGCGCACAAATGGCATTATTTTGATAGACATGATAACCCGGCTATTGTTGTTTATTTAATAATAAATGTATATTTACTTTTATTTCTTTTTTTAATTTATATAAATTATTTTGTTCTATAGTAATTAATTATTTTTTTGCTATTTCCTTTTGGAAATAATAGAAAATAATTAAAAAATACGGTACAATGTAGTAGTTATTCCGTCACCCAATTTCGCAAATTATATAAATCGCCAAACCACTCGCCAAATTGTACAGATTGACAAAATTTTTATTTTAAATAACGAAAGAACAAATAAATTAGTATAACATTAATAAATATAAAAATAAAACGTCGAAATAAAAACCACTTGATGACGGAAACACGTGTAACTTGGTAAAAGTCAAGTGAATGTGACATTTACCATCAACCATTATTGACATTTAATCTTATAGTTCGCGATAGATTTTTTGTCGACGGGATAACTAAGTAGTACCAAAAATACATATGTAACTGGTATTCGAAAACGAGGTTTTCGTCAAATTTTCGTAAAAAAAAAAAAAAAAAAAAAAAAAAAAAATCATGCCAAGCATGCGGACATCTGGCGAAATATTAAATTATGTAACAAACCATGACATTTAATTTCAACTTCAAATCAATGTTTTAATTTACCACTCGAACAATAAAAAAAATGCTAACTGGTGAATTGAAAAAAAGATATAGGCGAGATTTGCACCCGGCTTTTTTTTTTTTTCGCCACAGATGTCACATACGGTCCCATATTGGCGCGATTTTTTTCTGACGCCAATGTCATATACGCAACGGGTACTTAACTGGCGCCAAAGTATCGTTATTTTGCTTGATATGGTAAGCCGGATGTAGTTGTTTATGCTGTTAATGCGTTCCCCAAATTGGCGTTGGAAAAAAATCGCGCCAATATGGGACGTATATGACATTTGTTCCAAACATTCATATGAAAGGCGAAAGGATCAGATCGTATTTGTTTATTGCATTTGATGACTTGAACTATTATAATATAGATGAAATGATGGAGATAGAATAATATTTGGCGACTTATCACCTGTGCCTGGATAACATTAAAGTATCAAAATGGCACCTAGAGTAAAAAAAAGCAAAGTGTTCCGCCAGGAACTGTCGATGATAGTCACATGATTTAGACTATTGTTATAGAGATTGTTTTAAAATATCGGTTGACAAAGACTCTGAATACTTAATTCATTTTATTTTAGCTTCTTTTCAAATGTTTAACTGTTCCTCTTTAATCAAAAACGAAAACAAACATTGGATGTCTTAACAGCAACTGATTCTCCGTTAAATTTTTGCAATCAAAGGGAATTGAATGGAAACCCGTTTACAGGGAGATCTGCACAGCTTTTTCAGTATAATTTAATCTTCTCTAATATTTTAAAAATCCATTAGATTTTTAGATTTTTAGATTCTTTGGTGTCTGAACGGGGGTTGGCGAGCGTAGCTTTCAAAGGGCAGAGCCCCCTAGTTTCATTAATAAAATGACAAATATACCATATGTGTGACAAAAATATAGGAAATCGCCTCACATTTGGGCACAATGGTTTATAAAATAATGTCCGTCTGCGCCTAACTCTCTAACATTCTATATGCAGATTTTTACATTTTTTTTAACAGTTCGAAGGATATACATGCTATGTACGTTTAATTTCATTTTAAACTTATTTTTTCAACCACACTTACATATCTCATTCACTTGAATCTAGGTGTTTTGATTTATTTGTACGCATATGGAAGAATGTATAAACAAGATGTATAGACATGCGTATGTAGCCGGCAATAGTTTTTAGTATGTATTATGTGTATATATATATATTTATAGATATACAGATAAATAGATTGATTGGTTCAATAGTAGCGAAAATTTAGGAAACTTTAAGAAAAAAAGAGGCCTTTTTGATGCAAAATCAGATGCTTAGGCATGCATGTGTAGATGG